>JAUMJM010000005.1:7525000-8222500 GCA_033558235.1 Neomorphus geoffroyi
TGATACTGTAAATAAAGGACAAATTAACCATATGACTTAATTAGGAAAATTCCCCAGTTGAAAAAAAAAATTCCTAACAACAAATTTTTCCTATCCTGAACAACTTCAATTTCCTGCAACTCCAAACAATATTGAGTTATCTGATTGGAACAGACTGATTTTCTGTTCATATAACATGTCTTCTTCAGTTCCTGTGGGTAAAATTCAGCTCTTGAAAAGGACAACTTATTTTAACTCCTCTTCATACATGGGACTTAAAATTATTTTTTAAAAGTAATTGTAGTTTGCATTTCCATGAATAATCTCTAAAAAATGCTTAAAGTTAAAATCAGGAAAGCATTCAACTGATTTAGATAGATAACTTCCGATTGTGATTAGATATTCAACTACATTGTCAGTTATAGTGCTAGCTCTTAAATTATTTACTACGAAACCCGACCTCAAAATCATGGGAATTTGTTATTTCAAATAAATATTTTGATATGAGATTTATATTTAAGTATTATTATGCATAAAAATCATAAATTATTCCATAGCCATAAAAATACGTAGTATGTCATAACCAAAAATGCTTCTATAACATTAATATGAGAATTGTTATAAACTAAATAGCTTCTCTCTTTTAGAAAACTGTATGATTATTTACACACTAAAATCACTACATCTTTGTTTGAGTAAGTGGACTAAATTGGCCTAATCATGTGGTCATTTGTGAGTACTGCCAAAGTCCACTGTATTTCAATCGTGTGGAAAATTACATTTCAGAGTGATAAGGAAATCCTATTAATAAATTAAAATCCCACCTAAGCAGGAAACTTCTTGCAAATGTCTGGTTAAAGATCAGAAAAATATATTAGCCAAAATATACCACAATATGGTACCTTTTCATTTTCAAAAACCCCCAAACACTTCTGTTATATAACTAAAATGGCATGTTTTTAAATAAAATAATATCAGCATTTTAGAGAGACACATTAAGATGTTACTTTCTCCTTATGGAACAACTGTCTTTCATGCGCTTCGACTCACCTTAGATATTTGAACTTAGTGACCTATATGATGCACATATGAACAACAGAAGTGAAAACCATAAACAATTTTAGCTATGAGTCTAGTCTTTATAAAATGTTTTAATAAACTGTAAAGAAAGAGATGTTAGTGCCCTGAAACACATTTGAAGATATGTTTTTCCATTGGCTATAGAAAAATTGTTAAATTTTGAATTTCATTACTGGGATTATTTGCTAAAATTTGCTAGTTTGTACTTGCATCGATGATCAATACAGTAATAACTACATCACAAATAATTCAAATATTACACAGTCATTATATTTGGAACTTTTAAGCTTAGTTTTATTTATAAATAGATGAATGAAAACTCACAGGTTAAAGCCAACAAAGAAAAAATCCCAAGATATAGGTTACCTCAAAAATACACAAATATAAACAGGATTGACTAACTAAATTTCCAACAGCACAAATCTTGCACTCATACGCCAATTAGAGTGGGAAATGACAAGAATTATTCCCAAAAGCTCATTTCAGATACAAGGCCTTCGTTTCCCTTAATTCCCTTTGGTCAATGGACTTCATACTTTGATTTGCTTCCAGACTGTAGGTCCTCTTCATCAAGCTGCGCACACTGAAAACCACTCCAGGAGTTAATTTTTGTAAGCAAAACCAAACTTCATACAGAGATGGAGGAAGGAGTCTTGTTCCAAAACGTTTGTACCAAACACTAGGTACATTTCAGGGAGATTATATTCCAATGGTTGTTTTCTATCAATTCTATGAAGGGGGGGTGTAACACCTTTGGATTCCAGCACGCTCCCAAATGACCTGCCTCACACAGATCCTTTTGCTACAATCAAAACCACACAATACACAGTCTCAGTGTCTCTGTATCAGTGAGATACAGCCTTTCTATCACACTGAACACAATCAAGCCCCGACCTCAGGGTGGGGGTGCGGGGGAAGGGAAAAGATTAGAAAAAAAAAAAAAAAAGAAAAATGTCTCAAGGACAAAGGAGCTCAGCTTTCAGGTCTGAAGGAGCAGTATTTTATTCTCCACATCCAAAGCAAGCTTAGAAGCTGGAATACTCACCTCTGCCAGAATAAGCTTCTCAGGCAACGATTTGTGCTATAGTAGCATAAAGCAGTTTAAACGCATGCTTAAAAACCAGAAGGTTACAGAGACAGAGGCTTCAACTGCCACCAAAAGATTTTTGCTTGTGAGTCCACCTCACAGCCTAATGAAATCTGCTTTCCTTTGGTCTGTATTCCAGTACTGGGAGAAGTGAGTAACTACACACGTAACCTGTTCTGTGAGTACATTTCAGCATAGTTGCTGTGTGATGGGCATAGAATAGAATAGAAAGAGAATGATGCTACATTTTACGGCACAGTGACAGGAGCAGAGAAACACTTGAAAGATGAGAATCTCTTTCTTACTGTTGTAATATTCCTGATTCTTTTGCTTTCTTTTTCTTCCTTTTCTAAGCACGTTAAAGAGATAACCCATGTTACAGCAGCCTGTCTGATTCCTTTACCGATGCTGTTTAGGCAACAGCACAGCACATACCAGATGACAACACAGAGGGATGGCACTGCTCTGAGAGGAACCCTCTCACTTTTCAGTCATGTCTTGTATTAATGTTCAGTGCTTGGTTTATTCCCTCTTCGGAGATGGAGAACTTCGAACTTAGCAAGGGATAGCTTTAAAAATGCATCTTGCAGTATGCTCATTCTGTTTTCCCCCTCCACATTCACTGCTTCCATGAGTCTGCTGGAATTTATTCTTACTGACTTGTCAGTAATAGCAGGTTGCATCACATTACAAGGACACACAGTCACTAGCAAATCTCCCTGTAACGGTTTCAACCATTCTGAACACTCAGAATTTACGGATATCCTGTTCTGAGCTCTTTTCCAAGCAATTCTCATATGCTGCATCAAAAGAATGAGAAAACAGCTGTTTCGAAATACGTAATTGCAAATTTTGCCCTTTAATGAAATATCCTGGGTAAAAAAAAGGAACAGTACAGTCATGGTAAAAAGATAAAGGATCTGATGCATGGCTAAGTCTTGTTCAACCAGGTCAGTCGGTCCACAGAGGACTCTTACTGAGCAGTTTCACAAGGCTGATAGGATCAGTGTTTGATTGTCAGAGCTCATTATTCTCTGATCAGATGAACAAAGTTGAATCACTAAAGCAATTCATTGCAGTGACAGGTTTATAAAGTTTCAGATTGCTGGTGATAAATTCACTCACTGCAAAATCAAGCTAGATGTAAAAATTAAGCACTTATAGTTAACTACAGCTTCCCGGGTAACATCCGACATGGTTGGAGGTGCAAATCTTACCAATGAGGTGTCCCTGCTCAGTTGAGGAGAGAGTGATTCAGGCCCATTAACCCATCTCATAGTTGGATTTCCCATCCTCAACACAGGGCATTCTAGATGCCAGATTTATACTCTTGGTGAATCACTGTGACACAAGGCCAAGTCAATTACTGGATGTTCAACTGGCCCTTACCAAATTTGTTGTGTCATTCCCAGTGGGATCCAGTGGCTCAGCATCCCTCTCCAGACAAAGGAGTTGTGGTACACATGAGACAGAGGGGGCAGTAGTTTTATCTGATTTTACTGCACCAACATCTAGCTGTGAGATCTGTGCCTCACCCCACGCACCACTAAGTTAAGTGTTAGATCACAATCTGCCTCATCTGCTTTGCAAGATAAGCATGTTTTTCTAGCCTTGCTACTCCCTGCTGTTAGTGGCAACAAGTCTGAAGAGTCCTGTTTACCACAGGTACCAGTTTGTTTTATTTTATAACTACAGAAAGAGCAAGGACTTAGTGCTTCAGTGACAGGAATGGAAAACACCTGCTCCAGCCAGACACAAGATCTTTAGAGCAGGAATTACTCAAAAAAACCCTAAAAAAAATAAGGAAGCAGTCTCTGCAGTTGGTTAAGCTTAAATGGGTCTATGAAGACGTAAGTATGCGGAAGCCCACAGTTTGTTTTACGATCAGAAAGACATTCATTATAGGAAGACACTTGATTCCAAGCAAGTTGACATCCACAGATGAAGAAGGATCACAGTCTAGTCTTGCAGTTACATAGAGGAACTTTGGAAGATTATTGTATTGTACACATGGACACTAAAGCTGATAGTTCAATCCAGGAATAACACTTGGTGTTGCACCAAGGTTTTGCTAATGCATAAATAAGAACTTAATGAGGAACATTATATGAAAACATGAATCTTGTTAATTGCTCCGTCACTAGTAAGAAATTTAACTGGAGCAAAGCTACATATGATCTTGGAAGTGCAGTTGACACATAAAATTTGTGGACACATAATCTGAATGTGGGTAATTGCAGTTCTCTCCTTATTGACTCCTGAAAAGGAGTATATGACAAATATCTGCTCCAGGAAGCAAATTTCACACGGGATCTTCCATATCTAAAAGTTAAGTTCATTCAAGGTCTACCACCATCCAGTATGATTTATGACCATTTTTCTGTACTCTCCTTTAAGCAATGTCTAACAAAGTCTTCCAGGTAAATTCAGTTACCTTAACTTGTCCTTTTATCACTCATTCCAGAATTCCTGGAATCATTGATCTCCCATCTGAAGTGAATGACAATTTACAAGTGCTTATTCTGTGAAAGTGCAAAGTCAACCATTGAGTACATGGCAGAGTAAGTGTAGCAGGACAGCAGTAGGTAACAGTGTTCTGCAAAAAGTGCTAGATAGAGATGGTCCATGTTCACAGGGGTCTCTAACATGATACCACAGAACAAACAACTGTTTAACTTATTCAGTATGTCACAGAGGTAGAGCCAAAGACTTTCACAATATGCACAGTCTTGAGGGTCACTCCAGTTCTCAGTGTGATCTGTATCTCCTAGAGGGGAGCAGTCTGAAGCACTGTGAACAGGCTACCATCACCTAAGAAGCAGAGATTTTTTGTCTGAGCAGTTGCCTTTAATAGTATACATAGAGTCATTCATTATATCTAGTAAGTTAAGTTTTTCTAGGACTTTCCTCTCAAACTGAGGCTAACTGAAATGAAATGAACTCAATTATACATTAAACTATGTCATCCTCCAAACCATAGTAGTCACATTCAAACTGGTTGTTGAAGAATGATCCTGTGGCTGAAATAACCCCTGGATTATACCAGCACGATAAATGGGCACAGGCCAAAACTAAGCTAAGAATAATTTTCGCTTCATACAGACAAGTGAGTTTCAGAAATTTAAAATAAAAAAACCTCATCAACCTGGGATATTTAATTAATAAAGTTTCTGCTCTGAAGGAACCTAAGGACCTTTGTGCTTAAAGGCAGTTTTCTTCTTGCTACATCCCTGCTGTTTGCCCTGTGTGCATGCTATTAGATATACCACTGCCACAGTAGGCATTTCACAGTCCTTTAATGAAACTCTCGCAAATAAAATCTAATTAAAAGCTATGCAGTAGGGCTTGAACCTCTTCCATGTATAATCCACACTCTGTATTTTTTCCAGATGTGCATAAATAAATCAACAACTTTTTGTTTTCTATTAATTAACTGATTTTAGCTTTTTCAGTTTCATTCATGGTATGGAAGCACTAGTCTATTCTTCTGATCGCTGTTGGGAACACATACATAATTAGGTAGCCTGGTGCAGCATGAGGAAGTCTATAGTAACTTCACAGCTCTGTTGTAACTTCAAAGGAAGGCTCCCAGAGTCATCAATGGCAGCAAATACCAGAAACTCTATGTCTAGTTTCAGTGCTATCAAAAACCTTTAAGCATAATTGCAAATAATGAAAACTCAGGTTTGCATAGCTTTTAATTAGATTTTATTTGCGAGAGTTTCATTAAAGGATCAAGAAAGCAAATGAGGTAAAGAAATACTCTTCTCCATTACTGCTTATCTTGAAGTCTAAAAAGATAAAAGAATACATATTGGTGTATTCCAGGCCATGAGGGTCTCAGTTCTAGATTTTCTGCTACCAGTCTTGCTGCTTGAAAAATAAAACATACTTTCTGTATAGTCATGGCACATAAGTATTGGCTTCAGAGTTCCTTGGCTGGCTCACAGAAACATTTAACAGACGTGCTAAAGAGGAAGCTTCATTTTCTCTTAAGTTATATTCCTATTACGTAACAGAAAAAACTTACTTTGTTTATTAGAATAATACAATTGTAAGCATGCGAGGTGTAGATATATTAAACCTGTACCTACCTGAGGGATATGGGTGAGGTGAAGAGTAAAATTTTAGGAACAAAAACTTCCAGCTCTTCAAGGAGGTATTCAATAGGATCCCTGGGAAACTGCCCTCAGGACAGAGGAGCAAACAAAGCTGGTGGATATTTAAGGATGTGCAATAGCTCTCAATCCCCAGGTGTAAGAAAGCAGGAAATAGAGACAAGGGACTGTCATGGCTGAGTCAAGCCCTGCTGGTCAAACGAAAGGGCAAGAAGGAAATGTACAGGCAGTGGAAACACAGACAAGTATTTTGAGAACAGCACAGAGACGTGGCCTGATTGTGTAGGTATGGGGTCAGGAAGGCCAAGGTGTGGCTGAAGCTGAACATGGCATGGGATACAAAGAATAATGGCTTCTACAGGTATGTCAGCCAAAAAAGAAAGGTCAAAGAAAGTGTACTCCTCACACTGATGAACATGACTGGCAAACTGGTAACAATGGACAAGGAGAAGGGTGAGGTAATCAACTTTTTGTTTTGCCTCAGACTTCGCTGGCAACCTTTCTTCACATATCTCTCACGTGGATGGACTGCAAGACAGGGAAAGGGGGAACAAAGTCCCTTCACCATAAGAGAAAATCAGGTTTGTGACCACCTGAGGAACCTGAACATACACATAAGTCTATGGGAGCTGATGAGATGCATCCCAGATACCTGAGAGAATTGGCTGATATAGTTGCCAAGCAAATCTCCATGATATTTGAAAAGTCATGGCAATCAGGGGAAGCCCCTGGAGACTGTAAAAAGGGAAAGATTGTAACGATTCTAAAAATGCATAGAAAGTAGGATCCTGCAAACTAGCAACCTGTCAGGGCCAACTCTGTGCCTGGGAAGATCGTAGAACTGATCATCCTAGAAGCTATGCTAAAGAACATGGAGGAGAGGGAGGTGATTTGAGACAGTCAACACAGCCTCACAAAGGGTAAGTCTTCCCTGACCCACTTAGTGGCCTTCTATGATGGAGACTGCATTAGTGGACAACAGAAGAAATATGGATGTCATCTACTTGGACTTTGGTAAGGCCTTTGACACAGTCCCCCACAATATCCTTCTCTCTAAATTGGAGAGATATGGATTTGATTGAGTGAACTGTTCAGTGGATGAAGAACTAATCAGATGGCCGCATGCAAAGAGTAGAGTGGTCAACAGCCTGATGTCCAGATGGAACTTGGTGACAAGTGTTGGGGAATGGCTCAAGGAACAGGGACATGGGTCCCTGGACGAGTTAGTTTGCAGCATGTAACAGCATCAAGTCTGAGCTGGTGTGCCTAGGCCTCCGTTAGCATAAGCGAGCTCGGTTAGCATAAGGGAGCTATGCAGAAGGCCCATGAAGATTACGATAACCTTGAGCAAGGAGTAAGCAACATTCCTGGTAACGAGCCAGCATGGAAAGGATAAGCGGCCGGGAAACAAACTGCGGCCGGGAAACTAACTAACTGCGGCTGGGAGACAAACTACGGCCGAGAGATGAAGTCACCAGTAGCCAGTAATGTTATAATACGAATGCATAATTAAAGTAAAGGTAGCCAATTATGTTATAACACATGTGCATAATTAAAGCAAAGGAGCATAAAAGAAGCTGTGTCACATCAATAAATTTGAAGCTTGCTTATCACTCATATTGAGTTGGCCGCATTCTTCCACCACCGTCCGGGACTCGTGCCGCGTCGATTCTCGCGCTGCGACAAATGGTGACCCCGACGTGATCCGAAGAAGTCCGACGTGATACGCTGACACGAGACCGGGAGACGGTGGTAAGGACGAGGCTCTGGGGGCAGTGACCAGAGGGCAAGAGCGACCGAACACTACGTGCTGGTGTGTCGACTCAGGACGCCTGACTGCGCGAATTGCGTACGATCGCCTCGACAAGGGCTACAGGATAGGGCTGCAAGGATATTGCTTCGGGCAGGTATTTTATTTCGGATAAAGGTTTAATTATGTCGGATAAAGGTTTAAATATAGAAGTAGCCCTTGACTTATTACAGCGCTTTTTAGAAAAGCGGGGAGTAGAGCAAGGTTGCATTAAACAACTAGCTGGTCTAGTGACAACCGGAAAGCTCAAAGGTTTTTTCAGAGACGCAAAAAAAAAAAAAAAAAAAAAAAAAAAAAAAAAAAAAAAAAAAACCACGAGGAGGGACGCGGTAAAACTACGCGGAGAGACGCGGAGATAAAGGCCAAAGTTGAACATGGATAAAGACGTAGCTCTCAGTTTATTGCAACTGTTTATTGCAGGGAATTAATGGAGTTAAGCCATGTATCGAGGCTAATAGCCTTTAGGACTGCACAAGGGTTTTTTGTGAAACCTGACTCTTACTTTCAAGAAAGTGAATGGAGAGCGTTTGGAGACCATCTGTGGGACTGTACTATATCAGGAAAAGGCAAGGATATGGCAGCTTTTGGTCCAATTTGGGGAACTGTGATTAATACCCTAAAATCGATAAGAGCTGAGGTGCAAACAAATCCATCTCTAAGTACTCCTTTACTGGATAGTGACTCTGAGGAAAGTGATACTGTGGCAGAAGACTCTCTGGAATACACACAGTCTGGCCCAGAGACGGCAACAAAAGGGGACGATTACCGCGACCAGTTTGTTAACTATTTGGGGACTGGTGATTACTGATTCCTTACGGGACTTAGGAACTGAACACAAGGTAGCGACGGGGGCAGCGGCAGCTTTGCGAGCCTGACCTGTTGGACCATCGGCACCGCCGCCCCCTGATCAGGAGGAGTCATCACTGGTGCCCACGGAGCGGGCAGCAGATACTATGGCAAAGGATGACGGTGAGAGCGAGGAACCACCTGACAGAGACACTGTTGTATCCACTTGTTTACCGGTTCTCATTTTCGCACCGACTCAGAAAGCGGTGTTTGATCAAAATCCCCCTGGCAGCACCGAGGGGCCAACAAACGGATCTGGAGGGGGCAGCCGGGGGGCGGGGGGCAACAAAGGGATCCCGAGAGTCGCAGCCCGGCCCGGGCGCAGCGAGTGCTCCCCCCACCCCCCCATGCCCCGCAAGGGAATTGCGCGCTGGAACAACGGGTCAGCGCAGAAGCGGCCCTGCCCGCAGGCACCGCGGGCTTGTTAACCCCTACAGTTCGCTTTGTTCCTCCAGGGGTTCAACCGCCCCTCTTTGAAAAGGGGAATTGATTCACAGCTGTTTGCACACCAAGGGTGTTTTAACAGGATTGATGGAGAGCGGCGCTGGTGTTACTGGAACAGCAGCATCTGTGCTCCAGCGCAGAGCGGGAACCAGCACGAGAGATCCAACACCATTTAGTAATTGCGTTTGTAACACTGGGGGTTTCTGCGACTCTAAAAACAGATAATGGTCCGGCATATGTTTCTGGTAAAATGAAATCCTTTTTACAGCTATGGGGGGTGACACATGTCACGGGACTTTCCCACTCTCCTACAGGCAGGCCATTGTGGAACGTGCCCGTGGCACCTTAAAGCGCTTTTTACAAAAAAAAAAAAAAAAAAAAAAAAAAAAAAAAAAAAAAGGAAAAAAAGTGGGGGAAAATGTGACAAAGGAGTGAAAAAAGAGTAAAAAAAAAAAAAAAAAAAAAAAAAATTAAAAAAAAAGTGAAAAAAAAAGAGTGAAAAAAGTGAAAAAAAAAAGTTTAAAAAAAAAAAAAAAAAAAAAAAAAAAAGGAGGGGGGATGAACCTCCAGAGGCACGTTTGAATAAGGTAACTTATGTATTGAATTTCTTGCATATCACCGATGAACTACAGGAACTCCCAATTTTACGACATTTTGGGTCCAGGAGTGAAAGTCATGATGCGAGACTTACAGACAGGTCAGTGCTCGGTTCCCTGTGATTTGCTGACCTGGGGAAGAGGGTGTGCTTGTGTTTCCACAGATCGTGGACCTCAATGGATACCCGCACGCAATGTTCAGCCAGTACTATCATCATCCTGACTTGGACCATAGCTGCAGCATTTTGGATGCTCGCAGAACAGAGAACAAATGTGTGGATCACCCTAACCAACATAACGGGACGAACTTGACATGTCTGGCTACAGCATCCCTGGAAAACCTATTTCTACCTGTCTGATTGACTGGCCTGCAGACCAATGGAAAGTGTTCTTCCAATGTCAATAATAGTGTTTTTAGGATTAATAAAATGGATGATTGTGTGGTGTTTAGTTATAAGTAGCAGGATAGAAAAATCTTTTGTGTAAAATCTAAGTTAATCTTTAGGGATATTTAGAAATAGTAATAAGTGGCCCAATAGTACAACAGCATACATATCAAAATCAAACAATGCACCATTTGGCTTTACTATCAGGGGTATTCGTTTTTCATTTGTGGGGACAAAACATGAGGAGAATATTCCATTCAATATAAGGAAAGAGCCCTGCAGTTAATGCCCTACTAACCCTACTAACACTAATACTAACATTAAGCCTAACTTCACCTGTCATCACTTTAATAGAAGCAAGCAAACAGCACATGTTTTATAATGGATGGAATATTCTTGGAAGACAGTTTAATGATTTAAGAATTTTGGATGAAGTGCCCTTTTGGATTTATTAGTTTTTATATGTTTTGAGATGTATGCTGTGTGTCATATAATGTATACAGAGAATGAGAGAAACATAGAAAGGGGCTTAAAGTGACCCTGCTTGCACAAAAAAAAAACAAACAAACAAAAAAAAAAAAAACCGGGGAAATTGTTGGGAAGCTAACTATGTTTACCCCCTCTTATCGGAATTTAATTCACAATACATATAACATGACTCGAAGCCCACGAAAGCGACGATCTATCAGCAATATTGGTCCTGATTGTGACCCCCATGTTCGAATCTCGTCTCTTGGATCCGCCATAGATTTTTTATTGTTAGCCCAAGGTCATGGATGTAACGAATTTGAAGGGATGTGTTGTTTAAATCTTTCGGATCACGGTAACAGCATTTATAGACAAATTAAGCAATTGCGCGACAATTTTAAGGATACAACAATCAACGGCTGGCTTGACCACTTTTTATCTAACTGGGGCTTAACGGGTTGGTTACGGGATCTCATTAAACAATTAATTGTTGTAGGCATAATAATCCTTTTATTAATCATTTGTATTCCTTGTATTTTGCAATGTATGCAGGATTGTATCGAAAAGAGTGTTCAATCGGTGTTTCACAAAGCCTATCCTGTATTAAAAGAAAAAGGGGGAATTGTTGGGGAATGGCTCAAGGAACAGGGACATGGGTCCCTGGACGAGTTAGTTTGCAGCATGTAACAGCATCAAGTCTGAGCTGGTGTGCCTAGGCCTCCGTTAGCATAAGCGAGCTCGGTTAGCATAAGGGAGCTATGCAGAAGGCCCATGAAGATTACGATAACCTTGAGCAAGGAGTAAGCAACATTCCTGGTAACGAGCCAGCATGGAAAGGATAAGCGGCCGGGAAACAAACTGCGGCCGGGAAACTAACTAACTGCGGCTGGGAGACAAACTACGGCCGAGAGATGAAGTCACCAGTAGCCAGTAATGTTATAATACGAATGCATAATTAAAGTAAAGGTAGCCAATTATGTTATAACACATGTGCATAATTAAAGCAAAGGAGCATAAAAGAAGCTGTGTCACATCAATAAATTTGAAGCTTGCTTATCACTCATATTGAGTTGGCCGCATTCTTCCACCACCGTCCGGGACTCGTGCCGCGTCGATTCTCGCGCTGCGACAACAAGTGGTATCAGTGGTGGTCCATACTGGGACAAGTACTGTTTAGTATCTTCATCACCAACATAGACAGTGGGATCAAGTGCACCCTCAGCAAGTTTGCACATGACACCAAGCTGAGTGGTCCAGCTGACACACTCGAAGGACAGCACGTCCGTGCCTGGGACTTGCAAGAATGATAGGGTAAAAAATTTTAGCTGGGCCTGTTGCAACAGAACAAGGAGTAATGCTTTTAAACTAAAAGAGGGTAGATTTAGGCTACATATAAGGAACAAACTTTTTACAATTAGGGTGGTGAAACACTGGAAAATGTTTCCCAGAGAGGTAGCAGATGCCCCATCCCTGGAAACATTCAAGGTCGAGTTGGACTGGGCTCTGAGCACCCTGACCTATTTGACAATGTCCCTCCTCACTGCAGGATGGGTGTACTAGATAACTTTTAAATGTCCCTTCCAACCCAAACCAGTTTATTATTCTATGATTCTATAACATAATCTATCACATAAACTTTATACTTGGTCATGGATAATCTTTTCAGAAGCTTTAACATCTTACACTATCTTTAACAGTTCAATTTTCTGTCCTCGTTACTACTCTTAGATGGACAGATGCCTTCTCTTAGGAGCAGCTCTTATCAAGGTTGTAAAGGACTTCATGCTCTGCTGGTCACTGTGTAATTCTACCTTGCCAATTATTTAGAATTCTATTTGTATATACATGAGTGGACACAGTCGAGCTTCACAGTGTGTCGTGGCTCTGTCATTCACCTATTTAGAAGATATAGAGAAGACGGTTTACCATTTTATTAAATCTTTCATAATGTAATTAAGCACTGTGACTTTATTAAACACAGTAGTATTTTCCTGAGTAGGAAAAAAAAGAAGTCCAAAAGTGCTTCTTACTTTAAAAGAAGGAGAAAAAAAAAGGGAAAAAAAAAAGAAGCAAATCAAAAATAAATTCAGTAATGTTCCGACTTGGCTATTTTTCCTTTGTTTCCTATTGAGATATTATTTTGTTATTTTTCACATGGTAAGTTTTTAACTTTACAGGCTCAGTTTTTATACCAGGAACTCCTCTTAAAAATAAATTATCACAATGTAATCATGAAAATGGGACATCTAAAAAACCAACATAGCCTTTATTTTGTAGAGCAACAGAGAAAGTTTTTTTAAAAAATATATGTATATCTACATACAATCTCTGTATATATATTTTTTGTTTATATGTCTATATCTTTTACATCCATATAGATAAATAAAATTGTTTAGGATCTATTGTAACAGAAAAATTTTTGGACGATTAAGTAAAAAGACAAATAAGGAAAAAATACCAGCTTTTAATTAAGTCAAAATATACTGAACACTTTCCCTTAAAAATAAGTCTGAAATACTAAGTTTGGTTAAATATTTAAATCAAACACATAAACAATGAAGAGTGATGGAAGCAATATGACGGTAGAAAACTATTATCTTTAGCTTATGGAGTAAAGGAATTATGATTTGTACTGGATCAGACTTCGACTTTTTCAAAGATATCACTAAATTCTAATGTAAGTTTTAAATAAAAGTAGGAAAATAGCCTAATCATGAAATAAGATCTATTAATTTTCTTTTACATTTTTATCACAACTATTATTTTTTCTTTTAAATTTGAGACAGTCATGAACCAGTTGTCAAGATTTCTTGAGGTTTTTTTTCATTACTGAAAAAGGGAAGTAGCTGTTACCTCTCATATTCCAAAATTCATAGGAAAAGCATATATGTAGTCAGAAATGACATACTTGAAAGAGATTATAATAAAATCTACCACTTTCTGAATTTTCAAAATCAGATTTAAACACGCACACAAAAATACCCTTATATTTCTCTTCCTTTATAACTGGAATAAAAAAAATTGGTACTAGCATAACAATTTTCAGTTTCTTAATAATATTTAGGATGTTTCTGATAAGATTCACAATGCATTGAGTTGTAAAACTGAAATGATAAAAATTCAGCTATCTTACTGATGGTGTAGTTTGGTTTTGGTTTTGTTTTTTCCTTCTCACAGACGGCTTAAAACAACAAAAGACAATATCAAAGAGGTTGTTGATCAGTGACCAACCTTTCCATGCTGGTCCAAAACAAGATCAATTATGCTAAAGGATGTCTAAGAATTGTTTACATATGGTGGTAACAAATGTTGATTTCGGAATGGATGGTCATTACTTTCTATGTTCCATAGTTTCATGTTTTTTAAGCTGTTAATGATTGTGGTACAGCCCTCCCAGTGTTACTCTGAGATCTCAGTATAAGCCCTGTATACTTTGGGAAAAACTGCCATTGGTTACAAGTGCAGTGGTGGGGCCAGGGTAGTCAGGCACATCGTGTCCACATCTGGGCCATCTGCTGTCTGAATTGTACACCAGAATGATTCAGTATAAATTGTGGCCAGAATGGGAAACAGGGATTAAACCCAAACACCTCTCAATCTTATAAACAGGGATCCAAAGTGAGACCCTTTGAATTCTCCAGGGCTGCAATGGGCTATATGACCACTACCTCCCCTTAAGCTGGGATGCCTCTTACGGTAGATTTTGCGAGGACTGATGATCTCACGAGGACTCAAAGGATGGATTTCACCAGGTCCAATGACCATCGTTGATGAATGTCAGCAAATAAAGGTGAGCAATTTATGAAACTCATGAAAAGTGAAATTTTAAACGTAGGTTAACCTCTGTGTGTATGTGTGTGCAGTTTGATATAGAACTGTTTGCCTGTCCATTTGTCTGTCTCTGTATGTGTGATTTGATTTCATCTCCATCTGTGTGTTTGTGCAATTAAGGATAGAGGAAACCCATCTGTAAGTCTCGTGTGAAACTTGCCATTCTTGAATCTGTAACTAAGTCTTTATTTGGATTGTAACAAATTCCATTGAATCGGTCTGTTAAACTGTGTGATGATTAAGTGCTGTTAAAAATAACACAACCTAATCTTGTGATCTACTTCAAAAATATTAATAAATTCTAAATTGCTGCTAAACCAAAGATCTGTAAAAATCTTATTCACAACAATATTAATAAGTAATCTGCTAAATAAGGGCTTATTGTGTACAATAGCAACAGATAAAGTAATCACTTGCACTAATGAGGTGAAAAGGAATGATTTTTTGTTATTTCTCACATAAACAGAAACTATGAGAGAACAAACAATATTATCAGATAGCAAATTTGGAAATACCAAAGGAAATAATATATTTTACAGAGTTTAACTCACTTACCACAGTAATAATCAGCCATTATTACTGGCAAGTCTCTGAGTTAATGCATTTATGATCTCACCCAATACAGGGGCTCGTCTACCCAGAGTTATAGAATGTGTTTAGAAAAGTAGAAATGAAATCATATTAATAATTTTTTTTTAAAGCAGACAATGTAATTTTTTTGTTTTTAACAAACTAGAGTTACCGCTTATTTCAACAATTTAGAGAAAATGAAACTGACCAAGGACTTCCGAAATTCTTACCAGAAAATCACGTGCTTCCAGAAGCATATGGATGTTTCTGGATGCACAGATAAGAACTATTTTAAGTAGCAGGAGTTAAAAGGAAAAAATGAAGATACACAAAACAATGGTTAACTGCTTACCAAACTAATTTCCTTTTTTGTGCTGATGAATATAGCAGGTGATAACACTCTTTTTTTCAGGTAAATATATCTATCTTTCTTCACATCTCTGAGGTACAAAATCTCCCCTTCACTAAACTCTAATTCTGATATTTTTTTAACAGTATAGGGTCTAGTATCGGTACAGGAAACATTTATCTATAGCAATACTTTTCATAGATATGCATTTTCTACCCTTCTTAAACTGCTATTTAATATGTGTGATTCCTAGTAAAAATGAAATTATTTCACTAGATTCTAAAAATAATAAAACTGATTGAATTTCAGTTAATATAATGTGTAAATGATTCCCTTTTTTTAAATCACATGTAAAAAATATTTGCAGTGTAATACTCTCAACTTCTAAGTTAATGCAAACAAGCCCATATTAAACCACATTTTACTGAAATCTTCAGTTGTCCCTAGGGAAAAACTTTTCTCTGGCAGCAGCAACTATATGTAAAATTGTTAATTTTTTTTTTAATTTCCTTGAGCTAAGAAAGTAGTAACAGGAGAAAGAAAATGGAAGAAGGCTGCATAACTCCATTTGTCAAAATGGTTTGATATTCCTAGGTTAAAAAAATAAGGAGCTAAAATAGCCACAGACATGAGTTGCTGAAAACTTTTTCACCTATCGTGAAGTCAGTAATTGGAAATTTGGCACTCACATTCTCCAGATATTCTGTCTAGACTATGTATGCTCCAGATTACAGACTCAAAGGCTGAACAGGAATTTCTGCTGGCTGCTATGCTGTTGAGTATCAGAACAGTGGCTATAAATTTACTTTTCAGTGTTCCCCTTGTCCACATTCATGCAGCACAAAGGAGAACATGAACTGACTCAAAGTAAAAGAGGGCATGAACTAGACTGGTGGTAAATAAGGAATCAGAGGGCAAGAAAAGAGATGAGAAACTACAAAGCTAGATAAATCATGAGAGATGGTATAAAGGAGAGGGAAGGGAAATAATAAGGTTTGAGGGGACAAGTTTTAATCTGGCAAAGAACACGGGAAAACAGAATTATTAACCAAGGAAAAAAGGCTGTGTTTTTAATTTCAGCAAGCTCAACAAGCTTGAGATGATGCTCAAAGAATTCTCAGATCATCTGTGAGTTATCACTGAATTGTCCATAGTGCTGTTGAATGCTCTTGCCCTCTGCACAAGGATGGCCTCATTCACGACAAGTCTGCGTATTCAGGCTGTACGCAAGTTTTGTTAGAGAGATTGTTAGATGGATTTCGCTAAAACTGCTAGGATCAATATAAATCATTTCAGTGCCTGCAAATGTTCTCTATCAGTGTTTAATTTACTATCATAATTGTAGCTAGGAAATTTAGGAGTTTGATAAGATATCTGATACAGGGAAAAGGAATACAGAAAGAAATAATCTAACATGAATTTCAAGAGATAAGGACACAAGCTGAGAATAAATCAGGATAAATCAGCATAAGTCAGGACAAAGAACTTGATGGAACAGAAATACAAGACAGTAATCAAAACCAGAATGCTACATGCCACCCAATACATGTTCTGTTTTAGCATGCTCATCACTCTCCTCTTGCCAGGAAGTATTTGCAAAATTTCGTTTTCAAGTGTAAATTTAAAAAGAAGATATTTGTTAAATCTTACTTGGTCTCCAATATGTGTTAGAACTAAAAGCATAATGATGTCACTGCAAGTGACAGAAATTAGAGATGTTTGTTACCGCCTTAAGTTTCTAATTCTTCAAGGTGACATTACGACGGCACATAATGTCAGTTTTAAGGCAGTTTGGGCATTATGTGACAGTGCAAATTAAAGTACATTACAGATGCAAATTCATACGAAGAAAACTACACTACCTGTGGAGTTCACTTTTCATTCATTTTTTAAGGCTGGTGCTTATTTACCCAACCACAAGCAGAAACCTCCTAGTTTTCTACCTCTACATCACATGACATAAAAAAATCAAGGACAGTAAGGCAGCTGAAAATCTTATTCTTTTGCAGAAGGGGGAAGGAGTTTCCTTTTTCTCATTTTTTTTTTTACTTCATCCAGTCTCCAAAGTTCTCAGAGATAACCAATAAAGTTCCAAGATTGCTTTATTCATACTGAAAATGGTTAAGCATCCTTTTTTTCCCCTTCTGTTATCTCTTTCCAGTAGGATCTTTTCCTATTCTGTGCAAAAGTATTATTGATTTTCCCTTGGTATTCCTGTGCCATTCGTTTTACTTTCATACCTAGTAATTAGATTGTATCCTTCTCATGAACTATGAGACCTACTTACATGTTCTTCTTTTCATGGATCCCTGCTTTGAAACCCTCTGGATGATATACATTCCTGAAAAGCTAAATCATAACTGAAAGGAGCAGGCACTACCCTTTGTACATGTAGAGTATTATAGAAATAAAGACAGTCTAACATTCCTAGAACCTGAATTTCTCAAATGTGATTCTCCAAAACAGTATTTTTAACTTAAACTATGTTTATTTGCAGTTTCTGTTTCCTATTAAGATGACAAATTTATTATGTCATAATATAACACCACGTATCCTGATTAAATATATCAAAGCAAACAGCAATTTATAATTAAATTAACATATGTGTATTTACAGAGGATTAAAACTACAGCATATGAGTTATCCATTTAAAATTGAAGCTGAAATCAAATATTCAATAAACATCAGGATAAAATATTGTTAATTTAAACAATATGAGTATGTCTTTTAGGAAACAGATATAGAAAATAGCATATATTTTATACTTACTCATGACTCACAGGCAAGAGGAGACAAATTCAGGCTACAAATTTTGTTATTGGCATTTCCTCTCTTTTGATTAGTTTATTGTATAACTTCAGTACTCCTTCATATTAAAGCATTTCAGATACATGGTGCATAACAGCTCATTTAAGAAGGATAAAACTTAAATCTATTACATGTTAAAATGTAATAAGTATTCAGAAGGAAGCTCTGAGTTAAGTCTAAGTTATGAGTTATTCATAAATTTACATTACACAACAGAGTATCAGCCTATAACAGGTCACAATAAAACATTTTTAAAATGTTTTAATATTTAAAATTGCAAAATATTTGTCATTATTGTAACTGAAATTTGACTAGGATAGTAATACAGAGCTATTCTTCAAAAAATGCAGCTGTTCATTAAATGAGCTAATGTAATCTTAATTTTAAGTATTTGAAAACCAAGAAAAAGGTATAATTTTCTAGACTTCTCTTGTACTTTACAAATCTGACATATTTATCAGTTTGGAGACGAGAGAGCAATCTAAACTCCTCCCTAGAAATGGTAATAAGTGTTTTGAGCGATTGAAATTAGAAAGAAAAATAAATTTTTAGAAAATAAATATAATTCATTGGAATGTATCAAAAAAACCCTTAGCAATATCTTTCCCTACAGGAAGTATAATGTATGCAGTACAATACCTGTATATGCAAACTGAACAAGATCCCACAGTGCATTGGGGTCTATGCCTTCCATTTTGATCTCTTCTTGTTTGGCTTCACAAACATCACTTGTAAACATGGCAGCAAAGTAGTCAGACACAGAACTGAGGACAAGTCTGAAAAAAAGTTAGAAACTGGTGTCATTTACATCGATATCCCTATTAGAAATTATATATATATATGACTCCCCAACTAATTAAAAACCGTTTTCATATTAATTATAATTTATCAGGAACAACACATTATTAAGGCATGTAGGCAGCCAAATACAGTATGACATTTAATTCTAATTTGTTTTTGCTCCTTGTGATATGAATCAAGTGGCACATTAGCATATGACTATAGAACAGACATAGAAATTACTGCTCGGTCTTTCTGATAATTTTCCAATCAAGTACTTGTTCCAATTGTTAACAAGAGGTTTCAGTATTAAAGGGTAGCAAGTTTGTTAACCTCAGATTAACAAGGCAGCGGTATCAAAGACCAATTATTAGTGAAACATATCTCATGGTCCAGAGGAAATCTTCATGGTTTTTAAAATGCCTATTTTTTATAAACTTTACTAACAGAACATAACTTTATAAAATCCTTCAACCTTCAGTAAAAGTATTAGTAGTTTATGCACTGTTTTTCTTAAGAAACATTTCCAAAGGAGAAGAATTTCAAAATATAATATGTACAAACTATGCATGACTTCTTTGGAGATCTGATGTAGATAAATCAGAACTACGGCAAGTACCAAGTATGACTGTCATTACCAGGGCCTTTATTTTTCTACTGCCATATACAGTGATGTTATGATTTTGTTAGGAGTGAATATTCACCACATGCTTCCATAAAAGATGGTCATATTTCTGGCTTAATCTGAAAACATAATACATAAGTACATTGATAAAAGACACAAGAAACACTAATAGAGAACTTGGAAATGAAGACAAAATATTTAGCCATGTGTATATAGTTAACTATTTTGTCCAAGTGAAAAAAAAATGCTGAAGAATAAAACGTTAACATTTATCAACTAGTGTGATAACTGATTGCTTTAGCTAAATGCTAAAATATGACAGTTTGAATTGGCTTCATAATTTTACAGTGCTTTACACTACTATATTTTACCAGCAAATAAAGCAGCTTGAGAACATATATATGAGCTTCACTCTGGCTCAAAAAATGAGCAATGACTAATATATAATGACTAATATAATGACTACTATAGTAGTTTTATTACTTCTGGTGGTGTGTTCAATTCTAGCAACATTAACTTTAGAAGTAAAGATACTAATTCACAAACAGCTCACATTTATATTCATGTCATTAATAAAAACAAGATGGCTACAAAAAGAGGAAAAGATGAAATTAGAAATATATGTTGTTGCTACCACCAGAGATTATTAATTCATTAATTGTTTATTTATTTTTAACCACTGAGAAACATCATCGGTTTTTATTTTTTAATATTATCTCAACTGAGTATCACAAGTCTGTATGTAGTCAACCAGGATAACCATGCAATTCTGGACAACTAAAAAAATATTATAACCCTTCTTCAAATACTTTTTCTGAACACTTATAAATAAGTGACTTGATTCACTGTTATTTGATTGATTTAAAAAAAAAACAAGCCCCACATCAAAAAGCAAAAATCATGAAAAATCTATAATTTTCTGAGATCAGCTGTTTCTTCAGACTTATTCATCCCCATTTAAATTCTTCTATGAGCCTTCAACTTAGTCACTTGCTAAAAGCAAAGGTAAAATCCTCTGCTGTATCAAAACCAATCAATGAACAAAAACTTTAATATAATGGCTGATGATCAATTGAAATATTTTTAAATAATAGGATCATATATTTTTAATTTATATCATTTAGGTTCAGATATTATTTATCATATAATCTCCTTGTATATGTATTTTCAACTGAAAGATCACAAACTAGAAGAGGGACAGAAAATAAATTACAGAAGGATTACAAAACTTCTACAAAAATCTGTGATTTTTACATGTTTGTCTGGTGGATTATTCTGGGATAAGGAAATTCAAAGACACTATACAATGGATTCCAGATGCAAATAAGCATTCAGTCTACAAAACTAGGTAAGATTCAGTCCAAAGTAAAAAACCCTGAAAAATGTATAGTGCAGATGATAGGTTCTTAGCCCTACTCATTTTACTCACAGGTTTATTCCTAACTGGCTTGCACTACCTGTTAAAGAAAATAGCTTACATGAGCAGAAAGGTCCTGAAAAACAGCAGCTCACATAAACAAATAACACAAGGTTCTAATCAGAGTGATAAATAAAGAGGATTTTTTTAAGTCACTTATATTAATCAATAGTTAATATAAATACTAAATCAACTATCTCACTAACGGAATATAACAAGAAGTTAAATGATTTTAAGACACAGACTATTTTCTTGGGAAGTACTTCACAGGCTGAATTGAAGTAACTTGCTAATTAAACTTAATTCTGAAAAGTGACACGTTTCATAAATTTTAATTGTGTTCCAGCGTTGAGATAAAAATTAAAAACTGATAAATCAAAACGATCAATTAATTTGTAATGTTCTGGTGTTTTTTGTGGCTCAGAAGACTCCAAACAGCTCTGAATCTTGGTTTAAAGGCATGTTGACCCATTCATAAAGAAAGGTCAGATGTCTCAGGATGTCACTGTTTTCTCAACTACTGATCTGGTAGTGAGAATACATAATAAACTCTTTCATCCTTGAGAATCACAGCAGGTAACTCATGGCTAAAACCCAGTTTATGGACCTAGAAGGCTTTTCTCCAGATTAAGGGACTTCATTACCTTTACTGCAACTAAATTCAGCCTGATATATTTCTTGTTTCTTTTAAAATACGGAATATAACTGATTCCTGTTGTGATTTTTTTATCCCATGATAAAAGATGTTATTTTATTTTGTTACAGAATATCTCCTTGCAATTTCCACAATTGTTTTTACATACACTTTTAATAAGAATTCCCTCAACTTGATAGGTGTATTTATTAAAAGAAGCAAACAAAAAAGCCAAAGGATCCTTGATCACTTATGTACTTTAAGCAAGCTCTAATGATATTTTACTGCCAATTGAGTAGAATCTAAGATGTTACTTCAGCTGAAAGCCCATAGGCATGATACAACTTTTTTCCATACGCATTAAGATAGTGTACATAGGAGTTGAAGATTCACTGCTTTTAAATGTGATTTCTTGCTCTGTAAAGCACACCAGCTGACACTGGGTGTCTCTACTGATTGTGGTGCTGTACAGCTTTTCTTACACCGGGCAAGCATTGACTGGTCACGATTTCCTAAATTTTAAGAACACAAACCATACACTAAGGTATATCCATGCATGCTCTTGGAAAAAAAAAAAAAAATCAGGAAAAAAAGCAGACACTGGCTGTCACTTCCAGAACAATTTTGGCAGTACAATCAAGACTGACACCTTTTCTGAGTGAAACACAATACAGGTGCAAGTTCTGGAACAGATGAACTGTTATGGATTACACCAGGTAGTGATTACCTTTCCTGATGACTGCGGTACTCTCTCTGACTAGCTTACCCAACACAGAAAAAGCTATAAAAGCTTTGAAAAACATATAGCTGACAGTGAATTTAATCTGGTACTCATGCTCAGTACCAAACACCTTCAGAAAAAATGATGTCCAGATGCCAATAAATTTTTTTGAAGATCAAATATTGCCTGTCAACTTTAAACCAGTATCTCCTATTTTAGAATTCTGTCCTCTAGCTAACTGGGATCACGTACTTCCATGCTGTTCATAATTCAGAATCATAAATTCCACGTGTTTCCCTTTTTTTTTCACTCAGTCTTTCCCACCACACTACTATAACCGGCTTTAATACACATGAAGTAGAATATGGTGTCATTTTCAACTCAGCTTCAGTAATACAGCACAAATCATCTTGCTCTGTACTCCCTTGTTTACCGTGCAAAACTAAGCAAAAAGTATTTGCTGTAAAAACTACTGGTACCTTAAGGGATTTAGTCTGTCAAAACCTCCACTCTGTGTATCAATGGTAATTTATTTGGTTTGCAACATTTTAATTTTATTTTACTTAATCTGTTAACTATGTTTCTTAGGATCTATTTCACTTTACTTAAAATCAACATTAAATGTGTAATATCCATTCTGCCTTGAAGAATTTGCCACTGTACAACTTTATCTGTCATCTAGTCAGCATTTCAAATCTAGATTTTTTTACCATCTAACTCTCTTCCTCTGCAGTCAGGACACCGAAATGTTAATCCAAGCTTGTTACTGCAGTAACTGCCTCTGACTTCTGATTTTGTAAGTTTGTAAAGAAAGCTACAACATATATGATAAATTATTCTTGTCCTTAAAATCTGCCAAGATTCTCCAATCACATTATGCATCTTGTCTCTAGGAAGAGAATAAAAAATTCCATTGACCACTCTGCAAGCTTTTCCGTTAGTGTGTACCAATAGACACTCCTCTTGAGGATTAGAGCAACTGCTTTTCATTCTGTTTACTAACTTGATGATCAGAGGGATTCTTAGGAATTTCCAAAGTGACAACACAATAACAATTATGTTAAAACAGCATCTCTGTTGCTTTTTGCAGTTACTCCAGGGTTCACATTTTGTTTATCCTCCTCAAAATCAAAATTGAACTCTGTCTCTATGGCACACAAATATATTCAGAGGAGGTATATATAATAATATAATTATATTTATAAACCTAGGACATGATTATGTATATATTTATAATAATAAAATTATAATATAATGATATATATATATTATAAAGAATATGTATATCCAATAGTAGAGAGCTACCATCTCCTGTTTGGAACACCCTGATACACAATTCACCAGTGGGTGTTGAAGTTATTCTAGCGATGGTTTAAGATTTGGAACTCATAAGCTACTTCTGGTAAAAGAATATTGGGAACTAATAAAGCATCTACTACTCTTTTCTACTGTCTGTGAAGATTATGTATAGCCAATCATTGTCTATTCTGTCCATTGTCTCTGGTTTGCTCATTAATAACTCCTTTCCTTCTTGAATCCAAGTTTCCCTCATCTCAGGCTTGCCTGCCAACAAACCATTAGCTACTTCAATTTTCTATATTGTCATTTGTCCTTCAAAGCAAAACAGAAATATTTAATTTTTTTCAGAGTCAACAGGCAAAGGAAATACATGCTACTGTAGGACAAGAAAGAAAGCATGGTGTATCTAATATATGTTATCCCTGTGAGCATTGAAAATTGAGAAACAGAAAGAAAATCTGATGAACTGTCAGTTCTAACTTTGTAGAACAACTTTAGTTGATGAAACTATGTGTCTGTAAACTCTAAATCATCTGTAATAGATCACAACTAGCAATGACACAATGCTCAGTCATCTGAACAGTACACAAACACAACTAAGTCTCAAAAGTAATACGACTTCTGACTGAAATGACTTCTCAAAAACATGGTTTGTGTGAATCTTTCCACTGTTCATTGAAAATTAATTTTATTTGGAATTCAGAGCTTAAAATTGCAGATTTAAAAAAAAATTCTGAATGTATATACGAGTGTATATACACATATATGCACACTTCGACATTTGAAAAAATATTCATCTTAGAAAGAAAAAAGGAATCTTCCAAAACTCATTTGGCAAAATTGTAAACTTTGCATTTTTTTCTAATCTCTGCAAATGAAACCTGTTCCTGTGCAGTCAACAAACAGCAGATAATCTGACAGTTAACTTTGGATTCAGCATCCACTCAGAACCATTATCATAGTGCAATCAGATGGTTAACAATTCAGTAGCTTCAGATTAGCTCCTTAAAATATAAGAAATTCACATTTATTCAATAAAGAAGTAGTCAGTGAGTATACAGCAGTTAAATTAATTAGAATTGTCACATAATTCCCATTGTAACCATTAATATTGACAGCCTGTCCTGCATGCTTATTTCATTTTGGAGAAAAACGGAACAGAACGATGCAATACACTTTTTTTTCTGTGCCTCTCTGAGTAATATTTATAAAATAATGTATTTATTAAGGTAATTTCATCTAGAACAACTATATAATAATAACAACAACAATAATAACAATAATAAAAATAAATCTCCAAACAAAAAGCTTTAGTTTTTTCCAGAGACCATAGGTAATGCACATATCACAGCTGCCAGACCCGATGACAATATCCATTGTCCAAAACACTTTGCAAGTGTCAGTTTGTGTCCTTGTGTTAGTTTTGAAGATATCTGGTATTGCAGACAGCATTTTGAACTCTATGCTGTTTAGAACCAGCAGAAATATTTCTTTAAAAAAAGGAAGACAGAAATATGAATCCAAGCAACTTCTCAACATTCAGTAATGTGTAGGAAGGGAAAAATGTCACAGTGATGAAGTTGACGATGATCCATTATGACGCAACTATAAAGCAGAGCTCACTGTTCTTCTCAAGAAAAACTGCATCTTCAGACACAGCATACATATTTGAGTGCAGAAAGGCAACACAATCAAATGTTATCCTCTATTTGTGGATTTAATGATTTTATTTATATTTATATTTATATTTATATTTATATTTATATTTATATTTATATTTATATTTATATTTATTTATTTATATACTGTAACTCCAAAAGGAAAAGGGGAAAAAAGCTTGCAGAAGGAAAAGTTACATTTTTGCTCTTTCAACTATTGGAACAAATATCAGAAACATGGAGATTAGTTTTGATGAAAGTATAGAGATAGATCTGTGAAATCATTAGAGTAAGTGACTGCTTAAATATTTAGATTTTTTTAAGGTTTATTTGTCATCCTTTCCACATGTCATCCACCCATTCTACTCCTTTCTAGAAAATTATTCAATAGAGCATCATTATTAATTTATCTTCACAACTCATTCATTGATCTCAGGCCAGTCATATCCTTCTGAGTGACCTTCAAACTTTTCTCATGGTGGGCTGTCAGGTCTTGCTGATCCAAGTTATTCTTTCATGGCCTCCATTGTTATTCTGTCATCTATCATTTTTTTGTTTGTTCTATTTTTATATTCCGTATCATTTAGTCTCCTCTTTTATTTTTAACCATTCAGTTTAAAAAGAGGCTCAATCCCTTAAACATCGGTGTCAAGTCCCAATGTCAGATATTTTGGACTATCAGACCTATCAGCATAGACCTGGTGGAGACTATGAAAACCTTGCATTCTTCTGGACCACATGATGAAAACCAGGCAACATAACTCAAGACATCTCAGGAGAGACTACTAGGCAGCTGAATGCTGCTTTTTACTTTTTTCCTAAAACATCTCACCCTTGTTCCTTTCACCCTTCAAAGTCCATTTCAGTTACTGCACCAACTTCCACTCCATAAAGCAACAGCATTAATATCCTGGATTAATAACCTTGCATCTTGGTAACAGTGTCAGTGTAACTCTCCAATCCAAATCTTAAAGGTCTATCTATCATTTGCATTGACTTTGGTTGTTTTCTTTGCAGCATTTTTCATGGTTATTCTGCAGCAATAGAATATAATATTTCAAGTACAGTATTTAAAACAGTGCAATTCAAGAGATTTACTTTCAGTCAAAACAACCAAATTATTTGTGGCAAATACACATTTTTAATTTCATGTAGACCCAGGGGATTATTGCTTGATTAAGAATTTTCTTTTACCTTGGAAATAATTAGTGCTTTCATAATTTCTTTATTGTTCTGAATAACATTTAATTTTCAGTGTTTTTGTGTTTCGGATGATATTTACTAGCTGCAGTTGCATTTGTCTGATTGTAACTTGGATAGAAGAAGGAAGTGTCAATTACAGAGTTGGTTTTATTCATTTCTTTGTTCTGTGACAGCAATTCTGGAGTTCCTTCTATTCCAGGACTTTTAAAATTACAATTTCTTTCTAATATTCTAAATGAGAGGTATAGAAAATGAGAATGATATATGTAGCATACATCTCTATAGAGTGAGTGGAGAAACTACAGACTCCATGTTCACAATATTTTAAAATTAGAATAGGCTATCAATAGTGCAACAGCTTAACTGAAGTGAAGCAAAGTAATTATTTTAGTATTTTTCTCTCTTTAAGGTTTTTTACATTTTTGCATTTCATTGCTACCTATATAGGTTACAGCAATATAACAAAAAAAATAGGTATACTTCTTTTTTAAAAATGTATTTAAATGTCAGGTACTTCATCCCTCTAAGATACCTGCTACACAGGTCTTCAACTTTCTCAGTATTCTTTTCGCTTGCTTGTTCATCATTACAACATTTGTATTTCCTTTTGCTATTCCTTCATCTAAAAGATTACACCTATAACCTCTTTAGTGGAAGATTAAATTACACAAACATGATGTTCAAGAGCCAACAACAAGAGTAAGAACATTATAACTTTAAAACTGTTTGAGTCACCCAAACAGTGAAAAGCAGCTATAACAAGATTGAGAATTGGTGCCTCCAAACTGGAGCTCAATGATTATGTTTTATGATCTCCCTTCTAATTTGACTTTCTCCCATTTTATTGTGAGAAATAAAAATATAAAAAAGACAAAACATCCAAAAAGCTCGACCAATGACAAAAATTAACTTGGCAGCATTCAGGCTATGACAAGAGCTTACCAGACATTCTTCTTAAAGTATCAGGTTTTAGAAATGCTCAGCAATAATGTCTCCTCTGGAGGAAAAGTTATTTGAATAGATCAACAAAGGACATATTCAAGATATGTGACTGGAGAAGAGGGGAAAAAGAGCAAGTACTATAAGGAATGAAACCAGAAATGACACAGAGATTATAAAACTTTGGAGGGGTCTGGACAAGAATCAATGGCAGAGTAACTATTTTTGGTGTCTTTCACTTGATTTGACGCAATATACCGACATTTATGAACTGAAAGATTAATTTTATAGAAAGAGATACACTGAGACTACAGTATTATGCAAAAAAATTTTCTATGTTTGGTTTTCACAGTGGTTTTTTGTTATGATTTGTTCCAAATCAAAGAAAAATTAAGAAAATGTCACATTCTGAAAAGTGATTCTTAATGTACTATATTGTGGCATATTAAATCTATTGCATTCTCTTAAATTATTCTACTAAAATTAAGAGAAAATATGTGAAAACCATTATTTTATGTAATAATTTTTAGTATTTTGTATTTAATTTGTAACATATTCAGTATGAAGTATGACCTGTAATATGGTTTAATTGAATTTTAGAATTAGGATTCATTTTATCTAGGATAAGATTTTATAAACTTTGTAAAGGAACTGTTCTACCAAACTTCTACCTACCACGACGTATTGAATTTTTAAATTCCAAAAACACTGATTATGCATTGCCCTCTGCAAGGGGACATTTTATATATTCTCAGGAATGCAAAATAAATATTATCTAGCCTGCTTTGTAAAAAACTTTAATTAGAAGAAGCACTTTGCTGAATCTGCTCCTGACAAATTGAGGGAAGAGGGAGGAAAGGGATGGAAAGGAACTGTGGAATCTAATAGCAAACTCGGTTGTAGTGACCATAAGAAAATGGAATTCAAGAAAACAGAATCTGAGAAAGGTTAGTAAAATTAATAGCAAATTACAATCCTGGACATCAGAAGTGACTCTTGATTGAGGTCAAATGCAAAAAGAGAGGATATGGAAGGAGAAAGCAGGGATGAATGACCTGGGAGAAATGGAGAGACATTACCCCAAAACGCAGAAACAGAACTGGGGAAGGCAAAGGTCAGGTGGAGATAAAGTTAGCAAGGGATGTGATGGGAAAGAAGGGTTTCTGTAATTACCTTGGCAGTAAAAGGAAGATTATGGAAAATTTTTATACATTACTCAACAAAGCTTTCTTTGACTCAATCTCTTTTCTTTTTTTTTTTTTTTAGCATTGTCTGCTTTCAGTCCTCCCAGATCCTTGTGCGTGGTGGTATCACTCACAATAGAGGAAGATGTGTGCAGAGTGCAGTTAAACAAATTGGATTTACAAGAGTCCATGGGGCCAGAGAGGATGTATTCAAGGAGCAATGGCTGCAGGAGCTCAACAATAACACTGAACAGCCACACTCTCTTATCTTTAAAAGGACGTGACGATTTGCAGGAGGTTTCTGAAGAACCAAAAAGATAAGTTCCAGGTCCATCCTTAAGAAGGAAGATGTGGGTAACTATAGACTGGTTTGCTGCAGTAGGAAGACCTTTGAGTGTAATTTTCTAGAAGCTACATTGTGGTTCACTAAAGATAGCGAGGATAATCAAAAACTGGAATAGGCTGCCAAGAGAGGAATCTCAACTGGGTATGACCCCAATGGCCTAACCTAACCTTGGACTTGACTCTGCTTCCAGGGGGATTTGAAGCAGACTCTAGAAGGTCTCTTCCAAATTAAATTATATTCTAGGCTAGCAATGACCATATAAAAAATAGATAGTCTTTTACTGTGCTTGTCCAGCCATACTTGTCTGAAACAACATACAGAAAACAATACGAAAAAAACCACAGAAAATTCAGAAGACCCTTCACTTCATTTTATCTTGTTGAACAAAATTTTAGTTTATTCAGAACACAATCTTTTCAATTCTGCATAATTCAATAGTTGGATTTTGCCAGTTCTTTGAGATTTATTCTGTTGACTGCAGACCGCAGAGAAGCAGAAAGTCAACTGCAAAGTTGTCTGAAGGTTTATTAGAAAATCTAAATAAGATTTTGGCTATTATTTCATGGTCAATCTTCTTATTAAAGTATTTTTCCAGCTCCAGAAGGATCTAGCTATGCTGCAGAATTGAAATGACAAATGTGAAATTAAATTTACTACTGAAAGATAAGCATACAAATATGAACAGCAGTATTAAAAACAGTGGGGAAAATGAACTAAACTAATAAGAAAACCCTTACAGTTTCCTCTGTCTATTCTATAAAAACTGTGCAGTTTACCAAAATTTTCAAAATTGGCAAAAAATATACCAGTAAAAAATGTACTGTCATATTTTATATCATCCATATTAAACAAGTCAAATGACAACAATTGTGGAATATTTATATGGATCTGATAACTGTTTTTTCTGCCATTTTGAGAATGTAGATTCAGACATTGCTTTTTGTATGTGTGTTGAAATATTTGAAAAGCAAAAACAAACCAAGAAACTGTCAAGAAAGAAAAAACATTATCATTATTTCTGAAAAAATCTTTTAATTTGATTTCAATAATGTATAGGGATGTAAAACTGGACACAAATTAGAAGACCTTAGGTCATTATCATTCCATTTTCATTTTTATGGAAGACACCCTAAGGCAAATCTTGAAGCTCTGGAACACTGTTAATGCAGAAGGACAGGACTGAAATTTAATATTATTTCTTCTGTAGTTATACCCATAAAGTAAAGATCTTGACGATTTAGACAAAAATGGCATTCAGACCCAACTACCAGGGGTGCATAAAGTGTCAAATGCATAACATCTAAGAGTGGCAAAAAGCCTGGAACGCAGGAGTTGCATCAGTTGCCAAATGAGTGGGTAGAAAATGCTGGGGACTTTGCTGGCATCTGGAAATCCAAGTATATCAAGGCAATGGAGGAACATTAAAACTGGCAGCTCTTGGAAGACAGGAGAGTAGAAACAGTCTTAAGAATGAAAAATGCTGAAAGAAGACAGGAAAGATTTCTGTGTTTATTACTGCTACTAATCTAAAACCAAGCAGACTCTGCTTCATGTGTGCTGCAAACTACCAAGATCAATCTAATGGTTACTGCTTGTTAAATTGAGTTGTTTTCTCAGTCCTTATAATTATTGAGGAAATTTAAATATTTTAATGAAGGTTTCTATCTGGTTTTACTTTTTAGTATTTGAACAAAAGATTTGGCTTTTCAGTTTTGCATATTGCATGGGGGTTTTTATTATTATCATGGGAGTTGGAATATAGAATATCCAACTCTTCTGTAAAACAATAAAAGAATAGTCTCTGTGTCCATCTTCAAGTAGCTCAGAAGGAACTCTGTAAGGTCCAAGTTGCCAAGACAGCCTTATGGAACTCCCCTACACCACAAAGTTAATTTATGAATTCAGAAATACATTGGCTGTTTTCTGTTTTTCCTACTGGGAAGACAAGTCCTGTTCTGGATTTAGTATCTCAGCAGAGAAACTAGGGCATAAGCAGTGAATAGGTCACCCTTAGTTTGCAGCCATACACACAGGTCAAATGCAACAAGACTTGCTAACCTGGAAAGTCAAAATTATCCGATGTATTTTAATCTAAACTGTAGGACTGGATTTTTATTTGCATGCACTAAATCAAAGTCTATAGCTAAGACCAAAATCTCAATGAAGAATAACTATTTTAAGCTCTAATTACAATCCAAACCCAAGCATAGTTTCATACATACTGGCTGGTTTGATGACAGATTATCTTCTAGAATTTAAAAAATTATTACTGTCATTATAATTTTTATACTCAGAAGTAATTAAGATATTTTTCAGTTCATTCGAAAGAACAGTTCATGGGACATCAGTGTTCAGTATTACTCCACAGTAAGTGTCTGAGAGACTCTGTATGACAGACTTATCTGAATATTATGATCTTAAGCTAAAAATGGCACTATGTCCAGGGCAGCTGTATAGCATCTCATTTTAGAAATTTCCATGTTCCTCACGTATGAACAGCATCACAGCATGGAGAAATGTTTTGCATACTCAAAATAAAATTTGCTAGTTGAGTGTTACTTGAACTTTTGAACATCTTCAAAGGCCCAACCTTCAAATATCACCTTCTGCAGTGACTCACATTTATGATGTTTAAAGCAAGAGGGAAGCAGGCACAAGAAGTTACAGAAAACGCTGTTCTAAGAAATAAGCATACCCAAAACATTTACTTTTGTAGTTTCAACATCTTATATTTTTATGCCCTACCTATGTGCAGGTATCTTGCGATTCCCAGCAATGAGGATAACGTCACAGAGCTGCTGTTGCTTCAGGTAGCTCTCCATCTTTCTGAAGGTTTGCTCCGCGTGATGAACAGCCTGGTAGAATTCCTCAGAGCTACATGAATCCATGTCGCAGTGGGGTGGCAAAGGATGGCTGGCTCCTGACAGTCTATAAACCAAAAGAGAAACTCCATGTTGATAAGATGTAACCAGTTGTCTAGACTTCATCACAGGTTTCTAGCGTCTGATATAAGTAATCAATGCATCCTTCCCAGTTCTCATCACTAAACATACAAGACAGAAAAATCTTAGTGCATTGAGAGGGAAAACTAAAGCTGTAAGTCTTTTAACACTGTAATGTTGGGGTTTTTTTCACATAAAGACACAAATAATCTATTTATCTTTGTTTGATAAAGTTATTAAAAATATAAATATGAACAACAAAAAGAAATTCAGTACATACATGTTAAGGCAAATACTATAGCTATGTCTTCATTATTCATCTGTGATTGGGCTTCTTAATGTTTTTAGCATTTTAGAGCAAAATTATTTTATAGAATTGAACAAACTATTTTTCTTAAATATTAATATGAACACACAAAATAAAAAAATAATGGAAATGCAATCCTATCTTTCTACTGATTCTAACTGATTCTAATTAGATTCTACTGATTCTAATACTCTAGTTCAACTAAAATTCACATTCATTTTACACTATCTGGGAAAGAAAAATAAAACTATAATTAATTTAATTTGTAATGAACTTGGGATATTTCGACAATGATTAATTGCATGCTTGCTTTTAACCAAAAAGGTCATTAACACAAAGTGAAATTAGCCTACAAACATACCAATGTCTACAATTAAAAAAAAATCAGAAAAAAAAGGATAAAAATGGTGAAACAATCAATTTTTTCAGAATATATATAGCTGTTTATTCGTGGTTAAGATTTACCCTATTCATTATTTCTGATTCAGATATTTACTGAAAATAAGATGTGTAAGCAAGTACTAGCCCTTGAGGAAATTAACCCTCATGCTGTTGCAGACAAGGACTGGACAAAGACTAGAACTTGACAAGGAAGGGAGGCTCTGCAGAGGGATCCGGACAGGCTGAATCAATAGACTGAAACCAACGGGATGAGGTTTAACAAGGCCAAGTGCTGAGTCCTGCACTTGGGACACAACAACCCCATGCAGCGTTACAGGTTTGGGGAAGAGTGGCTGGAGAGCTGCCTGGCAGAGAAGGACCTGGGGGTGTTGGCTGACAGCCGGCTGAACATGAGCCAGCAGTGGCCCAGGTGGCCAAGAGGGCCAATGGCATCTTGGCCTGGGTCAGACACAGCGTGGCCAGCAGGAGCAGGGAGGTGATTGTGCCCCTGTACTCAGCACTGGTGAGGCTGCACCTCGAGTGCTGTGTTCAGTTTTGGGCCCCTCACTACAGGAAGGACATTGAGGGGCTGGAGCGTGTGCAGAGGAGGACAACGAGGCTGGTGAGGGGACTGGAGAACAAGTCCTATGAGGAGCGACTGAGGGAAATGGAGATGTTTAGCCTGGAGAAGGCTGAGGGGAGACCTCATCACTGACTACAACTGCCTGAAAGGAGGTTGTGACGGAGTGGGTGCTGGGCTCTTCTCGTAAGTGACAAGTGATAGGATGAGAGGAAATGGCCGCAAGCTGCGCCAGGGGAGGTTCAGACTAGACATTAGGAAAAATTTCTTCACTGAATGCATAACAAGACTTTGGCATAGGCTGCCCAGGGAGGTGGTTGAGTCGCCATCCCTGCAGGATGAGTTTCTTACAGACATGATTTAGTAAGGGGACAGGTATGGTTGGACTTGATGATCTCAGAGGTCTTTTCCAAGCAGATGATTCTATGATTCTATGATACTTTTAAGGATCAAGGCCTGCCAAGAACCTTACAAATACCAGGCTTGCCAAAGACACAAATATTGGGGCTTTCTGGCTGTTGAACCCTGATTACTTTTTCAGGAAGAAATAAGGAGCAGGGGAAAGATAACTAAACAAAACACCCACTCCTTCCCTTTGTCCCCTGAGTCACTGGACAGGAGGAGGTAAAGAACTGCTGCCAGGCCCATGGCCCCAGAAGATGAGTCCCCAGCAAATCAGAATCAACTGCAAAGCAGAGTGAACTGGGAATAAAATGGGATCCCACTGGAGACTTCCTTTTGAGTGGTTCTCATCAGAGCTGTGGGCCTGCAGTGAGGCTGCTTGGATTGGGACACCCCTCAAGGTACCTTTCCTGGGTCTGAGAGACCTAATCTTACAGGTGAGTGGTTTGTGTTCATTTTAGGTCATCCTTCTAAAGGATTGTTCATGAAAATTAGGAATTCTTAAGTCAGTTGTGTAGTAACATTCCTGCCTGATGTCCAAACTTGATGATTTCACAAATTATGATGATCTAAAATGATCAGAGGACTAGGAAACCTACAATACAAAGTCAGGTTGAGAGAACTGGGTTTGTTCAGCCGCGAGAGGAGAAGGCTCAGGGGAGACATTATTACCATGTACCCATACATAAAGGGTGTCTACCAAGAGGAGGGAGACTCTCTTTGAACAAGGAGTTACACCGAAAAGAAAAGCGGCAATGGGTACAAGTTGCTTCTGAGGAGATTCCGACTGGATTCCAGAAGAAAATTTTTCGCCATGAGAACAGTTAAATATTGGAATCAGCTCCCCAGGGAAGTGATAGATTCTTCTGCACTGGACGCTTCCAAGGCTCAGCTTGACAGGGTGCTGGGCCATCTTATTTAAACGATATATTGCCCAAAAAGGTTGGACCAGATGATCCTAGAGGTCTCTTCCAATCTGGCATTCTATGATGATGATTCTATGATGAGATGAACCTGATTATGTTTTTACTTCAAATAGATATACACAAAACAGCTGACATAATAAATAGAAGAGCATCAGACGACATATTTTAGTCCAACAAACCAAATTACATTATCAATTAATTCATACCAATCTTATTTTACACATATTCTATTGAAAGATAAATATTAAGGAGCACAAAAGTAATTTAGATAACTTACAGTAATAATACAACAGCTTCACTATATAAAGTTTGAATTCAGTAGATACTACATTCTAAGAATTGTATTAATAGACCTGTAAGATAACACCATCTCCACTGCTGGTGCTGGAAGAAATTGAAAAATACATAAAGATAATAGTAATAATGAAAAAAAAAAGCTATTAAAATGAAATACAGTTATCTGAAAACAAAAAAAAAAAAGTATTTTCATTGACTCTTGGTAGACCATAATATAATTCAGAAAAACAGTATTAGAAATAAGTAGAAAATAGAATAATTTAGAAAAAAAAATTCCTTTTGACGTACACTACTTATTTACTTTTGAATTAGTTTTTGTCCAAATGTGTTCCACACAGTCCTACAGTCATTGTACAAAGGTCCACGGGGGAAAGGAAGAGAGACTGGTCCATCTTTCTGTCTAGTAGTAATTGCTAGGCTTCACAGCATTCCTTTGAAGTAGCTGGAAGCCTGCATAATGGACTGCAGACAATTTTACAGAGAATAAACTCAGTTTTCTTTGTATCTCACTCCGTCATCTACAAGGTCTGGCACAAAAAAAACCCCAAGGCTAACCCTATAGCTCAGGAATCAAGAGTAGGAGGGGAGAGTCATAGAGACAATTCTAACCTGTCACAGTGGGACAAGGTTCAACTCAATCGCTTCACTCTGTACAAGAGGACGCATGTTCAAATACGGATGTTTTCTTACCCTTGTTTGGAAAATCTCAGTGTGCAAGAGTGAAAAGCAAGTCAACAAGTTTTTTGTGAAAGTGAAGAAATCCACAACAGAAACTTTAGAATTATTGACTGAGGCTTATGGCGAAAAGATTCCAAAGATCAAGTTGATGCTCAAAGGAATTAATTTTTTGTTGATAGAAGATGAGAAAGCAAACCCAACAAAGATCCTTAACAGTCTTTCAGAAAATGATCTGCAGAATTACTTTGAACAATGGCAGCATCATGTGCAACAGTGTGTCAATGCAGGAAGGAGCTATTTTGAAGGTGATCATAGTTGATATCCTTAATTTGTTAAAAAGAAAGAGTTACATGCACTGTCTCAGGGAATTTTTTAGTGTCAGATCTTGTATAATGTGCTACATACAGGTACGAAGTTACTTTTTAAAATTATTCCTCACAGTAACTTCCTCTGTGCAACATTAAATTGGATCCCAAGAAATCATCAGCTGGATTATATTAAGTAATATTGCCATTTGTACGTCGGTAAGGTTACAATACCTGTAAGCCTGTCTACAGGAAATTGAACTGGCAAAATTTTATTAACCATAATTCCTCACCAGAAACAGTTATGAACTTGTGATTTAGAAAGGAACATTTACTTATTTCCGTTCTATTCAGTCTTGTTATGCAGTCAAGTAGCTTATGTTAGCTACCTCTTACAGACTGCTCCTAAAGGATAAAACAAACATATTCACTCTGTAAGGGACATAATTTGCATGTATGTTCCTATTCAACCTAGACTGCTAACCACATTGATCAGAAATCCAAGTTTATTTTCATATCTTTGGATGATCAACAAATACTGTTACATAAAACCTTAATGGTGGAGCTAAGCTCATTAGTATGGGCGGTGGGTATTTCAGCTTTTTTCTTTCTTATCCCACTCCCAAAACATAAATGTAGCCCTACGCAGACTTATTCAGTTTTACTGCTGAAGAATTAGAAAGAGAAGTAATTTGCAAGAAATAAATCAGTATCTAATAAATGAGGTTGCTAGGGTTAGACACATTTTTTCCCTTTCTTCAGGGAATTCAGAAGTGACAACAACAACAATCCTGAATGGGTTCATATTGTTTGTTAATTCAGAATTTAGTTTACATTTGAACAGCTGAGGTACTAATCCTGCCTGGTTTTGGCTATTCAAAACATGCTGCACTTTTCAGCCTAGAAAACAGAAGTACCCTGACTGAATTGATACTAGTCCTATAAAATTAGATTGGGCTGAAATGAGTTTAATCTGTTTGTTAGCTACAAATTCTGCCCTCTTTCCTACTTGCTATTTATAAAAAATGCTTTCCATCCTCAAACTTGTATCTGTCACTTAGCCAGTCATTAAATGACTACTAAAATGCAAGCCCTGAAGGCCCAGCACATTTTAAATTTTTATCCTGAAAAGTCTCAAGTAGCAAGCTTAGTAGAAAACAGTAAGTTTATGTCTTATTTATTTTCTAAGAAAACTCACATAAAAGTCTCCTACTTATCAGGAGTTACTTTGTTTTCATTACAAATGCCCTGTCTGCATAAACAGTGTTTTAAATTCAGTCAGCAGCTTGTTAAAATAGAATTTAGCTTAAAGAGCTTCAGCCAGCAAACACCAGTTATTTCCTACCAGTTCATGCAAGGCATGGATAGGTATTTATGACCAATTAGCAAAATGAAAATAACCCTTTCTGCTTGCCTATATTGTTTTTCTTTAGGTGCAGGTAATCTGAACCACATGTACAGTGAGATGCTTGTTGAACGCATTCTGCAGGAACTCCAGCACAAATTTACCTAAAGATTCCTTCAGTCTTTCAAAATTCTTTTTTAGCACTCATGTACCTCAGAACACTGTAATCAGTGAACAGGACAGACTTCAGATAGTCTTTTTCCATAAACTTGCTCAGCTGGCAAGTGCAAAACCTAAATTTAGTGTGGGAAATTGAAATATTCAGGGTATGTTCAGTCTAGAAAGAACTTTCTATCCTTAGATGACTTAGTTCAGAAATAAGAGAAACAAAACCTTTCACAAGATTATGACAATGATACTGAAGGCTGATACTACAGGATGAGAAAACGAAAGGTGCACAAAGATAATCAACATTGCAAAAAACCAATGATCTCAAATGTTTCTTCAGGAAATGGCAAACCAGAGAGCGTACTGCATGAAAAAAAAAAGGGGGAGGAAAGAATCCACCAAAGATATTTTGTATAGAAACATCTTCAGTGTTAAGAATACCATGCTGTCCTCAAAAGATGTTTTAAGAAGAGTCCAAAAGCATTGATCAGAAAATTCAGCCTTTGAGGCTTTACAGTTCTTAAAATGGCGTAATCACCCTTTATCTGCTCATAACTTCTTTGAAAAAATAAGTAAACCAGCAGTAAAGTCTCAGTAAAGTTGGATGCACCAATCGTTCCCTCAAATTAGCAATTACCCTTTAAGTATTTATGGTAACCCACAGTATATAAGAAGCAAAGGCCCTCTGACCAAAAGTCTCCTAAGGACAATCTTAGGACTTTCAGCCCTTTTTGTCCAAGATTAGATTTATTCAAGTCTATATTGAGTTTGTTCGGCAAGACAAACACATATTAATCCTCAGAAGATATTTTGGAGAGAGTAGTTGGTACCTTAACAGTTACATAGATATGCAATCTGCTATCCCCTGTACCTTTTACAGCTGTCACTTTTACAAACAATAAGACTATCCTACTCAGACTTGATTTTTGCTCAATGACTTTACACAAAAATAAGCTATAACTTAAAGAATAGAGAAGTGAAAACCCTCAGCTTATAGTAATGCTGTCTGGAGTTAAAGAGGTGATTCCTTTTCCTTTCTTAATAAAACCCAGCAGTATTAAAATTAATGGGGATAGGCTACCTTTGGTTCATTTAATAGATGAGAAATTCTGCTGAGTATTTCAGAATAGATCTGAAAACATAACCTTCACTGATTCTATGTTTTTTAATTTGTTATTCAAATAGTAATAGTAATAGATAAGTAATAGTCATAGATAAGATTCAGAGTTTCACTAAGTGTGACTTTAAGTCAAGTGAATAGAGAGAATACAAAATAATACCAAGGTGAAAGGCTGAAAATTAAGACAGTCTTTGATAACAGGCTCTTAATAATATTTACTGACAATACAAAATAATATTCACTGACAGTTTTATTATTTAAAATTATAAAAATATTATGATAAATGTAACCATATTGTATTGACTTATTTTTTGGGTTCTATCGTTAAAATAATAAATATTACATAGTTTACTGCCCTGTACTATACAGATACATGATAAAAACACAGAATATTGGGATTCTGACCTCAAACTTAGACAGAACAATTAAAGAGGATGTTTTTAGACTTAGGTATAACAAGCAGCTGACATCAGTTCATATTTTAATTCAGAAGTGATGCACACAAAATAACTTGTGAATTTGTCACTGCCTATCATTTATGCAAATACTTCAACACAAAATGAGATTTTTTGGCAAATACTTCCACACAAAATGAGACTTTTTGACAAATACAGGCACTGAAGACTGTACATATAGATGTTGCTGAAGCTGACATCGCACAAGAGACTTCTCTAATATACTGTGGAGTGAAAGCTTCGATATCTTTCAGGTGCAAAGAAATGCTGTCTGGAAATCTAGTAGCTGCTTGTATCAGTGGTGTGTAATTCTCTATTAATTGCCACTTCATAAACTTCATAAAACCAGTGACAGTGCCACTTACACAGTAGACCTCTTCTACGTTAGTCCCATATCTGCTATAGGAATAATGCAATTTCAGATTCTAAAAGCACAGAGCTGGATTTGCTAGTTGGATGGCTGAGAGAGACAAGAAAGAGGGAAAAAAAAAAAAAAAAAGGGGGAATAAAGAGAAGTGCAGGGCACAGTCCATATTATGGGATGAGAAAGGTTTTTCCACCCCATCACCATTCTATCCCTTTACAGCAGCTTTCACTTCCTTCATTACAACACTGCTGTATTTTCTGAACGGATGGCTTGCATTATGACTAAGAAAGATGCTAGTGCCATGTGTTAACTACCTTGTAATGACAAATGGTTATATCTACATAGCTAAACTAAGTAAATTAGCTGACACAATTAGTTACTCAGAGTGTGTGCACAAATATACACAAGGATCCAGATCTCTCTTTTATTAAGACATTTTCTTCCAGCATTTAATTTATGTTATAGGCACTTTATGTGAACAGAAATCATATATCTGAATGATGGTACAAGCATAAAAAAAAGGAGAAGCAAGTACTTTATTACTATTGCATCTAGCATACATTTCAAAATAAATTTCAGTGTGTTACTGTATTACGCGCTGACTTTCCACAGATATAGCTGTCAGAGCTTAAAACACCCTATGACTGCAATGCAAATCATGTGTCCGATGAGGGGAAGCTGAATCTTAAAAAAATCTTCTGGGGAAGATCAAAACACACATGCATGCATTACCACCCCACAAACACTCATTTCTTAAGCTATATTAATGTCCTTTTGCAAGACATGCTTTTAGGGAGCTTGCACTGCATTCAGTAGCAGGGAGCACACAGTCTCCTGCTATTTGTTACAGACCTATCTAGCGTAACCTATCTTTTGGTGAACCAGTGTCATGGTCCTGACATGCCTGCCTGCATCTGCAAACCAGTGGGAAAGGTACATTCTGAAATAAACGAATAAATTGTAGGCCAATATATTTGTCACATGTACAAATGTTAATATATTTTTTGTAAATACTGAAACCAGTAATTAAGATTAACAATTTGGTGGATCCTGTCTAAGATGAATTTGATGGATTCAGCTTCCACACTACACGATCACTACAACCCTGGGAACTTAAGTAGCAAGCAATTTAGGACTACACACCAGCTATCACTTAGTAATGTCATTTTTATAATATTACGTTCAATTTGAAAAAGGTCTAATAAATTTTTAATATGCATGCATGGTAGCACAAAAACCTAGCCATTACCATTGTTTTGGTTTACCACAGTATACGTAAAAGCAATTAGTACGTATAGAAGTTGAAATAGGTATTCAGCTTCTATAGGCAATAAGAGCGATGTACTATATTTTTGAACACCAAATGTAGGTGTACACACACCAGTTCAATATTGTCCTTAATTTGCAAATTTTTAAGTATGGATTCTCCAGCCAAACACAAGTTACTATGTACAGTTACAAAGAGCTCCAGGGCAGCCTGTGGCAGAGTTATCTTACCTTATAGAACACAAAACCTATTAATTTTTGCACTCATTACAGCAACAGTTCCGTGTCACTATTTGTGACGTAAGATTTTTTACATATTTTACCCCAAGTCAGACACAAACTGATAAACAAAACCTGGAATTCAGATTTTTTTCTGTTAAAGAAAAGTTAATTCTTTTTACTCCTCTGCCTTTCACTTAATTGTTCTTGAAAGATGAAGCAGCTGAGACACTTTCAATCTCTTTCTCCTCCACATACTCATCTGTAAACCCAAAGTCTGTAAGATATGTCCATCCACAGGCAGAAGAGGAATCAAGTCCAGAGTGCGAGCATTCTGAATGCAGAGCTTACTGCAAACAAAGCACGGGGCAGACAGACCTTTGTAATCAGGCATTTTGCCCAGGGCGTATGCAACAGTGTTAAAACAGACGTGAATGTTTAAATGCTTTAAAGAGATACAGGGATGAGATAGTCTGGCCTGTGACTCTACCCAGATGAAGGTACTTCCAGAAATACATAGGAAGAAAAGTAAGATTTAAAGGCATCACTTTTCCTCACCTACCCTACACTGGCAAGTTTCTGAGGGCTCACTCAGTATGACGGCATTTCTGGATCCCCATTTTGTGGCATTCAGCCTTTTACATTAAACATTTAAGGAACCTAGATATCTTTTGTAATTGTAAGTACTCAATATTTAGACATTTCTGTATTTAACACTGCAGTAACAAAGCCTTCTTTGGAAGCTGAGCTGCAGGAATGTCAAAAGGAATCTCTACATTTCTGAACTGTGCTTGTATCTACATTCAATTTAATGCAAAACTGGTGTACATAAAGATGGGTCTTCAGTAGGACTTCGTAACAGCATTAAGATTTCTGCTTATGCTTCCAATTTTTTTCTTAGGTTATCATATCACAGCAATTTTTTAGGCCATTCTCGTTCTTTTCTTTCCCACTTTTTACTTAGATCCAAGACAACAGAAACAAACTACAAGTCATATATATACAGATAAAAAGTAGCCACATTTTTTGCATATCTTTGATGGCTGCTGATGTAAGAAAAATTGCACAAATTCACTTAATGTCTCATGTCAGCTTTAAAAAATGCCAGCAATGATTACTTGGCTGTATTTTACATTTAATTCATATGCAATATACATGAACTAGTAAAAAGATAAAAAACCAAACCATATTTCCATAATAAGATATGTAATCTCTTAATTTTTCACGTTGACAAAACAGTAACCATGAACTTCCAACTGTGGGGTTTCAGAGAACTCCACACCACTTCAAAATTAATTCTTTATGAGTAGACTAACCATGCTTGTTATGAACTAGGCTGATCTATACAGTCACTGTTTGCATCTAAAATCTGCCTGACTGCTAAAGTCTGAAGTCTACTTGATTTTTACTTTTTATTAAATGTGCTTGCTTTTATTTTCTGAATTTGAGCTTTCAAACACCAAGGCAATTTCAGTGCATATGGACTAATTTGCAGAACAGTCCATTCCCTGATGATCTGAATCAAACTCAATCTATACAGAATAGTGCAGCTATGAATTATATTATTAGTCAAATAGCAGTTAAGACCTGTGGGGTAGCAGATTTTTTTTCCTACGTATGATTTTTTTAAATTTGGGATAAAAATAAAATTCTAGTTCAGTTGTACTTGAAACGACAAAAGACTTAAGTTCATCTCACTCATTAAAAAATGGACTAAAAAGATTACATCTTCAAGAACCCCTGCAACTTTTATAAAGCTATCAAATAGCATTAAGATATGATTACCACAGCCAAATTCTGAATTATTTCTCAAGCTTTTTAGATTATTCAGGAATCAATTACATAGTTTTATCATGGGTAATTCATTCAACTTAACTAATGGGATATCCATCAGAATCAATATCTGTGGAAACATACTTAAAAAATGACCACTGATTGTAGATTAAATCTTCAATTACTTCTCTAGTTACACAACTTATTAAAAGATAGGAAAACATGCAATAATATCTTAGACAATTGTTAGTCATGAAAATTCTTATCACAATACCAGATATTAAAATACATTACATTAATTATCATCTATCATAATAAAGTTCTAAAAGATAACTGCATTTTAATATTTTAACTTATCAGTCTTGATAAATCTTACATTAATTAGAAAGGTCAAGTTTAATATAGAAATAGAAAACAGAAATGTACTCCTATTCAAGCAACTTAAAAAATATCTGCAACACTGCCTACATCTGCACCACCAGATTAGAAAGAAAGATTTTCATCAATTTCTTTGCCATTCTTCAGATAAAATGCAAATACAACGGCAAACAGCTGACTGTGTTTAATAAAAATATATAAAGGCAACATAAATTATCTTATAAACTAAAAAATAATGTACACATTACCTGAATTAAACGGAAAATGACATTATCAAGCCTATTTATATGAAAGTCTTACTTAGATAAGTGAAATTGTAGGAACTGTGTATTCTAGAAATTCTAGTATTGTGTTACTCTACCCCAAACAGAAGGTGTGGGAAACTCTGCCTACTGCAAAAAGCATGTGTTGTATGCCTCAGACCTTCTGGAGCAAACTCCTCCCATCTTCCCTCTGGGCTTAAACAGCCAAAAATGAGGACAAATGAAAATAAGTAGGTACTACAGCCTTTTAGGTTCGTTTCTAGTATGTTTGGGTTTTTTTTACCTATGTTAATTAGTTTAAATGGAAGTCATGCATTTAGGAAAAAAAATGTTACTGAAAGAGTGGTCAAGCATCGGAACAGGCTGCTCTGGGAAGTGGTGGAGTCAACATCCCTGGAGGTGTTCAAAAAGCATGTAGACACAGCTTTCAGAACAGCATGGTTTAGTAGGCATAGTGGTATTGGGTTGATGGGTGGACTTGATGATCTTAGCTTTTTGAAGCTTTTTAAAGCTTAATGATCTCATGATCCATATCTGCTGACTTAATTTGTGTTTTCTAGTACACCGTCACATTGTCATAGTTGTGATGAGAAACAGTTGTTCTACACACAAGATACACCAAACTACATAACTGCTTTTTCAATGAATCAAACATGGTAATTTATAGAATTGCAATACCAACTAAGATTTTTATGCAATCACTTTAAATCTAGTCAAGCTACAAACATAATAGTACTATACAACTGCATTCATTACAATGTGTGAGCAACAAAACCAGTCATAATTTCATGCTTGGCCTCACCATGTTTCATATAGAGCACAAACGAGAGCCTTATTGTAGGGTATCTCTAATCTTTTAACCTGCAAAGTCATTGTGACTGTTGACTCCTGGACCTAAATCAGAACAACTCTAGGGACAATCTTATTTCACCAAACCTGAAATGGTGAGTTTAGTTCCTCAGGGTTTGTTGTTGTGTGTCACAATTTTTGCCACCAGAGTATCATGCATATCAGAATATGAGGGGTATGAGAGGAAAGGAAGGAGGACATCATATGTAACAGGAATTCCTGCCATTAGTTTAAAAAAATAAAAAAAAGAAAAAGGAAAAGGAAAAGGAAAAGGAAAAGGAAAAGGAAAAGGAAAAGGAAAAGAAAAAGGAAAAGAAAAAGGAAAAGAAAAAGAAAAAGGAAAAGAAAAACGAAAAGAAAAAGAAAAAGAAACAGAAACAGAAAAAGAAACAGGAAAAGGAAAAGGAAAAGGAAAAGGAAAAGGAAAAGAAAAAGGAAAAAAAAGAAACAGAAACAGAAACAGAAAAAGAAACAGGAAAAGGAAAAGGAAAAGGAAAAGGAAAAGAAAAAGGAAAAGAAAAATGAAAAGAAAAAGAAAAAGAAACAGGAAAAGGAAAAGGAAAAGGAAAAGGAAAAGGAAAAGGAAAAGGAAAAGGAAAAGGTAAAGAAAAAGGAAAAGGAAAAGAAAAGAAAAAGAAAAAGAAAAAGAAAAAGAAAAAGAAAAAGAAAAAGAAAAAGAAAAAGAAAAAGAAAAAGAAAAAGAAAAAGAAAAAGAAAAAGAAAAAGAAAAAGAAAAAGAAAAAGGAAAAGGAAAAGGAAAAGGGAAAAGGAAAGGAAAAGGAAAAGGAAAAGAAAAATAAAAAGGAAAAGAAAAAGGAAAAGAAAAAGAAAAAGGAAAAGGAAAAGGAAAAGGAAAAGGAAAAGGAAAAGGAAAAGGAAAAGGAAAAGAAAAGAAAAAGGAAAAGAAATAGGAAAAGAAAAGAAAAAGGAAAAGAAAAAGAAAAAGGAAAAGGAAAAAGAAATAGGAAAAGAAAAAGGAAAAGAAATAGGAAAAGAAAAGAAAAAGGAAAAGCAAAAGGGAAAGGGAAAGAAAAAGGAAATGAAAAAGGAAAAGAAAAAGGAAAAGGAAAAGGAAAAGGAAAAGGAAAAGGAAAAGGAAAAGAAAAAGAAAAAGGAAAAGGAAAAGGAAAAGGGAAAGGGAAAGGGAAAGGAAAAGGAAAAGGAAAAGGAAAAGAAAAATAAAAAGGAAAAGAAAAAGGAAAAGAAAAAGAAAAAGGAAAAGGAAAAGGAAAAGGAAAAGGAAAAGGAAAAGGAAAAGGAAAAGGAAAAGGAAAAGGAAAGAAAAAGGAAAAGAAATAGGAAAAGAAAAGAAAAAGGAAAAGAAAAAGAAAAAGGAAAAGGAAAAAGAAATAGGAAAAGAAAAAGGAAAAGAAATAGGAAAAGAAAAGAAAAAGGAAAAGCAAAAGGGAAAGGGAAAGAAAAAGGAAATGAAAAAGGAAAAGAAAAAGGAAAAGGGAAAGAAAAAGAAAAAGGAAAAGGGAAAGAAAAAGGAAAAAAAAAAAAAAAGAAAAAAGAAAAATAAATCAAACTGCAGGTAACTGCTACAATCTGAAACTGTTTAAAAACCTCCATCAGTGGTATAAATACCTTTAGTCCCCCTGCACTGACATAGTAGGTTCATTACTTATTTAATTCAACATTTAATATTCATTAGCTATTGCAAGCATTACCTGCTGTCATATATCTTTATTTGATTGAGATAATTTTGCTCAAAAGCCATTTCTATTCATGATGGAATGTTTCCATGTTTTTGGCAGCTATACGACAAAAAGTAGGCATTAATGCCATAATTACTAGACTACCTCTAAGAAAGATATAGATATGACATTTTTTTGCTAGTGAAATTGCTGACTGAGATAAGTAGTTTACACAATGTGTAGTTACACAGACCTTAATTGAGGAATTAATTTCATTTAGTTGTCACTAAAAAATCCGACGTGTATAAAAAGGTTTTATAAGTAGAATACATCAAACTATCCTACACATGCTTCAGAGTAGAATGTGACAATTAGGCAATGTTATAGCTTAGTCTCTTGGCCAAAAATGTCTGTAGGCTGACAGAGTTTTATTGTCAGCTTTTTTTCTAGACCTCAACAACTTACATACACAAACTTATCAGATAAATCAATAACTATGACCATTCCTCAGGTTTCATTAGGAGTTCTATAAAACAAACATAAATGTTACCGCCAATCTTTTTATTCCAAAATGAAGGCAAATTGTCTACCACTTTACACCATGCAATACTTTTTTTCAACAATAAACCATGTTAATTATAATTACTTGATTATGCATTTCGTTCAGTTTGACAACAGTCAATAAAACACTGGCACTTTCAATGAAAACTCAACAACTTTATCCCACAACAGTAAATTCCAAACTAGACACTCTTTTTCCCAGTTAATGAAGATCTTTAACTCCTTGCTAATGAAACAGTAAGGAAGGACCTTTACTGTTTGATTTACATTATAGTGGAGTACAATGGCTTTACCTCCAAAGTAGTTTGAGAATCCTAACATTAATTACCACCTCATTTTAGTTGTCAGAAACTAAAACAAGAGTTACTATTAAACATGACAATAATCCTGTATGTCTTTTCTGTAGATTGCAAGCGACCTTAATAAAGCAATAATTAATTAATGTTTGTTGGATAAAATATTATCACAAAATAAAGTACAGTTATGTATGAGATTGTTATTAATGAACTACACCTGCTAATGATTTTGATTTCTGCCAGGCTTTGCCATGATGGAGAATTCAATTTAAAATGCTATAATGTGCATACACACTAATTCCTGGGGGTTTCAGCTGTTATATTTGGACATCTGTCAAGTATGCATTATTCTGTTGATGGGCTATAAATTTCCAAGAAATCATATTTCATTGAATCTCTTCCATTGTACATGACATATTTTTTTTTCTCACTGTCAAAAAGAGGGATTCATTTATCCTATAATGATGAAACCTCTCAATCATAACATGTAATTGCTACAGATTGCAAAATACTATTCAAACCTCCTTCCCTATTTAAAACACCACCATTGACAGGACATCAAGAGGGGTTATTTCAAAGGTACAGGTTTGGCAGGGAAAACAAACAAACAAACAAACTCTTCTCCAGACAATGAGTCTGAGCTCCTTCCAAATTGGTGCTTTTTCAAGCTTATTCTACTTGTGCTTATCTGGAAAAATCTCATCCCTAAAACACCATCAAAAATACCTAAACTCTAAAAAAGCCTGACTTACTATGATTATGCTTGCCATTATATGCTGTCTCTGTATCACCTTAATTGTCTTAAGATGAAATTTCATTAGAACTTTCCTTATTTTTAAAATAGAATGGTAGCCTCTCTCAAGCGACTAATGATATCTTTACCATTATGTGTTTAATTAGAGGCAAATTTATTGTTATGTAAATATGTATAATATGTGTATGGCACATAATTAAAACAATGACATGGACAATATTATTGTGTTTGCAATAACAAGGACTAAAAGGATATTTGTTTAGGCTTTTTATTTGTTCATTTGTTTCTCTGAGAATACCTTTTCTGATCATTTAGAAAACAGTTGAAATAGAAATTAAGAAAAATCAGTTTAGTGCTTAATTACACAAGCATTTCGTATTATAAAAATATTCAGGAAATAATTCAATTCACTAACGCATTTAGCAATAGTTCATCCTTATACATGACAGAACTCTTAATTATATGGTAAACCTTCTTTAATATTGCTAAAAAGCTAAATAAGTTTGAAATAAACAATGAACTCAAAAATACAACTATTCCATGTTCTTATGTTACAAAACACAGTTCACAAACTCACCTTGATAGTTAAATGCTTTCAATTAACTGCTTGCCAGTTCTAATGCTGTGCTGTTACAGTTATGATACAACTGCAATATCTGAAAATACTTCAGTTCCAATACTAAAACATGTTTTAAATCATAGATTGAAAGAGAAAAATAATTCCTACCACACAGAAGGCAAAAATAAAAAGCAAGTGGGCATATTTTTAGTCGAAGGAAGGGGAAAACAAAATTCTTTAACCATAAGACTCATGTGGGATATTGCACGTGAGACTAGTGTTTTATTTCATCACTTTAACTGTGAAACTTGAGAAATTACTGAGTTCTAAATGAACAAATACTGTTAGGAGAAATCCAAGTGTCTAAAAAGATAGGAATTAATAATTCAGCTTTCAGAGCAACAAAATCCTGACAGTAATTAAAATCAGCAAAAGGGTATTTGTCCACAAGAGACAGATAATTAAAGAGAAGATAATAGTAACCACATTCAAAACCCTTTGAAAGATCAGATCGTTGTACATAAATTTTGGAAAATGTTTTGATTATATTGAAACAGAAAACCCCAAAGTTCTGAAGGAAAGCTGTCAATATACCCTGAGTTTATTAAGAAGATTTCAAAGCAATACTACTGCACTTATGGGGTTTTTTTGTAAATCTAGACAAATATTAGTAAGTTTATTTTTAATATTGCTTCTAAAAGTGCTAATTATTAGTACAAGAAATAACAGTTAGTAAAACAAACTAAACCTGAAATGCATTTCTTCTTGATGAAGAAAACATGAAAATATGTCATGCTTTTCTCAGATGTAGATATCTTCTTAGATAACCTAAAATGGAATGCCAAGACCTGTCTTTTTATAATATAACTTGTCAGAATTTGGTTTTGTTTTCCTCCTTCTGTTATCTTAAATGTATTTTAAATATACTCGAATACATACATATATGAAAAAAATGAAGATGACTCTTCTTTTAAGCTAGGCTTGATTTTAACAATAGTAATGTTCTATATTATACTGCCTAAATGCCTTGACCAAAAACTAAAAGCAACAGTCACTTTATGAGCACTTCATGATGAGAAGCACCCAGAAGCACCTAAAAGGCCTCAAGCTGTATGCCTGAAAAACTTTACAGAATCTATTAATTGAAAATTATATCCTGATACATCATGGATTTTAGGGCCATGTAAAACATGCAGAGTTTTACAGGACTAAATACAAAACACTCAAAAATGGATTATATGGTCACTAATTCAGGGTAAAGGCTGTAACAATGGAGGTGTTTGTCAGCTCTCCATTTTGCTGAGTTGGCTGGACAGTCTTATTTTAACAGACATCCAAACACAATAGCACGTGCTGAAACTGTTAGGCTTCTAAATCCTTTATTTGTACAGGTGACCTGTATGCTCTCAACCAATAAACACAGGATAGTTTGCAGAATCCCCAACATTTTGTGCATATTCTTGGCCTTGCAGACTGAGTACTACAAGGAGTGTGCCAACAATTCTCCTCTGAACCTTGTGTGCTTCTGTCATATCCCCACCCCTCATGAGATTGCTTCACCTAGTTGAAGCCCCCTGAACAAGGTAGATGAGAATTTGTAGATGTCTTATTGGCCCCGTGCTCTGTGTGGTAAGAGACAAACCATGCCAGAAAGGAAGATTCATCTATTCAGATAGAAAAAGTAGGTACCAGTCTCTAGAAAAGCAAAGAGAGTAAAAGTGAGGCATTGAGGGATAACTGATGTTGGGTTCAATCTAGTTTTTACATATATCATCAGCTTCTGTGGCGGTGTGAAAAAGGCATCCTCAAGTCTAAGCAAAATATGTGAGCGTATCTTTAAAGTCAGAGCAGGCTTGCATAACTTCATGCTTCTTTCTAAGCTTTGCTGAAGCTTGAGATGAAACTCTTTCCCCAAATTAGTAAATAGCAAGGGTAGGGCACTTCACCTATTTGCTGGCTAGCCTAGTTGGATTCTCAATAGTGATCACATGCTCTCGCGCACCCACACTCACTCCACTGTGGACACACGGGCTCTCCAGCCTGTGGTCTGACCCCAGCTGCTGCACTCAAGACCCCCACTGATACATGTGCACATTGAACAGAGAATCCTTCTCCTAGGAAAAGGGAAAGAAAGGAATTTAAAAAGAAATAGGACTGAGTATGATCATGAGGCACAGGGCATAGCCAGACAAGCTTGCTGAACAAGTGATTATTTACAGTAAACTGGTCCTTTTGATTGCTTTCTCCCTTATTCCTCTACATTCCCTCCTGCCCCTCTCCAAATCACCTGCTCCTTTCCTTGCCTTTCATTACTCCTCAAAGCATTCCATAATAAGCCCTCTGAAATCCCAAAATGCACCCCATAATATGTACACGAGCCCTACACAACAATTGCTCAGTCCAAAAGTTGCTCCAGCATTGTCTCATCTTGATGAGTTTCACACTTGCATTCTGCAGCTGAAGCTTTACTGGGACAGTCCCAGAATAGGGCCAGACAGGGTGTTCCTTCCCATGAGTCCTTAATCTGAGCTCCCACCTGCTTTTGTGCCCCTGTACTCCTCAGGCCAAATTTGTGGAGATGGGCTTTTGATGGCCCAATGGCTACTGTGATAGATCTGGAAACTGTCGGTGTAGGGTATTATTTGAGCTTTTCCCCACCCCATCATTGTCTCTCTGTGTTCCTTTGTGGCTGGGCAGATGGAACTGCACATTGTTCTGTTAAATTGAAATTTAAAATAAAATATGATTGCTGCAATTAGACAGAATGAATGAAAGTAAAATTTTATCAAATGCTGTTAACAGTGCTAGCAGTATTGCTGAGATACACATGCAAGAGGAATTTAATGAAGTTAGTGATCATCTGTGAAGTTTCAAGTGATTCACAGCTAAATTTACCTATTTCTCATGCATTTTGCAAAACAATTATGACCATAGTTGTCAGATAAGAGCAAGGATTTGTGATCTGCACTGGCCTGGTTAGCTCTAATTAGTTACTAAAAACAGTGCTTTGAAAAGGAAGCAAAAACTTGCACTACTGTGATATGACTGCATTGTGAACTGCATCAAATGCCTACTTAATTCCTGGTACAGTTCAATATTGCATAATGGATCTGAAGTATTGTATGATTAGGACATTAGTTCTCAGAAGATACCAGTAAACCACAGGTACAGCCAAGTTCAGCTAATGAACTTGGTAGCAATATCTAGTTTCAATTTTATGTCAAGCTACTCTCAACAGGGCTTTTGTTCTTCTATTAGTGAAAAAAAAATAAAATCATACAACATCATTTAATGCATTGTCATATGTGATATATTTAGGAAGGACATAAATACATAAGCAACTGACTCCTTTAATTTTATTACCCTTGAAACTAAAACAGATTAAAATGTTAAAACTAGTGTAGCACATCATGACTTCTTATGAATTCTTACTAATTTACCAATCTAATCTTTCCATTAAATTCAAATATTATCTTGACGTATTTCGCACATTCAGCATCAATGTTCTTAAAAGGATGCTGTTATTATTAACTTCATTTTAGTAATGGAGAAACTGCGTCATCAACATATGAAGTGGTATTTCCAAAAGTCAAGTACCTGTTGAAGATGAAGAAATAAATACCAGAATAAACCAGGTGGTGTTTGGACTTTAGCACAATGCTAACTTTTCTGTAAATACTCTAATCTAGGTATCCAAATGTAATAAATTGCAATAGCTTCATCCATGCTAGTGAACATAACCTATAATAAGAACCCATCCTTGGCAGAGCTGACACCTACTGCACTGAAATCTTCCTACCTCAAAGCATGGTGATTTTTCCTATCAGGAACATTCTCCGGGCTGTGCTATGACTTACATCATGCCCAGACACTGACACAAACCTACATATTTGCTAGCAACTAAACAGCACAGGTGATAGAAGGCTGCTTGAGCTTCTGTCTTGGTCTGTGGTGTTTACAGTATAGGCTTTAGCCAGATGATGTTATTCCCCACTGAACCTTAAGTTCATCTCAGATCACACAGAAAGTAAGAAGGTATCTACCAAATTGGTATTTATATTTTAATGTTATTGTCATATAACATGTTAAATAAAAGATCCCAGAAGCAATTAACTTATTAACACGTGAGGCTTTTGAAAAATAATATTTAAATAAGATAAACCAGTGGTATTTCTTTTAATGGTACTCTCTTTTTCTTACTACAACAAATTTAATAATTATAGCATTAAACTTTGATATGTGTTAATTATATTTGGAACAATACATTTGTTTTGTCTTGAAAAGCCTTGTAATAGTTAAAACGTTGACTCCGTGTTTCAGCATAGCTCAAGGAGAGAAGCAACAGAGTTTGTTTTTTTGACAGCAGGATGGATTGTATTTAGAAAGTTCTTTGAGGTTGCTTTATTGAAAGAAAAAGGATTTGTCTGAACTGTCATGTTGTGTATCATTGGAAGCCCATGCGGTCAAACATACTGGCGGATTATTCTGAGTCACAGACAAGCTAGCTTCAAAGCCTACAAGCTAACTTTTAACACTGAAGTACTTTAATATGAGAAGCTAACTTAAAGAACAATAATAAAATGTATGGAAGACAATATTTTAAAAAATTAAAACATTTAATTCCTATTAAAAGACTTAGATTAGTTTATGTTCTATGTCCTAGGTAAAAACAGCCTGATACCTGAGCGTTCATAGTTCTTAATAGTTACACTGTCATTCTCCCAGGGAGTCTCTCCAAGATGGAAAAGAGAATGCCACAGTTATTTGCAAGGGGAAAGGAAGGACTCCTTATCTTCTCAAAGCCCATTAATCCATCTAGCAAGGTTTTCCTTTAGAATCCAATATGCACTTTTCGCTGTCAGTCCTTACTCATTAGCACAAGTACATTTTACATGTAGAGTCATGGAGCAATTTAATAATTCATGGAAAAGCAGACTCAGAATAGATTTCTGCATGAGTGTAATATAAAATTCCAATGTGTCAAACTTGCAAATCCAGCAGAGTAACTTGTGGGGCATGTACAGTTTTGTACTACTCTGAAGTACATTCTACTTTTGAAATTAATTCACTGTGTATCCTTGGAAAAGGATTTGGCTTCATTTTTAAAGGATTATGGAGTTACTTAATCTATTCAAAGGTTTTGGCATGAAAAACAATTTTACACAAAATATTTGTATTCAGATAAAATAGATGTGCATTCAGTTGCTGGTGGCTTTTATAATAAAAAAATATATACTTAAAAACCACAAGCTATTGTTTGTAATAAAGAAAATAATATTAAAAAACTCAACCAAAAATAAAAAAAAGGAATCTGTTTAGCATAAATGTGTGTATATTGTCCTAACAATGTTTTCAATACAGACATATTAATCATGGTATAATACTTATGATTACATACGAAATCATCAGCTATTGTGGTGCTGGAACCAAACGTCATAGAACAGTACGTTTATGCTATAAGATTACCTCTGCACCTTAATTCAATTCCAACTCACATTGATACATTCCTAACTCTAAATTACAATACTCTCTTGTTTAGAGCTTTAAGCCCTTTAAATCTAAGAGACATGGAAACAGAGCCAATGCAGCCTTCTCATCAAGCTCTATTATGCAGTCCAAATGGGCTGTAATTCACAGATGAAACATGGTATATGAAATGACCCCTAATGATCTTAACAGCTGGTTTTGCTGTGCCCTGGCAACCGTTAAAACAAACATTTCTCTTTACTCCCGGAAATACTGTCTTAGCAGTGACTTATTTAAATTTTGCAAATGTGCACAACAAGAAGGATAATTCACCTGTAAAGCTACAGAACTGGTAGGTTTTAAAAACCAAGATAGCAAGCATTGTAACCTTTTATGTGTTCATCCTTCATTGGTTGAAGAGAGCTACAGCTGGGAAGAAAATAATGCCAAGTAAAACATGCATCAGCATGAATAAAATCCAAGGGATATGAGCCAAAGTTAGAGTTCAGTACAATCACAGATATTACTAGATGACTAACAGAATGCCTGTTAATTCCAGAAATGAAATTAATACAGTTCACCTAACTTTCCTAGGTGGTAAAAGCCAAAAAAACTGGTTTGTTTCATAACAGCTAAGGTACCAGAGTTTGGACACCTAACTGAGGTAGCAAGGAATACCAATAAAGTTAGTAAGACTGAATTTCCTTATTCTGTAAGACTGAAAAAAAAGCCTTTCTCACAACTGCAGCCTAGCACAAATATAAAAGAGGGATGAGGAGACACATACTTGTTCTGGAGTTTTTAATCTACTTGCTTGCCTTTGGGAAGAGCAACAGTCCTTAATGGCTCAGAGTAAGAGGAATTAGTTAAGTCAGTGGGAGATCTGGGTCCTGTACCCAGATACCTGGGTTCTATACCTATAGCTGTGCAGCCCAGAAGGGCTTTTTATTCATTTAGTTGCACACTATTGTAAGCTTGAAGCTTTCTCTACACATCAATGGCTATGCCATTGTATTTCACCCCACATTTGCTCACTATACATTTCCAAAACGTAATCATTTGAAATATGGTCTTGAGTCAACATAAATTCTCCTTCCTAAACATACTGTTGTAGGTTTCTAAATGAATTCTAAATGAATATTACAGTACATTTTCAACTGTCCTACCTTTACATTTTGTCTTGAGATTTTAATGTATATGCTAAGCTTATTCTTGGCAGAAAAAAAAAAGAACAATGGTAATATGTTTTTTTGGATACTCCACTTCAAGACCAAGGACCCGAAACAGCGTGCCTTTTTTATTTTCCCATGCACTACTTCTAAGCTGTGTAGAAATGAAGCTTTAGCCATCAGTTGTGTGGGATTTTTTTCCCCAGACTTTTTATGTGTTTTTAACAGGTGTATGCTTGGGGCGTTCATTTTGTGTATATTGATGAGCTTTATATTATAAAGGATTCAAGCTTGTATTCACAATTAATCTCTGGAAGCTCTTTAAGCTGTTCCATACCAATGTGTCAACAGTAAACAAATCTTTGATAAAAAACAATTAATCCAACTCCTTTTACAATTGTTGGAAAGACATATTTATTCTTTAATATACTGTGCATATTTAAATTCATTTAATCCCTTTACCCATACACAATTTTTTTCCAATTATTTTTCTTCAAAGCTCTCTGCCCTTCAGCAGATACGGCTTCCGTATATTTACTTTTCAGCACAGCTGCCACATTACACATACATCACTCCTTTCTTTTTATTTTTCTTTTTTAAACTACTTCACATTGCTTGCTTGCTACTGCAGAATTAACTGTTTCAAAATCTAAAGCTTACTTGACAGAATGTAAATAATTCAATGTTCTGGTTTAATACATTAGTGGAACAAACCAGACAATTATGTTTTTGGCATAAATGTTGAATGACATGGTTTACTGAAGGGTTGCATCTCTTCTCTTCATGATCTCTTTGGATGCACCCTCAGGGTGTCTGACTTCATGCGTTTATGAAGCGCTCTTGTTCAACAAACCAGATTGAGTCAAACACTGCTCTTTGGAGGAGAGGAGTTTTGAGAAGTGTTTCCCATTTCAAGGCACATTGAAATAAAAACATAGTTTTGCAAACCAAAACAGTGAAACACAACCTCCTCCCTCAGGTTTTTATTTAAACAAACAAACAAACTTTAACAAAGGAAACAATAATTTAGATGGAAGAAAAGATCTGTAAACACTTGTGAGCATCTTACTCTCTCAATCCAAGCAGATGACTAGTCCTCCTAAATATTCTCTCCCTCATAATATCCATTTTCTTTTGGTGGATCTTGAATTATTTTGTCTTGTTTCTCCACTATAAGCAAGGAAGCAGTTTATGTTATTCCAGTTCTTGCTTTTCTTGCTTATTTTTGTTTGGAGCAAACATTAATTAGATGATTTCATACAATACACAGCCAAAAAGCAGGTCAGCTTGCAGAACTTAAAAATTATGACAGAGCATCTTACAATTACGTTATCCACTGACCACAGTTCTATTGGTATCAAATATTCCTTCTCTGTCATATTTGAAAATTACTATATTTTGCTAATTTCTTTGTAAATTATAAAAAGTAATGACATATTCAAATAAGTAGAATATGCTAGAATGCAATTTAAACTGATAACTCCACAGTGAGAAATTATTTTTGCTGCATAATGACTTTATAATCTTTCTCAAAGTTAAGTTCCGCGTTGAAATAATTACACTTTCACTAATACTTAACAGAAATCGTGATGTCACCATCCTGTGGATTCTCTCTTTTAACAGATAAGACAGAGAAGAAACAAGAATGCCTAGTATTGATAGCTGTATCCTAAGAAAATCCTCCGATATGAAAAGAAGGATCTATCACTTTGCCACTGCTTCTTTGGGGCAGGTACACATGCATATCTTATAACAGCTTATATTCAAAAAATTATATTTTCTTTTTCCCATTACCACCCCTGATGGCAACTTATCTGTATCACTGGGTAATTATTATGTAAGATTCCATAATTTCTGAATCATTTGCAGATTCCATGAAGAAATGACTTACATATTTTATTAAAGATCGATTATATATTTATGCATATTGACCACATAATATCTAGAGTAGCTGAAATTAATGAAATAAATGTAACTCATGCTTCATCTAGATGGTAAAAACCTCCTATTTTTATTTTAATTGGACTCTCTATGAAAGGCGAATATAAAACAGAGGTGTCAAAATGCATTAGTGTAAGATTGTACCCATCTTCTGCTTTTAACAGATAATGAACTGATTTGATAAGACTTATCTTCCATGAAGCTCTTTTGTTTTGCATTAATTCATTTATAGTATTAACATATCAATTTCTATTGTTTTCTTATGACTAATGTGAGGCTAGTTGGCCTGTAGCATCCTAGAAGAAACAAACTTATCCTTAGACCGCTGGATCTTCCCCAACATTTTGATTTATTTATTTTTTTTATGTAAGACTAACTGAAAAGAAGATTTGGAGAATCTGTCCCTGGACAATCTATGGGCCCTTGTCACGGTCCACTCGGGGACTCGTGATGATTCGTTTACCTTGATCTCGAAGCGCAAAATTAAGGCAGCCGAAATGCCAAGGGGTTATAATTCAATCAAAGAGAAACTTTATTGGTTTTGCCCGTAAAGCGGCACGCGATAGACAAAGTGTAGAAAAGGGGAGGAAAAGGAGGAAAGAGGATTATAGCTACCACCACGGATCCAGAGGCGTCCCTATGGTCCCAGGCTCTGAGCAGCGTCTTGCCGGTCCTCAGTTGAGACTTGTTGTCACGACGGGCAATCTGTGATCCAGAGGTGGGGACTTTTCTCTCCGCTGGGGTTGAGTTAGGAACCATCTTTTATGCTCAGCAACAGCACCTCGCACCTCCTCTCTCCCATGGATTGAGGCCAATCTCCACCTTCATTTCGCAATCCAGGTTGAACTGCGCAGGCCCCAAAAGTTCTCGCTTCGCTTGCCAGAACTCGTCTGCGCCTGCGCCACCTCGTGTTCGGGGGTCTTCTGCTTACCGGAAGACCCTCTGCGAGCCTCTGCGCATGCTCTTCCCTTGTTGGCGTTGGGTCAAGGAGGAGGTGGGGTAACTTTGGCTGAGGTAGCAGGTGAAATCCATCTTCTGGACAGCATCTATTCAACCTTTTCTTAGATGTTACTTGCAGTCCTTGGTCACGGCGACTGCTTGTTCCAGGCAGTGCCTCCATCTCGGGTCATTGCTCCTTGGTCTTTCTCCGAGTTCCTGATGGCGATGTTGAGACAAGTACCGTTCTTCGGACCGAGACAAATACTGTTCTTCGGACCGACTCTTACAGCCCTATGCAGCGCAAATGCTCATAGGCTGGGTCCCCAAACCTCCCTCGGAGGCTGGGGATCTGGATGATGATGATGATAGAGGAATTAGTGATGTATCTTTCTTAATTACTATATTTATTCTCTTGTAGTAATGATTAGACACATTGCCTTTTTTAAAGCTGTTATTGACTTGTTGTTAATCACTACTAATAATTTGTTAGTTTTCTTGTTTTAATAAGTTAAGTAAAATTTTATTTCATATAGTATTAGAGAGTTTGGGCTTTTATGCTGATTGCACTCTACAGTTTTCACTCTGCGGTAACCCACCTTCTCAACAGAGAGAAGTCCTTGATCTCCCTTCTTCCAAAAATATGTCATATACCTTCAGAATAAGATCCTTCATGAAGACTCATTCATTAAGGTGAGAATTTTAAGATAGCTCATTGGTTGTTTTCTGTTTGAGTTGACAGTTCTATAAAAATATTCTGTAAAGGTTATTTTCATCTTGCTGTTCTACTCTCCTCTGTCCTCTGTTGCTCTCTCACAGGGAACTTCACACACTTGAACTCTGGTTTGACATTGAGCAAGTAATTACTCAATGAAATGGAAACTCAAAAGCTGGAGTTTGTTCTCCAGAGCTTGCTGTCATCATGTCTTATGAGCTTGTTCTCATTACTCTTCTATAGGAAAATTGCATTGGTGGGAGTTTGAAAGGGAGTAGATTTGAGGAGGGCCTTTTGGGAGAATTTTTCATATTTCTGGTTAGGGAGAGAGATGAAAGACTTTGCAAGTAATATGTCTGATGAGGACAAGCAGTAGTATAAATTACTTATGACTATCTACAGTTGTTAATATGATTTAATTATAAATTGATAACCTATTTCAAAGCAAAACTGCATTTATGCTACATGAAACTGAATTTCTGGTTGAGGTTTGCTTTCTGAACTAGCAACCAATATTTCAGCATAGATCTAAGAACAGCAGCAACAGCAAAAACACAGGTTTGTTCCACTGTAATTGATTTTTCAGAAAAGATTTTAAGCTTCTGTAAAGTTCATTGCTAGCTACATACATCTATACAGAGTTTTTCTTCTGATAGAATTAGCTACAGTTAAGCTTTAGTTGCAACAGCCTACTTACCAGTGGCCAAAATATCAATAAATAGAAGGACTCTGACACACTGGTTCATTAACTGCAGTTATGGCAGGAATCATGCTGATTCCTGAGAAAATATGCTGAACTGAGAAAACAGTTGATCCAGAGATTGATTGTTTACTGAGCTAACTGGATCTTAAAAAAAGGAGAAACCTATATACTTATTAAATGATTGCTTCTCGCAAAGATTTTAGAGATATGGATTTAAAAAAAAGCAAAAATAAAAACAAAAAACCCCAACCCTGATGTTAGCAAAGTTGAAAAATGTCAATAAATAGGAAAAACTAACTACAAACTTTCAGTACACTCTTGATAAATATCCTCCATCATCACTCACTTTATGGAATGAGAAAGCAGATGAGCCCAGGAATAAATTTACTCCCCAAATAGCAGCAAAAGCTTTTCAATTTATGGTAAATAGCTTGGTTATATAGCCAGAATGCTCTGAACTCCTAAAGAAAAATATCCACTTTCAGGAAGTTTTTCCTTCTTTAAAAATCATCCATAAATATACAGACTTCATCCAGACTCGGACAGTAATTTTTGCCTAGATGGTTTGTAGCTAGTTATAGTTACACTGCAAGGCTATATCTGTATTACACTTTTGCATACTTGTATACATATGCATATGTGCCAAACTTCACAATAAATTGGGAGAGATGGTAGAATTTTAAGGATGATCTTAGGACTGCAAGTTTTAAAGGAAGAATTCTTGAGCTTCTATGTGGAAGTACCTAACCTTGACAATAACATTACTAAATATTTTTTCTACCATTTCTTTCCATCCCAACTGGTTCCAATGTCTGAGTCCTGCTCAGTAAGGTAAGTTCTTCCTCCTTTTCATGAAGTTAATGGCAAGTGAAGATTGAAACCCAGTGTTACTGAAGACAACTGAGTAGCAGCTTGCAATCCTGAGAAGCAGACGGTAAAGCAAGGAGCAAGGTGAGCCTGCAGGACAAATGCTGACTTGTCAGAACAGATATGGCTAATAAAAATAATGATAGCTGTGAGTGTGACACTCTGGATCAGTTCTTGTGAAATTTTCACAGCACAAACTAACTGAACCAGCATGTAATGGCAGTTGGGATGCAGAGACAAGAAAAGATACTATCCAGAATTAAGCTATTGTGATCTCAAAACAAGCAGTAAGATATTAATTTGTTTTGCAAGACCTATTTCCTTATTTTCTCACACACACTACTGTGCAGCTCACTTATTTGTGTAATGATACTATCAGTAAACAGAACAATTCTAAATTGACCTAGATTACTAAGGAGACATACACACATATTAGCTGTGGACTAGGAGGTACCACTTTAGAAGTACACCACTCGCAATGTCCTTGGATGGCTCGTTATGATGGCTAATGGAAGGCATGGGTAGAGTAAACAAATCATAGCAGGTTGCATAGGAGATCTGCCATCAGCTTGCTGGGGGGAGAGGACTTTCTGTGTTTCAAAGAACATTGATATCAAGATAGTACTTGTACAGAGTTGTCATTTATGAACACAGATCAGATTAGTTTAACTGCTAATTAGTCTAATGAATTCAGAACAGGGCTAAGAAGGCTGACGCACTCATTCCTGGTGAATTCCATGACTGTAAACTACAGGAGGGTGGGAAGTAGCTCTCCTTAGGGGTGACTCAAAGGGATTCTGGTAGACAGGCTAAGTGATAATTGGTCCAGATGTATCTGGCCAAGGAAGGGACATGAGATATGCTCATTGTCTTAACTGCATCATTCTGATGTAGGGAATCGGGAGCTAAACTGCAGTGTAAATAATGTTTGTATTTGCTATTGCTTATAAAAGAAGTTATGAAGACGTATTAGCTTTTTTCTTCCATCTTCTTAATTCCCCAAATTGCAACACTAACAGTCAAAAGGTATGGGCAGTCTAGCTACAACTGTACCTTACTGCAACTTAGAAAGGAGAAACTATACGCTTATTCCTAGGAGTTTTTCAAATGTGTGAATGCATAATATACAAATGTTAATAAAGGTGAAAAGAATCTTGAGCCAGAAAAGCCAGCTACTACCAATCAGTGCCATCTTCCTGATAATAAAACAAAGAACAATTCCAATTCGTTCTGCTATGTCCGTTCAGCCTGTCCCTTAATAGTTCAGATGCTAGCTACCAAAAATGATGTAAAGATGAACACACAGAAACAGATGCAGCCACAGCTTTGAGCTTGGTGACTTGCTCTCCTGAGACAGCCAAAGCACCAAAACCATAGCAAAACTCAGAAGCCACCATCATGACTATTGCCATTGTGAGACTGAGACTTTCTAGATTTTATTTCCCCACCATGGACTTTAATAACGTTCAAATAATTTGCAACTAAAAACTGAACTGGAGAACTGGATTATTCTGGGGGACTCTAGGTTTCCATAAAGAGAAACAAAAAGGAAATATTTTTAACTGATCAGATTACATTCAATACTAAAGACATAAAAAAATTACAGAATTGAACCCTCAAAAGTAAAAAATGCTATACATGCTTAAATGTATAATCTGAGCCTATTATGAAAGTGTTATAATATAGACTTGTCTTAAACCAAGTTCAATATATGGCTGCAAAAAATCTGACTTGATAATTGACAGGAAATTCACAGCACAGTTGCATGCTAAGGGTTTCAAACATAATCCTGAAGATAAAAACCTAAACAAATAACCCACTGAAAATAATTTAAAATAAAGCCCATGATGAGAAATATCATGGTGATATACATGTGATCTAAAAGGAAAGATATGTAATAACTGGGCAGTATTTAGTATTATCTCTGAAGATACCTGTGGGACACTAAGTCCCCACTAGGGTTAATAGGATGAATTCTGATAAATTGTTTCTACAGGGTGAATTTAACTGCTTTGTTCCAGAAGGAGTTAGCCGTATCATACACCTGATGGGAGGGTGCAAAGAGGACAGAGCCATGCCCACTGTCAGGACTAGAAGGCAGGAGGCACAAACTGAAACACAGGAGGTTCCTCCTGAACATCAGGAAACACTTACTGTGACAGTGACTAAGAACTGGCACAGGATGCCCAGGGAGTTTGTGGAATCTCCATTCTTGGAGTTATTCAAAAAACATCTGGACATGGTCCTGGGTAGCCTGTTCTAGGTGTCCATGCTTGATAAGGAGAATTAGACCAAATGACCTCCAGAGGTCCCTTCCTATCTCCCTGTTCTGTGCATTCAGTACACACCAGTTATTCCAGACAATAAATCCCAAGGGAACCTGGTCAGCTATAGCTGATATGCTTGGAGCCACAAAAAAAACCCCTGAATAATAAGGGAGAAACTCTAGTTTTCTAGGTCTTTTTATGCTTCCTTTTCCTCTGGAATTTCAGAAGGGAGATTCAAGAGAACAGCAAGAAGAACGAACCAGTGAATAGTGTCAATATTAAAATGGAATAAATCTTGAAAAATCACTTGACCATCTGCCTAGTTATAATTAAGCACATTTAGACAATTAGCAAAAAATGTTTGCCTAATTCTCAAAACTCAAAACTTTTCAGTGAATGAGATTCACAGATATCCATGTCAATTGTTTTCCAGTGTCTAACCATGTGTCTAGTTAAAACATGCTCCCAAAAGGCAGTGCACATCAGCTGGTAAAACTTTCTATTTTTAGCCACAGATACTACAAATCTAAAATAGCTCATCCTTTGTTGCAAGAGGAATAAGTTAATTCAAATTACCTTGCATTTGCTGTGGGATATACAAATCTGTGATTATTAAAACAGCACCCATGGGTAATTTGCTTGTGCATCTAAACCTTTTATTTTAACATCTAGGTTTCAGTATTTTTATTTTCTTTTTCCTCCCAAATGATGCAATATCAATCTGAGCTCAGACTTAAGTTTGCAAACATTTTTGGAAGTCTTTTGTCTTTCACTTGTTATTTTATTTATTATTCGAGCAATTAAAATAGTGAATGAAACTGGCTTCAGGACACAACTGTACTAAATGTCCTTCCAGCTTAACAACAAGCCTTAGCAACTAGTCTATGAGTTATTTTTAAGCAGTTGAGCACTCACCAGAGGCTGATTTTACCTCCATCATATGTCATTAGTTCATTTTAAAGTATGCTTAACTACCAAAATTTTTCTTAAGTTTTAATTCATTAGGACAGTCAATCTAACAAAGAAATTTTTTCGACTTGATTTATTCTTCACCTCATCTTCATCACCTCATCTTCTTTTGATCCCAATACTGTAAGATTGATGTTTTTTCAGCATAGAGGTACCTCAATGAAATTTTGTGTATGTGACTGTGATTTCAGTCAGTTTAATGGTCCCTTCTGGATTTAAATGTTACAAATCTAAAACTTCTTCACTGTTTGCAAACTCCTGATGTAACGGACAGCCGTCCTTCCAAGCAACATATTCAATCAATGTCTCTTTAAATAAACCTCTGTAGTCTAGCACCTCTTGAAAGTGAAAGGATCCCACCAAAATTGTGTTGCTTAGATTTTCAATCTCAAGGCACCTTAAGTGAATATATAGCATGAATAATGTGCAGCATAGTCCTCCTCAATTCTTTCATTCATGTTGAATTGACCAATTTATGATTAAGAACTTAGAATATTTAAAGGAATGCATAGCAAAAATTAATCAATGTCTCTGGCCACAAAACTTCATAAAAGATTTCAGAATATAGGTAAAACCATACGAAACAGAAACAGGTGTGACATTTGAATCTTAAACATCTTCAGGATTTTTTTTTTTCTTCTCAACAATACCAGTAAAAACTTGTCTTTTTCTCCTGAAGCACTGCACCTAATTCAGGTATTTAGCACAGATTTTCATTAGTATAGTTGTGCTATTTGGGCATAAATCAGAGTATAACATGGTTTATAACTTGTTTTTTTTTTTTTTTAATTCCCAAAAAAAGAAACTACAATAGTAAAAAATAAACTACAGGACAGTCCATCCTTTGATTTTTTTTTTTAATTATAATTATTCGCAATAGAGGCTGCTGTATGTGTGTATTAACTAAGGAATAAGGATTTTGTATCATGGGAAATTATTTTATAGTACTGTGCTATTTTAAAATAGAGACAGTAGTCAAACATGTAACTTACACTAAAGTTTATGAAAATATCTTTTCTACAGTACAGTTGTGAACTCTCTGTTCACTAAGTAAACATAAGATAAATCTGTCCATTTAAAAGTAGTCCTCACTTAAAAAAGTCTTCATGCCTTTAATATAAAAACATCACTTCATGGAATTCTTTATGCTACAAGACACCAGTTCAGCTGCCCACATCCGGCATCTTGAAGTAAATTTAAGATGCTCTCACATACCTTGTCTGGTCTTCAGATGGCAACAGGTAAAGTATGGTTTCCTCTAGGTCCAGAGTAGTATCTGTCAACTGCACAAATATATCTTGGACATCTTAGGGCATGTCAAACAACACTGGATGTCTATGCATGGGGAAATGAACTAAGCTATTGCTGGAGCTTAAAGAACTATTCATCTGGACATTTAAAATAATTTACTTTAGCAATGAGATGACTAGTTCTCTGGATGGCTTAATTGTTTGTAGGATTTTTTTCAGATAACAACATGTGCTTCAATTGCTAGAGCACATTTGAATACCTACATTACAGGCACTGAAGTCAGGCAAAATGAATGTCAGTTTAAAGTCTTCTCTAGACTTTAGAAAGAGACTAGAAAGACTCTAGAAAGATTTAAAAATACATAAAGGAGGAATTGGAGTAAGTATTGTTTTGACCATTAAATGCAAACTAAACATCTGGGGTTTTTTATATTCCTTGAGTTTAGAAGTTAGATCGCTACAGCTCACTTTTCATTATATATTTAATAAAATTAACGAACGAACAACACTGAAGAGGATCAGTACATACACCCAGATATGCAACAGGAATTATAAATAATTAAATACAAGCAAAGCTTTGGGTTTTTGTAAAGCCTGCAAAAAAGAATTCTACATTTCATCCTTTCAACTACGGAAACGTCTGAGTATAGTGTTTATAGTAGCCACATACCGGGTAATCAGTGGCTAAATATTCTCTCCTCACATCTCATGAATGTTCTTTAAGATATGAGATGTCTACTAGGGTGAAGCTGAGAGTTCCACCGAAGCTGATAAGTGGGAGTAACACAACTGTCATCCTCAGCAGTTACTTACATATAGTTGGTAGACGGTGGCACACACACCATCAGCTGTCTCGTACAACAAGCACATGTGAATATTATGATTTCCCATATCTGACTTTGTGGGGGTGATAAATAAATGAATATTTTTAAAGTTTAACTTCTCTATCAGAATCACAAAGTTGACTCTTTTGCTTAAAAAATCCCAAGAAGAATAGCAATAAATATTTACGTATTTTATTCTGCTGAATTGAATATTATCAATGCTCTGTTTAAAGTCTCCTAGAAGAGATATTTGAAAAGACTGAGATGTATCAATGTTTGCCTACCAAATCGTGATGCATAGCTGGCTAAGTACACTACTATGCAATTCTCACTTAATGCTCAAGTATAAGGATCAATTGATTGATCTACAACACTTAAGTAAAAAAAATGCTACGAGAGAAAGTAGTGTACATTTGCCTTAATCCACAACTGCAAATTTTAAGAAATGAATGGACGGTCCTTATTTAAGGACTTCCAAATGTGGCAGTTTAGATTTATTTGGTTTACATTTATTCGCTCGGTAATATTTACATCTATATAAAACTTTTCTCTGGTTTAAAAATACCTGTTTACCAGCCCATATTTATATAAGAAATCACAATTGCAACATTTCAGTACATTTCCAAAGAGTGTCTTTTTAGAGTGTCACTCTTTGGAATGCTTTGCATACACTCATGTTTAAGGACATCAGATTCTTTTCATATACCTTTTCCTTTGACGTTAGGCACACTGATTCAGTTTATTCTAGTATCATGCAAGGATAAATATAATAATGGATGACAGCTTTGCAGCACTGAATCCATATGCATGTAGAACACTCTCAATTAAATATGGCTGATGCACCAAATTTGTTCAGTTGAATTAGTAGAAAAATACATAATTGTTTCTGAATTTCTAAAACCTCATGTATTTTTCAAAAAGGTTTTTGAAATATTATGAGTAGCAGCCTCATTGAAGGTCAGCACATTTATGCTTCTAAATTAGTAAGGTAAAAATCTATACCTATTTGGATTTTTGTCCATAATAAAAATAAAGCTGTTTCCACTTTCCAAATGCTATTTAATCTGCTGAAATTGAATTCTACTTGCACCTTCCTTTAATATTCATGTCATAGCTTAATCTGGAGGTAGAATATAGGTAAGATGATAAGAGAGGACTACAAGATATTTATTACCACAGTAAATCAATTTTCTGTAGACACTGAAATATTAATAATCAAAGTAGTTGAAATGATCTCTTCAAAATAATCTTTCTCGTATTATTTTCCTTCATTTGTAAGAAAAATCAGAAGCTTCCAGAAGACTCAAGAGCCAATGTTGTTAAAAAGCAGTAACTATCAGAATTCTGTCAATAAAGCAGGTTTCTCTATGTTAAGTAACTTAGAAGTTAAATGAATAAAAGAAAAACAAATACAAAAAATATTTTAAAAAACCAAGATAATTTAGACACCCATCCTAGTCAGTAACAGGCACGCATATGCTCTGATTCTGTATCCTGGGCTTGGACTCCCTCCTGGACTTCGACATTTGTCTTAGGAGACAGTATCCTTCAGTAGACCTTTCATGCGGAGAATAACCAAATGCTGAGGACATTTAAATGGCATTTAAATGACTCCTGTTTTCCTCCCTTCTGCTCCCCCTTTCCAGAAGATGTTTTGTTATGTATAAGTAATGTACAATCATGAGGAAGCTAATCCTTTCCCTTGGTAAATAAATGGTAAAACTTCATTAACTCATATGAGCTTCACTGAGCATCAAATGGTCTATATGGGAAAAGTCAGAATACCTCCTTGTACTAACGAAGGCAGAAGGCTATTTGCTGAGCTTTTAACAGTTATTACCAAACATTTGATAACAGAAATTAAATATAATTAATTTCATAATTATGCATTTCTACAAAAAAAGTAATATTTGGATTTGCTTGCTAAAAGTCTTTATTTTTTTTTCAGATCTCTTTGACTTGAATTCTGACTACAAATGAAAAAAAAAATAAAATACAAAAAAAATCTTCCTTCCCATTCTTTTTTCTCTTTTTCTCTTATTATGAACAGATTTTTTTATGAATTTAAAAAAGTTTGACAGTATAAACTTCACAGCCTTTCAGGTTTATGTGCCTGGATGCCTGTTACATGGAGTTCTTTGAGACTCATTTGAAATAAAGATGATAGCTCTAGTGAAGAAAAAAAAAATCATAGTGGAAATACTGTAACGCCACACAATGAAAGAATGAATCACACCTGAAAAGAAATTGGAAAAACTCCACACATTTATCAAGGTTTTAAAAATACTGAAACTCATATACTTTACTGTTTTGTTCTTTTTTTCATGTATCCTATCTCATTTTCTACTTACAATAGAGATAAGCCACAGAGGAACACGTGTAGATTCTCCGATCAGATGTCTTCTTTTAACTGAAACAAAATCTAACGAGTAGTCACAAAACGAAATTGCTAAATGAAAAAGTTCTGGGATAAATTTATGAAATAAAAAATAATAAACTGTCTGGATAATTGCATAGAAGCAATCCTACCCTCAGAAGTTTTAGTTGTGTTGTAAAGGAATCAGCAAGTATGCGAACATTTTATGAGCAAGATGTACCAATCAAACTTTAGCAAAGTTCTCCCATCAAAGTCTCTGAAAGAACCTATCCTGTTTAAAAGGAAGAGGAAGGCCTTTAATGATTAACTAGCTAAAAGACAAACAAAAATTTGGAATGAATGGTCATCTTTCATAATGAAGAAACTTCTACAGAGGCATCCTGAATAATCTGTATTGCTAGGTTTGTTGTTAATTATTTATCCAAGAAAAACAAAAATGTAAAATCTTTTATATAAATTATTAAGGATAATATAATCTGATCACAGAGGTATACAAAAGATCTCACAGGTGCTGAATGACTGAGTAATAGATCTGAATATAAACAAAAGTAGATTAAATTCAGTGTTGATAACTGCAGACTCAAGAAGACTGAAAAGAATCCCCATAGATGAAAAAAATAAGGCTTTAAATTGGCTGTTTCCACTCAGAAGAAAACTCATGATTCTTTTTTGATAATATTCTTCTCAAGAAATCCAGTAAAGCCTTTCCTTACATTAATATATGTTAGCAGCTACTTCCTAAGTCAGATGCTCGTATCTTTGATCTGGTAGCAGGTTTCTGTCTTGAATCTCTCAAAAAAGATGATGTTATAGTGATTTAATTTTATTTGTATTAGTATTCGTATTGTACTTGTTTTAATAAAGAACATTCTTTTCTTAAAACCTTAACAATACAGGCACAGTTTTTTTCTGAGAGTTTTTCAGTATCTTTATTTTGTGAGAATGCAAACCCCATCTCTCTGTGTACCTGTCTATGTGCACACTATAATACTTAACATACTACCACACTGATTGTGTTTAAAAGAAATATTTCTTATAATCACCTCTTGAATCACGTGACAAAGACTTAAGACGAGGAGGAGATGCCTTGGCAAGCACCTTATCCCTTGTTCTGCGTTTCCTACATTGTGTATTCCTTTTGTATGTCAGTTATTGGTAATATGTTTCAACTCCATTCCTTCCAGATGTAAAATGAAGAACCATTTTTATATAATTTTATTGTATGAAATCTTCTGAAAGCCCTCACTAAAATTTGTGTGCACTGAAATTAGAACCAGACTTCCATAAAATAAAAACTAGTACAAGGAAACTGTCCAGCAATCTGAGCAACTTTTGCCTCCACAGAAAACTCACAATAGAGGTGTTATGAATATTCTTAAAGAGGAAGACAATTTATGGTTGACTGATTCACTTGTGGGAAAGAATGGTGGTACAGTTCCTGCAGAGGCTATACTCTTTTATTCTTCGGTACAGCACAGAACATACTGCAGCTATTACGTGGACTTAATAGGAAAGACTGACTTGGGTCATTTGTCATTACTAGCTATTTTATTATGTTTGCACTTTATAAAGTAGTATTTTCATGAGGCAATGACAGCAGTGCAACTCAGTGCTTAGAATTAGAAGAAAAAGGAGCAAAAGGGTGAGAGAGAGGAAGAAAGAAGGAAAGATTGTTTGGAAAGCTGTTTCCTTTGTTCCAAATACAACCCTCCTTCTCATTAATGCTTACCACAACTTGTGTAGTCAGTGGAAAGGTGACCTGTATTTCACACTGCTGTAAACTACAGAGCAACTGGGGCATGGAGAGGAAGCAAAGGAAAGACAGATCAAAACAAAATGTTCCTCGCTTCAGTCCTTGAAGCTATTTCTGTGATGAGGATTGCGCACAGAAACATTGGAAAACCATCAATCATATTAGTTGGGCAAGATGTCATTAATATAGGATCATCGGACATAGCTTTAAGTAGCCTACATGTGGCTGGCAGGACCTCAGGACTTGGCATAACCAGACTACTCTATCTAGCTGTGACCAAATATCCTCCATCTCAAGGATGATTCTTTAGATAGTCTTTCTTAGAAGTTTATTTTTATTGTTGTCATTTGTGAGATTGGTTTTTAATTTCAGTGGGACTAATGCAGCCAAGCCAGTTGGAATTAACTGAAAACTCATTCAACTGATACTATTTAACTTCCGTGATAAAACTGGGTTTGCAAAGACTTCAGTCTGAAATATACACCAACCATTTCTCCCTTATTCATTTTCCTTTAAAATACTTTCTGAAAGGTAAAGATTTTACCAGTGCTTATTTCAAAACCTACTTACCCCTGAGTGATGATATAGCTAATTGACATTGGAGACATACATATCCAAACCACAGTTGCTTGCAAAAGTTTCATATGTGTCTGTGCTTAGTGTTACTAAAGTAACCTTTTCTAAAGGTTACAACTAACCTTTCCAAGGTCTTTTTGTCAGAAACGTGAAGGCTGACATTGAAGTTTGTTCTTGTAACATGAAATACTCACAAATTACTTCAGTGATTTCTTTTTGTGTTAAAGAACCCCTTTCAAAACATTCTTATTCAGCAACTATCTTCTGCAGATGTATTAAACTTTTATATCAGAGTTAAAGTTTTATAAGGTTTAAGGTTATAAAATATTAAGACAAGAGCTGAGCTTGTGATAAGTTCTGTGTAAAAGAGAGACAGTATATCTACCAAAAAGGAAAGAAATGCACATTTTATTACAATGCTGCCTTTTTTTCCTCATGCAAAATTTATTTTTGGTAAATTCATAGCAGGAAAAAAAAAGGGAGAAATAACCTTGGAGTTCCAACCAAATTAAATAATTACAAGGCCACTTTGAATTAGTTATTCTTGACCAATCCCCAAAATTATTTAGACACTATTGGTCACTACAGGTCAATTGTATTTTAATCAACATTAATAGCAGAATTGTCAATAGATATGGGACTCTGTAAGACCGGCCTCCATGTGAATGTATTCTATTTGAATTCAGAATTGTTCACTCATTATCTCGAAACAGCATTTCTATATGAAATTCTTATATGTGCCTCTTAAGCACATTTAAAAATAATTCAAATCCATTAAATGCAGATGTTGCGGCCATTTTAATTTCTCCATAGGTAAATAAATACATTTATTGGACTGCAAACATCACCTTAAATGGCAAGAGTAGCTTTAAATATTTTATTTACCTTCTGATACTTTCATTTTGTAGAGCAAAGTAGTTTACAGAATTTTCATTATAAAGATTGGTATTAAGCAATTTTTGTTTCTATCATCTTTTGCTTAGAGCTTTCTGCAAATGGAGTAACATTTTTATCCAAATGTCTTCTTTTTTTGTAGTAGTAGTTGTAATTTCAATTAACTATGCCTACAGATGAAAAGAGCATTTGAAAATTATTCTTCACTTCTACTGTTAAAATCCTGTTTATTCTCTTTTAATTAATTCTTTCTATCATTCTAATTTAAGCTGATGAGGCTTGGGCTCCCTTCCCAATCATGAAAGCACATTAGAAGGGTAAAATTCAGATTCTGTCATGCCTCATTCTATTCTACATTATTCAGAGAACCTTTATAGAAACACAGGACGGTCACTAAGCACTTCTGAAGCATGATCCATTCCATATTACTGTACACATCTGATATATGTCAGCTGAATCGTGGCTTAAAGTACATATTTTTCTACATTTGCTATAGAGCATAGAAAAACACATCAAAATAAGTAGTTTAAATGCAAATTGCTAAAATCAGTTGAGATAATTATCTCAAAGGCGTTGATCCTGAGCAAGAATTGTGATCCTGCTTCCCTCATAATATGAGGACCTAAAATGCCTCTTCCTACTACACTACAAAAGTTTCAGTTTCTTTTACCAAAATGAATATTCTGCTTCAGATCTGATAATCTTCTAAGCAACAAAATAATAAACATCTGTAGACAACTCTAGTTTCATTCTAGACCAATAATGCAGAGCCCTTGACAACTAGTTATGGAGCAAAGTGAATCATCCATCCTTCCCAAGCTCGCCTCCTTTCAGATAACCTATCAGGTCTGTGGATACTAACCTAGGTGTAAATCAAGAATATTGGACAATACAAGACAACTAACATATTTCATTCTTCCGCTTCACTGAATAATGTGAAACTCTTAATATTTAAAATTTTCACTCTTACAATATGGGTAGATGGTAGCAAGAGTATAAGTTGACTTATCTTAAGATATTACTGTTTCTCAGCTGCCATACCTTACCTGCTAATGCTCATAAACTGATGTAGGTATAAAGTAAAAGTAATTAAACTGCCACAACATCAGCAGTTCATATTCTCCTTACAACTATTTTTTCAGTTATTTTGGTTTGTACTTCCTAAGATCTTTTTTCAGTTAAAGAAATCATTACAGTGATTTACAGTCAATTACAAACTAAAAGATTAGAGCCCTAACAACCACCAGCAGGAGATTAGCTTTAACCAAGATAGGGTTGTTAACATTTTGAATCAAAGCTAAAATTCCTCTATATAAAGGAAAAATCACACTGCAATAAACTAAACAAATAATTCTGTGAGCACCAGAACTAGTGAGGCTTGATTTCCTATGCTTTTTTTTTTTTTTCATTTGGGTTGAATTAGAACAAGATTTTCTGTTATCTCTTGAGATATATGCTATCCCTTCACAAATTGCTTTGGTGGTGGCATGTAAGCTGCCATGCTCAAATGATAGCGTTTTACAAAACTTGTAGGAACATCATTATTTCAAGTACTTAACACAAACCATCATTTTCTGATATAATAATCAGAAAAAGCTCGAATGCAAGAGATACTACACAAAATAATACTGAGACGGTACAAAATCTGATCTAAAGGGAAATCAAGCTTAAACATGCCACACATGTTCAGAGGTTAAAGTATTACACTCATATACTTCTATTTCATAAATTTATCTTGCCACCTTTGATTCTATGGTGTCTATACAGCTGGTTAACAGTAGTACTGTTTGATTAATAGCAACCAAAGTTCATTCAAATAGTTGAATGTCAGACACTTCAGCACTTGCATAACGATTTGAAGCCATCTTTGGACTGTATAATGAATTTCTGCTTTCACTTGTTTAAATAATGCACATGTTTCATCACACAGATAGAGAACATCTTGTGCAGCATACACCACATCTTTGTTCAGATAAGCAAGATTCAACTAGCTCATTAGGTTGGCTAGATGTCTTTCTTTTAGGCAAGTAGAATTAAACCGGACAAACTCTTGTTAATAAACTAATATATCACTGTAAAAACAAGGCTAAAATAGCTTCATTGATGCTGACTGCCAGCAGTTTTAGCAAAGAAACACTGGCAAAGTTGTTAAATTGGTTTGGACCTGCTAATCCAACACACAAAAATAACACTAAGAAAAGGGTTACTAAAAATTAAGTACTCTTCCTTTTGCTTACATGCTATTTCCCATATTTTTTCTCATTATAATACGTAAGACTTATTATATGCTGAGAATTTGATTTCTATTACAATACAGAAATTCAAAAAATAAGTGCCATTTTAAAAGGTTATACTGCAGGGACAATACACAGCATGTGACAAAAGGCTTAGCAGAAGAAAAATACTGCTGTTTTTCCCCTATTAAGGTTTTAACACTTATACCAGAATTACCATTTCAGTTATGACACATTCCCCTTTGACACTACATCTGCGTACTTAGCAGTAATGGAAAACAATAATGAAATATTGTGTTGATAGTAAACTACAAACTTACATAGGAGACTAAAAAATAAAAGATTACTAAAGGGACTTAGCTATACACAGAGAAGAAAAACAAAAGTACACACTTGAAAAACATTAAAGTAGTGGCAAACTTTCAAAAAAAATGGAATCTGTTATTTCAGAGTCAATAACAAAGCATATTTTCCTTCTTCCACTAAACTTGTAAACTCTCTTAAATCGTTTGATGGGATTTTGAGGTTAATAGTTTTCCTAGATTCTGACTGCATTGTCAGAATTAATGATTTCATAAATCAGAATCAAAAAAAAATAGTAAATAAGAAGTCCTAATCATCTCAATTCAACACATCCATTTGAACCATTTAATATTAGTTTCTGTAATGCTCTTCATGCTTTTTAACTATCTAATTATGATCTTTGAAGTAAAAAAATATTATTTAAAATAAGACTCTAGCCTTTTTGTTCCTATGCCATAGAGGACACTTCAGTGATTTTGAAAATCACCTTAATTATTCCTTCTAAATCAACAAATCATGTAGCGGAATCACCCTTCTCACTACTTTTCTGTAAAAAAGTATTTTCTTACAAAAAAATGTTTTCATGGAAAACTCACGTCATCTCCACTTTCCTGTACAGCAAAGAAACATCGCATCTTTCTTGACTGATCCTTCCACAGTGAACTGAATCAGAACAGAATGACTACATTGTATGCACAAGGATTAGTTTTTAACATATTTTGATCTACATTAATTTTCAAACAGGGCTAAAGAACTTGCTATAAGAAGGACTCATTCAAAAATCATGCTTAAAATCTGACATTATGTCACATATTGGAGTGAGAAGCTATTTGACAGATAAAGCAAATCAGAGACTGTCTTGTGTTTTGTTATCATTTATTAAAACATGAACCATACACTTTAAATTTTGGCAAAGATATTCTTTTGAACTTAATAATATATGGTTGGCCCCGATAAAAAAAAAAAATCCAAATATTAAAAACAGTTGTCAAGAATACAGTTGCTGGAAGCTGTCAAAGATTTACTTCTGCAGCTCTTGCTTCAGGTTTCTGCTATGTTATATTTGGGGTTTACAATTACATTCATATTTCCAGTTCCTAACAATGTTCTGAAACTTCCACATTGCTATGTGAAAATCTTCCAAATTTCAGCTCTGTCCAGAAGTTTAAAAAAGAAGACTCATATTACAGAGGAATAAGCTACAGAAAAACTCACAAACATGCACCTAACCTTACAAGACTTTCTGAAAATCCTCACAGTAAAGACAAGGTACACAATATAATTTAGGGAAATAATCATTAGGGATATTTAGTTTTGAGATATCACTTATCTTTATATTGGATCAGCTTTAGATTGAGTTTTAATACATTGAAACTTGTCTGCTGTACAAGACATCAGGTTTTCTTTGGTTGGTTCATTTTTCAAAGAACATTTTTAGAAAGTTTTCTGTTCCTGAAGAGGAAAAACATCTATGAATGGAAAAGGAGTCATTACCATTGCTGCTTACTCTAAAATGATGCTGAAATTCAGTCTCTGACAATATCTTAGATAAATTTTCATCTGCATGCAAAGGGGAAATGCATTTTTCTGAGCTCAGTCTGCTCCAACATAGCGTTTTTATGAAAAAACAAAAAGCCAATATCATTATCCATGTTTTTCTCCAATAAAAATGGAAGAAGTAATGAAAAAATTTAAAAAAAAAAAAATAGTGAGGAAACTGAGACCCATCTACTTGGCATTTCAATATGTTCAAATGTGTCAGAATATGTTTTATTACAGTGTTGTGGCCTCAACAGCAAAGTTTGGGACATATGATCAAAACACGACGTTTGAATGAAGAGGCCGCAGGACTTCTGGAATTAGCATTATTCCTGGTTTCCTAACTTGTCCATCCATATTTATACACACAGAATCATATAAATATGTATATGTTGAAATGCATAGATTCTTCACATTTTAAACAAACAAAAAAATTTGGCATTTTTCTGCTTAAATTTATGTCAAAATTACACTTTCTTCAAAACTTTTAGCATAGTCAGAGCACCTATCATCTGCTTGTAACAGAATGCACAAACCATCTGTTGGGTGTTGTTTTTTTTCAGCTGCTGTTTTCATATGCTAACATAAAAAGCAAAACAAAATTTTAAAAAATCTGAAGTATATTTAAGCTTTTCCTACAGCATAGTAATCATGGGCGGCTCTGTTTAGACTACACAAACAGGCAAGAGAGAAAAACAAGCCCCTGAAGAGTGAAATTATTTGACTTCACCTTGCAAAAGAACATATGCCCAGATACGCCTCTGTTGTAATATAACAATTAGTCTTCAGGAAAAAGCAAAAAAAGAGTTCTTCTGAAGATTCATCTTGGAGATTAATTAATCTGACTGGTTTTTAGTTTTCTAGATCTTGAACTTTTTCACTAATCTTTTCAAATGGTCTTGCGTCATGTACAGAGGAATTAATTTTATACTGCACAGAAGATTTAAGAAACATCACTGAAATTTGGGAAGAAACCGTCCAAAAATATTTCTCCTTCAGGAGGAAGCCTCTAAGAAAAGGGTTCATAAAATAAGTCAAATTCCTTTCTTTCTTCATTACTCGCTGCCTTTTTTGCTACGTAATTCCAAGTCACCACTACAAAGAAAACAGGACATTTCAGATAGCAATCTCCTTGATTAAACAACTATGTTTGATCCTGCAAGTTACACTCTGAATGCTATTTACTCTCTTGTTATGACAGTATTAAGAGCCTAGCACATAAAAATTATTTCATCAGTATGTTAGAAGAGAATCAGAATGCAAAATAATCTTGAAAAAAGAGACATGCTCTGAAAAAATGAATATGGAATAGTTCCACTTGATATCCTGTCATGAGAATAATCAGCACAGATATCCAGTGAGATCAAATGTCTAGACAGCAGTTCTGCAGAAGTTTTGCAGTTAGTAAACAGTGAGTGAACTACGAGTCAACAATGCCTTGCTGCTGCCAAAATGTAATCATAGGAATATATAAACAGACACGTAGCCTGCAAAACAATAATTTCTCTTCTCAGGTCAGTTTTGTTGTTAATTATTTACCCAAGAAAAACAAGAAAGTAAAATCTTTTATCTAAATTATTAAAGATAATCAAATCTAACCTGATCACAGAGGTATACAAAAGGGATGCAAGAGGAAAGCCTCATTCATATGCAAAATTAAAAAGAATAGTTGTATCAGTTGAAATTCTTCATGTGTTTCTTTTGGGCCCGGTACTTCCGTTTTACTCACTAATGACTAAACAATGAAATAAAGCCTATGCTTCTTAAAACCAAAGATGAAGCGTCTTAAAGGATTCATCAGTACTGCTAAATACTCAGATGTAGTGCCCCTTTTGTAACAGTTTTCACAAATTCCATTTCCACCCCAGACGAACAGTGCACAGAAGCATTCACTTTCATCTAACTTTCAATCCTCTCTAAGACTATTATATTTTCAAACAAAAATAATTAATCTTCTAAATTAAAATACAAGAGTCAAGATATGCAAAACAATTCAGAAAGATTAATTATAATCTAATGTGTTGGTGAAGGTTGTTGATTAACAAGCAATTACTTATTGAAGTTTTTCTATTAAAAAAGTCTTCTGAAATGTGGCAGTAGTTTGAAGTCCTTGTGTCTGTCAATAAAAGACTAAAAAGATATTATTTTTTTTTTCCAAATTACATCTCTATAGGCAGTCAGAAGTCTAATTAAGAACAGAAAATTAAGTACCTAAAGTTCAAGTGCCACAAATTCTTCCAAATGCAATTGCAGTGGTTTTTGCATGTTCTCTCCATACTTGTCCAAGAAACAGAAGAAAAACACATAGCACAACAAACCTATGCACTAAGTTTACATCCTGTACATATTTCTACACTCTAAAGGTATGAATCATTTACACTGTCCTACAAAAATTAGGAGACAAACCAGAATTCAAATCTAGGGCTATATCCAGCAAAGAGATTGCAAGTGTGTGATTATACCTGTTCAGGTAAAAGGAAAAGATACCACAGGGTCAAAGCAATGCTGCTTTTTCCATATCATTAGAGTGGGAGGAAGGATGAAAACAGATGACAAAGAAATTCAAACGGTGTGAAAGGCTGAACATTCTAATGTTGCTAAGACATAGTGAAAGAGAAAACCTGACCAATGCAGTTTAAAAAAGAATGATTGGTGGGTGACAGGTTCTACACAGTGAACCAAGCCATTTATTAGACAATAAGAAAGCAAGTGCTTTAATTTCAGACAATCAATTTGGTGTGATTATTAGTTTAGACTGTAAGAACAATTTTCAAATGGCCTTTGAAATAGCATTTCCACCTTTTAAACCCATTTTGAGACAATGGCAAACGGTGCAACAATGCCAAAGAAGAAAAGAAAAAAATCTCTTATTTTCAACTAGATCTAATTTTAAATGTTTCATGTCTAATATTCAGTTTTAATACAACAAGCTGTCGCAAATAATTTCAAACTGTGGAATACATACCACATTGAACTAAGTCCTGTACATTTCTGTTGCTTTGTCTCTGAGAACTAAATACTTTCGCTCATCCTTTATTTTCCATCATATTCGTTAACTAAAGTCAATATTTTTCATGTGAAAAAATATGATTAGCATGGACTCCTGTAAACTGATGGCTTTGATGTGAGGGAAAAGCAGCTTCTGTGTAGATGGTAAGCTAGGATGAATGTCTTCTGATTTCTGTAAGTTACCCCTAGGACTTACTCTAAATCTTGTATTTAAAGTCTCCAGACATTAACACACTTGAGTGAAACAGAACAGATCAAATTCCACACGAAGTAGTGAAAATGAAAATCTAGAGATGAGATGTGTCTAGGTAAGTGAAAGGATGGATTCTGGATCCTAACTGCTAGAAAAGGTAAATGTGACACAGCTACAATGTGGCAGGGAGATACACAGAAAAGGACTGAAGAGTGAAGAAACAGAAGGTATGATTAGAAATGTGGTTTGGAAAACCAAGCGACGCATGACAATGATCTGTAATGCTCTGAATATGTATCTTTATGACTATATAACTGTAACACTGACCTAAACTTAATCCTCAGCACTGTCAGTACAAATACTCAAGACTTAAGTTGGAAATAGCAGATAGGGGATTACAGTAATTCACGTTACAGATAATATGGTATTTCTTGTAGTTGAAAAAATAAAATAAAACCTCATAAAACCTCAGGCAAGAACAACCTGATAATAGTGAAAATATGTATTGAAATTTTTAGATACACCTTAACATGAATTTTGGAGAAACTTACATTGTTTTGTTTATTGTGAAGTGCTTTCATTTCTTATTTTGTAATAAATCAAATAAATTTTTTAAAGAGTAAATGACAGTAGTTCTAATCTGTTACTACAGTTAGAATTAACATTTTAGAAATATTTTTAAATAAAAGATTGAAAGATTAATAGAAATTAGATCTAAACATAATTATAATCTCAAGTAAAACACAAAAAATCATAAAACTTTGGATCTGTGTATGGCTGAAATTATTAGTAAACCATGATTTTTTGACATAGATATCAGAAAATTTAGACACTACTGAAATTACATTTTAAGTAAACCTTGTTCGGGGATTTTGTGGAGGGTTTTTTCCAATATTGCTAGGGATGACTGCATCGTTACTTACCTTTCTGTGAAAGTTGCAGTAGTTCACAACTTTTTACAGGATAGATTTTGTTTCACAAACTTTTGATATAATACATCAAGCTATATTTTAAATCATCAGTCCTGTATTCATAAAAATTGTTCCAACAACATTGGAAGTTTTTCTATTAGGAAATTCTAACAAAATACCTCAGCTCAATATTTAAGGGGCAGTTTTCACCTAAAGAAGGCAACTTTGGGATATAAAAGGAAAGACCAATCTCTTAAGCTGCTTGCAACAGGGTATAAAAATATGTGTCACAAGACTAAGAAGTAGCTTTTAGAAAGCAATGATCACATGCTAAGAATATGATAATCTCTGTGGAGCAGCACCATCCTTACCTTATGAATTTAGCACAGATTCTAACAATATGCTCTAATTTTTTTCCGTATATACTATTTAAGTGAACTTCACTGCTCACAAAAATAGCACAGGGGAACCATCTATAATTAATTTGTTAATAACTGTGTAGGAATTAAAAAACTAAATTATATGTATATGCACAAATACACAAAATATGCACATATATATGCATTTTTATATATGTATGTATTCAGTTGTTTATACAAAGACAGAAGTGCAGATGATAAAGATTTAGATGTCTGTGGTCACATATAGACCTGCATATGTCTATACCATTATTACTAGAAAACTGGTTTTATCGGGGGGGAAAAAGATATCCAGGCCACCAGTATTTCTGGAAGCTCACCTGTAAATAATCATCATCAATTATATTTTCCAGAGATAGCTGTTCTCTGTACATGCTTTCGCTCTCACTATGGAAAGGTTAAATAGTATTTCCCTTATCTAATGCTGTTTGATGTTACCCTTAAAAGAACCACAGTTTCAGAAGCATTTTAGTGATTTAGCTACTCTCTGTGCAGCTGGTATTTCCATTGCCACTTCTTTTCTTCATGTTGAATATTTTTGAAATATTCTGGCAAAACAGTGCAAGCTTTTCTGAAAATAAGTCCAGAGGAAAAAAATGTTGATGTAGTCAATGTTTAAATATGTGGATAACAAGAGCAAAAATAACTATCAAGTCTTGCTTTCTAATGGGTCTACTGGGGCCCTGTTTCAGAGCAGTACCCTTACATTTCTCGGATGAGAGATGTGCTTTTTACTAATGCTATGAAAATCTACCAAGATTTAATTAATCCTATCCTTTTAGAACAGTTTGAATTTCAATGCAGACTTCAAATGATGTTCATTTTCTCAAATTTAATTGAACATTAAACATTTAAATTGAACATTTAAATCTGAACTAGCCACTTTAGACTACTGTTACACTCGATAAAGAAAAATAGGCATGTCTGGAAGACAGTTCACCTTATTCTAAGATGTGCATCTAAAAAAGAGATAAGATAAATCCTGATCACCAGCAGAAGTAATTACTCAAACTTAAATGTCTTACTGACCCATTAAACATAGCAAATGGTACCATCAGCTTGGCAGCAGTAGAGGAATCAGGTCAGAGGGACACAGTAAAAATGCAGGCTGAGGAGAAAACACAGGAATTCTATTAGGATTCCATTAAAAAGGGCAAAGGAGCTGGAGGACGGCGTAAAGGATATTGAAATTCAAAGATTAGGAAATAGTGGCAGAGAAAGAGAAGAGGTCTGACAAGCTGTTCAGGAACTAGGGATGAACGGTCTTGATGTGTGAAAGTATCTAGGACAAGATACAGGAAAGAATGGACAGTTCTGCATTACAGTGAGTAAACTGGTGAGAAAACCAAGGAGGCAGATCATAAGAGAAGTCAGCAAGATCAAATAACACTGTCTAGGTAGAGAAGCTAGGTTTTGAATAAGGCAGTCAGAAATAGTTTGAGACAGTAGAAAAAGGAGCACAAAGCTAGGCTAAGATCTAGAAGGAGAACACATAATTAAGATAAAAAGGGTTTAAAGAGGATGAAACAAAAGGAAGAGAAGTTTGGGAGCACCAAGAAGAAAAGTGTATGAGTCTGTGGTTTCCACTGGGATCTTAAATTCAGTAGAAGATTCTTAAGACTTGCTATCCCTTCTGCTGTCAGATTCCCCAATCTTTCTGCAGAGTACACAATCACCATTATAATTATCTGCACAAAAAGTAAAAACTTGTTAATGCTATCAGTTATTCTATCCGTTCAAGTGGCAATGGAATACACAGTGAATCCTTGAGTTTCAGGTGGACAAAAGAACTGACCTGAAGTGACTTCTATACTCTGCTTCCTTTGTTAAAAAAAAAAACAAAACTGCTAAACAAACCACATTAGAAATGCTGTTCTAGAAGTAGCAAAGCCAAAGCCTTTACAGTTAGAAAATTCCAGAACTAGGTTTTCCTTGTAACTTTGATTTGATTCCATCTGTGTATGCATACAGTCTTTAGCTATACAATCATGTACTATTTTTATCACTAGATTCTTTTGCATTCCATGCACAATACATACGTCCTCCAAGAACGAATTAGAACTTTGGAGGAGAAATGTCTTTGTTCTGTGGTGTATATGAACCCTGCCTCTTTTGCTGTGAATGTCAGAAGCATAACTACAAAAGCAAAAAAGTTACATAACAATTCTTAAAAGTTTCATAATCGAGTTTAAAAACCGGCTCATGGTAAAGACAAATGAATTATTCTCTTCTGATTCCATAACCTAGAAATACAGAGCTGCGTGAGCTATATTCCATCCCTAGCATTAAATTACATTTCTAACAGAGCACGTCTACATAAGCATACCTATACAAGATCACCAAGTCCATGGAAAATGTAAGCAGCTCTAAATTTGATTTCTATAGTATCTAATCTGAGGCTCTGGCTATCACAGTAGTATCCACAGTTCAGATTTTAATATCTAAATAATACCAAGAGAATAGCACCTCAGAATGACCATAGCCATGTTCAATTGTGAAAATGCTTAAACTTAAAATACTTAAATTAACATGTGGTCTTTCACATTGACAGACTAAGATACTGCAATGTGTCTTCATTTCCCTCTTTTTGTAAGCTCAGGTACTGAAGTCAAAGCTGTAAATGAGAAATTCCACTTACTTAGAAAACAGAGCCCAGAATCTTTTCTTGAGACTAGATAAATATACAACAGTACATCAAGTGGTTATACTGTAAATTCTGATGACAATTTTATCTACGTTTTCAAAAATGTTCAAAATATTTTCTCACTAAATTAGAAAGCTGCACTGAAATTCTTGCTCATCTTGACAAGTTTCAAACCTGTAACTTTCTATAGCAACATGCTAACCACAAGGTGGTAGGTTGCTAAGTGAAGAGGAGGAAGACTTGAAAGAAGGAGAGACTAATGGGCAAAAGCATCAAAATGCAAGGTTTGTGGAATCAGAACAGAAAAATATAAAATAAATGCTTATCCTATAGTTTTGATTTTATAGTTTAAAAATATATAGGTTTGTGTTCCTGATTTTACCTTGATAGTTATTATTGTTTCTTACCAAATAATGATTTAATTTAAATAAATAATTTTTAGCATAGAGACTTGTAAACTAATTGCTCAGCTAATGTTTGATTGAGAGATTTATGGTCTCGCTTTTTAACTTTTTGGATTACCATTAATACTGATGTGACAAATTAGAAAGAGTGGAAAATGCTCTCTCCTCATGACTCTTTCTAGTAAAGCAAGATAGCAGTGTGAAACTCCTGCTGCGTAAGAAGGACAACGCACTCAGTTCTTTCCCTTCTTGTTTTACTATTACACAGTATCTAATAGTGGGAGGACTTCCCATCTTGCAGAAACTCTGTTTTCAAATACTTGTATGTCTTATGTAAGACTTCCTCACTGTCAGTGCTTGATTAACGTGGGTTAGGCATATCTAGCACATCCTTCACTGAGCCGTCTCTTAAACAAATGTTGATTGAATCCTGCATTCCTCTTGCACACAGCCAGAGGAGTCCAGGACTGGTTTGAAGAAGGGCTCATCAATTATGGCTACAACTGAGAACACAGAAAGCAGTAGGAGGAAAATGCTATGTGCTCTGAAACTAGCAATTCAAATCTTTTTCGCTTTTACTTCTCTCTCTGTTTTAGTCCTCCATTGTAAAACAGGGCTGTTGCAAAGATAAACTCACAAATAGTTGTGAGGCCTGTACTGAGTCTATTGAAGAACAGTGCTGAGGGCTCATCAGTAATTATGTCTTCAGAGGAGCAAAGCATGCTATAAGTCACTGATGAAGGAGGAAACAAAATTCCAACTCTTTGCTTATTAAGTGAATACCATTCATGTTGAGGGTTGATTAATACACCATTTAAAAAAAGCTATTATGATGATGCAAAAACTCCATTATAAACCCATAGGAACTGATAGCTATATAGAAAACCTTAGCACTGGTATATTTCAAGCATTTTATGGTCAATTTATAAATCTTAAAAAAAAACCCTACATAATGAATTTACAATTAATAACAGCTTTTTCTTAGAAAATTAAGATCAAAATTGAACCTATGTTTAAATATCTATACATTTACTACCAAATTTGTCATGCAAGCTATAAAACAATTTGATATGTAAGTTTTCAAGCAATTTCAGGAAATCTAATAGTGTTTTAAGACTAACTGTTCACTGTAAATTTTTTTTACAAATATAATATGGTATGTAGAGCAATTATGTCTGTACCTTATATCATACATTAAGTCTAACCCTTCAAACTTTTCAATGCCAATAGGACTATCCACATAATCTTACTTATGTGTACAAGTACCCGAACAATTAACATGACAGGATGTTCTTCAGAAGAATATAAAATCAAAGTAATAAGGTAGAATGTACTTGTTATTATCCACTAAATAAATTCCATAAAATCTAACAGAATATTAAAAGTAAGGTTAAGAATGCAAGATCATTCTGATAAGGGTTTAACTTAGATGTGAAAACAGAGTAACTACAAATCCACAAATAGCCAAAAAACAGGAATTCAGCACGTGAGAGTAGTCAAAAAAGGATTCCAGGACAGAATTCATGTATCAAGCATATGGGAGTAACTAGGAGAAAAAAAAAAATTCTTTTGGGGGATACAATGCTTTCAAGTAGAAACTAAAGGAAAAAAAGTGCAATTTGCACTTGTACATCAATATTAATAGTAGAAATAACAACAAATTTATCAGTCCCAAGCACAAAGCCAAAACTGCCCTGTTGGCTTGTTCCTCACATTATGTTCTACCACCAGGTTCCCAGATAATACTGCCCAGAGACATCCTGTTCATAATATTTGAAACATTGTGAATATGGTCTACATTGGAACACATCCAAATGCAGAACTCTCATCATTTTCATAAAACAAAAGTATTGTTTTCCAAACAGTCCCAAAGTATTAAAGTAGTTGCTAAATATATACAGGAGAAATTACAAAGGAGAGCCAGGAGTTAACAATTTTACACTCATTGTAGAAAACATGCATGTGTATGCCTAAAGGCTTGGTAGAAGTTCTGCATATTCATCTGTTTATCTGTCATTCAAGACTGAGTGGTAGTTTCCATATTCTATAGTCATAATGAAGTAAAGAAGTTGGTATCATTTATAAAAACACTAATTTATACAGAAGGAGTGAGAAATAACTTTGCAGGGCATTAGAAGATTGTTGGATCACACCAGCTTTCAAGTGCAGCACTGCCATTTTTGCAGGACTTGACCAACTCTTGCCACAGTATTCAAAATTCATATAGGTAAATGAAAGGTTCCTAGATGGAAAAAGATAAAGGAAAGTCTTGGAGTCTAAAATTATCTTAAACATTTGCATATCTTAGGTGGCATTTTCATTAATAATAAATGCCTTAGTTATTTTAAATCTGGACAAATTTTAGCATATTCCTTCAACAAGATTAGGATCTATTGATGACTAGATGTGTTGTTTTAGTAGCAATGAATGAAGAACACGGAACAAATGGATTGTAAAAACTCAAAAAGTAGTAAAAATATATCAGATAGATATTATCACAAAGTACATACGTGATAAGGAAGTTTAGCCTAGTGAGTCAACTCTTACAAACAAATCAAGTGAAGCCATTATAATTCTGTCAATATAGAGACCTCTGAAGATTCTCTGATAAGTGACGCACCTAATATAATATATATAGAATGAGATTATATTTGTACCAGGTTTTAGCTTCTATGCATTTCAGAACTCCTGAAGATAATTTTCTTTTTTTTTAACCTGTCTTTATAGTGTACCTCAATAACATTTCATATTGAATCCTACAATAAGCATCTTCTTGTTGTTCAGAATAACTTTTAATGTTCACAAAAACTTCGCTTTTTCTCTAAAAATGTAGCCTGTCACTCATCAGCTATTCCACATTTGTTTAAAATAAAACTATGCTAAATAATAAAACAATGAAGTTTTAAGCAGAGAACATATGCTTTAGATCTGTATGAAAAAGGTTAACATACTCAGTTACATGCACATGTATGTTTATCTACAGCTTTATTAATCTAAACAAACCCATAGTGCTGTCTCTTTATCTAATAAAGAAATTAACACCATATGCTATACTGTCATTATGAAGAACAAATCATTCTTCTCTTTTCTGCTTAGAAACAGAACTATATACTTCTTTCTATAGAAAAAAATAAATGATGAGGGAAACGAAAATGAAATTGTTTTAACCATGAGGCGGCAGGGGCAAGCAGAGTTAAACCAAGGAAACACTCTATCCTCAGGATTATCTGTACCACAATATTTCAAAAAGCTCTATATTAACTACATTTCCTTCTAATTATTTTAATTTCTGTTTGGGGTTGGGGCACCTCAATATTAACAGAAGTTTAATAACAGAACACCAGCACCTGGATGTGTCTTGCTTGTTCATACATCTCAGGTGTCAGTTGATCACTTGTAAAACAAACTCTTATTTTTCCCTGAGGTAGGCTGTGACACATTTACTCGTCGACTTCCAGCAACGCGGCCGTTTTCACTTTTGAGCTTTCACCTAGCATCCCAATACTCCAAACAACATCATCTCCCTCTATCATTTTAATGAACTTCTGAGAAAGTCTGGTGGCAATGATCCCCAGCGCGGAACACCGGCTTTGAGAGGCGCCTGTGCCCGGGCCAGACCCACGGGAAGGGACGGGACAGGCAGAGGGGCTGCGGCAGGACAGGGGTAAGGGCAGGACAGAGGCAGGGTAGGGCTGGGTGGCACAAAACAGGGGCAGGACGGAGGCAGGGCAGAGGCACGGGCGGAAGGGGCAGGGGAGGATAAGGCAAAAGGCGGAGGCGGAACAGGGGCAGAAGCAGGGGCAAGGGTAGGGGCAGAAGCAGGGGCAAGGGTAGGGGCAGAAGCAGGGGCGGGGACAGGGACAGAGACAAGGGCAGCGGCGGGGCAAGGGTAGGGGCAGGGACAGGGCAACGGGCAGGACAGGGGAAGGGGTCAAGACGGGCAGAGGCACAACAGAGGAAGAGGCAGGGCAGCCGGCAGGGGCAGCAAAGGAGCAGGGGCTGTGGCAGAAGGACAGGGGGCATGCCCGCGGCACACCGAACCTGAGGCTTGCCAGTCTCTCCCGGGACCCTCAGACAACCCCCTCGCCACCCTTTCCCGTGCAGCGGGGCGCCCCTCTGACCCCAAACCCTGCGGTTTGAAACAGAGAAGCCCTTCTGTTCCCAGGCCCTATGACTCTCCCGCAACAACGCCCGCACTCTGGCCCATCCACGCCCCATGCCCCACCGTCACTCCCCACCGCGGCCGGTAGCCCTCCCGCACAGCCAGAGAGCAAGGACCACCCGGGGCACCTGGAGCCGCGCAGGTTCCGCCGGGACGCCACGCATCCCTACCTGTGCCCGCCTCCATCACCTGTTGCCCGGCTGCCTCCATCCGCACATCCCCCCGGCGCCTCCTCCTCCCGCTCCGGGGGCGCCAGCGGCTTCTCGGGCTCGCGGGCCACCTCCATCCCGCCGGGCACCGCCTCCGCCTCCTCCTCCTCCAGGGACTCCACGTAGAAGACGGTGCGGGGCGGCGGCGGCCCCAACCCGTGCCCCGCACCCGGGCGGCCGCCGGCGGGCAGCAGCGTCCCGTTGGGCGGGCTGGCCGTGGTGGCCGCCGAGGAGGAGGAGGATTTCTTCCAGAAGACGCTGCTGCCTCTCTCTTGGCTCTTCAGCAGGCGGCTCTGGCTGGGTCCCCAGTGCTCGAAGCTGCTGTCGGGCGGCAGGCAGCCTCCCCCCGCCGGGCCGCCCGCCGGCGAGGGGTGGCTGAACAGTTTCCAGCGGAGGCGCAGGATGTGCTTCACGTCGAAGTCTTTCCTGCCGGAGCCGGACATGGTGCCACGGCTGAGGCGGGACTCACGGCGCCCAGGCAGCGGCGGCTCCTCCAGGCAGCGCTGCGCCTGCAGGGCGAGGGATGGCAGCCGCCAGGAGGAGAGAGATGCGCGCACACACCAGCGCGGAGAGAGGGAGGATGGATGGGGAGCGATGCACAGAGCCGAGAGGAGGTCGAGACACCCAGCAGAGAAGGGAGAAGGAGAAATGCCCACAGCTGACGAGAATTGCACGGTGATCAGTGGAAAGGGGAGGAGAGATAGAGGCAGAAATGAAAGGCACCTCTCAGGGGAGCCAGGCACTTGCGAGGGAAGATCGGTTGAGGCTAGCTGCGAAAACTCGCTGATCTGGTTATAAAGGGGGAGCTACAGCCCGGAGAGAACCGGCGGCGGCAGCCACACAGGGAGGCAGGTGGCTCTTCCTCAGTCCCTTAAAGCTCCGTGACCGAGCGCAGCCAGAGAGGGAAAAGTCACCTGCAAGCCTGTCTCCACCTCCCGCCTTCCCATCCCATTTCTCAGGGGAGTCCCGTGCCTGCAGTTATCTGGGATGGTAAAGCCTGAGAGCTGGCACGGGGAGAAAATGGGGCTCCTTTATATACACTGTAGGGGGGGGGGGGGGGGGGGGGGGGGATGATAAAAATCACGCCTGTGAGGCTGTCAAGGTCCTCACTTTACAATTTTCTATCTAACTAAGCGCCTCTCACCAAGCCGCCCCCTCCCCAGCGTGTGACGCAGATGTGCTTTGGGGCCATCAGTGTGAAGACACAGAGGGATGGTTCAGTCTTCCTCATGCAAGTAAGTCGGGAAGATCACTCACTGTCCCTTATAGCCACCTCCTCCTCCTCTCTCTCCAGTGCAAGTCTTTCTCACCTTATTATTTTGGTTCTGAGACCACTGTGTAATACTGGGAGCAAAATAAAGCAAAACAACAAATGAGCAGCAGCAGTAAACACAGGAGTGTGAATTACAGGAATACGAACTTAATAGACTGCATGCAGACTGGATGAGGTTACAGGTTAACGATTTATTCTGCAGGCTCCATTCATTAGCCTGTTGGATCAGCGTTGCTGTGCCAGTAGAAAACATTGGATAGAGGGACAGTGTGTCAAACAAAAATAGCACTACACATCTGCTTCTAACCTTTTATGTCTGCTCTTAATGCAGTCTGACAGTGCTAAACCCAAGGGAGGTTCCTTCACAACGGAGAGACCTGCTTAGGAACATCTGCCCACTTGGGAAGGGTGTCAAGAAGTGCATCTGGGACATAATTACAGAATTAAAAGCTTCGCGGAAAAATGTAGGAGAAGGATACAGGGGCAAAACCACACTGCGTATGATTACTTCCTAACTTGTAAATCCCCATGCATGAAAAGTTGCCAGCAGTAAGATGATATACAGAATGCCTGCGATTCTCCTGTACCTTAGAAAGTAGTAGTTTAGAAGAAGATTTACCCCTAGGGAAATGATGGAAAATACTGTATTTTCTGCCAGGTACTCTTTGCATTCACCAGCTTCATCTGTGCACTCATGAGCTAGCATAAGTTTGTTGTACTAACTGTTTCTTTATGAATTCAAGATGTAAATTTGCAGGAATTCTTTCCCTCAAGCTGGAATGTTTTAACTCCTCATTCATAAACCCCTATAGCTTGAACATTCCTCCAGAGAAACACAGAAGTCAAATATTAATTAACAATTTTATTACTGTTTTATTTATTTTATCACTGAAGTATATTACTGTTTTATTTCGTTTATCACTGAAGTAGTGCTTCCGGGTTCAAACCAGTATTAGCTTTTATGTTTTAACGTTGATAAAGTTATGGATTTAACAGAACAAGAAATTCAGTCCTGCTTTTGAGGGAAGAAAAATTGCCACTATGCATTTTAAATATTGGTTTGTGCCACAACAGCTGGACCTTAAACTCTCTAGTGCCTCAATTTTGCTCTTAGTATTCAGTGACAGAAAAAGACAAAAACCATTCTAAAGCAAACGGAAGAGACAGTTCATTTCTATCTGGGAACTGATCTGAGTTAATATGTGCTGCCTGGGAGAACAGCAGGAAGAACAGCCTGAAAACCTTCACCTAGAATTGGAAAGATGAATTTTTCATCATTTCAGAGACCTTAGAAATGCACATCATGACAATATACATGAACAGATCCACAGTAAATCCAGGTTACTTAATGTCTGGTAACAAGCTGTAAAAGTTGCTTCTATGAATACGTAGATAGGCAGTATGCTATCTGTTCTGTCTTTTAACTGATTAGGAAAATTCAGAAATATTCTAATTTAAGAAGAATTAATAATTTCCTTATCATATTATAAATCTTAGACATTTTTAAATTTGCATTCATATTTTAGTTGATCATTTGATGTGAACAGTTTGTAGGTTAGATTTTCTAGCTTTATTTCTGTTACATAGATAAATATAAATGACAATATATTCCAACAAAGTTGTTTTTCTAAATATACTTCGAGGTCACTCAATGAATATATTACAGTAACACCCCAGAAAGTGATTCAGTTTTTATCACATTTCCAGTTCCAGCTAGCAAGCAATTATAAGGAAAAAATAAAAAATATTTCAAGCTATTTATTAGTCATACTTTTTAAAATTTCAGTTATGTCAGTAACTGAAATAAATACTCTTGGATTTTTTTTAATAATTCAGATCTCAACTCTTCGATATATCACGTATAGGCTTTGGTATGCTTTTTAACATTAATTTCATGTTTTAGTACATAAACTTTTTTTGCAAGTAAGAAATACATTAACTTGGTATATAAACCTATTTTTTCGTGGATGGAGATGTATGAACATTTCTCTATAATAAAATGAAATCTAGAAAATTCCTGATTTCTTAGTTTATATTCACAATTATTTTGTCAATGTACAAGAAACGAGAGCTAGCCAAAAAAAAGCTATACTGGAGAAGTAGCTGTAGTGACTTTGTAGAATTAATGAATGAATTGGTTTTGTGAGTATGAAGTAAAAGAATGAAACAGTTTGGTTTACTTAAGTTTTCATAATTTCTTACCTTAATGTTTCCCAACAAACACTTCTGATATACACCACTGAGGCAAAGAACGTACTTTGAATTATCACATAACGAGATGAACTCAAAATGTCTTTTGAGTTTCAATTGAAACTTCTGGCACATTAGAAGACAAAATTAACTCTACAGATTGTCTAGATATGCTTCCCCATCCAAGAGAAGAAAAACCTGTTCCCTACTGGACTTCTAGAGATCTTGCTCATAGGAATTAAAATAAAATAATCTGTTTACTAGCCAAAGACAAGTATGTCTTAGTCCACTCATGTACAGTTGACAGAAACCTATGAAAAGAATTGTGAAAATACACCTCTTTAAGTTGTTGAAGGGAAACCTTTTGATGCCTTACAGCCTTCCATCCTTACCTTGCACATCCCATGAAGTATAGACAGGATAATAATAAACATGGGTAATCTCTCACATCTGTTGGTTGCACACCGGAACATAGTGTATGACATTGTATTCATGTTTATTGAACAGCACATTCCTAAACTTCTTCACTTGTAGGTTTTCCAGATTATTCATAACCATTCAAATCTTGAATACTTTTAGAGACTTTTCTTGAAAGTGCGTATGATTCTTTTTTCTTAATCTATTAGCTAGCCAAACAGATGAAAGTTAATCTTTAGGTCTATCACAAAGTGTCAGATTCCTGACACTCTCTTTGTCTTTTTTGCCTTTCTAATGCTCTTCAAATGAATTAAATTCACATAGTCATGTCTCTAAGGAAGTCTCATGCTTATGTTTTGTAGGAAAAAAAGACTAGGGATATATATACATTTTAATGACTCCTCCAAGTAGTGAAAAGTTCTTTGAAGAGGAGAATCATGAGGCAGATGTCCAAAGTGTTTAGATTTTATCAGCTCTCTTTTCTTTATTTGTTCCACTGCAAACGGATTTCATATATTTTACATTAAGCTGTTTACATATTGTACCCTGTACCCCAGGGAGAACTGGTGGATCAAGAATAAAGTTAAGTTGTAGTTGCAGTTATTGATTGATAGAACAAGCAACAGAGGAACTATCATGGAAGGTAATTTACTAATAGTACCCTTAGGGTTGTGTATAGTCCTAATCTATGTGAGTCTCCGCATTACATTTACGTATATAGTCAAAAGGCATACAGTAAGTGAGTGTGAAGGTGATGAGCATATATGTTACTCTGGAATGACAGTTATTAATAAGAGAAGTAATATAACTCTCAGCAAATTAAAAGCATAAGAGGTATTTTTGGTATTGTATTTTAACATCATACATTTTTAATCTAGAAGACACTAAATCTTGATGAAAATAAGCAGGAAAAAAAAGAAGAAACATCACTGTGCTTTTAATAAGGATGGTACTAGAATGAACGGTTTTAAAGCAGTTCTTATTTGAATGTGGGAATTCTCACATAAATGAATGAACATGTACTTCAAGTATAAAGATGCAGGTTTTGTAGGTGGTTAATTAGACATTCAGAAGCAAGACTCTGAGGGCGTTAAAAAGATGCTGTGAAATAGATCTATAGAACACTCAAAGTAAAGAGTAGAGAAAGAAATTGATGGGACTGGACGTCCATTGTGAGGTCAAAACTTATTGAAGGAAGAAGTGGCAGTTTGCTAAGTGATAAGTAAATAATTTATTCATTAAAATTTCCTCATGTACAAAACCTTTCAACAAGCTTTAGATATATTCTGAATCAATTTAGATACGTGAACAGTGAAACACTGAGAAAAGATGGTAGTAGTGAGAAACTAAACTGTTATTTTGTTTATAGTGTAGTATTTTTAATTCTGTGGCATTGCTATGAGTTAGGAAGGGGAGTTTCAACTTGTTGAGTGATGTTCTTCCCGTAACGGTATATGTAGACATACTTAAAATACTATAAATATGGCTAGATTTATTAACTATGATTACTTGCTAATGGAAAAAAAAAAAATAGTACAAACAGACAAACAGTAAGCCAGAACTGATTGATTCACTTGTCAGCCATAGTGTATGTCTATTTGTAGTGAGTTTTCACTTGAGATTGAAATTTGCGAGTGAGTTTGCCTTTGATAAGTTGAAGGGTTAAATGATATTATTTCTCAAAATGAATACTGAGCTAGCACAGGATCGATTTCTGTAAGTGTGGTCACATGACCAACTACATTTATTTAAGGGGGGTAATAAAAATTATTTCTCCACAGTTGGTATTTACTGCCTCTTTAGTAATGTTTGATAAAATAATGATACATGAATTGCCCCCAGCGGTGATTTGAACAGATACATTTTATTCTTCATTGTAGGAGCCTAGAAGAGCAGTTATATTAGCTCAAGGGACAGTCACTTCTTAAACCATTTCAATATTATCACATGCGGTGTACAAACACATCCTAAAGCAGTTTTAAAAGGGTCAGTGAATTTCACTTAAGAAGAGCAAGTGCTACATAATTTGTCATGGATTAAGATTCACAAGTAAACTAAGGCTAGAGAAAATAAAATTATGAAACCAGTGGAAAAATATTAAATTCAGAAAAGTAGCTAAATTAAAGAATATTAAGTTTCTTCAATTTTAAAAATATAGACCAGTTTGGGTTGGAATGGACCTTTGAAGTTCATCTACTCCAGCCCACTGCAATGAGCAGGGACATCTTCAGCTAGATCAAGTTGCTCAAAGTCCAATCCAACCTGACACTGAATGTTTCCAGGCATGGCTCTTCTACCATCTCTCTGGGCAGCCTGTCCAGTGTTTCACCACCCTCATTCTAAAAACTTTCTTCCTTCTGTTTGGTGTAAATCTACCCTCTTTTTGTTTAAAACCATTACCCATTGTACTATCACAACAGACCCTGCTGAAAAGTTTGTCCCCATCTGTCTTACAAGTCCCCTTTAAGTACTGAAAGTGCACAATAATGTGTCCTCAGAGCCTTCTCTTCTTCAGGCTGAACAACCTCACCTTTCTCAACCTTTGTTCATGGAGATGTGTCCCTTCATCTAGTTGTATTTGTGGCCCTCCTCTGGACCTGCTGTAACAGGTTTATGTCTTTCTTGTGCTCAGGACTTCAGAGCTGGATGCAGTACTCCAAGTGGAGTCTTATCAGAGTGGAGTAAAGAAGCAGAATCACTTCTGCCAACCTGCTAGCCACGCTTCTTTTGATATGGTTGGCTTTTGGGGCTGTGAGTGCACATTGCCAGCTCTTTCCCAGCTCTTCATCCACCAGTACTTTCAAGTCCTTCTCAGCATGGCAGTGCTCTCAAACACTTTATCCTCTAGCCCCTTGGTACTGGGTGTTGCTGTGACCCATGTGCAGGACCTTGCACTTGGCCTTGTTCAACCTCATAAGGTTCCCGTGGGCCCACTTCTCAAGCTTGTCCAGGTCCTTCTGGATGGCATACCATTCTTCAGGTGTGTCAACTGCGCAACTCAGCTTGGGTTATCTGCAAACTTGCTGAGGGTTCGCTCGATCCCACTGTATCACTAATGAAGATATTAAACTGTACTTGTCCCAGTACAGACCCCTGAGGGACACCACTTGTTATTGAGATCTCTCTAGACATTATGCTGTTTACCAGTACCATTTGAAAACAGCCATCCAGGCAGTTCCTCATCCAATGATCAGTCGATCAATCAAATCCATATCCATGCAATTTAGAGAGAAGGATGTTTTGGAGGACTATGTCAGAGGCGTTGCAGGAGATCAGATAGACAACATCAGTAGCCCTTCCCTTGTCGCTCAATCATAGAAGGACACTTTCCCGTGGTGAAACCATGCTGGCATTCTCAAATAACCTCCCTGTCCTTCATATGCCTTAGTATAGCTTCTAGGAGGATCTGTTCCATGATCTTCCCAGGCACAGAGGTGAGGCTGATGGGTTGGTAGTTTCCAGGGAAGTTTCTGCAGTTTCTCTGTTTGCAATGCTTGTCAATTCTCTTGAAAACATACATAGCTTTTATTTGCGGTTCCCAATGAGACTATAGATTACTCTTATTTGGAAAAAAAGTATCATGCCTCCTTTCCCAAGTTACGGGCAACTGAACCAGCTGAAATCCATCTAGTACAGTTTTTGCAGAGTGCAAACCTTTGTGCTTGTGTGCCAGACTCCAGAAGACATCCTTAGACTTTACCATTTGGAAGCTACTCATCTGTCCTATTTGTTGATTCACATGGAAGCTGTTATTACATATTTTAGGTGCTAGATTACTTATTAAAATCACTGTATTTTGGGTTGTTTTAATCTAACACTTTCAGCAGTGCTTCTGTGAATTATGTGATTCTATCTTCTGTGTGGAAATTGTGGCATTTCAAAGAAAGTAACATGTTCTTTTCTTATCTAGATTCTGTCATTTTTCTTTGATTCAGAATGGTTTTAGAAATGGTTTACTTCCATGTTCTGTTCAAAAAACATGCAGTTTCCTGCTGATATTTTATTTAACATTTATTTTTCAATCTGAGGTAAAAATGTCTGTCAAATGCTGTATATTACTGAATCATAGCAATGGAGAGAACTGTAGTTTGCAAAATAGGCTATATTAAAAAATATGTAGGACTTTGCCGCTACAGGTATATTAGTAAATTAAGGTAATCTTAATTAAATTAAACAGAGCGAATGGAGCTGGTCAGTTAGACAGTCAGTGCTGATAAGGCATTATCACAGTCATTAGTTGTTTTAGGTTGTACAAACTAGCATCTCGCAAGCTAGCTCAGGAGTTAGCATAAGTCAAGAAACTTACTCAACAGGCACTTTGGATATAGTCAGTGTTTTAGAGGATAAGAGCATTTAGGCATATGGAGGTAAATTGTGCCATGTCATTTGGTCTGAGTCCCAGAGCTTGAACAAAGCAGAGAACAGGCACTGTATTGTTACACAGAATGAATCTGTTTACTGTTCTAGACGTGACCTTATAATGCTTATATTTCAGCTTATAGGTTCTTTTGAAGTTAAAAAAAAAAGTATTTCAGAGGGGGTTTACCCTTGAAAACCTTTTAGGATTTGACAGAAAACAAACAGACTTCTCTTAAAGAATAAATATCAGCTAGGATAATAGGTTTGTAATGTCACATCATTGGAGAAGTTATCTTCTTATGAGCACTACCCTGGTGGTAAAATGGAAAAAGACTTCTTAAACTTTGCCATTTTTATGATAGATTAATCTTGAAGATAAGTAATAACAGACATGCAAAAAAGAGCCAGTGGTAAATTAGCAGTTAAGCATTCTAGACATTCAGGAGTAAAAATCTCTCCCTTGTTCTCGTCTATCTATGAGTGTAATTGAGCCCCGTGACTTTTCCCAGAGGTGCTTATGTACTGTTGTTCAGATATGCAGCCTAGATTATGACATTTTCTGATCATGTCTGGACTGGTCACTATGAGTTTTCTTGGTAATCAATGGAAAAAAGACTGCATCTCCGAAGGGTGATCATAGCTATTCAAAGGGTCATCATATCTATCTCGCACATCTGCCTAGATGGGATATGAACCAATCTGGCAGTTATCACTGTTAACTGTGATAGTACATTAAGGTAAGGAGCTGTTATTTAAACATCTACTATGTCAATGCCAGAATTAAAGAAAATTAATTTTATCCAATATTTCAACTTAATGATTTTTTTTTTTAATTTCACATAACTGAAAGCTAATACTTTTGTTCAGCTGTATGCAGAAGAAAATTATGATGAAGAAATAACATGCAGTTCTAATCGATTTTATTTGATCTTAAAAGTCTGAAAATGATGAGATAAGTATCATTACTTAACCACTACTGGTAACTTTAATAGATCAATATTATTTAGTTTCTGAGTTTAAGGGTTGTGCTTGTATGTTTCTTTTTTTTGTTTATTTTGCAATCATTTCAGATCAACACAATAATTTTCAAGTGAATAATCGCATTGCTTTCTAATAGTTGCAATTCTTAATTCTGATCCAGACTTTTCTGGAAAATGAAATTTTTAAATTTACCTTCCCCTACTGTTTTGCTAAATTTGAAAGCTACTCCGTTATTTTGTTCATATTCTTCATACTGAGGTTTAATGCTAAATGTGAGTTTCTGATAATGCTCAAGAGATCTGTTGTTTTAGACAATATTCTGCGTTTAAGGTTTACAGTTTATGATTTATCTGAATAAAATTATGAATTTGCAGAAAAGGCATTTGAAGTTATATTCTGGTAGCTCATGGCTCATTTATTTATCCTAGAAATCTGTGTGCTCTTTTCATCTTTTCCTCAACGTTATTTTTGTCACTGCTTTACCTTTAAAGAAAGATTTGTCCTACAATCACAATTTTATGAATGATACACAGACAAAAATGGATAGTTCTTTTTAATGTACATTCAAAGATGAGGTCTAAACAAAACATTGAACAGGTACTTGTTGAAGATGGTCATCTGACTAATAAGGGTGAAGAAAAAGCTGAGGCATTCGATGCTTTTTTTGTCTTAGTCTTTAGTAATGCTGATAGACCTCAGGCACCCAGTCCTGTGAGTCAGAGGACACGAATGTGGAAACAGTGACTTTCCTTTTGTGAGCACTGAAGTTGTAAGGGACCAGCTGTATCAGCTGAATGTTCACAAGCCCATGGGGCCTGATGGGATCCAGCCCAGAATACTGAAAATCTGGAGAATGTTACAACAGGACCACTCTTGATCATCTACCAAAGATCTTGCAAGTCTAGGGAAGTCCCTACTGACTGGAATCCAACCAACATTATTCCAACTTAAAAGAAAGGTATGAGGGAACACTAAGGGAACTACAGACCTGTTAGTCTAACCTTAATTCCTGGAAAAATTATGGAGAAGATTATATTGGGTACTATTGAAAGATGTTTAAAAACAATGCAATCATGAGACAGAGTCAAGACGAGTTCACAAAAGGGGAAGTCCTATTTAACTAATTATCCTTCAAGGTTATAATATCCTTAAGATCACTCATTTAGCGGATGAAGGGGAGGTGGTAAATGTAGTTTTCCTGCATTTTAGTAAGACTTTTGGTACTGTCCGTCACAGCACTCTTCTAGACAAGCTTTCCACTTGTGGGATGCGCAGGTTCACGGTGCGCTGAGTGAAGACCTGGCTGAAAGGTAGGGCTGACAGTGTTTGTGAATGCTGGCCACTGGTCACCAGCAGTGTTCCTCAGGTTTCAGTTCTAGGACTGGTTCTGTTCAATATTATTTATTTATAAATATCATTTATCAATGATCTGGATGCAGGAGTTGAAATCACCATTAGCGAGTTTGCTGACAGTACCAAACTAGGAGGTGCTGTTGACTTTCTTGAAAGTCTTGCAGAGGGCGATGTAGATAAATTGGAGCACTAGGTTATTTTTAATGGAATGAAATTTAACAAGCCTAAATGCTGGATTGTGCACCTAGAGTGGAGTAAAGCTGGGTACAAGTATAAACTGGGAGAGGAATGACTGGACAGAAGCCCTGCAGAAAGGAATCTGGGGGTGCTGGTTGAGGGCAGGCTCAATATGAGTCAGCAGTGTGCCCTGGCAGCCAAGAAGGCAAACCACATCCTGGGGCACATCAAACACAGCATAACTAGGTGGTAAAAAGAGATGATTATCCATCATTGATGTGGCTTCACCTGGAGTACTGTGTGCACCTCTGGGCCTCACAATTCAAGATGTGAAAGGTCCTTGAATGCATTCAGTGCAGGACAACAAAACTGGTAAAAGCGCTGGAAGACATGAGGGGTGACTAAGGACTCCTCCAGGGGAGATGTAGGCTTGATATTAGGAAAAAATTCTTCACTGACATGGTGATTGGTCATTGGAATGCACTGCCCGGAGAGGTGGTGGAGTCACCGTCCCTGGAGGTGTTTAAAAAGAGATTGGATGAGGCACTTATTGCCATAGTTTAGACAACGAGGAGGTGTTGGTGTTACATACCTTTTCACGTCAGCATTTTTCATACTGAATCTATGACCTGCCGATTATCAGTGTCTCAATACCTACATTCCTTCCTCTCCTTCTCTTTTTTAATTTTCCATAACTGTAGACCACTTTCTCACACTTAAAACAATTTTCTCAGCAAAACAGTGCCAAAGTCAGTTTTAAATATTTATTTAGTAAAATGTGAAGCAAAATTTAATTTGAATTTCAGATATACTTTAAACTTTGTTGAGCACCACTTATCTCTTGGTGATAGAAAAATGTATTCCTACTAATTGGAATTTCTGTGAAACACTGTCCTGATTAAATGTAAATTAGTATTCATTAACATTTGGCAGTAAGCATTTCTTGGAAAACACCCCAATATAGAATTCATTTTTATTCATATAAATAGCAGGGAAAGTAGTAATATGTTGTATTTGCTTCATGTTTTCCATTTCAAAACAATTGATGATCAAGGCAGTGAAAATGCAGAAAAGTTTTACAGGCCTTAGTGCTGCAACACTTATGTTAGGTATCCATGTTCAATATTTAACTTTTAAGGTTAAATTAGCATTTTAGTTACATGTATAGTATATAAGTGTATCACATGGTTGTTAATAAAGACTTAGCCACCTGATGGCTAGAAAACCTAAAGACAATGGAAACGTAAAATAACAACTAAGACGGAAAGGATTTAACTGAAGTGCCATCTACAGGAGTTGAGGTATATCAAGATACGTATGAGGCATCTGCATGAAAGACAATTTTAGAACTGAAAGCCCTCTCATGAGGTTTTGACCAAATTACAATGGAGTTAATGGTATCATCTTTCTTTTTTAAAAATAAAAAGTCATAAAATGTCTAGGATATTTTTGTTGATAAGAACAGAAATGCAAACCTCAAAAACTGATGGCATATGCTTTTCCTACACATTTTTTTTCTTTTGTTTGAACAAATATAAGCCAGAGTGCTGAACAAGGAACTTCTTTGAGGCAATGAGTTTATTTGGGAAGCATTGCCTACTTAGGAGTTCCAAAGTCACTTTCACCATCCATGAACTCATCCATGATATATCCAGCAGTGGACAGTAGAGTGTCATTGAGGCTGTACCTTTCAAGGCATCACGAAAAGAGAAGGGACCATTTCAAAGATACCTTTGAAAATGATCTCTCACTTTCAGAGTTGCTGAAATATGGCAATTTTAATGCATGGGACCCATGCTCATTAAGAAAAAGAATCAGTAATGGAAAGCTAAGTGAGTGCTTTGCCTATACATTTAAAACTGCTATTCATTATACTAAAAACATATCAGATTATACATTGTTTTTTCTTTTTCGGAGTAGTGTATGTCTCAAACAATTTTTTAAAAAAATGCCTGCATATTGTCACTTCTTTCTTCATCTCTTGAAACAATTGAATATTATCCAATAATTTGATCATATAGTAGCCCTTCTTCCTCTGTCCTGTACTGTATGAAGTGTGAAATATTTCATGTTCCATGAAATCAATTTTCTTTCTTTGTCAAATATACTAATGTGCTTCAGGACCAAATTCCTCATTGAACATCATATTATTAGAAATGGAGGACAAATCTATAGGAGCTGAGATGAAAACTTTCCTTCTCTTAAATCTGTTTTTAGTTATTTCTAATAAAGAAAAGAAAATACCTTTAATGGGATAGGCTTCAGTTGCTTTCTTCTGATAGCTTATTTTCTTCATTCTCTGCATTCATCATATGCTGCTCTCTAAATACAGTGTCTTCTATGGAGCTAGACGTAGGTTTCTAAGGTAAATGAGGTGAAAATGTTTTAGATTATTAAAAAAATAGGACACTAGCATTTTTGTACAGAAAGTATGTGATTTAGAATATCATCTCTCTGGATTTCTGTAACAGCTTTGGCATGGTCCCCTACAATATCCTTCTCTCTAAATTGGAGGCAGATGGATTTGACTGATGGACTGTTCAGTGGATGAGGAATTGGCTGGATGGCTACATACAAATGGTAGTGGTCAATGGCTCAATGTCTAGATGGAGCTCAATGACAGACCCTCAGGGGTCTGTATTGGAACTGGTACTATTTAATATTTTCATTGATGATATAGATAGACAATGGGTTCAAATGGACTTGCAGCAAGTCTGCAGATGACACCAAGTTGAGTGGTGAAGTTCACACCCCTGAGGGACAGGATTGCCATCCAGAGGGACCTGGACGAGCTTGAGAAGTGGGCCTCTGTGAATCTTAGGAAGTTCAACAAGGCCAAGTGCAAGGTCCTGCACCTAATACAAGACAACTCCCTGTATCAGTGCAGGCTGAGAGATGAAGATTGAGAGCAGCCCTGCAGAGAAGGACTTGGGAGTACTGGTAGATGAAAAACTGAACATGAGCTGACAAGAAGCATAGCCAGCAAATTGATTGAAGTGATTCTCCTTCTCTACTCCACTCTTGTGACATCCCACCTGGAGTACCCTTTCCAGCTGTACAATCCTTAGCCCTGGAAAGATATGGCCCTGTTGGAGCAGGTCCAGAGGAAGGCCACAAAAATTGTTAGGGGGGATGGGAGTAGAAGGCCTTTAAAGGTCCAATCCAACACAAACTTTTCTATGGTTCTATGATACAGATAGGGATGGAGAGAAGGTATGCAGAAGGCTCTGTTGAAATTTACTTGATAATAAAGATAAATATTTACTTTTCTGAATTAATAGATTCTACAACAGATGCAAGACTTGACTCTTAGTTCAATAAATTGCATTTTTTTGCAATTTACTTTGTGTTTCAAAGTAGATATTGAATATTGAAAGTTTTCCATGTAAATTATTAAGACTCCATTAAAAAAAAAAAAAAAAAAAAAAACAGAATAAGGAATATAATGAATATATTTGAGCAGAATTTTCTGTCTCCTTACTACAGTATATCTTATATACTTATGGTTTATAGCCTTGTTGCTAATACTATTTAAAAGAGTGGGGTTCCAGCAATGTTGTATATATGTACACATGCATTACCAAATATGAAGAACACTAAATGCCATTTAAGCACAATGGATTCGAGATAGTAATTGAAGTTCTTCCTCAGATATTGGAAATGAAATGTCTCGGATCTCAGGCAATTGTTTTCTAGTAGTTTAACACAGTCCATGTGCATGCACAATCTTTCTTTATAACCTTTTGCCTGTTTCACATTTCCATCTATTTGGAAGTCAAAGAAGGATTCTGATAATATTAGAAGTCCAAATGGTTAATTGTGCTTGGAGAAATCCTAAACCATGCATAGTGGTAGTTTTTAAAGTAACCTAAGAAAATTCTTCTTTGGCCTCTCTGAATCCAAACATTGATACCACTTTTCCATTGAGTGCCTTTGTCTTATTGAAAATTACATCAGCAGCTAAAAATCACAAAATCTGAGTTGCATGGCAAAGTTTGTGTCAAAATGTTATATTTGTTATAATTGATGGGTAAATGTGGATGCTGTCAGGAACAAGACTGATGGGGAGTTACTATTGATTTGCCTGTCTAGGTGCACTCATGTCAGCCAGGTAGAGAACCCTTCCCAAGCTGTTCTGCCTGCAGGATTGACTTCTCTTTTAAGTTCTGAATAACTGGCTTTGTCTACAGTCCTGATGTGGGCTACAGTGATCAAATTTAGAGCTGCTCTGCTGGTACACCCAGACAGCATTACTTTCAACACTAGCATACTGTATTACTGTGTTTAACAATTTTGCAGTCCATTGTGTTTGCGTTTTCTGTATGAAGATTTGTCATCAAGTAAGAGAATGAAAGATTTTAACTAATAAAAAAAGAAGTCTACATTTGTGACCCCTACATTTGTGACCCCTACAAAAATATTTCATTATGTCAAAATGTTACTAAGAGCAAACTGATTTAAAAAGTTAATTAAAAAGTACATTCGAAGTCAATTCCAGTTTCAAAGATATTGATTATTTTTTGTGTGCTTTCCATTTTAACTATGCAGAAAATTACCACCAATTGCTGGTGTTTTACTTGGAGAACTTAAATCTCTATCTTATACATTTTGTGTTTTGTCATTTATTTCTGAAAGAAAACATAGGTTAAACGTGTAGTAATCATTATAGATTTGCACATTAAACTCAAAAAGAGAGTTGAATGTTTTAAAAGTGTGGAAGTAGCACATCAGTGGGTCTGGTTTTCTGTACAGATATTGTGCAGAACTTGATCCTCCTGTGAATGTGCCTCACAGTTAAATTCTTTAGCCTCCCTGCTCACATATGGAGCAAATGCACTGTGCTCTCTAGTTCCTGTCTGCAGGCCCCTTTTCAAATGTAGCTTAGATATTAAGACATATTTTAAGGATAGTTTTGTAGGTAGAAAAATGAATTTAGTAAGGACATATGATTAAGTAAATGTAGTGTCCCACAAGATGGGAATTAGCTCTAGGCTGCACACGCTAAAATTTGCATGCACTTAGATGTTACATGTGATTTGGAAAGCTAAATACTCTGACTTACACTGTAGTTCATGGAAGAATTAAGCACCATCCAGTTGCCTTGACATTCAAAGAACTATGACAGTGTGACACAGTCCCTGCACCGTTCTCAAGTGATAGCTGCATAAGATACTTAAAGATGCTTGTTTCAAATGATAACTACTTTTTTTATATATTTGTCATATATCATTAGCTATTACCTGTTTGGAGGTTTTTGTGCTTTTTTAGGTTTTTCATACTTAAATATCGTGTTAGCTCTCATAACTGAACTTAGTGTAGGATGGACAGATAGAAATGTGATGTCTGAGTCCTTTATGCATTTGAAATTTGAATGGCACTGCTGTCGCCAAGTTCCCTCATCAAAACTTCTTTACCTGTAATTTACTGGCTTTAAGTTTAGATTTATACATATGCTAGAGAGAATACTTAACCAAACAAGTCAGTTAAACTTTCCTTAAAATTCAGTGAAGTCAAAGAATAGCATAAATTGTTGAAGCAAAGCCCAACATCCTTAGACTGTCAAGTCCTGTCATTCCTCCTTGATAGAAATCTAACTGGATGGTTAGAAATCTAGCGTGGCAATGTGTCCTGCAGGGTATTGTGTATGGACTAGTTTTGTTGAAGTAAAACCGAGAATCAAAAGTCCTGTAAGTTTGAAAGCCAATGATGGTATAGAAATAGTTATATAAATGAAGAGATGCAGAATGGTTAAGAACTTAAACTAAAAGACAAAAAACCCCAAACTTACATTTTGTTTGACATTTGGTGTTGGTTTCATTCCTTCTGTTATTTTAAAAGTTCATTTTGATCACTTTTAGGAATGGTACCCTGGCAAAGGGATGGAAGAAACTAGAAGAAAAGAAGATGTCAACAGACTCGAGAGAGAAAAAAACTTTTTCACAAAATGTATGTCTTCTGTTAGAGTTGGTCATGAGTTCACTGATGAAGATTTATAGAATGCTATTCCTTACTGCTATTTTAATTTAAAGAGTATGGTTTAAAGTACAAAAATTTTTAGCTAGAAGGTTTCAGAAGTATTTTTCAGGATTTCTTTTAAATTAAAGATAATAGTTTGCAGTATGTTAGCCTGGCATTTAATAGGATGACCTAGAATCATAAAAATACACCTAATTCTACATTTGAAAACATCTTGTTTTAACTGCCTGAGGATTTAATCTGCCTGTATACAGATTTAAATTCATACTATAACATATGTTATAGTATAAATAATGCATTCCTCTGTCATACAATATTTCTCATTAAGATCATCAAAGATAAATTATCCAGAGATATATAGTCCAAAGAATAATTCAAGACTGCCTTCTGAGTTCTCAAAGAACTCACAACCCTTTACATGTGCTCATCCATATAAGTTGTATTTGTTAGGTTTCTCTCCTCTCTTTGCCAGACTGCTTGGGGAGACTGGGAATTATTTTTCTTGATTGTTTCTTTCGTTCTTTGTTTGTTTGCTTGCTTTTACAGCAGCAATTAAGACTGTTTATTCCAAAATATGTCAATCGAATTTCACGGCATTAATTAGTTCAATTATGTTAAAAGTAAAATCTCTTCTACTTTAGTTTAAAAATTTGTTGTTTGACATAATTACTTCAGATATGCTTTATAAATAGCTCATTTTGAAACCGTAAAACTTACTATTCACATAGTATTACTATAATAAATATGTTTGCAGTACAATTAACATACTCCATGAATAGATAGAAAAAAATAGCGTAAGTATCTGAAATTAATATGGGATTAGATCATAAAAGGAATTTAGGCACTGCAGCACATTATTACACTACCTTATTTATAAGTCTAGTTTTCAAATGTGTTTATTTTAGACTGAAATCACAGTCATTTTTGTTGGACTATTAGCTTCCTAAACGAATTTCTGTATTTGGGAATGACTAGAAAACTAGAGTGCCGAATGATGAGCCTATAGTAAGCCAATAGCGAGAAGTATCTATTCAGTGCCATTACTCTTCAGACAATACCGATCTCCAGGGAGCCTGTTTACTCCACTCATGATTAAGAGTCCTTCTTCTTAAGATACAGAGAACAGCAAGTAGAGTTTTGCTTCCCTTTCACATAGCATTTTATTAGGTTATAGTAGATGGCGATTCAGATTTCTTCATCTCCTTGTAGATTTAAACCTACTTTTTTCTGATTTTTTTTTTCTGCATATGCCTTATCCTCCAGGCTATATTTTATTGTTGAATAAAGCTCCAATTTCAAGACAAGATTTAAAGTATTATATTCATTTGTCGTGACAGAAAGAGAAAAGCATTAATAAACTACCCGATGAAGATGCTCTTACTTATCCACATCTATTAATCCTGTCCTTTATAGTGTCCTAACTTGTTCAGTATAAGCCAAAGATTTATTAAGATGTGATTCTCTGCCTACCCATGAAAATGTCTTTAAAAATCAGCCATGTTTACTCCTGTGTAATTCAGGTATTGATGCAGTTTTAGATGAAGGATCACTCCTTTGATACAAATTAATCTGATTTACTCATGAGAGTCTGTTTGTTCTTGTTTATTTAAGTGTGTGCAATCACTTCTCCTACAATCCCTTTTTTTTAGGAAAATCCTCTGCAAAGGATTTCCAGAAAGGGTTTCTCTGTGAGACCTGATCTATTCTGTTGAACAGATTCAAGTATGTAAAATCAAGTCATTTGAAAATACTTAATATTTAGTAAGCAGATTGGAGACTGTAGCTTCTGAATGGAAAAGTTTATCAAATATAATTTTGGCCTATATCGATATATTAACAGAGAATAAGAATATATAGGACTATCCTCTAAGATTAAAATTCTGCTTCGCTTCCATTTGGATGTAATATGTTCAGTATTTCACCTATTGTTACCCTCTTTTTTTTGTCCCTAACTTCTCCCAGGAATTACTAGGAAATGGTTCTTGCAATTTTTACAATTTTTCTGTGTAAATCAATCAAAACGTTTTAGGTAAATTGGTGGGGATTTTGTTGTTGTTCTTTGGGGTTTGTTTTTGTTTGGTGTTGTGGGGTTTTTTAACTGAGTGAAGTAGTTGCAGTGTCTACTTAACCTGTTGCTGACTTTCAAAATAAGAATGTCTAAAATACTATTTCTAAATAATAATATTAAAGACATTCCAAGGTAAAATATCTTTTGTCTAGTGCACGTTTTTGCAAGAAGAGCACTATCCAGGTGTGTAGATGACCCTGACAGATTAAAGGTTCTCAATTTTTTATTATTGCTGCAAAGAAATCAGTAATAAAGGAATGAGATGTTATTATATTAATCATTATTTATCCAAATAGTGATTAACACTGGAACATGAAGTTCATTTAAGTTATAACACCACTGTCTATTGGAGTGTATCTCCAGGTAATGAAGCTGGAGAAGAGACTGAAGATAAATTCTTATGAGAAGCGAATGAAGGAACTTGAGTTGTTTAGTCTGTAGAAAAAGAGGCTGAGGGGAGACATTATCACTGTCTATAACTAACTCAAAGGAGGTTGTAGCAAGGTGGATATTGATCTCCCAAGTAACAAGTGATAGGGCGAGAGGAAATGGCCTCAAGCTGTGCCAAGGATGGTTCAGATTAGATATTAGGAAAAATTTCTGGTCTGAAAGAGTTATCAGGAAATGGAATGGGCGACCAGGGAAGTGGTTGAATCATCTTCCCTGGAGGTATTGAAAAGATGGGTAGCCAAGTTTCTCAGAGATATGATTTAGTAATGGACAGGTACATTTGGACTCGATGATCTCAAAGGTCTTTTCCAACCAAATGATTCAATGAATCTCATGAAAATAAGTAGAGCTGTCTGTTTAAAATATTTAAAAACTTAGTTCCTTCTCCAGTAGTATTTTAATTCTCAAAAAGTTACTTGTTTTTCAGTTTCTGGAAAGGATTTTTTGAAAAATTTTGGTTGCTACTAGCATCTGTTACTAAGGTAATTTTTATCTCCATTCCAACTTATCAAATGGAATAATATTGATTACCTGTGTTAGTTGGAAGTTATTAACTTGTGAAATTATTAGCCTCTGACATGAATAAGAGGTAAATGTGAATACTTTGTTTCTAAAGGCAGTGTAAGTTCACTTGCTAAACTTAATAACTCATTACCTAAGGAATATTGGACTAGTTATTCTTGCCAAGAACTATATATAAATAGATACAATGTGAAAAATGACAAAATTAATATCTAGCGTAAATCATTGATATATTGGAATGATACTGGAGAATAATTGAACTTACTACGCCTACAGTAATTCAGTAAAACAGTATGTAGTATTCATAAGAAAATGGGAGTTTGGGTAATGATGTTGGCAGGCTTGTGTTGCTCATATGATTACAATCCAGTGAGAGTTTATCATAAGATTAATAAAATATGTCAACTGTTGTGTTTTTTCGGTGACACTGTTGGTTCATATGTTCAATGGGGTTTGTACTGTGTTGTGCTTAATAGTGTACTTGTAACAACATTTATATATTAACCCTTGATAAATTAATGTCCGCATCATTAGTTAGATAATTTTAATTAAGTAGATATATTTTTTCTGCATTACAGTGGCAAAGGTAAGACTTGTTATGTTCTCATCCATTTACATTTTGTGATACTAAACACAATCTAATCACGTTTCTCAAAATCCACTGTGAGAATCAGATAAAATTAACACTCTTAGATTTCTGCTGGCCCACTGATTTGACTATCCCAAGCTGCCACACAGGTCCATATGTCCAGGCTGGAAAATGCTGACACTTTACAGGGGCCTTTTCAAAATAATAATAAATGCCTAAGGAATCGATAGACATAACCTGAAGTAAATATTATCCCTTAAATGTGATTACAGGAAAGACCTAATAGATAACTTTGCAGTCTTGATTTGATTTTGTAAATTTGTCTTTGTCCAAGCCCAGAATTTGGATTCAAGATGTAATGTCAAAATAAAAATATAAAGCCCACCTCTGTTTGACTTTAAAAGTCACTAGTATCACTATGCATTGTTAATGTACATGCTCACAGGGGGTTTCATTCTAATCTGTTTGCACAACCGAGGTCCTGAACCTCAATGCTGCATACTGAATCCAGGAACTGACATCTTCTGAATGACCATATAGAAATCTCAAACCAAAACTGAAAAAAAAAAAAAAATTACTATATTTGTTGTACATGAATTACAATAATAATCACTCTCTCCAAAAAAAATTTCGGTAGAGTAGTTAATAAATCCACAATAACAGTGGAGAAGTTGAAATGCTGAGAGAAGTTGAAAATTTATGATTAGTTTACCCCTATTTCAGAAGCATCAAATTGCTGTCATCCAGCTTTCAGAAGATATAGTTGGTATTTCACTTGTGGCTTTTCCTCTGACACATTAAATATTGTTTTTCTTCTTGAATAACAGCACTGCTTCAAAAGGAGGAATCGAGTGAATTTATCTGCTCCGACCCAACATCTGTAAGTGTAATGTCACAGGCTTTTTGCAGGGAAATATGTGAAGGGGTTTTTTCACCCATTTGATGTAAGATGTGAATTAAATGAAGGTCTTTCATGGCTTGGGCCAGTCCTCTGACTGTAAGAAAGTCATATAAAATAGGAACAGGGCTCCACTTTGTCTCCCAGCAGTTATTTTTAAAATTATAAATGTCACAAGTCTTGTCAGTGGCTTGGAAAATAACCATACTTTTTTATAAGGTCTATGGGATATACATGCTGGTCTACCAAGAGATTCCCCAAGATGCCATATCAAAGTACTTCTAGGCGAATGCAGAGAGACACACAGAGAGTTTTGATGATTTATTCAAAGTACTTGTGAATCATAAGGTTTGTACATACTTAAAAAGCAAGATTGACTACGTAGTTATTATCTATATACTAGCCTGTAGTTAAATAGAGTATGATGTACCTGCTTATAGCGTTTTGTGTCCTTCAACATAGCCATGTTCATAAAGCATACTTCTGCTGGAATCTGATGTAACTGAATGAAAATCAGTAACCCAAAAGAGCAGAAAAACCAGTGAGTAACAAGGTGGAGGACATACAGTGATAAAGTGTAATATTCATTTCAAGTGTTTGAAACACCTTCTGCTCAAGACATTTCTTTGATAAAGCCTTGATGAGTTCCTACTATTTGGAGATTTTTTTTCTTTCATAGCTGAACGTCTCTTTCTTTTAGGGTAGTGCTTTCCCCCCCACCCCTTAGGGCCATAAGATATATCTTTGTGAGAAATTGTAACAGAAAATAGAATCAAGAGAAGTTTGAAATTAAGAAAGTGAAAAGGAATATCATGATTTCTAATCATCACTCATCTCTATATAAAGCTGTATTGACTGGCTATAAATCAGATAAATTTTGGCAGTCAGTACTGGAATGAATATTCTTATGCAGTGTATATAACAGATATCGGTTCTTCATATATTTCAAGGTATTATTCACCAAGATATTATTCACAGACACTTATTGGCAAAGTATTTGCCAACATGTTGGGTTTTTTTTTAAGATCTGTATCTGACAGAACCATAAATAAGAATCTGACAGTATCAGCAAGAGGGCAATATTGTCCGAAAAATATGCAGAAAATATACATTTACTGTGGGCCATTCAAATATTGCATAATTTTGGGCCTCATGAAAATTATGAAAATTAAAATTATCTGGCAATTCAATAAAGCAACTGCTTTTATACTTGTTTTTCCAAAAATAGAAATAAATAATAGGAAGTCACAGAAGTTAAAATTCACAGATTCCCATGATTTTGTTCTTGAGTATACATACATATTGACATTCTTAGAAATATCAAAATTATAATGATTTACATATGTATTCTGCAGCTGCAAATGACTGTGTGATCAAGAGCACTACCAAACTGGATCCCTTTCAGTTTGGTTAGTATATTTTTCCAAACACCATTTAGTTAGACTGATTTCTAAGCATTTTTCAAATACTCTGTTTCTGTTTAATAGAAGTCTTAACTCTTAGTGAATTCTCATATCCTTCTTGTCAGATCTTAGAAACAAATTTCCATTTTTACATATAAAGCTTTATATAATGACAAGTGTTGATTTTTGTCATTAAAAGCAGATGCAGTTATTAATAAAAATGATAATAAAGTTTTCTTAATGGACTAGCCCCAAGCATTTGCTTTATCAATATTAATTGTGTTAATAATGTATTAATAATAGAAGGCCAAAATCGATGACAATGCAAGCCGGCACAATTCCTTAAATTTGGTGGGACTATATCCAGTAAAACTGTCTAAGAAAAGATGAACTGAATCTTAATCTTAAAATCTTTATATTTATGTGAACAAAAAACATGGTTTTATTTTATTTTGTTTTCTGTATCATTTCTATAACCTTGTTGCTCCTATACATTATTTCTAAAAAACATTAATGATTAAGAAAGGAATATATGTCCGAGGCTGTCAAAAATGGATAGCTTCTCCTTCATGAAATTATCTAGTTTTCTATCCTTCTAAGGACTACAGAGTTTCATGAAGATTTGATGTATTTCTTAAATTTTATTATAATACAGAATATATAATTTTTTTCCTCTGGTGTTATTTACTCTCCAGATTGCTTCAAATTTCATTTAAACTAGTCTTGTCCATTATCAAGCTAGCTTTGTATAGCACTCTCATGTTAAAAGGTGTAGTCACCTCTGACTTTAAGTGCATTTCTGAAATTATGATCTCCTTTTTTCTAGTATTTTTACAGGAATTTGTGTTTCAAAATGTAAGAATTTGTAATTATTTTAAGATGTCATACGTCATCATTTTGTTTACAGTAAAAGATGGAAGATAATTGGGAAAGATATACTTTTTTACTATGGTTGGATGTACTTTTTATTATTCCATCAGGTATTCTTACTAGAACTTATTGTTTATAAATCCATATGTGTATGTGTGTGTAAACTAGATTGGGAGGGGGAGGGGAACAACAACCATGCTAATAGAATTGAATATGGGGACAACACCCCAGGATCTGAGGGGCATGGTAGACAGACAGTAAAAGGGAGGGTGACAACAGCTCATCTGAAGTGCATTTACAGTAATGCCCGCAGCATAGGGAACAAACAGGATGAGCTGGAAGCTGTGGTTAAACAGGGCGACCATGATCTAATTGCCATCAAGGAAACATGGTGGGATGACTTGCACGACTGGAGTGCTACCATGGATGGCTACAAGCTATTTAGGTGGGATAGACTAGGAAAGAGAGGTGGTGAGGTTGCTCTATACGTCAAAGAGTGTTTTGACTGTATAGAACTCAGTAATAGCGGTGATAAGGCAGAGTGTCTATGGGTTAAACTCAGTGGTGTGCGTGGTAACCCAGACATTGTGGTGGGAGTTTGCTGTTGGCCACCCAACCAGGATGAAGACACTGATGAGCTCTTCTATAAACACCTAGGAAAAGTCTCACAATCCTGTCTCATCATTCTCGTGGGGGATTTCAACCTTCTGGATGTCTGCTGGAAGTACAACACAGCAGAAAGGAAGCAGTCTAGGAGGTTCATAACTTCCTAACACAACCGGTAACAGACTGACTAGAAAGGGTGCCCAACTGGACCTGCTGTTTGTGAACAGAGCGGGCCTTGTGGAGGACATGACAGTTGGAGGATGCCTGGGACACAGCGATCACAGATGGTACAGTTCTTGCTTTTTGGGGCAGTGAGGAGAGGGGTCAGCAAAACTGCCACCCTGGACTTCCAAAGGGCGGATTTTGAACTCTTCAGAAGGCTGCTTGATAAAGTCCACTGGGAGGTGGCTCTTAAGGACAAACGGGTGCAAGAGGGCTGGACGCTCAAGAAGGAAATCCTGGCAGCACAAGAGCAAGCCATCCCCCTGTGCTGTAAAATGAGTCAACGGGGAAGAAAACCAGGTTGGCTGAGGAGGGAGCTTAGTCTTGGTCTGAAGAAAAAAAAAGAAACTGTATGGGCTCTGGAAGAGGGGGCAGGCGTCCCAGGAGGATTACAAAGCTGAGGTGAGATCATGTAGGGAAAAAGTCAGAAGGGCTAAAGCCGAACTAGAAATTCAACTGGCCACTTCGGTCAAGGACAATAAAAAGAACATCTTTAAATATATCAACAGCAACAGAAGGACAAAGGAGACTCTCCCTCCCTTGCTGGGTGCAGAAGGGACAGTAGCAATGAGGGACGAGGACAAGGCAGAGGTGCTCAACGCCTTCTTTGTGTCGGTCTTTAACCCCAAAGGGGAAAGTGCTAGTGATAGCCAGCCCCCTCAGCTGGGAGATGGTGGGGATGAAGCTCCAACTGTTCGTAAGGACTTGGGTAGTGACCTGCTTGGCCAGCTAGACATACACAAATCCATGGGGAAGATGGTATCCATCCAAGGGTTTTAAGGAAACTGGCAGAGGTCCTCACCAAACGCCTTTCCCTCATCTACCAGCAGTCCTGGCTGACTGGGGAAGTGCTGCTTGACTGCAGACTGGCAAATGTTACACCCTTTTACAAGAAGGCTCGAAGAGAAGATCCGGAGAACTAAAGGCCTGCCAGTCTGACCTCGGGGGAAGGTCATGGAGCAGATCATCTTGAATGCATATACACACATACAGCACACGCGGAACAACTGGGTGATCATGCCCAGCCAACATGGGTTCACCAAAAGGCAGGTCCTGCCAGACCAATCTGATCTCCTTCTATGACAAGGTTACTCGTTTAATGGACGAGGGAAAGGCTGTGGATGTGATGTACCTGGAGTTCAGTAAAGCCTTTGACACCGTTTCTCGCAGTATCCTGCTGGAGAAACTGGCTACCATCGGCGTGGACAGGCACACCCTTTGCTGGGTTAAAAACTGGCTGGATGGCTGGGCCCAAAGGTTTATGATAATGGAAGTAAATCCAGTTTCAAACCGGTCACGAGCGGTGTTCCCCAGGGTTCAGTGCTGGGTCCACTCCTGTTTAACATCTTTATCAATGATCTCGATGAAGGCATTGAGTGCACCCTTAGCAAGTTTGCAGATGACACCAAGCTGGATGCAAGCGTGGATCTGCTTGAAGGAAGGGAGGCTCTGCAGAGGGATCTGGACAGGCTGGATCAATGAGCTGAGACCAACAAGATGAGGTTCAACAAGACCAACTGCAGAGTCCTCCATTTAGGTCACAACAACCCCGTGCAGTGTTACAGGCTTGGGGAGGAGTGGCTGGAGAGCTGCCTGGCAGAGAAGGACCCAGGGGTGTTGACTGACAGCCGGCTGAACATGAGCCAGCAGTGTGCCCAGGTGGCCAAGAGGGCCAATGGCATCTTAGCCTGTATCAGACACAGCGTGGCCAGCAGGAGCAGGGAGGTCATTGTGCCCCTGTGCTCGGCATTGGTGAGGCTGCACCTCAAGTACCGTGTTCACTTTTGGGCTTCTTACTATAAGAAGCTTTTGGGCTTCTTACTATTGAGGTGCTGGAGCGTGTGCAGAGAAGGGCAATGAGGCTGCTGTGGGGGCTGGAGAATAGGCTCTACAAGGAGAGACTGAGGGAATTAGGGTTGTTTAGGCGGGAGAAGAGGAGGCTGAGGGGAGACCTCATCACTGTTTACAACTACCTGGAAGGAGGTTGTGACGGGATGGGTATACTTAAATCTGTGCCTATTTCTAGGTGTAGTTTGTTTTCAATTAGTAAAAGGATGTGTAATAATAGTAACAGTTCTCTTGCACTAGTCAAGACTGGGACCCCTTCTCAAGAACTTTTGGAGGGCTGAGCTTTAAGTATATGGTAGCTGTCTGTACAAGTCCAGGGTGCAATGATTGACAACTTAGTCAGGAAATGTAAATTTTTCAGTAAATGAGCTTCCATACTGATATGACAGAAACAATATTTGTAATCAAATTGAATGCCATGAATTGGCCACAGAAATATATTTGATCTTTAGTACTTCAATGGTACTTGATAAATTAATCACACAATCTCAGAATATTTTTCTAAATTGTTTCATTAAAATGTCAGAGAAGTTTTAAAATAAAAAACAAGGAAGACAAGACTTGAAGCGCTGTTTGTTCGCTGATACATCCTTGCTTGTCAGAAAAAAATACCAAATATGTCTGGAATTAATTTAAATGATTTATTATAATTAGGAAAATGAGAGAAAGGTGCAGAAATGGTCCTCTTTTATGCATAAAATTATTTACATGTATAATTTTTATTATCAGTGATCAAGAAAGGAATAGAAAAAAATATTTCAATTTAATGATTTCCTCCAAGTTTCAGAGCTGCTCTCATTTAAAATCAATAATAATGTTTCCAGGTTAACACTGTACTCATTTAATATACTGAGGCCCTAGGGATAGGGGACATTTACATGGCAACTCTTAAGTGATTTCACTTGCTAATTCTGCCAGTAAAATCAGATGATCTCCCAAATGGAAAGAACTAATTAAAAATTAGATGTCTTCCTGACTTTTTCACTTAGAATAAAACCTCAGAACTAGAATGTCGGAGTCCTTCTGTAGGGAGGATTTGTCAAATCTCATTTCTTTAGTGTTGATGAGCTTCTGGATATGTAAAGTTAACGTCTTCAGTCTACAGCTTAAATCCTCATGATATAAATAAGAGTTTTACACATAGTTGAAGGCAAGTCCATGAGCTCATGTGTCTTAAGCCTCTCTAGGAAACTGGGATGAGTTACAAAGAGAGGAAACAGAGAGACAAGCATTGCAAAACTACTTTACATAAAGCACTTCAATTTTTCTTCATTAGACGGTCTCAGACATCTTTATACAATGCCTGTGGCACTATATCTACCAGTAATGGTTTCTTAAACTTGTGACAGGTATAGAACATTTGTTGACCATTTAATTTGTTTTATACATAATTTCTGTAAAAGGCAGCCTCTGGTGCTTAGAAAACTTTGTATTTCATGGGTTTATTCCCTGTCATAGCCTTGAGCTATTTCATAGAGAAACTACCCTCTGGAATTTAAACAGGTGCAAAGGAATCTTTTAGACATTTACAGATTTTATAAGCTGAACATTAAAAAGAAAAGAAAAACAGATGTAATGATAGAAACAAAATCAAAAACCCGATAATGAAAAGCAAGAAAGGACACTTTTGAGAAAGGCACATACTACCCTTCTTGTTTTGTTTTTATTTTCTTTGAGTTTGTTGGTTGTAAAATTATAGGCAAGAATTGTATAACATGGGAATTACTTAAAATAAGATAGATCCTTTATACTAAAAATCAATCTATTAGTTATATCATTTTCCCATAAAAACTTAAAAAGAATTTTTCTGCTTTTCATGGTTTTTTAATTGTTCTGGTTTTGGCTGGGCTAGAATCAATTGTCTTCTCAGGAACTTACATTTCTAAGTAACTGCACTTTTCAGTAGCTAAAACATTAAGTTTACGATGGGAATAAAGATGATAAGACATTCTGGTTTAGTTTTATGGTCAGCTATGGAATGCTGTTTCCATGGAACCCGAGGACTTTTGCAGTTTCAAAGTAACCAGTTGCATAATGTTTGGAGAAGAGGATCTTGGGCAGCTAACTCAAATTGGTCAAAGACTGTATTCCATACCATAAATGTTGTGCTCCTTGTGTAACTAAGGAACTTTCTTAGGACAGCCCTTCTCAATGGCTGTCATCCCTCAAGGACTCACCCGCTTGTGCTACTTCAAATGCAACTGCTGTTCTGAGTCCTATTCTATTTTTTGTGATGTCTCCACAATGGCTGCGATATTCACACCACCATTTGAAATTATGGTTCTTGCAGTGTTCACCGTCTGGTGATCCTTGCTGTTAGTGCATGTTTTGTGACCCAGCTAAATATTAGTTTTATTTATTGTCTATATTATTAGTAGTAGTATTAGTATAAAGATTAGTTTTTATTATTTTATTATAATTGTTTTCTATTTCAACCTTTAGGTCTCCTTTTCCTTCCTGATTTCCCTTCCTCAGGTGGGTGGCTGCTGCTACTTTGCTCTGAAACACTTCTTAAAACTGTCTCAGAAAGTGAAAATCTGGTGCTTTTAAGGCTGGTTATGTATTTGGAAGGAAAACAAAAGAAAACAAAGCAATCCCTCACTTTCAGATCAGGAATTAACTAGTTTACAAGTCAATAAAAATGGTAAATCTGCCTACTGAGAGGAAAAAGAATATATTTCACATATAGTAGAAAGCATTTGTCCGTTAAGAAAGTCTTGAATCTTAGCAGGAAATCATGAGAGTGACTACTGAAAAAGTGAGGAAGGAAAGAAAAAAGAAATAAATATCTGAAAATCTGTTGATAAATGTCTATATTTCTGACTTAAATGGCAGGTTTGGGTAGCTGGGAACTGCAGGGTGCCCTGGACGGAGGAGACATTGAGGATCCAGTTCACTTTGACACCACTGTAAACATTCCATTGCACCCCAAACTTCAGCCAGGCAAGGGAGACCCAGGTGCTCTGGTTCACGTGTGTTGGTCAAAGAGGGCAGCTATGAGGTACGGGAGACACATAGGGGAAAGACACTTTCAGACACCTAGGAGAGGAGTTACATGGGGAAACGTGGGGACAGGCACCTGGGGACACACATGGGAGTAGACTTGGGGAGGTATAAGGGGAAGAGTCACTTGGGGAGACATACAATTGCCGTACACAGTGCTGTTGGAGACATGCAGAAAGACAGACATTGGCAACAGAGACTCTGGAGGGTCACAGTAGAGGATCCAAGGAAGGGTCAAAGGGACTACAGAAAAAGATAATGCAGTGACACCCAATGGACACCACAGCCCAGCTGCCTGATCATGCATCACTCAGCTGTGATGGCTACACTGGCACATCTGACATTCCTCCTGAACTGCACTGTCTACCCAATAAGACAGCAAGGGTCACATAATTTGTAAAGTTATGCATGTGTCTGTGATGAAAGTGTTTTGTATCTGCCAGTGTCATCTTACACTGCAACATTCCAGAGATTTGATTCCATGGCTCTGTTGGTGTTACGGCTCTTTCTTGCTAGATAGTATACAATTATCAATAATTCTATGTTTCAAAACATTATCATAGAGAACAGTAACAATCCCCAAAAGAAAGAAAACCAAACCAAACCAAACCAAACCAAACCAAACCAAACCAACAAGATAAGAATACAGATTCAAAAATTCTGACATTATCTAAAAAGGCATTCTCTGGAACAAATCTATTTCAGTATGCAATTCTGTTCTTTTAGCTTTAGAAATTGAAGAATATTCTGTCCTGAAATTAACCTGATAAAACCAAGCCTGATGAACCATGACAAAAAGTTATAAATTTCTTTCACTCTAAGATGCATATTGAGCAAAATATACCTCAAAAATGCATTCACAATTACTCTTAGAGTAACAAAATGCAATCTAATTGTTAACATATCCCACCCAACTGCAATATTTTAGTATGAGACATTAAAGAGAATTGATTTATATTTCTTTTGGCATTAGTCTGTAGCTAAAGGCATGCCAGTGTAACCCATGAAAAAGGAAAAATTACTTGTCTTCTTTAATTTACTGGTGTTCCTATATATCTTAAATGCTTGATTTTATGGGCTCTTTAGTGTTACATAATCTTTTACAGAACCTTCATTTGACTTCAGTGGTGATGGAGTAAGGCCTAAAACCAGTGTGCGTTACCTACTATTTTTTCTTAGAAAATATATTCTTATACAATTTAAAAAAAATTTAGTTATATATTAAAACATGATAACTACATTCTTTTTTAATAATAACAGTATAATTTCATCATATATCATAGAAGAACCACTGCTTTTGTTCTATTTTATAAAATCTGAAACAATGTAAATCCCTTTGCCAGCTTTGTTCAAAGATGGTGGAAAGCATTTACCAGCTTGAATTTCACAAAAAATATTTTGTTAGAGAGAATTCATATTAATTTTGAGCTCACTTGAATATTTGATGAAAGTTTTACAAAGATTTACAAAAACAAAATTTAAAAAGCTTGTAAGTCTCATTTTATTTCTGTGAAAGGTCTTGTTATAGAGCATTCATAGCATTTTATACGTATTTTAGTAAATGTTGGGGACGTACTCGTAAAATCTTTTGAAATTAGAAAGAAAAATTAAGAGGAGTAGCAAATGGATGCCCACTCAGCCACCTTTCAAACTTTAACATCTTGACCTTTCTTAAAGACTTTTTTAACACAGGCCCCAGGACAAAATAATAGTGCATAAGGATACTTTTTGTTTATTGGTTGTGTCCTAAAGCAATCTGCTTGCAAAACAGAATTTATGTGCAAGCTTTTAACTATACCATATTCCATATTTTAGCGTGAACTGCTGCTTTGGCCCATAAGGAAAGTGAGCGGGTTCGATGTCAAGGCAACGGTCAAGATACTGTGTACTTTAAGTCTGTTTATCCTAGCAGGGTTATTCCTTTAAGGGACACTCTGCTCAGTCTCGTATTTGTAAAATCCATTAGGGGGGATTACACAGAATCTGTCCCGCAGAGGCTCCCAAGTCTGCATTTGTAAGAACAGAGATTATTTCAAATGTGAATTTTTAGCTCATGTTCTGTAGTTAATCATTTTAAAAGTAATAGAGGAAGGGGCTAAGGATTATTGTTCTATATCCTCAGCCAGAGCATTGAAATTAATGAGTAAAAGCCATATGTTTCTTAGAAATGCTATGTAACAGACGTAACACAAAGAGAGAGAATACATCATAAAAATAGGTTAAGGATAAATAAATACACTATTAACATTAGAATTTTAATGTTATATTTACTAAACATTATTTGTTGTTTATCACATTTTTAACATAGAAATATATCAGTCAGTGCTTCTGTCTTCTCTGAACTCCTTCTACTCTTTATTTATACTGTTCCGATGTAACATAATATTAAATTTCGTAATATTCATTAGATCCTCTATCTGTGTGCCTGTTTTATTCAGTATATATTCATAGAATCATAAAATGTTTTGGGTTAGAAGGGACCTTAAAGATCATCTAGTTCCAACCCCCCTGCCATGGGCATGGAGACATCCCACGAGACTGGGCTGCTTGCTTTAGCGAACTTAACATATCTAGGATTTACATTTCGATAAAAACTCCTTCTTTTTAATTTTTGTCAGGGTTGTATAGGTAGTGTAGGTAGAGAAACAGACATCAAAAAATAGCTGGTTGAAGGGAGAAGTAGTACATAGTGATGTGAAAGTCTGATAAGACTATCAGGCCTATGCAATCTACAAGAATTCAAAAACTCAGGACACCATGAATCTGCCATATTTATTCAAGGCCACCATTACCTGCTGGTATCAACAACAGGCTGGATAACTGAGGCCACACCCAAGAGGGCAATGGCTGCTCTATGCAGGCACAGACAGCAGAATTATGCTTATATACAGCTGATGAAACAAGGAAACATTCAAGGGTCTTTACAAACACCTACTGAAAAGCCATTGAATCATCAGTATGACTCTCTACTCCTGAGCCAGGGTTGGCCTCCCAGCTTTTACTCCAACTATGTAGCTGTGAGTATATATGTGTGTGTGTATGAGAGAGGGAAGGAGAGAAAGGGAGAGGGAACTTTGTGAGGAATGGTTAAATACACTGTGCAAATAGTTATCATGAATAACAGATTGATTCTATTAATAGCAACAGCTTAATTAATAAGGGTTGTTCTAATAAATGTTAGTTGTGATCAGTTTCTGATCCCCTAACGGAAAAGGAAGTTTACAATCTAGATGTTTCTTACTGACCACATCCAATTTCTTCATTAAAATAAGTGCAGTATTTCTCTTAATTGCATTCCCTATAGGCAGGTTTATCTCAGTAATATGAACACTTTAACTTTTTGTTTGTTTTCTAGTCCCACTGTATTCTGCCGGTTTTTTTAATCAGCACCTGCTGGACATTCTAATTCTCATTATATTCTTCCATGGCACACATGGAAACTATGTAAAGGTATACACTTTCTCTTTTTTTTAATATTTTATTTTTTACTCCAAGTGCTTCAAGAAACTTCCACTACTAGGAATAGCTGGTTTATTTTTCTGTGTATATATCCCTAAGCAGTTTCCTGTTCTTCACTTTATTGTTTATAAAGCATTAAAAAAATACCCTGTAAAGGTCATAGGATCACAGGACCATAGTATCCTATGGTGGTGCAGGTGGGAAGGAACCTCAAGAGGTCTCTAATCAAACTTCCTATTCCAAAGAGAGTCAGCTGTGAGGGATTTATCCACTTATGTTCCATTGCCTGGCTGTCTTCATGGTGAAAAAAGAAATACTAATCCTTTTCTGGTGTAAAGTGAAAGTAAATCTGAACTTTTCTTGTTCCAACAGATATCACAGTCCCTTGTGTCACTGTGAAATGTTCGGCTGCATCTTCTTTGTGGCCTCTGAGTGATTTAGCTTGCTCTGTACTTCTGAATTCTAGGAACAATGGACGTTTCAATCCTCTGTGAGGATTATTTTTGGACATAGGCACATCTGCAGCAGTTTGCTACCAGTTAACAAAGCTGATCATACCAAGCTAACCTCAAAATATCAATATACATTTTAGTGCATGTATTCTACTTAAACTTCTCTTGAAACTTAAAATAAAAATATTAGTTGAACTAAGGCTAATTACAAGTTATAAGGTCGATAAAGAACTTGATAACATAGCAAGAATAAAATTCACAGAGTGAAAGGCACCTAAAGGACGCTCCTGTTGGATTTTCTTAAGATTCAATCTTGAGAGAAGCTTATTTAATATTTTTATGACTTATTCAAATGGAAAAATAGGAATACTCTAACTAAATTTTCTAAGGACACAGAGTTGGGAGGCATCATTAGTACACAGCCAGACCTGAATAAGATAAGAGAATAATGAGATTATCTGCCAGGATAAAGTAAAACAAATGGGACAAAATTTAGTGGGGTAGTGTGCATAGGGACTCATACAGTGAGTTTCTACTAGATTAACTAAATGCCTGTTAGTAGGATATTACTTCAATGACCATGACTATACACTGCCAAATTAATACTGAAATGGAAAAATGGAAGAGAAAGTCTAAAAACTGCAGTGGAAAGTATTTCTGGTAGTAGCAGGAATGTATAAAATTATTTTGTGAAAGAGAAGAGAAGAGAAGAGAAGAGAAGAGAAGAGAAGAGAAGAGAAGAGAAGAGAAGAGAAGAGAAGAGAAGAGAAGAGAAGAGAAGAGAAGAGAAGAGAAGAGAAGAGAAGAGGAGAGGATACTTCAGTTGGAAGAGACCTGCAAAAATCATGTAGTACAACTGTCTGACCACTTCAGAGATGACCAAAAGTTAAAACAAGTTATTAAAAGCATTGGCCAAATGCTTCTTAAGCACTGACGTGCTTGGGGCATCAGCCACCTCTCTAAGAAGCTCTAGGAAGTTCCACTGTTTGACCACCTTCTTGGTGAAGAAATGCTGCCTCATGTCCAGTCTCAGCCTCCCCTGACACAGCTTTGGACCAATGCCATAATCAGCACCTCCCTGACTACTTCCACTCCTCAGAGAGCAATGAGATTGCCCCTCAGCCTCCTCTTCTTCAACCAGGCAAGCCCAAAGGCCTTTAGCCACTCCTCATAAGACATTCCTTCCATCCTTTGACGAGCTTTGTTGCCCTCCTCTGGATGCATCGAAGGACCTTCACATCCTTATTAAACTGTGGGACTCAGAGGCGCGCTCAGTACTCTAGGTGAGACTGCACCAATACCGAATACAGCAGGATGATCACCTCTTTTGACCAGCTGGTTATGCCGCTTTTGATGCACCCCAGGATGAGCCCACTAATCATAGCTCAATGCTTCAATGTAACCATAACCCCCTGCAAGGCCTCTTGGCCCTGGACAGACCAAACAGCTCCTCCCGATTTATGAATCATAGTCTAGAATACTACTGATAACTCTGATATTCCATATAGAAGATGAGAAATACATTTTTAAGGCACTTAGAGAAAGGTGACTTAGATGATTAAGGAACTATAAAATTTACGTAAGAAATAGCTAGCACTGTTAAACCAGTTAAAATGAATCTTGAAAAGTTAGTAGTAAAAAGTAGAGCATAAAAAGTAAGAGTCATTAAATCTAAAGGATAAATGTTAGTGCAAGAACAAGTGGGCATGAAGTGACTATGAATAAAGTTAATATCTAAATTTGAACTTTCTTTTAATAGCAGAATTTATGAGACAAAAAATGTCCAGCTTTATATTGGTTCTTACTGCAGTGCTTTACACAATAGATAGGATGCTGGGTTATGGACAGCTTCCCATATTTACAGGAACAGGGTCTGAGAAGGGAAAGGATTCTTCCCAGTCCTGCACTCTGATTGTGGTACAGCGCACTCTCTTGGGACATGAACTATTTTGATACCATTGTTTTCTAATATGTGTGATAGTTTCTTTTTCCTTCATGGGAAAGCACTGCATTGAGGTATAGACCTGTAGTTAGAGACCTAGAGCCAACTGCAAGTAACAATTCGTTGTTGGTAAAAGCTCTGTTTTGTTTCACTCACAAAATAAAACCAAACAACCAAAACAAAAACAACCAAAAGAAAAAACAAACACACTAAGAAAACCTAAACCACACCCCTGCCCCCCAAACCAGACAGGATGTAATTTGGCTTTGTATTTTGCTTGTGTTTACATCTGAATAGTGAGACAAGATTACTAATAACACAGATGTAAGTATGAAATCAACTATGGACGTGCTGTACCATATTGATAAAGCAGAAAAGAGGATAGGCTTACATCGTATAAAGATAGAGCTTGTGTTAGTTGAGTGTATTATTCGAGAAGTTCAACTCTATTTGTTGAACAGAGTATGGATGATTATAAACAGAAAACTTTAATACACTTGGAAAGCAGTATACATTTTACTCTTCGATACCTGCATGCTATGTGTAAGTTTGAGAGGAAATTTGGTTGTGCTAAGTGATTAGTATTCAGTTTTCCACTTCTAGTAGGCTTTATTTGCACAATTTTCTGATAGGCTTAGTACAGCATCCCAGTAACCTTGCATAATTTAGACATTATTGAAATTTTACCCTAAAATATTGACTGTAACAAGCTCATCGTTATTTCAGAATATGTATTATGAATACGATTAATTATAATACCAGCAATTTATGTTTCAGAAGTTGAAATAAGTTTTTATGGTATGTCATACATTCATAGGATCCTTTATTTGCTAACTTATTGCTTCACAGAATTTAAACTCAAAATTATTTAACTATTTTAGTAAAATTAAAATAGAACGCTGGAAGTCTAACAGAAATAAATAATCCCTAATTCACAGAAAGGATAGGGAAAAATAAAGAAGAAAATCATTTAATATCAACAAACATAAGGAAATATATATAGCTACTAACAATAAATAAACATAAATTAAAAAAAAGAAAATCTGAATCATAATCTACTCAGAAGAGATTTATTGATTTATTGGGGGATTTTTTTATGTTTGGTTGTTTGTTTAATTTTTTCCTAAAACAGATCTGAAAAGCGATATATATGTATTGAACAAAAGACAGATTCCACCTTTATACGTACAGCTAGTTAGGATCTTGGTGATTGCACGTCAGGCTTTCTTGGGTGGATTTTCCTTGATACCCACTGTTGTCTCTAATAATATATTTAATGAGAGAACACTTCTTTCAGCAGTGATTAAGTGTTCCATGGACAGTCATAGACAGTATTTTTTAAAAAAGAAACAGAAAAAAAAGGAGAAAAGGAAAAAGAAAAAACTCCAACTGATTATTGAGGTCTTTGCATAAGGTAATACTACTACAGGGTGTAAAATGTCTCAATAGAATGGTCAGTCACTGTTCAGATTATGAAGGGTGTTTATAATAGTGTTTTCAAATAAGACTCCGCAAACTATTCTTCTCTTAAAAATTTATAATCCCGCCGGTCTGTATTCCTATGTTGTTAAGGTCCAAAATCTAAGCATTAATTGCCATAAAAGTCTCACCTGCATCCTTCAGTAATGCACCCACCCTATCACCACCCGTTCTTTGCTTGCCTAGCTCAGGTGCTGTGGCACTGCACCCTGACAATGAGCTCCCAGCTCACATTGCCTCAGGCAGCAGCCCTGCTTTTGCTGCTCCCTGACATATATGACCACTCCAGCATGTGTATGATCTGTTACTGTTGATTGTCTTAAACTGCATGCAAAACATGTCGTGGCTATCCTTAGAACATGCAAGAGATGATTGTTATATGTAACCATTTCCACATCTACATGATCACTTCACACTGACTATTTGAGAGTCGTATCTATGCAAAAACTGGTCAGTTCTCCTCAGAAACCACCTGAAGAGTTTCTGAAAGGGCCATGTTTTCCAACCCTTGTATCAATCAACGCATTGAATACACGGACTGGTCTGGACATAGAAGCTTGCCTGGAAAAATCTTAGGGACAATTTTTCTGACAGAAATTCTGACCTGGAGAGCTCCTCTGCAAATTAGTCAAATGCTTTGCTGGAAAGATAGCAGTTCAGTCAATAAACTTGACTTAAGCCAATCCATTATCTCAGCTGTACAGATAACTTCATGGGGAATTTCTGGATCACCCTGAGTAGTAATGACTTAAGTGCACCGGGTGTGCACAAAGGCACAGAACGCATACCCAGCTATACAGCAGTCATAGCTAAAGGATATATTTGAATCTTAACTTGCAAATTGTATTCCATACCTTTTGCCACACAACAGAAAACTGACTAACAAAGTATGATGATAATGCTGTGGACGGGAGAGTAGCAGAATGACAACAGCTTAACTGGAATCAAATGCTCTTTTAGTACGTTACAATGAAGGTGTCTCCTCAATGAAGCTGAAAACATACTGAAAAATAAGACAGCAGAAACACCTACTAGAATTTTCCAAGTCTACAAGAACCAAACCCCTTTCCATCATAAAGCAGCAGTCCCTGCTGACTGGGGAAGTTTCACTTGACCGGAGGCTGGCAAATGTTGCATCCATTTACAAGAAGGGTTGGAGGGAGAATCCGGGAAACTACAGGTCTGTCAGTTTGATCTCAGTGCCAGGGAAGGTCATGGAGCAGATCATCTTGAGTGCTATCATACAGCATGTGCAGGACAACCAGGTGATCAGGCCCAGTCAATATGGATTTACAAAAGGCAGTTCCTGCCATACTAACCTGATCTCCTTCTGTGACAAGGTTACCTGCTTAACAGATGAGGGAAAGACTGTGAATGTGATGTACTTGGACTTTAGTAAAGCCTTTGACACAATTTCTCACAGTACTCTGCTTTAGAAACTGGCTGTCACACCCTCTGCTGGGTAAAGAACTGGCTGAGGCCAAAGAGTCAAAGTAAATGGAGTTAAATCTAGTTGGAGGCTGGACACAAGTGGTGTTCCCCAGTGATCAGTGTTGGGTCCAGTTCTGCTCAGTAGTTTTACCAATGATCTGGATGAAGGGACTGAGTGCACCCTTAGCAAGTTCACGGATGACACTAAGCTGAGTGGAAGTGTTGATCTGCTTGAAGGAAGGGAGGCTCTGCAGAGGAATATGGGCAGGCTGGATCGATGGGCTGAAATCAATGGGATGAGGTTCAACAAGGCCAAGTGCTGAGTCCTGCACTTGGGACACAACAACCCCATGCAGCGTTACAGGCTTGGGGAAGAGTGGCTGGAGAGCTGCCTGACAGAGAAGGACCTGAGGGTGTTGGTTGACAGCTGGCTGAACATGAGCCAGCAGTGTGCCCAGGTGGCCAAGAGGGCCAATGGCGTCTTGGCCTGTATCAGACACAGTGTGGCCAGCAGGAGCAGGGAGGTGATTGTGCCTTTGTGCTCAGCATTGGTGAGGGTGAGGCTGCGCCTCACCAGAGTGCTGTGTTCAGTTTTGGGGCCCTCACTACAGGAAGGACATTGAGGTGTTGGAGCTGGTGAGGGGACTGGAGAACAAGCCCTGTGAGGAGCAGCCAAGGGAACTGCGGTCGTTTAGCTTGGAGAAAAGGAGGCTGAGGGGAGACCTCATCACTGTCTGCAACTACCTGAAAAAAGGTTATAAGGAGGTGGGTGTTAATCTCTTCTTCCAAGTAACAAGTGATAGGGTGAGAAGAAATGGCCTGAAGTTGTGCCAGGGTTGGTTCAGACTAGACATTAGGAAAAATTTCTTCACTGAAAGAGTTTCCAGGCACTGGGACAAGCTACCGAGGGAAGTGGTTGAATCATCTTCCCTGGAGGTATTTAAAAGATGAGTAGATGAGATGCTCAGAGATATGGTTTAGTATGGACAGGTGCATTTGGACTCGACGATCTCAAAGGTCTTTTCCAACCTTATGATTCCATGATTCTAGGATTCTAGGATAAGGCTTGCACTGACTGAAACCTGTAATTGTGTTCTTATGAAAGCAGTCCCCCTCAGAAAAATCTCAATAAATCTCATGATTCCCTGTTGAAGGTCATTTTTGGTCTTCATTAATATAAAACTGTGCATAATATGCTAATATAATTTGTGATGGTCTGTCTTAAGAAAACCTCATCCCTGCAATCCATTGAATTATCACCACATCACTACATTTGCAATAGCAACATGCACAGTAATGATTCTGCTTTAAAAAGAAATACTTTGAATTACAATATTCAGCAACATGAATTCAATCATATAAATAATTAAAGATGGGCATTTATTATAGGTATGAGTTAATAAGTATAGTATAATTAAGGAGCTTTTGTTGAATCACGTGTTTAGATGCTAGAAAACATCTTGCTTCCCAACTGCTCTCTTGAAAGGTAGGCACACAATTTTAATTTTAGCCTTGGAAGAACCTCTCCCAATAGATTAGTTTTAAATGTCAGCATTCCAGACTCTAGCCAAATGCAGCAAATGAAAATGTGATAATAAGAGATGTGACAGCTGCACAGTATCTATAATACATTAATTGACTTTGCCTTTACCATTTCTTACATATAATATCTAGGCAGAACTCAGAGGCTTTGTAGTTCCTCCATCAGCTTCTAATTGTTAAAATCATAATTATTATTTTGTCCATTATATTTCCCTTATTCTTTTCCTTGAAGGCTGGACAGCAGATAAACCATAACATATCTTTGCGATCCTATAAAATACTCTCACATTCTTTCTAGGAAATTTGAAAGAGAGACTGCTGGGTAATCCTTTGGCTCACAATAACCCTTCACTGTACTTCCACATTCTTTCTCTTGACATGTGATTCAGATACCTGAAAATAGAGATCAAAATTTAAGCTAGTTCTTCTTCCAAACTGCAGTTATTGATGAGATATCTGCCTAAAGGAAGATATCCTATTCCACTATTTACACAATAGAAGATATAGATAGACAGCCTTCAGGTGGAGTGATTCAGGTGACTCAGCTGTATCAAGATGACGGTATAGAAACATGCAGGAAAAGTGCTGCAGGGCGTCACAGTAACTCCCACTCCTCCCACTCTTTCTCTCCATATTTCTGCTTAGTCTTGCTCCATCTTCAGAACTGTCATTCCTCTGTTTTGCAAAAAGCCACAGACCTTGGAGGTTTATTTTTCTTTCTCTTCTCTCAAGACTTCTTTCCCCTTACCCTTGATGAATTATCTAGGAAATATAAGGGACAGTTTTCATGGAGAAAAAGCCTCTGTAAGACTAAGCTTGCAAAAGTAGGCACACTTGGACACCATAGCTTCCATCTGTCACAGCTCAAACCACAGCAGGTAGATCATAGATGTTCAGCCAATAAATATTAGAGTTGCTGCCTGCAATGTGATGTGCTTGATAATTTTGTTTCTTGTTGTAAAGGCATACAAACCCTGGCAGCTGAAGAGCTGCCCTTTCACCGAGTGGCATGTAGGATGGTAGCATTTCTCACTTTGCCTTGTAAGGTAGAAGAACCCCTATAATAAAGGACAACACAAATTGGAGGAGGAAGAGCTAACTAGAAGCAGGTGAGAGTGTTAAAGAAGCACATATAAAGGATGTTCTGAGTGTGCCTGGAAAGATCTACAGACACAGTTCCCTACTTATTGTTTTCAGAATCTAAACAGGATCAAGATATAGGACCAGGAATGAGTACTGCTTGCAATAAATGTCTTCGTGCAAAATGCTTAGTGTAAGAAGTCAATACTGACAGATTTCTGCAGCAACACAATCCTTTCACAGATCTGACAGCAATGACTGACCTTGTACAATATAAAAAGGAGGAGAAGAATTCAAAATAAACTTTGTTACACTGTGAGTCCACTGAATGGACATCTGAGATGGAGATCCACAGGAGTCATGTACTGAGATGGAAGTGTTTGAAGCTAGATGGAAACTCTCCCGTACCTTAGAACCATTTATTCAGATGATCTATTCCCATGTCTCTGCAAACAGCACTGAAAATCATTAAGGCTTTTGCTGAACCTATGAGGGAGATTCATGTGACCTTATCAAAAAGCAGTCAAAGAGAGGTATGACCTTTGGTCTTTGTTTTGAAGCAGCTGATAATCATATGCTGTTCTGGGTACAGTGCTTCTTTTGCTACCATTACTACCAAATATAAGTAGACATCATGATAAAGAGATCATTTCAATAATAGCCCAGGACTCAATGCAGGATTTATATCCTTGCAAGCAGATTGAAATCAGAACAAATTAAATATGTCTTAAATTCCAAGAGTATGGTACATACCTGATTCTATGCTGTAGAGCAGTTCCAGGAATTGACTTGTCCAGAATTCCACAATAATTTCTTCATAGAACTTGTATCAATCTGAAAAAAAGTGGATAACATTACAAATGGGCCTATTATTAACTCTCAGAGATTTTCTTTCTGAAAAGCATGCAGTAATAACTAGATCACACTTCAAGAAGTTTAAGGGAAGAAAGGATTGATTTTTGCATTTAGGTCTTTCAGTCTACAGCTGTAACGACAGAAGTCCTTTTCTCATCTCCCTTTTAAAATTTCCTTTTTAAACCCATTCATTCCTGACATCATCTTAATGTGCACAGGCCACAATGACGTCTGTACTAATAAAAAGTCAAATAAATGTGCATGCACAAATTAATGAAAAAAAAGTTGAGTAAATGGATCCCTTTATATGCAGATTTTTCTTTCAGATATCTCACCCTTTTCTTGATTATCTGTTTTCCCTTTGTAGAGCATTTTACCAATCTGTTCTCTGGGATTGATACCAGAGAAAGGTTGCTAGGCAACCTAAAACGGAAATCACATAGTGGACTAGCAGGCATTTCTAATATAGGCTTCTTGAACCATACCTTAGTCTTCGCATCTCACAAGTAAGTCTGGGATTATGGGCTCTCTAGTTGGTATACCCTAACGTACAGAGAAACAGCATGCCAAAATGAAGTCACTAATGAATACAAGATGCACATATAATATTCCATGTCACAGGACTCAGAAATGATCAGTCAGGGAGGTTTATTGAAAACACAATTATTAAACACTATGTAACATAAATTAGCTGGCTGCCTAAGCTTGAAGTAAAGAGTTAAAAACTAAAGGGAACAGTAAATAACAACAATAGTGTAGCCTTTGGTTACATCTATATCAGTAAATGAAACAGTTTCTAGAAATGTTCCAGGACAGTATATTGCATATTCTGTCAGACCACTGGATTAGTCCCTGAAAAGCTTTTGGTTTGTTCCAGTAACAATCTCCCAAACGATTTCCTGGGACAGTCTAGGAGTTCGCACTGGCTATGAATGGCTCCCAAAAGACACCATGGATGTATTCACAATGTTCCGGTGCTGGGCCCGGTCCTGTTTAATATCTTTATTGATGATCTGGATGAGGGGATCGAGTCCTTCATCAGCAAGTTCACAGATGACACCAAGCTGGGAGGAAGTGTCGATCTGCTAGAAGGTAGGAGGGCCCTCCAGAGGGACCTTGACAGGCTGGAGAGATGGGCTGACTCCAATAGCATGAGGTTTAACAAGTCCAAATGCCGGGTCCTACACTTTGGACACAACAACCCCATGCAGAGCTATAGACTGGGTGCAGAGTGGCTGGAGAGCAGTCAGGCGGAAAGGGACTTGGGAGTGCTGGTTGACAGGAACCTCAACATGAGCCAGCAGCGCGCTCAAGTGGCAAAGAAGGCCAATGGTATCCTGGCCTGTATCAGGAACAGTGTGGCCAGCAGGACTAGAGAGGTCATCATCCCCTTATACTCGGCACTGGTCAGGCCGCACCTCGAGTGCTGTGTCCAGTTCTGGGCCCCTCAGTTTAAGAAGGATGTTGAGATGCTGGAGTGCATCCAGAGGGGAGCAACGAGGATGGTGAAGGGGCTGGAGCACAAGCAGCGACTGAGGGAGCTGGGGTTGTTTAGCCTGGAGAAGAGGAGGCTCAGGGGAGACCTTATTGCTCGGTACAACTACCTAAAGGGAGGTTGTAGTGAGACAGGAGTTGGACTCTTCTCTCAGGCGACCAGTGACAGAACAGGAGGACACGGTCTCAAGCTTCGCCAGGGGAGGTTTAAGATTGACATTAGGAAGAAATTCTTCACTGAGAGGGTGATTGGCCATTGGAATGCACTGCCTAGGGAAGTGGTCGAGTCACCATCCCTGGAGGTGTTCAAAGAGAATTTGGATGAGGCACTTAGTGACATGGTGTAGTTGACAAGTAGGAGTAGGTGTACGTGTAGGTGTTGGGTCATAGGTTGGACTCGATGGTCTCAAAGGTCTTTTCCAACCTTACAATACTGTGATACTGTGATACTGTGATATGGAAGTCTAATGGTTTAATAGTATGAATGCAGGTTGTACCACAGAGTTCTCCTTAGTGACAGACAAAAGTCTGAGACGTAATTAATTTACTGGCACAGTCCTAGCTTATGAGGATTCAGCTATACATTTTCAGTCTTGACAACCGTCTTGTTTCCTGGATCCTGGTACTCTATCTAAATGTTCATTTGCATTTTTATACTTTCTTATATGCCATTCAGAAACTTTTGATCACAACCAGAATCTGTAGTTTTCTACAAATCATTTTCTGAGTGCAAGTAAAACATATGCGCAGTTTACCAGATTGTCTATATTTGCTGTTTTATAATATAAAAATGCTTATTTGAATAATTCACCACATGAATTTCAATTATTTAGAAGTTCTTATTACTCAGTTCTCTTATTCTGTATATTTCCTTTTATTTGCAATGTTGCTTTGACAATTGTGAGCATGTAAAATGGCTCTTGCCTTCCCATGGTGAAACATCAAATCTGCAAGCTGTTATAATGTTGTCACTGATTAAATAATACATTATTCCTGTAGGAAACTTACTGAATATCTCTCATTGTTACTGCTTCTGTTAAGTTTCCTTGCTCTTTAAATCTCTCCCTCCCTCCCTACTCAGACTGAGTTTCTCCTTTTCGATTTTCTGCACCATCTGATTTCTCTACCTTGCACCCCCAGTAAATCCTGTAGTCACTGTTTTGCCAAATATACTGAAGTGCTGGCATTTTGCATTTTACAGTTTACAGGGAGGGTTTTCTAGATATTAAGAATGGGCTTCATCTCACCTAACTTTAGACACCTGAAAGTTACCTAGTTTTTCTAGATAGTCAATAGACGTGCAAGCATCTGCAAAGAACAGGAGATGGAACTCACCATGCATCTTTAATGTAGATATTTGCATGTGAAGTGGATTATAGTCAGAGTTCTGTTCAGTACAGTCAATGAAGTTCAGAGAGTTGATAATTTTATTCTGAAGTATACATCCACAGAGGCTGAAGGGCTTTCCACGCTCCAGTGCCTTCTAGTCATTATTTCAATCCTTAAGTTGAATCCTAGCAGTGAAAAAATTTTGTCAAGGTGAACTGTACCCAAAGAATCAATGTTAGGTGGAACAAATCAATTGGGTTTTTTTCAATTTAATATAAAGGGTACCTAAAAATGAAATGCGTTAACTTAGGTGGAAGTAATCATATTCTTTGTACATGGCATAACTTGCACGGTATTGACTACTGGAAGAAGAAAAAAAAAAGTATGCAATTGAATGCAGTGCAATCAACAGAATTTAAAGAGAACCACTGAAAGCATATTTGCTTTATGTGTAAAAGCAATTTGTGTTATAAACATATGTACAGAGAGCTTAATTGTTTTTCATTCGTGTTTAAAATATCAAAAAGTGGATGACAAATATGATATAAAGAATTAATGACATTTAGAGGTAGAGGATTTCTTTAGAGGCAGGTACTCTGTGGACACATGTCAAACCACCTACTGACTTCCCATTGGCAATTTTTGAATTTTTAATTGTCTGCATAATCTATAAATTAATGTTTTTGGAATAAACATTATTTGCTAATATTTACATAAGCTTCTTTTTAACTCTGGCGTTGATTTCCAAAACTGGAATCAGCTGCTCTAATCATTTGTAGAACATTATAAATCATTAGTAATGTTGTATATAGAGGACAAAACAATAAAATAAAATAGTCTGTGTTCCCATTACGTTTCTCTGGCCCTTGATCAAAACCTATTTTGAATTATTTGCAGCATCTCACAACATATACACACTTTATAAAAACAGAATTTCTCATCCAGCTTTTGAGAACAATATTTCTACCACCTTGCTTAAAGGGCAGTTTCCACATGTATTGGAATCTAGACCTTGAAAATAGAAGTGCATCAGTTCATCTACTGTTTTCATCTTTTTCCTGGTATATTCATTCATAATACTCTGGCACTGATCGTTATAGGTTTTGGTTTCCATTATTCTTCAGAAAAGCAAAATTGCAAAAATTTACCACATTTCCAAAGAAATGTAAAGATTTCTACTGTACATAAATGTTTAGTCCCAAATATCTAGAAACAAAGAAATAAATTTGTGAGTTAATGATGGCTAAAAAAGGTAAGAAATTTCATTTCAGTGAGTTTTTCTCTAGCAATCTAGATTATAGTGTTCCAAGCATTCTGAAACACCACTCTTAATAGGATTCCCTCGAAATCAAAACATGCTTAGAGCTATGGAAACGAAAGTGCTCAGATACATAATTTGTGCCTGTATTCCAAGGTTGAAACACGTCTTTCTGTGAAATAGTTTATTTTTGTAAATCTGACGTTAAAAATGTGTTTCCAGATAGTAGTTTCATGTTGCATGGTAACAAATAGCTTCTATGACAAGTGCTGTAAATTTTATATATATTCCAAACAAAAACCTAAATATCTTCTGAAAGGGTAATATAATAATATAAATAATAAATATATGTTGTGTAAAAATCAAACACACAAATAACTTCCCCCCCAAAAAACAACAAAATAATCAAATCCACAAACAAATTTATGCAATTGCTGCTTTTTCACTTTTTTCCTACAATGTAAGAGTAGTTCTTATTAGTGTAAGGAGGAGAGAGCATTAAAGTTTTCTTGAAAAAAGTTGCTTCTAACAATATTTTGGTCTGAACATTGTTACTAACATGATTTTCTGTAATAGGTAAGACCTAGTGCTTGCTTCAATGAGTTGTAGTTAAAAATAATGCTTATAGTAAAAATACTTATAGTAATATATCTATACTTTATACCAAATAAAACTGCGTTATATGGTTTGGTTACAGGAATAAAACATATATTCATGCATGTATGTATGTGTGTATACACTATTGTATAAATGAGATCAAATTTGGACCTTAGAATTAAAAGTACGCAAGCTCACTATTTAAAGGCTCTTATGATAAAATTTGAAAATATCACGGCCTTAAATACCTCATATTGCAAATTTTGGTTGCAGCATTTAATCTGAATAAATAGGCAATGATTCTGTGGCTTTAAAATAAAAATCTTAATAAGATTTTTTTTTGTAATGTAGATTTAATGTGCTTTCCGCATACATGGAAAACTCACAGTCTTAGCTCAGATTCCCTATTATTTGTCCCTCTTTTTCTATCATCAGCACTAGATGGTTCTGAGAAAGGAAGAATAAAGTCTACTTTTTCTACTTGGAACATATCCTTTCTATCTCATAGTGAATGGCTTATTGTCCAAGTCAAAGGTACACACCTTTTTAATATATATATATTCTCTGATAATGTGTAAGACAGCTGTACACTCTCATACTAAATAAAAAGCCAGGCTAGTTTCTGTTCTTTTACTGTTCTCCAAATTTCACTACTATATTATGTCAAAAATTTTAAAAATATTTTGCTGAAGAAGTAACCCTCACAATGAATTCTTAACAATTTACTTTTGGAAAGTGGAGAACTTAATTTTGACTAAGTCTAAGTATAGTCAGAATTTTCCCACTGAAAGGCAAGTTTTTAAAAGGATAAAATAATAACATTATGGAGAACAATATTTATTCAATATGATTCATAGAATATATTGAATATTGTTGGATGACAGTGTTTCAAAGCAATTAACTAGTTTGATGAAAATATTTTAGATTTTTCAAAGGAAAGGGAAGGAGAGATAAAGGGAATTATAAACCGTTCATCTTTAAATGATTGATGGGCAAGTTCCTTAGTCCTTGCCTGGTTTCTCCACAGCCTGTAGCTTAGGTGTTCCCTATTCCAAAAGAACACAGAAGAAATGGAAAGACCTGGAGAAAGTTAATCAAATATATGTGCTCTTAGCCATTACTTGAAATAAGATTGTGGTCAAAGGTGAACCTTCCAACTCACTAGTTAGAGTTCTGTTGGATGAAGAGAAAGGGACTGTAGTATTGTGCTGCAGCTCAGCATCTGGTCTGTTCTATTCAGTTATTAGCCTTTTCATGTTTTATAGACCCTAAATTCTACCTGGATTTATGGTGCATGTTTTGAATAGATGTTCCATACATTGTAATTTGCATAGTTATAATACTATCTATTTTCTTGTTTTACAGACTTGAAAATATTGGCTGGGTACTATATATGATCAACATATTTTTCATGCCAAATTACTTTAAATTATACTATGGTTTACAAATTTTAATGATTTAAAAGTAATACTCCAGAAGACCTGATCTGAATCTTGATATACTGCTGATTATTTAAATGCTTCCTCTGAAAACTGCTGTAGATAAACTAAGTGGAATGAAAAGTCTTTATTTTCAGGTTTTTTAATCGTAGTTCTAGTTGGCTGAAGCACTCCAATAGAATCTTGAAAAAAATATACGCAACATAATTTCACTATTACCTTTTAATTAAAACCAGCTTGAAATGACTCATAAATTTTTATTACTATTGATGTACTGATTATCGAAAGGGTGGATTTATAATTTTCCCACTCAAAGGTATGTATCTATAATTCAATTAAGTGTATATTTATTACATACTTCTAACAAACAAAGCCTCTATTGGACATTTTTATGGGACTGAGGAATCAATATAAATATATTTCACTGCATTTGTAGTGATTATGTTTCCAATATTAACCTCCAGAAACCCAACAAATGAGCCACTCTTTTTCAGTTGAAAACCTCTGTTTAATCAAGCTGCATTTTTATTAACATCACTGAAGAATTTTCTAACTTCATGTAATCGGGTTATGTTAAGATACTCAGTAATTTTGCAATGGGTTTCTCACCAAGTTTTTGGCTGCATTCTACTTCTCACAAGGTTCTCCTAGAGGAAATGTGAGCTTAGGTAGGTGTCTGTAACAGATATCTTATCTTATTAGCAGACTGAATGTGTGGAATCGACTCCAGAAACATGAGTATCATTTTTCAATTACTTTAACTTGTTATTTTCAGTAAGATGTTTATATGAGGTTGGTATTTGTAAAAATGTAAACTCTGATAAAATAGATGCTGTTTTCATAGTTGTGTCTCAATGTTACATAAATTAATAGCTATTACCTAGACAGAAAATGTATGTATTTATGGCCATTCATATTTTGGAAAAAGAAGTCTTGATTTTAATGAGAATTTTTCCACTTACTTTAATGAATCCAGGGTTCCATCTAGGAAAATCACTGTACTAAAAAAATGCATATCATAAATGTGTTCCTGCAAAATGTGACCTGTCATTGACATAAATATTCTCTACTTGTTATTTTATAGTGAGAATATAATTGTATATAGGCAGCCCAATTTAGAATACATAGTTCACATGAATGTATAATTTACAGTCTTTACCAACTATTTTATGAATTTCATTGACAATAGAAACAAGAAGAATACTTCTTGACTTAGTGAACCAAGACAGATTGAAGAAGAAAGAAAGTCTCTTTTTGTTTTCTTTTGTAATTAAATTGTTTCCTTTTGAGTATGACCAGGAAGAAGACAAAAAAAACCAAACCCCAAAACCCCACAAAAACCACCCAACTTAAAATATATAACTTTTGATTGGTTTTATTTTTTTTTTCCATATTCATTAGTCTTCACATCTTCACCAATATAGAGATGGGGAGGGGGAGAAGAGCTGAAAAGGGAGATGTTCATAGCTATTAGATCCATCTGGACCTCTTAGATAACTCAGGAGATCTCAGTCAGTGCCAATATGTTAAAAAGTAGCAACTGAATGGCATTACTAAATTTAGATATCTTAAATACAAGCTGAATATCTTTCTTACAATTGACATATAAAATCTGGAACTGATTTTCATTCTTATTATTTGAAAGTCCTGTGGACAGCAAAGCTTAGTTCTAGAGCAATAAACGGTTTAAATACGGTGCTCTGCAACAAACCAGACCTGGAATTTTTTTAAAAACACAGACCAGTAAGAAGCTTTCAGTCTAAAATAATTCTTAAAATATTTCTATACTATCACAAATTTAAACTTAAGTAAGAGTATTTCTGCCACAAATATTTCCTCCTTTAATTCTGCTACATCATTTTTGATCTTGAATCAAACGTTTATTAACATATCTTCTATGACACATAGGGAAATAGATTCGATACCATTAGGCACACTATTTTAGGTAAGATGGTTCCTGCTAGGTCATAGACCAATACACACCAGATCATGACTTCAGTCTACTAATTCATAATGAATTTGTCTTCATGACTTCAGTCTACTAATTCATAATGAATTTGTCTTCTAATGCCCAGAGATGAATGTAAAAGTGTCCCTCTGGTTAGCTTTCCAACAACTATAGCACACAGTGCAGACAAAGAGTTGAAATGACTTCAAGTTACTTGTAAGCCACCCACATTTCAAACTAGGAAAGTTCATGAAATCCTTTAACCAAATTATATTTTTGCGTAGCTTTGCATAGATTCAACAGTTTTCTGGAATACCTATAGCACCACAATTAACAGAAATCTCCTAACACCACTTTTTTCCTTGTCTGGAAACTATGGCATTATTTCTATCCTAAAACTGATTACTGCTATTACATAGTACAAATATTGTCCTGAAGAACTTCGGCTTTATTGCAAGCACTAAGGTCTCAGACAAATGTCCATTATTTCTATCAGAATTGGTTTGTGTTGATCAACCACAGGATACTGTTTATTGTTTGTCATTGTGACACAGACAATAAACAGTTGTCTGCTCTAATAAAAGCAAACTTGAAAAAACAAGAACTAAATTCAAAAGCAAAATTAATTTGAGAAAGAATCCTAAATTTGTGGCTAGTTGCCGACTGTGTACATTTATTGAAAATTATATTCACGTCATGATACGTGAATCAAAGCCAAGTCATTTAAACTACTTAGAATTTATGCTATACTTACTTAAATAAGTAAATTTTTGTACTTTTAAAATACTATTCTGAACATTAACAATGATGAAGTAATGAAATGCTTTGTTTTATAGTAAAATTAATTTTGAAGGAAATGAATTTGGGGGATGGCACTGCAAGATCTGGAAACTTCAGTGCTATGTTAGTTCTTTGGTTCAGTAACAAGTGAAGAAACTCAGAGTGGTTTCCTATGAAAATAGCTTACAGATTCTTCTATACAACAGTTAGCAATCAACATCAGAAATGTGCACAAATAAACTACCAGTCACTACTAGTTCATCTTCCATGAGTGGTAGTGTAACATCAGTTCATAGCAGTATTTGGTTGCTGCTGTGCCTGTTAGAATAAACAGAATATAAGGAAGAAATATATTACTATTTTTCCAAGTAATTTATTTCAGTGTTGGTGCAGACTGTTTTCCTGCCCTCAGGAGACAGTGAAAACTGTCAACAACTGGAATGCTTCAGAATTGCAAATTATCTGAATCCTAAATATTGGTTTTCAAATAAATTCTAAAATGTAAGTCATAACTACAAAGCAGACAAAACTGTATAAAACTGAATGCACTGCAGAATCATAGAACAGAAGAATAGAATTGTCTGGTCTGGAAAAGTCCTTTAAGGTCATTGAGTCCAACCCTTAACCTAATACTACCTAGTCCCTAGGATACACCATGTCCCTAGGCACCACATCTACACATCTTTTAACTACTTCCAGGGATGGTGACTCCACCACTTTACTAGGCAACCTGTTCCAATTCTTCCAATTCAGTGAAGCAGTTTTCTGTAATATCCAATCTAAGCTGCCCCAGCACGACTTGAGGCCCTATCTCTTGCCCTGTCACTTGTTACTCGTGACAAGAAATTTTCAGCTAGTTGTAGAGGAACATGAGGTCTCCCCTCAGCCTTCTCTTCTCCAAACTAAATAAGCCCAGTTCTCTCAGATGCTCCTCATAAGACCTATGCTCCAGACCCTTCACCAACTCCATTGCCCTTCTCCAGACATGTTCCAGCACCTCGATGTCTTTCTTGTACTTAGAGGCCAAAACCTAAACACAGTATTTGAGATGCAGCCTCACCAGTTCGAGTACAGGGGGCCAATCACTTTCCTACTCCTGCAGGACACAGTATTTTTGATATGTCAGGATTCTGTTGGCCTTCTTGGCCACCTGGACAGACTGCTGGGTCATATTCAGCTGGCTGTTGACCAACACCCCCAGTTCCTTTTTCATCAGACAGCTTTCCAGCCACTCTTTCTTCTCCAAACCCAAACTAAAATGTTGTCAGAGATAACCATTGTGTCCTAGGTCTTTTTAAATATCTGGTGTTCCTGCTAAAAATCTTGTACACAACTGATGTACTGGTTAAATCCACCCCTTGTTCTCATGCCCATCTATAGGTGGCATCTGCCCTGATGGCCTGAGGCATCATGGGCCCATCGAGACAGGAACAACTCTCCTTCATGCTGCCAATCCAGATCTATCTGTGATACCTTGACTTGTGCAGCTCGGTCTGCCTGTTCGTTGTTGCGATGTTCCTTGTTGGCTCGATCCTTGGGCACGTGTGCATCCACATGGCAGACTCTCATGATCAGCTTCTCCACACGGGCGGTGATATCTTGCCATATATCTGCAGTCCAGGTGGGTTTCCCTATGCATTCCCAGTTGGCTTTCTTCCATCGGTCTAACCATCCCCACAATGCATTGGCCACCATCCATGAATCAGTGTAGAGGTAAAGCCTTGGCCACTTCTCTCACTCAGCAGTGTCCAGAGCCAACTGGACAGCTTTGAGCTCTGCAAATTGACTTGATCCACCTTTTCCCTCAATAGCTTCTGCAACTCGTCATGTGGGGCTCCACATGGCTACTTTCCATCTTCGATTTGTCCCCACGATGCGACAGGAACTATCTGTAAAAAGGACGTGGCTTACTTCTTCCTTTGGGAACTGATTGTATGGTGGAGCTTCCTCTGCACATGTTACCTGTTCTTCTTCCTCTTCATCTGCTAAACCAAAGTTCTCACCTTCAGGCCAGTTCGTGATGATTTCCAGGATCCCAGGGCGATTCGGTTTCCCAATACGGGCGCATTGTGTGATCAGAGCAGCCCATTTGCTCCAGGTAGCATCAGTAGCATGATGTGTGGGGGCAGCCTGTCCACTGAACATCCACCTTAGCACTGGTAATCGGGGTGCCAGGAGGAGCTGAGTTTCTGTCCCTATTACCTCTGAGGCAGCTTGAACTCCTTCATAAGCAGCTAAGATCTCTTTCTCTGTCGGGGTGTGTTTGGCTTCAGGTCCTCTGTAGCCTCGACTCCAGAATCCTAGCGGTCAGCCTCGAGCCTCACCAGGCATTTTCTGCCAAAGACTCCATGAAAGACCATTATTCCCAGCTGCAGAGTAGAGCAGGTTCTTCACGTCTGGTCCTGTCCTGACCGGTCCCAGGGCTACAGCATGAGCAATCTCCCTCTTAATCTGCTGAAAAGCTTGCTGTTGTTCAGGGCCCCAGTGGAAATCATTCTTCTTACAGGTTACCAAGTAGAGAGGGCTTACGATCTGACTGTATTCCGGGATATGCATCCTCCAGAAACCTATAGCACTCAAGAATGCTTGTGTTTCCTTCTTGGTCGTTGCTGGGGACATTGCTGTGATCTTGTCGATAACTTCTGTCAGAATCTGGCAACGTCCATCTTGCCACTTCAATCCCAGGAACTGGATTTCTCGGGCAGGTCCCTTAACTTTGCTCTGTTTGATAGCAAACCCAGCTTCCAAGAGAATCTGGATGATTTTCTTTCCTTTCTCAAAAACCTCTTCTGCTGTATCCCCCCACACAATGATATCATCAATGTACTGCAGATGTTCTGGAGCCTCACTCTTCTCTAGTGAGAAGATGGTGGGACTATGTTTCCACCCCTGGGGCAATCGGTTCCAGGTGTATTGCACGCCCCTCCAGGTGAAGGCGAACTGTGGCCTGCACTCTGCAGCTAGAGGAATGGAGAAGAACACATTAGCAATATCAATAGTGGCGTACCACTTCACTGCCTTGGATTCCAGTTCATACGGGAGTTCCAACATGTCTGGCACAGCAGCGCTCAGCGATGGAGTAACCTCATTCAAGCCACGATAATCCACAGTCAATCTCCATTCTCCATCAGACTTACGCACAGGCCAAATGGGGCTGTTGAAAGATGAGTGAGTCTTACTGATCACCTCTTGGCATTCCAGTTCTTGGATCATCTTATGGATGGGAATCACAGAGTCATGGTTCTTTCGGTATTGTTGCTGATGCACTGTGGTGGCAATTGGCACCCACTGTTCCTCAACCTTCAACAATCCGACAGCAGAAGGACTCTCTGAGAGACCCGGCAGTGACTTTAGCTGTTTAATCTCTCCTGTCTCTACAGCAGCTATCCCAAAAGCCCATCTATGTCCCTTTGGGTCCTTGAAATATCCATTTCTGAGGTAGTCAATTCCCAGAATACATGGGGCGGCAGGACCAGTAACAATGGGATGTTTTTGCCAGTCTTGCCTGGTCAAGCTCACTTCAGTTTCCAGCACAGTAAGCTCTTGAGATCCCCCAGTCACCCCAGAAATAGCAGCAGTTTCCGGGCCCATGTGTCCTGATGGCATTAACGTACATTGAGCAACTAAAGCCTCGTATTTTTGTGGGTCCAATAGACACAGTTGTCCCGTGCCTCTACCTGGCCAGAGGCAGGGCCCCTCTAACAGCCGTTGCAGTGACAGCAACTCTTTAGTGATGGATATATTTTGGAGGTTCCCTCTAGTGGGTCAGATCCTTGGGAGACTGGCACTGCACTTACTTTTGCCGATTTTCTTTTCTCATTCTCCTTCAATTCTTGTACCCGGGCTGCCAGGGCATGGGTAGGTTTCCTGTCCCACCGTCTCATATCTTCCCCATGGTCAACCAAGATATACCATAGATCGGTCTGTGAAGCCTGTTCTCTTCCCCTAGCCGGGAGGTGTCTACCTCTGAACCCAGAGGCTTTGATTCGCACTGGTGCCACTTGAAGATTTTGAAGAGTTTCCATGATTTCCTTTTGCTGCTTGTCCATCTTCTTATCCATCCTCTTATCCATCCTCTCAAGTGCTGTTTCTACCGCAGCGATACGTTCCTGCATCGGGCCATGGACCATTTTTGCATATGTCCTGAGTTTGCTTGCTGCGACACCCACCAAATCTTGGTCTGCCTCTGAATACGTGGATGCCACATAATGGGAGAATGCACCTGGTGCACCACGGGAAAGCTTCCACCACATTTCTGGTGTACATCTGACCTTGTCTGGGTCACTGAGGGGTTGCCCATCCCTTCCATAATATATTTCTAGCAGTGCCATTTCCCTCAGGTGTAAAATTGCATCTTCCACAGTCTTCCAAGCTGTCTTAAGATGATGTGCCTGTAGGATATCTTTGTGAGGGAACCTCTCTCTCACATTGCCTAGGACTCGTGCCCAGAGTTAAAGGGGTCTTGATTCCCTCACAAATACCTGTTCAATATCTGCATCTCCAGCTAGAGCCTTTAAATACCTGGCTTCAGAACCATCGAGTTACAAACTTTCACCTATAAGATCCCAAACCCTGACTATCCAAGTCAGGATAGGCTTATCTTGCTGTCGAGTAATGTCTTTCCACAAGTTGCAAAGGTTGTCAAATGAGGGTGATTCAGTAACGATCTCTGGTTCTGGATCTGCAGTATTCGAAGGACTCGCTTTCGCTTCCCTGTCATCATCAACTGGACAAACCGATTTGGTCTTATATTTCCTTTTCTGGATAGGGGCAACTTTCATTGGCTCAGACTGTTTCTCTGGTTTAGCCACGTCTTGAGGTACCATAACATCAGGTGCCTTTCTCTCTCTCTTCTTTTTTTTTCTTTCCTTGTTTCTGGTTGCATTCCTGACCACCCCTATTCCTGGCTTCATAGACTATAATTAAACCAACTTGCAGACAATTCACCAAAGGTAGGATGTTCCTGGAATCTAGCAAGAGGTTAAGTTTCTCAAAAACTGTTCTAGTGAACCTAAAAGGTGCCCGAATAAAAGGTTGAAATGAAACACTCTCCTGTGTCCCTCCCTGAGAGTAGGTAACATTATCACTAGGTCCCCAGAGGTAACAGCAGGAATACAATGTTAAGAACACATTCCAAATGAAACCCATAGACACTGAATCCATAACACTATAGACCCACAGCAAGAACTCGATAATGATCACAGCTATCTGAGTTCTACTGGTTGCTGCACTCAGATGAATTAAGCCTGCCAGACCTTTCGGCATAGTTCTGTACCAACAGAAAGCAAATATGTAGTACAGCATGGTCCATATGGACTCTAAACTCACAACAAACATCATGATGCCACAACTGTTATCCTTCTTTGCTCTCAGCCCCACGTTGGGCGCCAATTAATGTCTTAGTTTAGATTAAAACTAAGATATGTTATCAGATATTGAGATCTTTAATCAGGGAAAAAAAGATTTGTATAGAAAAGATAAAAGTTCTCAGCTACAAATATATGTATGTACAGAGCAGGATTAACACTAATCATAATTAAAACTGTAAAATTAATTGAGTCCTGTACCCAAAATCTTGCGATACGGGTCTCTTTAAGGAGCAGTGAATTATCGCTGCTGTTGTGATAGCTGCCACTCTGGGTTAGTGCTGCCAGGCGAGTCTCCCTCCGCCGAGAGAAGTGGGGGAGGGAAGGGAAGGAAAGGGGAGAAAGAGGAGATGAAACTTAGTGAGAGTCCTGCAGGAGTTTTGTTGGATCCAGATGACCAGTGATCTTTCCTTCAGAGATTGCAAAATTCACAGACACAGTAGCTACTGCTGCTCCAGTCCCTCCCCCTCACAGGGCCAAGTGAACAAGAGGGAGAAAAGAAAACCCCAACAAACCAGATGAATGTCTGGGCCAAGTGGGATATGACCTCTGTCCTGGCTTCCCTGGAAATATCCCCCCCCCCCCCCCCTTGCGTCCCACTCGGACTCCCTTTGTTGGCAAGAGAAAGAAAAATTCCCTGGAAAAATCTGAAACCACAACATTATACTCTTCATTCTCACTACCTCTACAGTCTTTGGAAAACAGTAATTCTGACTTTTTATTCCATGAAAAGGAAAAATAATTAAGCACCAAAACTTATTTTTGCTCTATATTTTCTACAAAACTTGAACCTCAAGCCTTAAGAGCTTTATATTGAATTTTATTTCATATATAACTAAATCTTTGGGGGGGTGTGGAGGGTGTGACCCACAACTTAAATTTCACTAAATATTTAGGCTTCTAAATCCTATATTGTCTTCATGCTTATCTGTGATAATAACTGAAAAGAAAGTAAATTAGATCTAGCAGTCCTTTGACATTTGCACGTACTATTCCACTATGTGCTAAAGGTTAAGGATGGCTCTCTGTTCCTCTCTACAAGCCACAGTTTCCTTCAGGGCATATTCACCTGCTCCAACATGGGGTCCTTCACTGGCTGCAGTGTGGTATCAGCTCCACTTTGGTTGTTCACGGGCAGCAGGGGAACAGCCTGCCTCACCGTGATCTTCGCCATCGGCGGCGGAAGAATCTCTGCTCCGGCTCTTGGAGCTCAAGGCTACTTCCCACACTTTTTTTCCTCACTCATCACTGCCTGTTCAAGCATTTTGCCCTTTCTTAAGTATGTGTTCACAGCTTGGCTGATGGGCTCAGTTGTAAAGCGTGTTTTGCTAGAAATTGTATGCTATACAAAAATATCATTTTCTATAAAAGAGTGATGGCAGTGAAAACATACTGTTAACGAACTGGAAAATCTACCAATATTTCATTGCAATATGTGCTTTAATTTTGCCTTCTTTCTCTTAAAGATCTGGGAGGACTGTTTGGCATATGACTGTGTCGTTTCAAGGACAAGATTTTTTTTAAGGTGATGGTGGGTGTGACCAACTTTCTGCTAACAAATGGCACTTGTCTTTGTTGGGTTATTATGCTTTTATGATAAATATCATTGCCCAGTTTACGATGCTGCAAAATACCACTAGTGACAAATTCTGATACCAGCAATAGTAGATGAAAATCTAGAGAAACAAAACAATATACTGTTCCAGACACTGGCTAGTCACTGAAATTAGCACTCCATACACATGCTTGATCTTGTTTCTTAGTGAAGAAATTGCAATAAATGTCTTTTAATTGGTTTCTTTTATACCTATGCGGAGATCTTCAATTATTTTCATGCTTTTAATCCCAACAGCAGCTGACTTGACATTTACACATACAGCAACAGCATACTTTTCCTGCTGTTACTAGACTTAACAGCTTTACAATCTGTGAATCACTGACCTTTGCAACTAAATTCAGACCTTCAGCATTTCTCATAAAAATAATAAAATGTCCTCAGAAGAAAAGAACACTTTACTGCCTTTTCTCTAAGCCTACAGAATATATGTTAATGGTATTAGCGTAATAATAAGTTGGTATAAATCATATACTCTAACAGGGAAAAATGAAAATAAGAGATGTTACACAGCAGCACATCTGACAAACAAAAAGACTAGGATCTTTCGGACTGTTCCCTATCATATACATGTATCTGGTTTTAAAAGACTGTATCCTTGGCAGGCTAAACTGGAGTGGGTTTCCTGTAGATGAAAGAACAAGGAACTCAAAGTGGAGCTAGGGAGACATGGCGAGATAATGATAATTAAGCATTTTAGAGATAATTAAGAATCCTGGTAGACTGATAAGAGAAGTTAATGCGAACACACTTATTGAATCTGGAGGGCTGAATTGTGAAGGATTATTAAGTCATATCTGCTGCTGTATAAAGTAAAAGAGATCCATGATGTTTCATTGTATGATTAAAGCATGAACACTGTCACTCTCCATTTTATAACTTTTCATAAGATATGAAACAGCCTCAGTAGAAAAGGGGAAAGAAACCATTATAGAGACTTGGAATGGGAAAGTAAGTTCAAAAGACTTTTTTCCTTATTTCCTCTCCCCACCCCCCAACCACACCGTAAAAAGCAAGTAACAAGTAAAACATAATTTCAACAATTTTGGATTGTTTTCAACAGCAGATATCCACCGTGGTGTTTCTATTACAGGCACTTGTTCCTTACGGGCTTCATTACATTTTTGTAATACACTGATTTTTCTCCACAGATATTACAGTTTTTTATCTCTTTTCCAATGGATAACTTTTGAAAGACTACAAAAGACTACATAATCCCTATAAATAATACTTTACTGTGCTTTCTCAAGGCTTTTTCAGAGTATTTTTTAAATTGCAGCATTCTCAATGGCATCAGACTCCATAAAAGCAGAAGTTAGTACAAAATCATATCTCAAAGAGACTGTTAAAGCTAATGAACTGCTAGTTGTGGGATTTTTAGGTTCCTAAATCCTTTTAATTCCAAGGCTGCCTTCCTGAATTCTCACTTTATAATTAACAGACCTAGTTCTGCTTTTGCACATTCACTTTTATTTTATATAATTGAACTTACAGAAACACTGTTTGGTTCAAACTTTGAAAGTATAGATTTGACATCATCTATGACCCTTTAATCTCTTTTAACTGTATTTTAGTGTATGAGTTTCTCAGTTGCTTCAAATAAGGACAGAACTTTACAATTCACAAAGCACATTATCTAAAGATCTCCTGCCTGCTTCCTTAACTTCCTTTAATGGGAAGTTAAGAGAATAGCATTCTTCTTTTATAGTCTACTCCTACCTACCAGAAAATTTATGTCTACCAGAACCAATTTCAGCTTGAAAGACAATATTAACAAAGAAATTGTATTTATTAAAATGGACAAAAGAATACATCAGATTTTAAATCTAAAAAATATATTTGAGCAATATCATTCTAGAGATGCCATATATGTAGGAAAAGTAGGGGAAAAAAGGCATCTTTACAGAAGAACTTCAAAATCATCATTTTACATCTGGTTTTGTTTGAAAGATATGGCATTGGTCTGGTCCCTTGGTGAGCTAGTTTAGCTCACTAAATTCGCAGGAAAGCAGTTAAAAAAAAAAAAGTATAGATGATCCTAAAGGAAACAGGATACCACTTTACCCACTTTACCACTCAGTCTTCTCTAATGTGGAAATATGCCTGTCATAAATGAAAGTCAAATTATAGCAATATATTGTTTTGAACTTTCTCATTGCTACTGAATATCTGAATGGCTAAGATGGTTTAAAAACAAACATAGCCTTCTACCATACTCCCCAAACTGTTGGAATGGAGTAACTTTATCAGGTGAAGAGCTGGCTATGCAGTACCTGAACATGTTTTTTGGAATTGTCTAACCCTTACTCTGCCATGAAGATATGGAAAAAAAAGGGAGTAATAAAGACTTAACAGCTGTTTTTGTATTTTGGCCTATGATGTTTTGAGATAGTTAAGGATTTAGTTTAAGTGAATTCTAGTATTGACTGTATTACATATTCATTTTGAATTAATTGCTTCATATTTCAATTTACCCATAAATTAAATTAGAATAATGATATCTTCCTTCCTGTCCAAAGGATATTTAATTAGTGTCTGTGATGTCATGGATTTAAAAATTAAAATTATGATTATTTGTCAAGATTAAAAGAGAGTATCGGGATGCCACAATGTAACTGGTGTCATCTGTGTTCCTCCCTCTGCTTCATTGTTGTTGTAGAATTTTAATTAGTAGTTCAAAAAAATTTTCTTAGTGCAGTCTGATGATATGGAGCTGGGTATGTGATTTATAGAATCATCGAAGTCCAGTCATAAATAAATGGCTTATTTTTTGAAGAGACCATATGATTTATTGTGTAAGCTTTGCAATTATTTGTGTCATCACAAAAATACATTGACTACATTAGATAGGAATAGAAGATACTTATATAAACAAACAGAATGATATTTGGGATGGTATATTTACGTGATTATTCCTCCTTCCTGATTTCTTCAAATGTTAATGATTACAACTGCAGTTCTTATTTTCTATTCACATTTTTTATTGGTCTATGAATGACAATTGAGGTTAATTGATATAATTTCTTAGATGAAGACCAAGATTCAGTGTTGCTTAAGTTGGAAGCAGAAATATTTAAATTCTCCAGCCTCCTCTTTGGTACAAATTTATTGTATTACAAAATCAGTGCACAGTCCCTTTAGGTCCACCCATCAACCAACATAAACTGAAGTGTCTCAGCAATAAGCCTACATTAAAATGCCTCACACGATGCTGACATGCAAAGAACCTCAGTGTACACTTATATCGTACAGTAATTATATGTAATTGGACATGGGGTTCATCAGAGGAGTAGTCTTTTGAGATTTTCGTAAGGTTCCTCAACTGCTTACATTCTCAGGCACCCTGCCTACACCCTTGACATCCCCTGTTGAACTCTGTATTTTAGATGTTTGACAGTGCAGTCTTTTGAGAAGAACTATAGACGTTTAATATGTCTTCTTAATAGTCTTTAATCATCTTCTTAAGTTTCATGGTCTTCTTAAGGCTTCTCTTAAGAAGAAAGGAGAAATCCCATCTGTGTATGTTTATGCAAATAACTTAAATATAATTTACTGAAAAAAAAGACCTTCAAATTTACCTCCCTTTCTTTGCAGACTATATGTGATGCATTAAAAATACTGTTGCACTGAGCATCTGGAATATAGGTGAGTTTAAGTGGATTGAATCAGGCCTCAGAAGCAGACAAATGCAGGTTTTCAGAAATAACTAGCACCCAAATCCTATAGAAATTGATGTTGGTTTTAAGTCCAGATGCTTTAATAAACAATGTATGAGTTCTTAGCCCCCTAACATTTTTCTCCTCAAATAGAAGTTTTAACTAGTGCAGGCAAATTGTTTGGTTATTTACTTGTAAAAGAAACCTTTAATCCTTCATAGCTTGAAACTGTTCTCAGTTTTTTATAGGATATTTTATTAAATAATGAGAACTTACGTTGTCTAAAAATATTTAATGCTGTACTTTCAACTCAATACTAATTTTTTTCCTGGGGTTGTTTCAAAGTATGTCTACCTTGATGCTCACCTCCCCATAGTCATTATTATATGAAGATTTTAAATACTTTATTTTATCTTAAATGTAGTGCTTATATTCAGAAGCTCAAGCCTCTACTCTTAGATGAATTATTTACATGGTTTCCCTGCTGTTCTAACTTCACCTAACCACTATTTTCACATATGCATTTTTGCAGTAAGGTGTCAAAGGCTCTCTGAGAAGTTTTAATGTGAAGAAGAAATAATTTGCAAAATACATGCATGACATATTCTACATATGTCACCTCAGAAAGTTATGGTATGCTTAGATGAGCTGCAATAGATGAACTCAACAGAACAATTCTAAATCTCAGAAAAACATTAATGCATCTATATCCATCTTTATAAGAGTTACTCAGTTTGCATGACTGTGTGTAGATATGCAAATCTAAAATCCAAGGAAAAAGCAGACGATACACGAGGCAGCAGTGCAGAAGATTGCTTTGGGGAGTGATATAAGCAGGATTGCATCCTATAAGAGATGCCAGCTGCGTCAGTTAGTGCTAAGGTAGAAAATTTGTGCCACCAGCCTAGTTTTCTGGAGATATTTGAGCCTAAGCATTCTTGAAGCCTTGCAGATGTCAATAAATTTGGCCTTTGATGCTTTCTTTTTCTGTGTATGACCTGATCTGGTATTGAATACTGTGTTGTATAATTTTAAAAACTGACATGCTTCAACTGCTTGAAAATAGTATTTGAAAATTAGGCCGGAATAATGCAAATAATTAACATATATAAATCATATCAGTTGACAATTTGTTTTGTGCATTAAGCACAATATCAACAGAAAATTTCAGTCTACTCCTATGATACAGATTTATTTTGAATTTTCAGGGCGATTTGCATTAGTGATGGAATTATGTGCGCAACAAGTCTTACTTGCCCGATTTCTAATGCTATTTATGGTTCTGTGTATTATTATGATAGAGATTTAATCTACAATCTTTATTTACCTATTGTCATGCTGTACAGAAAAAAAACAAGTTTTGCAGTAACCAATAAATAAAATGCATATTTGTATTTAACATCAGTCTTGAAAGTAGTCCTCACCTCTGAAAATATCTCTTAGAAGACGTGTCAAGCAGGTAAAGTAGACAGATGGCAGAATACAAAACCTGTAATTCAGGATAGAGAACAAAATAAAAAGCAAGGAATTCTCCATGGATGCTGCATAAGTACAAAGGCACCATTACTTAAACTTGAAAAATAGTGCGATGTAAAAATTCTTAGAGGAATAAAAATCTCCTGTAAACAAGACACAAGTTTCAAGTGTGCTACTATGCATTATTGCAATTAGCATAATTTCTAGCATGAGAAAAATACTGGGGAGTTTTGCAAGTTGTTTTAGAGGGCACAAAAGTTTGGAAAAATGTTTTTATTTTTCTGCCTATAATAACTGTCTGTCACGATAAGTGATATTTTAAACCTTGACATTTTCAAAAACAATGTCATATGAAAGATTGATCATATTCACAAGTACTTCACATGAAATTATTATGCTGTTAATCCTGAAGACTGTTAAAGGAAAATGTCCCTCTTGTGCTCTGTGATCCCTAGTACAGTTACAGTCTTACCTGCATTCCAGTGCTTTCATATGTTCCTGATGCGTGGCCCAACTATACTTAGCTCCATTTCCAGGATGATTTCCATAAATAATGATGAGAATTTCTGCTCATTATTGATGAAATTAATCATCTTAACATTTTTGCTATTATATTTGAAGTCAATTTGAAGTTTTTTTCCAAAGGAAATTCTTTGTTCCTAATGAAAAATATAACCCATAGTGAACACCCTAAGTTCTTTAGGAAGGGAAATAATAGACCTACGACTCTTCAGTAAACTCAATTGTTTTTATGAGAAGAAAAAAATTCTGCTTTCTTCTTTTTATTGTATCACTCTAGACTTACTTTATTTTGAATAGTTATAAACTTTTGTGTGAATATTTATACCTAACTACTTTCACTGTGTTCTATAGCATATATATAAAAAAGGACAAGTACACACACCAGAAAATAAACTGATACATTATATGAACAAAACAAAAAGTTATAATGGTATTTTCTGTCATATACAAAATGAAAAAATAAAAAAACAAAAACCAAAACGGAGACCAGCAACTGATGTTTTTAAGACTGTTGCTGCTGTTTTATTTTTTCCACCAAAGTGCACAGTTCTCCCCAGTCCTATTTCTCCCTCCCTGAATATTTTATATAACAGTGGTAATTCAAGACAATTGTCTCAGAGATAAATTTATTCTCAGCATTTTCTCAGATTTTTTGCTTTCCCCCTTCTTGTCATATGTGCAGTAGCACTTACTGGAAAGGAAAAGGAAGAACTTCAAACTACAATTTCTTCCATCAAAAAACCCACCTATTTTCTGTTTTGTTTTTAACTTCCTAGCTAACTCTGTCTTTGAGTGGAGTATTCCAGAAGAGATCTAATCTACGCAAGGTAAAAAATGGAAAATATGGAGAAAAAAATTCACTGTCTCCTCTTGCTCAGATAGACTGCTTTTGTCCAGGAGACGGGCAATTTAGAGGTGCTTTACAGGATACCCAAAATGGATAGTCCATGATCTTTCCATGACACCTGGAACAGTTTTTACTATCGCGCAGACTTCCCAAGAGTCTTTTTGCTTGTTTACAGGAGTAACCCAGACTAGTGATGCAAGATGTTAGCTTTTGAAACAGGATTTCTGGAAATCTGTGCTGCTCCTAGACCCAGTGGCATTTAGCGAAGTGCCAACAAATAAAGTATTTATTTACTTTACTTGTATATTTTTCTCTTTGCAGAATCCTTGTCTGCCTGGACTCAGTGCCAAAACACTGGGTCCATCATATATAATATGCTCAACATTCTTTCTCTTACAACTTCAGAATCTTCTGTAGATGAACAGGAATCTCTTTTTTTTTCCTTCATCTGTTTAAAAATTTTAGATCTAGTTCTTGCTACAGTTATCTGCAACTTTGGCTTTTGGACTAGATTATTACAATACAGACTGCATAATCCTACTCTGAGTTTCCACAGAAGAAAGAACAGCTGGGCATAGTGTTGCTTTCTTCTCCAGGAACAAAATCAGAGCAAAATTTATCCTACTCTCACCTTTGTACTTCTGAGTGAGATTCAGCATGTCAATAGTGATCTGTAGGACCTCTTCTGTGTGGCTGTCCTGGAACTGTAATGAAGTACCTAACCTTGTGGTTTACAGATTTACATTCTTGGAGCACACCAAGCATTCTCAGAGAAACAAAGGTCTCCCTCTGCCCTGATGCAACCCATGGCTGACAAGGCAATAATGTATCTCAGATGCTTTGAGAAAAAGGAAGTATAGATGAAGAAAAATCAGCTGAGTGGTTCTCTGAGGGCTCATTGGGCAGGTGACTTAAAACTATGCAAAGCTGGGAAGCTCTTTTCTTTTCCTAGGCAGTCTGAAAAATTTGCAATGGAAAATTTGCCATAAATAGAGATTGTGATAATGTGTCAGGTATGATTCCTTCACAAGTGTAAGATAGCTAGGAAACCTATATATGTCACCTCAAAAAAAAAAGCAAGCAAATGAAGTAAAAATATCACTTATTCTCTGCCAAAATCAGGAGCTGAATTACAAGGAAAGAAAGGCTGTTAGGATCAAGGGAAGAATTGATTCACGGATTGTTATTGAAATCAATTGCAAAATTCCCATCAGTTTATGAAGTGCAAAATCTTCAGGTTTTGGAGTTAAAGTTTTCTCCCACTTCTTACACTCAAAGAAAACTTACCAGAATGTAGATGATGTCAATTTCCCCGAAATCCAATGAACGAGACTGATGTAGCGATGCAGGTTTTGTTGTCCCAAGCCAATAAGAGACATTAATTTTCAGTCTGATTATTATAATTATTTTACCTATACAAAATGAGAGGTGTGTTAGAGTAAAATTTTGATACATAGTCTTTCAATGCTGGCATGTTAATGTTAGTGTAGAGCATTGTCATGCCAGTGTTGGAAATGGCTATCTTAGTCGTGTCCATATTTGGTAATGGTACTATTTTTTTTCACTGCCCACATGCTAGCAATCAAGACAGCCACTTAGCCCTTAGGCATTATCATTAATCACATAGAAGGGTGTATGATGTGTCCTGTAGTCTGTGAAGACAGTTGAGACACTTATTTCTGGACTTCAGTGTGAAGTACGGTACTCGACAATATCTCAGGGAAAATTTATGTCGGCAGAAAGCAAGCACTTTCTGGAAAATCATCTGAAATTGTTCAGAAGTTATTCCCATTCACTGCTATGAACATACGTCATTTCACTGTTAGAGATGTTTGGGACTCTGTTAAAAGTTAAAATAGTTATGAAGAATATGCTAATGCTGCAATACTGAGTAAAAATAAATACTTACACAGTTGCCATGGAAAAAATATTTATAATGATCAGAAGGATTTTAATATAAAAAAGAATAACATGGCATGGTAGAAAACAAAACAAAACCCCAAACTTTGCTTCAAATGAGTGACGATCTCTAAGATATTTATTTTATGTCAAACAGGGTGGATATTTTATAAGGTAAGTTCTTGAAAGTGAATGTGAAGTAGTAGTGCATTCTGTGTAACTGATGTATAAGAAGTTCAGATTTGCAACTCAAAGTCTGGAAAATGTACTTTTGGGTAGGCTAATTATTAGAACAAGAATTTTTTGCTTTGTGGAAAAGTAGCCAAATAATAATTCTGTCGAAGACTGAGTTCTACCAAGAATTCCAGCAGGGCAGTACCCCTATTAGCAACATTTTTTAAAAGTGTGCGCTTAACTACAGCAAACTTGAGGAAGCAGAAGACTATAGCTATTTTCTCTTCTTAGAAATTTTGTGCTGCAGGAAGTTGTACTACTTGTTAATTCTGAAAGACAGTCTAAAGAAAACCTGTCAAAATAAAGAGACTGTAATATAAGCTACTGTAAATACTACATAATATCGGCTCCAGCCAATTTTAACTAGCAAGTGTTGAACACATATTCTAACTGCATATCCTAACGCATAGATGGACTATATTAACACTAATAAAAGAGAACCTGGATACGGGAGCAAATGCACATGAATCTTCACACGAGAAAAGTGTTCGAGGGCTAAACTGCAATCCCTTGACTTTACATAAACTATGTCCAGCAATCTCATCTGTAAACAGATGGGATCCTCCTATATGAAGGAACTGTGTTTTGGGCTAATCTCCAAAATGTCACGGCAAAAGCCTTTAAGATGCCTTGAAAATTCTTTTTCACTTAGAAACAACTGCACTGGAGCCTCTTTAAAGCTGACATTTTTTCCTTAATTTGCAGTGTTTAAAAATAGCATCTTGTCATTGAACGGGGTATGCAGAATACCATTTACAAATTTAGATTAAAAGTAACACATTTCCTAGTAATCTTTCTTTTTTTTATGGTGCAGGACTAATGTGGGCAGTGAAGAAACGAACAGACTGCAGGTCTTTCTGGACTATCTTGAACAAATGCCATTACTTATGTTCTAATCATTTACTTTACCAAAGTAATTAACGATGAAAAAAAGCTTGTGAAGACATCGCTAGTAGTATCATATGGCAAAGTGTGGGTGTGATTTATGAAGCAGAATTTGTATCACAGAGGCTGATACCTGGCAAAGAGCAAAATAAATTTGTTCTTTAGATCTCAGATTGATGTTACATGGTTATAATGTAATAAAATGATAACCAGAATGATATTTCTCAGAGAAATTAAGCCAATGAACAAGAAAATTATGCCACTAACATGGACATCTGACAATCATGGATAGGAAGTGGCTGGATTTAGAAAAAATAAAAAGGAAGTTTAAAGAATCATATGACCATGAACTTTCGGCAAATGTAATGTATCCTATTCATTGACTGAAACGAAGAAAGAATAGATGGGATGTATGAAACGTTTAGTTTAGACAAAACATTTATTTTCTGAAGTGGTGCTGACAAGATGATAAACTCACTAACTTATACATTACTCATTAGGTGAGGGTAGGTGACTTGCTACAATTTCCTGAGGAATCAACAATTTTAGCAAAAGGCTGATTTTTCCCTGCTACTGCGAAAATGTGGCAACCTTTTGTACGATCCTTTTATAACAGAGTGGTTCAGTCTGATCAGCTAGAGCAAAGAGTGAATGAGCAGCAGTAAGAGTGCTGGCTGGGAAACTTTGATTTAAAGGATTTTTATCTACAAGATATTTTGATAACCTGTTTCAGCCCTGTTTGTCAAATAAAGCCTTTAAATAAAACTAAATAATTTACCAGGCTGTGGCTCATATAAAAAAATACTTACTGGGATCTGTATTGGATCATATGCTCCTTATATTCTCCCTCAACTTCTTCACCGTCTCTCAGCTATTTCACATGATCCATGTTCAAAGTCCACAGTGTCATTTTCACAGAATCTTGAGATCTAATACAGCAGGAATAATGAATATAACATACCTGTCATAGATTTCCCAGTTTTGATAAAATGTACTGTATACAGAAATCCAGAAAGAAGATGTTCCCCCTCCAAACTTCACATCATTATGAATGTCTCCTGCTTAAAATTTGGAACTATCATGTTGAAGAGACTGTATTTTAGTCTGAAATAAAAATAGTTTCTGAAGGATCTAGAAGATTTATATGGAGCATAGAGATTTTTCACCTGCAACTTTGAATCTCAGAGGAAAAAGGAGTACTAAGATACTTGTAATATTACTATTTTTAGGTTTAAAATCCAAGCACTTTTCAAAAAGTGTGAAACTCAAGTGCCCATCAACGTTTCTGTTATCTGTAAGATATTAATATAACTGTTTCAAACCAAAATAATTTTGAAACTTTCCTCAAATTTTATGTGCCTAAAATTATTTTTTTCATATATAAATGCAAAAATGTTTTTACTTCAATGGAAACTCATTACTGCAAAACAATTTTTCACTGAAGATGCCGAAGCAAGGCTTTTGCAGACAATGGACAAAATATTGTTTATAGGAGAAATACCTGCTGAACTCCAAAAGCATATAAAAAAGATACAATCTAATCAAAGCTACTTCATATATAGTGTACAAATAAAAGAAAAGCTTCGGTTTTTTTCCTGTACTTGATCTGTGATGCTATTAAATCCCTGGAGAAGCCCTTATCAGTTTGTTAACGAACATACGGACATATATAAAAGAAATTGAAAGCGTACAGGAGATAAATCAGTCCTATCTCATTCTATTCCAATATCCTGTTGAGAGATTCATAGGTGAGATTGAAACTTTACATTGTCCAAATTATTTCCCCATTATTTTTTTTCCTTCAAATGGAAAATAATCCAGTATTGTAAACTAAATTACATCTCAATTACAGGTGATATACATTCAACATAGCATGAATGAGTAAATACGGTTAGCAGAGGGAGTGTGTGTACTGGAGCTCAATTATTCCACGTTCAGTACTGCTGTTAACTGTGAGTAACAGATATTTTTGCATACTCCTGGAATATTGAAAAAGCTCTACTTTTGGTGCCTAATTTCAGTGCTACTATACCTAACAGTAGAGGCCCAGCATTGGCTGAGTCCTTCAGACTAATATAATATTCAAACATTGATTATCAAGACTCCAATATAATCAGTTAAATATCTCTAAAAGATTTTTATGTGTCATTGGAAGAGCATGTATTTGTTTTTAAAAGTAAAGAATAAAGCCTTGTAGCGTTGATAGGGGCAAAAGCGATTCTTCATTCCAAGTTTGGAAGGCTCTTGGAGGCACAGGATACAACAGAGCACAGGTGATTATCTACAAAGATTATCCTTAGCACTTCTTATTAGATGTAACTTTTCATCAAAGTTTCAGAAATCTATGAACTTTTATGAAGTTTGCATGAACCCACTGTACTTTTGTAAAACTGTCACTTAGCTGGACGCTCATGAATGGGGGATGCTCCAGGCCCTCCTTGACATGGTGAGGTTTGAACAGACCGCTCTTTAAGACCTCACAATTCATTCACTGTCTGGTGTTCTGAGGGAACCAGATCTTCTGAAAATATGTTACTGATACTTTAACTTCATTGAATGGGACTTTCTGGGAACTGTAAGTGGTGATAAATATGCTTATTTATTTTGCATTTCAGTGTTGTTGTATTGTCATCTTAAACATTGACTGATTCTACTTGTCTTAAACATCGTCTGTTTGTACTGTCATCTTATACATCAACTTGAGTGCTGTGTCTCCTCATTAAGGGATGAGCTGACTGTGCTGCTACAGAGGAGGGGGTGGAGGTGCAGCAGCAGGTGCTGCCTTGAGGGTATCAGATTGTGATCTGAACAGACTGAGATCTGTTTTTGCAATTGAGTACTTGATTTGTTATTTTGGCTGTGCCTAAAATAAACACTGTTTGAATTTACCCTGGGAGATTTGAGGTAAATTTGAAAATCTGATTTAAAAATCTGAGACACAGTGGAAGCTATTTTCAGATATTAGAAGTTAATAATATTGTGAGTTTGCATTAAATAATAACCATGTGGCATTTTAGCAATAACACCAATATAAAATCTTCAATTCCTTCGGAATAGTACTATCTGAGTAAGTTAAACTGTACTTCCATCGTTGCTTCCCAAACCATACAACCTTCAAGTTTCAGTATTGGATAGTGTCTTTTGCAATGATGAGTCCTTAGAAGTAGTGACTTGATGGAAAAGCTGAAGTTAACAGTGGGACTAGAATACCAAAGAGACAACAGGAGATGTCTGAACTAATGAGAGCAATTGCTTAGCAAATTAGTGCTGAAATTGATGACTGGCCCAGAAGCAAGTGAGCCTCTTGATGGTTGTGAAGCAAAGTTTGAATATAAAACAAATTCACATTTAAGGAGAAGAAAAAGTTCCTCCTTCAGCTGTACTGCTGTAAATTAAAAGTTGTACAAAAATACAATTAACTGTGATTTACATTACTGTAACAGAAAGGCTAATGAAAACTAAGCAGAAGATACGTCAAATGTTAAAAATATGGTGTATGAATTACAGCATTGAATATGTGGGATGTTTCAACTGGGGAGACTATCTGAAGAGGAAGTCAGACTTTAAAGTCTGTATTTTATCACTTTACAGCATTACGATTTCATGAAGTGTCAAAGAAGAATGTGAAATATTATTCAGGATATCATTTACTGTAGTTCAGCCTGGTCATTGCTAATAATTGGGGGTTTAACTAATGTAAGTATGTCACACATACTTTCTACTCCCTGCAAATTTATTGTTTGCTATGAATGAGAAGTGAGGAACAAAATATTTGAAACTATCTTATAAATGTGAAGTATTTAATTATAAATGATCTATGCTTAAAATTCTTATCCCAGCTTAGTGAGGAACAAATGCTACCATATCGAATTGCTAAAAATTGTATGCAACTGAACATCCTTTTATTTTGAAAATATATCGTGTAATCTTTTCCATTTTTAGTAAGAAAATATTGACAGAAATAAGACATCCAAAAGATGGGAAATAAAATGGAGGAATTTTAATTAAATAACTTAAATAAAACTAATATGAAAATAAAATTAAATAAAAAGTCATGTTTTAAATAAGGCATAGACATTAAACAGCATTTTCCCATGATTGTATCAGATATTTTGCACAGGAAAATGCTAATGTTCTGCTGTGCTGATTCTGGTTGCAAGAGTGTGTGTGTCTGTGACTATGGAACTCTTTCAAAAGTTACTGCATTGTTCAAAAACTTGAAGGCAAAGAACTGGTTTCTTATTATTATGTTTCACAGAAAGCTTTCATTCTTTTTCATCAAGGACTTTGATTAAGATTAAAACTAAAATATGAGCTACTCACCTCAATATCCCCAAATCAGTTTGTCTTAATAGTAAATTAGCAGAATCAGTCCTAAAGTGAATGGAATCAACCCTCTTCAGGTTAATATACACCCTCTTGGCCTTCACGGGTTGTCTTGGACTAATCTGGTGTATCAAAATGTTGCATTATATAATGAGGAAAAAACCTCATAATTTTTTTCCTAAAGATCCAAGACACACTGAATCACTGAGAGTGGGATTTATCTGATTAAATGGACAGGTCTGTGTCTTAGGTAGTTACTCTTATTTTTGTTATTAGTTAACGAAAGAAAACAGACAATTGCAATGTGATTCTTCTGAACTAAGATCTCTACTTAAGATGAGATAAATCACATCCTAAAAATAACTGCTTCTCTATATTGATTACAAATAAACCCTAGTGTCAATACATCAAAGATGAACATCCAGACTGTCTATGTCTGAAGTCAGATGAGAAGCTGAAGGCTTTTCACTAGTTTCTATGGCTTTGAAATAAGCTATTTGTGCTTCTTAGCAAAAATTCCTTTATATTCCTTGTAATCTCTTTTTCTATTGCTTCAATAGTTTGAATTTTAAAAAACACACAAATATCTAACATCTTATTCACCTATTTTAGACTCAGTCAGTTTATGTTATGGTAGCATGAAAATTAAAAATTCTCTCTTGCCATTCTCCTTCTTTGTCTATCAGATGTGTGTTTACTGTTATAACTATAACTTTTTAAAATCATCTGCACTTTTAATGAAATTACATGTACTTATTTGAAAACCTATTTTACTGTTATTACTGAGTCCTTATATCATATGTGAAATAGCAGAGATCATTTTGATTGCTTACTGAAATGCCTTAAAAACAATCGATCAAATATTGCATTTCCCTTTCCTTTTAAAATGAATATGTAATTTAAAAGAAATTGTAAAAATATATTCAGATCTAAATATATATAAATGCAATTCCTTTGATGTCAATTAACGTATCACACCTTTTAAAGGAGACTTTGGTTTAAACGAAATTACTCAAAATTAATTTTCTTTATGTTCTATAAATTTTTTAATAACACTCCTTAATATAATGTTGTAAAATCATACTGTAGAGTTGGGACTGTTGGAGAAGGCTCCAGCAGGGATGTGTGTATGTATGTGTGTGATCAATGCATACAAATACATGAAGGGGCAGTGCATGGAGGATGGAGCCAGGCTCTTTTTACTGATGCCCAGTGACAGGAACGGAGGCAACAAGCACAAACTGAAATACAGGCTGAGTCGGGCTTGTTCAGCCTAGGGAAGAGAAGGCTCCAGGGAGACCTTCTAGAAGCCTTCCAGTACTATAATGAAGCTGGGGAGGGGCTCTTTATCAGGGAGTGCAGTGATAGGACGAGTGGTAATGGTTTTAAGCTGAAGAAGGGTAGATTTAGATTGGAAATTAGGAAGAAATTTTTTACTGTGAGTTTGTTGAGGCACTGGAACAGGCTTGTCCAGAGAAGCTGAGATGACCCATCCCTGGAGAAGTGGAAAGCCGGATTGGATGAGGCTTTGAGCATCCTGATCTAGTGGAAGTTGTCCCTGCCAAAGGCAGCATGCTTGAAGCTGGGTGATTTTTATGGTCCTTTCCAACGCAAACAATTCTACTACTCTATGAAACAGTGAGTGAAAGGAAGATAAGACAGCAAAAGTAAAAATTTCCTATTTTTCTAAAATATTTTATGGTCTATTCAGAAATTATTAAATGCTCTGTGCATATTCCTGGGGTTAAAATGATTTCTGGATCTTGTGTTTTGTTTTGGGTTTGACTATAATCATTTTTCAGAGTTGTCATGGAAAAAATGTGAGTGTATGAGTATCACAAAGAAATAGGAAGAAGCAATAGTTAAGCCCCAAATCACTTGCTACCAAAATATAGTCATGAGATAAAGGTCAAGTTCAGACAGATGAGGGTGATCAAGGTATGAAAGAGTGAGTCAACAGCTCAGCACTGGTCAAGATGGCAAGTGTTCTGTGTTCTGTGCCTTACACAGTGAAAGTTTTCTCTTCTTGATTTCTATTCATATTCTGCAGTAGTTCTATGAAAAGAACATTTATTAATATCAGCGGGTGTCTGATACACAGGACAGCTGCAGAATATGCTATGAAGAACTGCAGTGCAGATCGGAGAAAGGAATTTTATCCTTTATTAAGGACTACATTGCAGCATTTCTCATCCTTTAGAACAGATTTTCAAGTTAAATTGTTCTACTCTGTGTCCTGATTTCTTTCATTGTCTGATTTTTATTGGTGCATTCCATCCAGCCCTTTCTCTCTACAATTTCATTTTCTTTTTACTTGCACTCTCTTAATACTGAACTTTTTTCTTCCATCACACCTGAAACTGCAGACCAATAAACAGTGGTCAAGCACCTTTGTTCTCCCTTGCCAACAAAATAACCAAAAGTTCTTCTATTTAATTGATTCTTATAAGCCTTACGCTTAGATTTGTTTTTATAGTTATGCATATTATTTATTGCTAGACTTCTAATTTTTTCTTCCTATGACATAGCCTCAAATAGATGCTGTAATAAATACCTACCGTCTTTTCTAATGAAATTTTAAAGGCATATTTGAGTAGGACACTGTCGAAATAATCTGTACCTAGTAGACTGATAAGATAGAGTGAAACAACCTCTGCAAAATCCTAGTCAATCAATTGAAAGATACTTAAGGAAATGTAGGTCTTGGAAAGAATAAGGGATATATATTAGTCTATGTAAGAAAGTAAAAAAGACTTAATAGAGAGTTTGAGACTAGTGAGAGAATTTTGGAAGGTATTGTTGCATTTAACCCCTGACAGAAACTAAGAATCAAACAGCTGTTTGCTCACTTCCTCTGCCCCCGCTGGGGTGTGAGAGAAAATCAGAAGAGTAAAAGTCAGAAAACTCATGGATTGAGTTTAATAATTGAAATAAATAATAACAATAACAGTAATAAATTGTAATGAAAAGGAAAATAACAAAAGGAGAGAAAGAAATAGAAACAAGAAAGTCATGCAAACAGAAAACAGTGCTCACCACCAAACAAATAATGTTCAGCCTGTTCCTGAGCAGTACTCCTCCCTGCCAGGTTTCCTCCTAGTTTACACACTGAGTATGACATCATATGATATGGAATATCCCTTTTGTTGGTTGGGGTCAGCTGGCCTAGTCATGTCCCCTCCCAACTTCTTGTGAAGTCCCAACCTACTTGCTTATGGGGCAGGATGAGGAGCAGAAAAAGACCTTGATTCTGTGCAAGCACTGCTCAGCAGCAACTAAAGCATCAGTGTTCTACCAACATTAATCTCATCCTAAATCTAAAACACAGCACTCTGCCAGCTACTAAGAAGAAAACTGACTCAGCCAGAACCAGGGTAGGTACGTAGGAACTCAGTTAACAGGGTTGTAATAGTCATCTGAGATGCAAAACTGAAAGAAAGGCTAATAAGAACTTGTTTTATGCTTAGAGAAAGATCTTTTTTTTTCCTAGGATACAGAATTATATAAAATTTTCATGATGCATTTAGGAGAAAGAAAAAAAAAAAACCAAAAAACCAACAGAACAGAAACAAGTCTGGAAGCAAAAATTAACCTAAACAGAATAAGACAAATCATTTTGCAAGAGCCCACAAAGAAGGAGTCGAAATACCAAAGAAGCAAAGAAGAAATAAAGTATAAACATATTGTGCATAGTGACAAAGATCTTTCATGGGAAATTGCTTAAGATGTAGCTTCATCTAACGATGAACTAATATCAACTAGTATCTGTATTATTCATAAAATGGATGCTAGTGGAATGAATAATCAAATGCCAGAAGTTCTACTAAAGTTTTGGAAGTATTATTTTGAACATAGGTAGAATTCAGAGACAGGAAATGTCCTGTCTAAAAGTACTACAAGCCGTTGTAGAATAAACGTATCAAAACAAAACACAGTTAGGACCAGTAGACATTACACTTCCTAGACAACTGGTCAGTAGAAATTAATAATTAAATAATTGGTAATCGATCGTGGTGTAGTGCTCAGAATGCATAGGTTTATGTGAGTACCTAAAGTAGATGTTTATTTCTTAAAAATATATCTTTAAGTTGCAGAAAAGATTATTTTATATTCAATGTAGTTTCTGAGGAGAATAAACTGTGACCTTTCCTTTGTTTTTTTTTCTTTTTCTGTATCTTTGAAAACAGAAGCAGAATTTAAGCCCTTGGAATGTAAAATCTTACAAAAAGAGAACTTCATATGTTGTTGAAGAGTCTTTTCAATTATATTTTTTTTTCTGTACATAACAACATTTTATTTAAAATATCAAGCCAGATTAAGGAGTTTGAGTAGGTAGAATCTTCAGGTACTTATGTTGTCTAATAATAATTAAACTGGTTTATTATGAAATATATAATACTTTTAATGGAGCTACAAAACTCTAGACCTTAGTTCAGAAAAACATTAAAAAGAATTCCTGTTAATCTTGAAGAGTGGTGAATGAATAAAGCTGTTGTGTATGGACAGTTCTGGATAGATGGAGGTTGATATACAGTGCTTTCTAAGTCCTCTAAACAAACCTGGCATAATCAGCCATGTCCAGAATACACTATTTTTACAGTTTTGAGCCTAAGTTAATATTCCTTGCCTCTTAGCAAAACCTGTCAGCCTGAGTACAATGACAATGTCATTAGTTTTTAGTATATTTATAGCACTCCTTCTGGTGATTGCTGAAGACGTTTTTGTCAGACACAGTTTATGTCATTCATTCTTGCTTATAGGCAATATCAATGAACAGCAGGCTGACGCAAAGCATCTAAACATGATAATAATCTGCATTCATGTAACATTTTTCTTTTCATATTGCTAACAATACTCTAATAAGTCTTCAGAAGGATCTCACTGAATTAGATAATATCAAGCTGAAATAAAACTGAGCAGATTAAATCACAGAAAAATTGTCAGAGGTTATAGAGCAAATCAATGGCAGAAAAAATCAGACCTCGGGAACTGAATTTGAATAACCAATCCCTTGTCCACAATGGAGGTGATATTTTTATGCTGTTAGAATGATTTTGTGCAATTTGCAAGAGTAGATGATGTTTTACAGATACATTAAAAAAGATAGATCTTTTAGTTACAATCGTTTAATTTCAAAGGTCAAACACAAGGACAGAAGGCAGTTTCTTGACAGAAAAGCAAGATTATTGAATAATCATGTTGTGAATACAAAGTACTGTTTCTGTTGTAATGGTAGCTCTACCAGAACAGTAGATGAGACATGGAAAAGGGTGCTATAGAGTCTGAATAAGAGAATATTTAGTAATTTTCAACCAGAAAGAAAGCAAAAGCATATGTTTTTCCAAGGTGACTTCAGGATCCATGGCAACATGGGCAATTCAGTCTCTATGTGATGAGGTTCTATGTGACATGGACAGTAGGATGAGCATACCTGCCATGTGCAAACCCCTGCAAGTGTAAATCACAGCTTTCAGAGTCGCAGCACGTACAAAAACATCAGCACATACACAAACAAAGCACAACAGATTATAGGAGGTCTAATGTGTATGGTGGTGTTTAGGTGTTCAGTGCACAAACTATGGGACTCGCTCAGAGACCTCAGATCTGATTGTAGATATGGACTGCAAAGTAAACCCATCTCTCTGTCAGTTTTGTATGCACCTCTGCCCTCTAAAACATGCAGAAAAAGACTTCACAGTATCACAGTATCATAAGGTCGGAAAAGACCTTTGAGATCGAGTCCAACTTTCACATATGCACAAAATGCTTGCTTCTTTATAATTTTCCTGCTAACAAAGATTTTTGCAACTGATTGCAATGAATACAGCATATCCATTCTTACCCCTTTATGTTTGTTAAGTGGTAACAATAATGTCGTTACGCCTTTACTATGAAAGTAGAGAATTTTTTTGACTTAGGTATTGACAACGTTCACGTTAATAGCAAGTTTTATAGTCTTTAAAAATTTGTTTTACTTAATTTTTAAATAATACATCAGTGATTTGAAATTCTCAGAGCCGCATAGACATTGTTGGTTATTAGGGTTGGTTTTTTTCTCTAAATATAGAGCGGAAAGTCTTAACACAGGACGAAGTCACTCAGGACACTGGATACAAAGAAAGAAAATAAATCCCCAATAGATTCTTTTGGACTCCAAGTTTTTAAGTAAAATTAATTAAGGCTGACCTGTATAAGCTGATCATAGAAAGGCACTCAAATCACAACTACTTGGAAAAAATACTTTCTCTCACTCACAGAATATGTCATCTGTTAAATTATGTATCTTGCATAAAATGGTAAAAACTTCTTTTTAAGTTATTGACAAGGTAAGCCAGAAGCCAATTTTTAAAAGTAATTGAGAGATTAAATAACTAAATCTGGAAATAATATATATTAACATTTTTGTTTTCATTTGTTAATGCTGCTAATTCATTCATTATTTTTCTACTTGACTTTTTGATTGTCTCTGATATATTTTACTTTATTTAATTAAATATTCTTGTTGACATAGCTTCTTCACTGCATAAAACAAACTCAGTTCTTCCTCAACTCAGTCGCAACCCAAATATATTTTAATTTGAGTTTAAGAAAAACAAGTATTTGATTCAGAATATGTCAAAAAGTGAAGAGATTTCTTTCCCCTTGGATCAGTTCTAAAATGTATTCATTCATTATGCATACTATAAATATAAAAGTGGAACCCAGCAGTAATAAGGACAGAATTAAATTGCAGGGTGCCATGTGTGGTTCCTTTTATAGCTGCATTCATATTGATTACATGTAATTTTTATAGCAGACCTCTTTTAACTGTATAGGTGAAGATGGCAATTAAGTGTCTGCTGATTTTCGCTATGTTGCTCTAAGATATCCCGGGTATGGTAGGTTTTTATATAATTATTTCCATTCTCTTATCCTTTTAACCTTCAGATTAAACACTAAACATTTGTGATTCATTCTGTTTTTTCCCCTACAAACTATAGCAATTAAATTCACTCTTTTTTTTTTCCTAGGAGTTTACAGCATACATAAAAATATGGACATATGAGTGCTATTTAAAAAAAAAATAAGTTGGGGATGGTTGCTGAGAGGTTTTATAGTTGCCCCTAAGTGATGCAGGACCAGCAACACAACAACATAAATAAGTTCTTAGATAAACTAATTAGAAAGATTCACACCGTGCTTATGATGAGGACAGACACAGAATAGAATCACCTCTACTTGCGTATGTTCTATTTCTATGTGAGCCTGCAAGCTTTACGAAGTCTATAAGGCTCGTGTCCTCATCAGAATAATCACTACAAATATTTTTCATTGTCACTGCTGTTGGTCAAGCCTATTTTTATTGTCAGCTCAATATTGGCCCCCACCTTAGAGACCCTTAAGGTCCCATGCTTCATAACCCCACCTATAACCTACATAGTTTTTCTGAGGCTATGTAACTTATGAAGTGGAACTACAGAAAGATGATATCTAGAGGAAAAGATAACTCATTTTTTAAGAGACCTAGATAATGAAGCATTTCCAGTTTAGCTGGAAGATTGTTTGTGTGTTTCTGTGTGTGTGCTCTGTAAAACTTTTGTTGGAAAATCTTTGTAGTCTGCACTACCTAAATGACAAAAATATAAATTAAAACCAGTACTGGAATAAAGAAATGTTCCATACAAATGTTCTGTGTGGACTGAAATAAAGATTTTAGCTCCATGAAGTCCTCTAGGAGACTTTTCTGTCTATATAATTTATGTGAGAATCACCTGAATACTGCATCATATTTGCTATAGAGCATCTTAAAGCATATAAAATGTATTTGGTTTCCTAGTAACACGCATCTTGTGTAAGCATCTACAGCTCTTATTAAAAAGGTTTTTGCAAATGTATTAAGAAACATTTATTCTGTACCTCAGACAAACACATGAGTGCAATTATGCATATATGTTGCTCATAGTTCAGTCCCTCTGGTGTTGTAATCATTTGTCTCAGCAAAAACCTAGACATCATTAGTTGTATTCTGATTCTCTCCTTTTCTATAAGTTTAAGTGTATATTTTATGCATAGATATTCTGTAGATGTTGAGGGGTTTAATATCTTTTTCTGTATTACTTACAGTGATGTAATCTACTGGAAATACTGTCCTTTAATGGTAAACTGCTGTTTCTTCTTATATACTTGGATATTTTGTCATTGACATCGAGATTGGATACCTACCATATATATCCTCTCCATGGAAAAGGTGGAAGCCTTTATTGGTATGAGCAATCTTGAAGAATCCTGGGTCCCAGAAACCAGGGGGAAGGGCTGGAGCAAGAAAGATGTACTTTTGATGGAAGATGATTGAGTGAGGAAATGCTTAAGCAAACTGAACATGTATTAGTCCATGGGCCCTGCTGTGATGCACCAACAGGTGCGCTGGGTGGCCCTGCTTGAGCAGGTGGTCCAGATGACTTCCAGATGTTCCTTCCAGTCTCAAACTCTCCATGATTCCTCTATGTTATAGCTGCGTCCTTCTGACTGGGAGACTCAGTAATTTATTTTCTTCAGAAAGAAACATGTAATTTTTAGTTAGAAGTGGAAAATGGAAAATATCAAACAAGTAACTTAAATAAAAATGGAAGTTTATCTGTTTGTCCTGATGCAAAAAAACTTACGTCAAATAAATATTGAGATATTCTAAGAAAACGTACTCTATTCTTAATTGATTTGAAGGTGGGGAGGTTGCCTTTTTTCCATAATAAATTAGCGATGTGCTTTTGTGTGCCCTCAGAACAGTTTTTTGATATTATTTGGATGACCTTCCTACCTTTTCTTTCCTCTGTTTGGGAAAATGGTTTTCTGATTGTCTCATCAGCTACTTTGGCCAAAGTTGAATTCACTTCATAGTCAATGTTAACTGATTGTAAATGAAGTAATATATAAATATCCATGATGTCATTCTACCTTCTTATTTGTCCTTTATAATGCCCTGAATTGTGTCACTCTTACGAATGTGCAGGCCATGCTACGAGGCCCTTTTGTCCTGAACGTTTAATGCCTAATACATGTTATTGTAATTGGGAAAATCACAGTAACAACCTGGCATGGTGAAAAAAGGATTCTACACTGCCACTAGACTTACTGAACAACAAGGGTTTGACAGAGCAAAGGACAACTCAAATTAAAAAGGAAGAAAGACAGTGGCTTTGCCAGTCTTCACAAATCAAAAGTCAAAAGTCGAAAGTCAAACAGTCTGATTACTTGAAAATGATACAGTCAGTCATGGAGGACTAGAATTATAGAATATAAAATATCTCCAGTTGGCAAGGACCCATAAATATCACCGAGTCCAACTTCTTGATTCTCACAGGACTACCTAAACCTGAATCATATGACATCCAGATGCTGCTTGAACTCTGACAGGCTTTGTGCTGTGACCACTTTGCTAGGGAGTCTGTTTCACAGACCTACCACCCTCTCAGTGAAGACTCTTTTCCTAATCTCCAATCTGAACTTCCCCTGATGCAGTTTCATACCATTTCCACTTGTCCTGTAACTAGTCACCAAAGTGTGGAGATCAGCACATCCTGTCTGCTGCCCACCTTAAGGAAGTTGTAGACTGCAATGAGGTCAACCCTTCTTTAACGTGAACAAGCCAGTGGCCTCAGTCACTCCTCAGAAGTCTTGCCCTCGAGACCTTTGACCACCCTGGTCACCCTCCTCTGGACACACTCTAATAGTTTGATGCCCTTCTTTATTGAGGTGCCTGAAACTGCACACATTTTAGATTGGGCCAGCTATTTTCTTCGACCAGCTATGCTGTACTTGATGCAACCCAGGACATAGTCGGTCCTTTTGGGTGCCAGGGCACACTGTTGGCTCATATGTTGACTCATATTCAACCTGCCTTTAACACAAACCCCCAGATGTCTTTCTGTGGGGCTGCTCTCCAGCCTCTCATCCCTGAATCTGTGTTTATATAACAAGGATTACCCCAACTCAGGTGCAGGATCTGGCACTTTCTCTTGTTAAATGTTATGTGTCTGGTGATTGTCCGGCCCTCTAGTTTATCCAAATCTCTCTGTAAGGCCTCTCTACCCTTGAGGGAGTCCATGACTTTAGTATCATAACTGACATAATACATTCGACTTCTGCATCCAGACAATTTATAAAATCATTAAAGATCACTGACTCCAAAACTAAGCCCTGGCGAACCCCACTGGTCATTGGTCACCAGCCTGATGTCACTCCATTTGTTGTAACTCTTTGAGCTCAACCCATAAGACAATTGTTCATCCAACATATTATGGATTTCTCTATCTTCATGCTGGACATTTTTTTTCAGAAGAATACAGTGATTGCACAGTCAGAGCAAATAATAAGGTTGAATGATGCAATATTGTGTAACAAATGATAAGTGGTGGGGAGGGATCAAGTAAAAAAGGCAAATTAATACAAAATGAAATTGTGGGGAAGGCAGAACCGGTCCAGTGATGTAATATGATAAATGATGCTCTTTTTCCTCATTAAAGTGAAAACCAAGCAGGAAGGCTTCTCTGAAGATTAAATGGAGGCCAAATATCCGGTACACCAAGTGTCAAGTGTAACTCTAGATTTGTTAGAATTTCCTTTGTTTAAAGGCTTTTATTTTTTTAACAGCTGTGGCTTTATACATTGTGTTTCACCGAGTCAGAGGTAAAGTACTGAGAAGCTGTTTTAGTTATGAGTAGGCAGTTGAAAGTGGACAATGAATTCAGTGGGTCACATTCAGTACTATAGAGCATGAAGTCATCTTGTTTGGTCATGCATTAATAGCAGAGCAAATAAACAAAGAAAATATTCAAAGATATGTAGGAAATGATCAAATAAAAGCATTATCAAAGTACTGTGAACCCGAACAGACGTGTTAATATATTGCATATATATTTCTGCTAGCAAGTTTGTGCTAATGGTGCATCTATTCTGAACTGTGAGTTATTTTCTGTTTTACAGCACTTCAATAGAAGCTTGTGCAAGGCTTTTATGATGACAAATGGACAGTAAAAAAGTACAGTCAATAGATTAGCAGACAAAGAACTGAAAACATGAAAAAAACTCTGAAAGAACATCGTAAAAATTTAAAAAATAAGTAAATAAACAGAAAAAAACCTCAAAATGGAAGATAGAAAGAGCTAAGCCAATAACAAGACACAGACCCATGCAATACAAAAGAATATTACATAAATTAACAAATGGTTAATTCATCACAGAGACAAAAATAATTACAGACTCAAGTGCAACCCAAAAGCCTCTAATATAAAAATAAACCTGATGGATCATTTCTCTGGGGCAAAAATCAGAGCCATCTTCTAAGGCCATGTTTAAAAGGTCAGAGGCAGCATAAATAGTTTTCTTCTCTGCCTCCAACTTCACCCTTATGCTCTTGGTTTATAGGTTCCCTCTTGACTCTTCTAGCCTTGTGGTGGGCTGTGATACAAGGTGAAATAAATGCATTTGTCTCTGTATCTCCTATTATTGCTTCTCCCCTTGAGGGGAATGGCCATATGAATTAACTTTTTCAGGAGTTATTGGGAGAATAAAGACTGCAAAAAGCCACTCAGCATTTTTGCTGATGTAGAATGTAAGAAACATGCACTAAAGCACTAAAATCAGTGTAACTGCTCTTGGCAAGTCAGCCAAATCCAAATAAGGTGTTGTAACTGTCCCCTAACTAGTCTTAGCACATGGATCAAGAATGTGTAGGCTTATGTAAAAACCTGCCTACTGCTCCTGAAAAAATCTACTTCAAGACTCCCTGTGGCAGGAACTCCTTCCATCTCATTAAAGTCTTTTTCTCCTAGAAATAGTTAGCACTCCGTGTACTGCAGAGTCTCCTTCTTACATTAAGTCAGTTGTCAGTTTTGATCATGGTCTGGTTTCTGCTCCTCCACAACTTTTGGAATTTTGGATTCTTCCAGGTCATCCAGTATGCCTTTTTTACCCCGCCATACAGTGTTTAGGTTTCCAGACCTGATGTACAAATGTCTTGACAGGGAAGGACATGAAATGAGCTCACATTCCTCCAAGTTACCGCTAGAGTGCAAGGGCACTTTATATCTCTCACATCATATTTTGGAATAACTTATCATCTCATGCTCAATGTTAACTGTACAAAGCAGTTAAAAATGAAATTTTTTCATTTTCTTTTTCCAAGGGACACATGTAATGAAGTTAATTTTCTGCATTAAACTACCGCTTTTGAAATGCAAACTAATGCAAATATCTAATACTAAGAAAAACGCACTATTCTGCTTTTAGGCCAAGAAATTTCTCAATGACAGGGAAAAATCCCTGACATGGCTTATCCACGTATGTTAAAACATGTAAAAGTTGAAATCCTGAAATCACAGCTTTTGCTCTTCCATCGGGAACTTTGTGTATTTTCTGGAAGAATACTAAAACCATCCTGAACATCTAACATGTTCTTCACTTAGGGGGTGTTCCTCATTTTTGGAAAATTTTCATAGCCAGAATTTGCTTTCACCAGTTGAATATGTCAGTCAAAATAAACTAGTTAAATGGGTTTTGGCAACCATCAGGACACAATGAAAGTGTGTATTCAGAATTTGAAGTGCTGTAGTGTCTAGTCATACAGATTCAGACATTATTTAAGTGGAAAGAGAACCTCGAAAGGCTTTGGAAACACTGTAGTTTAGAAGATGTGCTGAACTTCCTTTGTCTGCTCGAGGATGATCATATCATTGTGGCCATTGTGATTGACAATGTCTGAACAGTGGGCTGATGGGTGCAGCCGTGAATGTTTCATCAGACACCCAGATATCACTCTGATATTTTCAGAATATTGTCTTTGTGCCTTTGTTACTGGAGAAGCTGGCAGCCCGTGGCTTGGATGGGAATGTTCTGTGCTGGGTTAGGAATTGGTTGGATGGCCGAGCCCAAAGAGTGGTAGTGAATGGTGTCCCATCCAGCTGGCGGCCGGTCACTAGTGGCGTCCCCAAGGGTTCGGTGCTGGGCCCGGTCCTGTTTAATATCTTTATTGATGATCTGGATGAGGGGATTGAGTCCTTCATCAGCAAGTTCGCAGATGACACCAAGCTGGGAGGAAGTGTCGATCTGCTAGAAGGTAGGAGGGCCCTCCAGAGGGACCTTGACAGGCTGGAGAGATGGGCTGAGTCCAACAGCATGAGGTTTAACAAGTCCAAATGCCGGGTCCTACACTTTGGACACAACAACCCCATGCAGAGCTATAGGCTGGGTGCAGAGTGGCTGGAGAGCAGTCAGGCGGAAAGGGACTTGGGAGTGCTGGTGGACAGGAAACTCAACATGAGCCAGCAATGCGCTCAAGTGGCCAAGAAGGCCAGCGGCATCCTGGCCTGTATTAGGAATAGTGTGGCCAGCAGGACTAGGGAGGTCATCATCCCCTTATACTCGGCACTGGTCAGGCCGCACCTCGAGTGCTGTGTCCAGTTCTGGGCCCCTCAGTTTAAGAAGGATGTTGAGATGCTGGAGTGTGTCCAGAGGAGAGCGATGAGAATGGTGAAGGGGCTGGAGCACAAGCCCTATGAGGAGCGACCGAGGGAGCTGGGGTTGTTTAGCCTGAAGAAGAGGAGGCTCAAGGGAGACCTTATTGCTCTCTACAACTACCTAAAGGGAGGTTGTAGTCAGGCAGGGGTTGGTCTCTTCTCTCAGGTGACCGGTGACAGAACAAGAGGACACAGTCTCAAGCTTCGCCAGAGGAGGTTTAGGCTTGACATTAGGAAGAAGTTCTTTACTGAGAGGGTGATTGGCCATTGGAATGCGCTGCCTAGGGAGGTGGTGGAGTCGCCATCCCTGGAGGTGTTTAAAGAGAGATTGGATGAGGCACTTGGTGACATGGAGTAGTTGACAAGTAGGAGTACGTGTAGTGTTGGGTCATAAGTTGGACTCGATCTCAAAGGTCAACCATATGATATTGTGATACTGTGATACTGTGAGTTGAATTGAAGTTGGCTTTCTTATGCTTAACTTTTTTCTGGTACTGAAAAGTACCAGAAGTACTGCTATGTATATGTACTGCAAGTAGTGCTATGAATATGCCCACAAGTTTTAAGCTAGTGTTGGAATTGTGAATCTTTGCCTATTTTGTTATCTAAATACTACTAAGTGTTCCTTAGACAAACTAGAAGAACTGTTTGCTTGACGTCTGAGGTAAACAATGGATAGTAAATCATGGAATCATAAAATCATAGAATAATTTAGTTTGGAAAAGACCTTTAAGGAAGGGTATGATGCCCAACATCCAACTGCCAATCCACCACTAAACCATGCCTCTAACTATAACGTCTATACATCTTTTAAATACCTCCGCCATTTCCCTCGGTAGGCTGTCCCAATATTTGATAAGCCTTTCAGTGAAGAAATGTTTCCTAATATCCAGTCTAAACGTCCTGTACTGCAACTTGAGACCATTTCCTCTGGTCCAATCACTTACTACTTGGGAGGAAGGACCAACACCCACCTCACTATAACCTCCTTTCAGGTAGTTGTAAAGAGCTGAGGTCTGCCCTCAGCATAAAACTAGACTAAAACATCCTAGTTCTAGCATACCATCTCCATATCCATAACGTAACTTGTCTTTTAACTTACAATTTCCATATAAACAAAGTTAGCTGAAGTGCTGGAAAGGCTAACTATTCCACTCAGAAAATAACCCCATATCTTAGAACAGATCTGTGAAACTTTCAAATGCTCTACAGCTATGGAAGGTCTGTGATGACAGCCTCAGTGTTGGGACCATGTGCTCTTCTATCCCATAGACATTAATTTTTCATCAGCCTATAAGACCCAAAGCAAACCTTTAATCTTGCACAACAGGTTTCCAGCCAAAGGAGCTGCCTTTATCAATCCACTCTGAGGTAGAATGCTCTATAATAAGGAACAAATGAGTAGGGTGTCACACTAAAAGTAGGTTAAGAAGTACACGCATAAGCTAGAAAAAATTTCAGAAAGACAATCCCAATCCAATGGTTGTCACATCTGATTTTTTTTTCTTACTCTCTCAGTGAATAACATAGACTATAGTAGAACTCATTTGCTGATTTGACACAAGCAGTACATCATAAGTTGTTCAAAGTACTTTTTCTAACTTCTTTTGTGAAAGCATCTTCAAAACCACTTTTCTGCCTGTTCTGATTTAAGAGTTTTATCAAAGTGAATTTTTCCCCCCTCTGTTACTAGATGCAAAAATGTACCTTACTGAATCAAGCATACGCTAACAAATTTGTTCTTTCACATTAAAAAAACTTGCTTTAAAAAAGCAAACAAACCAAAATAGTTTTAAGGGTAATATTTCAGAAGACCAAACTTACCTGTTTGTCATTTGGAAGAGGTATTTAAGCTTATAACTAAGTAAAGGCAAGGAATGAAGTCTAGGTTCTGCCATTCCTTTAATTCATATTTTGCAACTCCTGCTTATCTTGTTTGAAATTTTGGTGGTTGTTAGTTCTTATATCCCTTTCTTCCTAATTCACTTACAAAATTTCCATGTATCTATCAACGATGTTTCCTTGATCTCTACAGTTTTCACTTCTTAACTCTTTCTTTCTTTAGCTAGTGTTATCTTCGATCTGCCTTATGTCAGTCTTTGCTATTTTTGGTAAACTAATGATATTAATTCTGTTTTTTCCAATTTCTGCTGGAATGGATTCGCAGATAGAAAGGCTGTTGAGCAACATTTTTTTTTACCTGACTTTTGGCTTTTGTCCCACTAGAGAACAAGTATAAAGCAAAGATTTTAATCTTTTTTCTCAATATACAAAATATATTTAAATATATATATTTATATTAAATCAGAAATTATCTTGCTGATATCTCTGAAGAGATATGTTGCCTTTGCTAACGATTTCTATCTCTTTTTCCCCAGTACAGTGCAATCATTGGAAGACCAACTATGTGATGAACAAAAAGTGTGAATTTCCAATATTTTGTTCCTGTTATAGTCTGATAAATACACATCTTAATTTATAACTTTCTTGCTACCTTCTGCCTGCCAGAGTAATACACAGAGCAATATTTTTCTATGATTTGGAAGATATTAGTTTGTCAATAAAATATTAATACTGTTTTAAAAAAAAGATAGCAAATTTTTGTGCAGGAATATTTTCTTTCTTTATTAAGTAATCTATTTGTTGTCATTGAAAATAGCAAATGATATAGCAGGTTTGTCCAGACTCATTTCTCTTTTCATAAAATCTTTTTTCCTAAGTGCAAAAGAACCCATAGGGTTTTCTTTTGTATGTTTCTTCATTCTTTTGTTGGAAAACACATCCATAACATCTTAAAAAGCAGCAAAATTTTGTCGATGTCTAGCAAGTGCTTCATGGAACTCAGTGATTTAGAATAACAATTGTGTACTGAAGTGAAAGAAGTTGTGATTGTGACTTCTACTCATTAACTATATCTGTCAGAGAGATGGAGGAGCAGTGAAATGTGCTTTGGGATGGAGAAAGGGGGAGAAAAGACTGAAATTAAATTAAAATAGTCACTTGAAAAAAGTGTCCTTTATCTGCTCTCAGAAAGTTTCTTAGACAAAGTAAAAAGTGGGAAGCATACATGCAGTTTAGCCTTTCCTATATACCTAGCCAATATTAATATTAACAAGGCATAAATTGGAATGTGTAAAGTAATTTGAACTTCTACTGACTTCAGAAATAATTGTGACTGTTTATCACTTTTCAACTAAGTCCTTTGCACCTGCACTCTTTAAAATGTACATTTTATTAAAATATTTTATTTTTATTGTATTAGTCTTTATTCAACATTATATTAATATGCATCTAGACAATCTTATGATTATATAGCATGTTTCCTCCTTCAAATATTTGCTCAGTAATTGTAATTTTGTGTTGACATGCACAAATAGCAACTCTAAATTGCCAATCTGACTCTAATCAAAGGTGAATTTGACCAGAATTTTGAAGTACTTTGGGGGAGTACTTCAAAAGGGAGGAGAAATTAATCTGTTGCATTAACTTCTACTTTACTGTATGATGAAATACACCGTAGCACGTAAGTCTTGAAAGTATTTTGATAAACACTTTTTTCCTAGTTTATTTTTATGATCTCCTACAATCCCTTAGGATTAAAAAGGTGCATTGATAAGGGAAATAACTGAAAGAAGAGTCATGTTCATAGACCATGTTTCTCATGGTGACCTCTACAACATTGATACCTGTTGGAAGGCAAACACAGCAGAGCTCAAGAAATCTATATTTCTAGAATGCATTGGCAACAACATCCTGACACAGGTTATCAAGGACCCAGAAAGGAAATGTGCTCTGCTGGACCGAATGTTTTCAAACAATGAAGAACTTATTATGGATGTGAAAGCTGGGGACTGCTTTCGCTGCAGTGACGATGAACTGGTGGAGTTCAGAATCACAGAATCATAGAACAGTTTGGCGTGGAACAGATCTTAAAAATTAAATATTTCCAGCCCCCTTGCCCTGGGCAGGGACATCTCCCAGTAGTCCAGGCTGCTGAAGGCCCCATCCAACCTGGCCTTCGACATTTCCAGGGAGGGGGCATCCATAACTTCCCTGGGCAACCTATGCCAGTGTCGCACCGCCTTCATTGTGAAGAATTTCTTCCTAATGTCTAATCTAAATCTTCCCCCTTCCAGTTTAAAGCCATTCTCCCTTATCCTATCACTACAGGCTCTTGTAAGAAGTCCCTCCCCAGCTTTCTCGTAGGTCCCCTTCAGGTACTGGAAGGCTGCTATGAAGTCTCCCCGAAGCCTTCTCTTCTCCAGGCTGAACAAGACCAACTCTTTCAGCTGTCCTCATAGTAGAGGTGTTCCAGTCCTTTGATCAACATTGCAGCCCTCCTCTGGACCTGTTCCACCAGTTCCATATCCTTTGAAAAGCAGGGCCAAAATCTGGATTTTGGATAGAGTGGACTTTAACCTTTTCACATATCTGATTGGAAGAATCGCATGTCTATAGAGAGAAGAGCAGACTAGGAAAGCTGACTGACATTCAAAAATTACCTTCTTCAAGCTCAAGAAAGGTTCATCCACCAAACAGGAAGTCATGCAAAAGCAGTCAGAAGACTGCATGGAACAACAAGCAGCTCCTATCTGAAAAAAAAAGGCATAAAAAGGAAGCGTACGATAGAAGCAGTGGCAGGAAGCCCAAGAAGAGTATGGAGTTTCTGTTCAACACATTGAGTTCTGTGGAGTTCAGTCATGCAGTTCAGAAAAGCCCGGAGACTGAGAAAAGCCTAGAGATCAGAAAAGCCAAGGCTGACCTGAAGTTGAATCTGACAAAGGATGTAAAAGGCAACAAGGGATTTTAAAGGTACATCAGCAGGAACAGGAAGACTAGGGAAAATACGAATAGAGCAGGGGACCTGATGACAAAGGACATGGTAAAAGTTGATGCACTCAATGCCTTTTTTGCCTCAGTCTTGCCAGTAAATTGACCTTCAGGAATCCTTCCTGGGTGAGTAGAGGGAAAATCTGGAGCAAAAAAGACTCTCCATGAAGCAGGACCATGTAAGGAGCACTTCAAAAACCCGGATGTTCAAAAGTCCATGCAGCCTGATGGGTACTGAGAGAACTGACTGAGGTAATTGCAAGGTCACTCTTATCTTTGAAAAAAGTCACTCTTATCTTTGAAAAAGTCATTGTGATTGAGAGAGGTTCCTGAAGGCTAAAAGAAGCAAATATTACTCCCATCTTCAAGAAAGGAAAGAAGGAGGACTTGCAGAACAACAGGCTTGTCACCTTCCCCTCATTCCCTGAGAGGGAGATTGAACAACTAGTTCTGTAAACCATTTCCAGACAAGAAAATGACTGGGAGTACTAAGTGTGGATTTATGGTGGGAAAATCATGATTTATCAACTTGATAGTCTTTTACAATGAGATGACTAGTTTGATGAATGACACAAGAGCACTGGGTATGGTTTACATCAACTTCAGGAAGGTTTTTTACAGTATCTCTCGTAACATTGTAATAGACAAGCTGACAAAGTACAGGTTAGATAAGTAGATAGTGAGGTGGAGAAAAAATATGGCTGGATGCCTGAGCCCGGACAGTAGTGATAACTAAAACAAAGCCCAGTTGGAGGCCAGTCACTAGTGGTGTACTGTACTGCTGCCAGTACTGTCCAAAATCTTCATTAATGACCTAGGTGCTGGAGTAGAGTGCACCCTCAGCAAGTTTGCAGATGATATGAAACTGGGAGAAATGACTGGTAGACCCAGATGGTTTTGTCACTGTTAAGAGGGACATGACATGCTGGAGAACTGGTCTAACAGGAATCTCATGAAGTTCAGCAAAGGAATATGTAATGTCCTGCACCTGTTCAGGAATAACCTGAGGCACCAATACACACTGGGGCTCAACCATCTGGAATGTACTACTGCAGAGAAAGACCTTGGGGTCCTGTTCACAACCACAAGCTGACCATGAGCCAGCAATGTGCGTTTGTGGCCAAGCAGGTCAACAGTTTCCTCGGTGACATTAGGGAGACCACTGCCGGAAAGATGAGGGAGGTGATCCTTCTCATGTGAGACACATCTGGACTGCTGAATCTAGTTCTGGGATCCCCAACACAACAGAGACATAGGCATACTAACTGTAGGCCATGAAGATGATTCAGGGGCTTTAGCATCTGTTTTATAAAGAGAGGATGAGAGAGCTCGGACTATTAAGCCTGGAGAAGGGAAGGAAGGCGCAAGGAAACTTATCAATATTTGTAACTGATAGAAGGGAATAAAGAAGATGGAGACAGACTCAGTCATATCTAGTGAAAAGACAAGAGAGATCAAGCACAAACAAATACAATAAATTCCATTTGGAAACAAGAAAACGTGTTTTATTGTGAGAGTGCTCAAAGACTGGAATAGGTTGCCCAGAAAAGCTGCACAGTCTCCATCTGCAGAGACATTCAAGACTCTACTGGATACGGTCTTGGGCAACTTGCTCTAGCTGATGATGCTTTAGCAAGGTGTTTGGACTAGATGATGTCAAGACCCCCTTCCAATCTCAACCATTCAATGATTATGTAATTTTATACATTGCATCCAAACCAGTATGAATCTCACACCACACTGTAGCAAAAGTTCCAGTGTTAACGCTCACAATAGCAGTTTTTGGAAACTAGTTTCACAGTGGTTGTTGTTTTGGTTTGGTTTTTCTCCTTTTCTTTTATAAATAGTTCCTGTCCAGCTGTTGTCAACTAACAGTGTCAGTTCTTTTTAACTTTTAATGAACTATGCCTTCAGGTTCAGTTGCTGTTTAAGAGTAGTCTGCCTCTACAGCGGTAAAATAAGAGCCCTTTCAAATAACTCTGTAATATGGATAGCACACACACTAGATCGTTTTGTCTGTTATTTATCCTTTTGGGGAAAAGTGGTGAATAGTAAGACAGGATAACATGCATCTTTCATTAACTTTAGGGAAACTAGACAGTTTTCAAACATCTAACGTATCCAAATGTGTCTTAACTGTTTTTCAAAGGCTTTTGGCATGTTTGTACACTGTCAAACAGAAAAGAGATTCTGCAGGAAGCAAGCCCTGTCTCATGTGGAACCTGTCAGCCAGTGAATTATAGCTATAAAAAGCTAAAGCACTTGCTATACTTTTGCGTAGTATAGCTTACCTAAGTTTTTAATTTGTTCAGTGACATATGGAAGGACTACAGATTATAGATTAAAAGCCAGGAAGGAAGAGAGGGGTTTTGGCAGGAGAGATAGATTATATGGCACAAACTGTATAGGGAACTGTTGAACATATAAAAGAAATTGTGGTCATAAAATTTGAGTAAAGACCAGCAAAATAATTGTACAATTTTTTTTAAGTAATGAAGCAGCAACTTCACCACCAGATTGACATTTATTTAGTCATCCTGCTGTTTTCTTAATACATGACTTCAAAGAATAATTTAGTTGATATATTTGAACAGTATCTTTCACACTGGCTGATTTTCTTGGAGTTTTCCATTCATTATTTATTAATTAATGTATCCTACTATCACAAGCCATGCCATAATTTGTGTTTTAACCATTTTTCCTCTATTTTTTCCCACATAAAAAGATCTCAGACTTTTAAACATTGTTAACTGTATCACTAATTAAATTGTCAATTTTGTAATATCTACTTCCATTATTGTTCAGCTATTGTATTTATTACTAGATATTAGAAGCCTGTTACTATTGCTATTACTAAGATAGTAACTCATTAACACTAATTTTACCTCTATTACATCTTAATAGCTTTTGACCCTGAAAAACTTGAAGATCTCTATGTGTACTTAACTTTTTAATGTATCTAATACAGGGTGGGGTCTTTTTTTTGTTTTTAATAATCAAGATTTGAAGTAACATTTGCTAAAGGGATGTTTCTTGCTATGTGTTCATTAGTAATATATACTAGCTTGACATAGCTGACATCATTGTGCTCCACGTGGAACAGGTCAACAATCCACTAATGTATTCCCTCAGTGGTTCATTACTAGACCTGAAAGTTTGAATCAATATCAAAAAGCCTGCTTTAAAACTTGAAAATTTGACATATTCTATTTTTTTTTTTTCTGAAGCAATTTTTATCATACTTTGAACTGCCGGAGATCATATTCTGACCTGGGACTCATCAAAAGTCAATGAAAAGACTCCACTGATTTCCGCTGAACCACTGTGAAAGAAGTAGAATAAATATTGGAAACACAACTTTGACCCTTTTTATTCATTAAAATCACTATTGACTGGAGTTTGCAAACATTTACTACTAAAGCTGAATATATTTACATATGTACATATGTAGAAGACAAATATACACACATATGTATGTAAATATTTATATACACCTATGCATACTGTGTCTTTCAGAGAATTAGAAATCACTGTGTTTATGGTATTGTGGAGTTGATGCCATACAGTTAGTACTGATGGCTGTGGCTTTTGGTTATACTGAATTGCTAGGGTCAAGGTTATCAGACTTCAGAACAAAGTAAGTCAAACTGAAGCAGAAGTATTCTTTGTGCCCAGGCTCCCTTGCTCAAGTCTTGTGTATTCATGTCACTTGTCCCTTAAAAAAAACCCAGGGGATCTCATTTGCAGGCACTGCTTCTTGTCTTGGTTTTAATTTTCTTGTAATTTTTGTCACACATTTATCAGAATGTCTTGCTTATTTACCGTCCCTTGTGATAATTATTTTTTTTTCCTCTGTCTGGCTTATCTATTATCTATTAGTTAGTCCTCTGTTTACAAGTTTTTCTATGCCTCCCACAGACATCTACACACTTTTTTGTCCCTTTGTAGATCACAACATTCACGTACATATGTAAAATGTACACATATAATTATTTTGTTTGGCAATATTGCTACCGTTGTTATTACCAATGTTTTGATTGGAAGCTTCTCACTGGTCCCAGGAACTCTGGCAGGAGCAATTTTTGCAGATCTCAGGACATGAAGGAAAAATTTAATCTTTCTGGTCCATGTACTTTCTAAAAGTTTAATCTTTCATCAGAACATTTTTACATTCCCATTTTTAACAATTAATTTAAGGACTTTTTGATGCTAAATTAGTGGTGACTGATTTTGAATAATGTCATTATCAAATTATGGTTTTTTGTCAATTCATGAAGAATTTCAAATCTGTCCCAAAGTGCTAGAACTTCATACATTTGTTCTGCTTTCTCAGTTGTAAAGCTTTTTGATTTATGTCTTTCTAAATAATAGTTAATTAGTATTAAAAAAATATTGCTAGCATCAAGTAGCTACTAAGCGCTCATTCTCACTGAATTCACATTTTGGACTCATATGTTTCACATGCTTTACCACTATTTAAGCTTCATTATTTCCTAAGTAAATTGGTGTAGAGACTATATAAAATAACCACCACTACAGGGAAGATAAAGCAGGGTGTGACACAGACATAGTCTAAATGAAGCAGAAAAATAATAAAGCCGTGAGTCACAGAGTTGCTATACTATGTGATGTTAAATATAGTGCCCGATACTAGGACACTGTGAAAGGACAAGGAGTAACACACAGCCAGAAGTTAGAATGTCACAGTGCGACAGTGGTTAATTTTTTATAAATTCACTGCCTACACACAAAAGCCGCAACCTGCTTTTATTCAAAGTGTCACTGGCCCAGTTTGGTTCTGAATTGCACGGTTATTGCACAGACTTAAGCACAGATTTTTCCCATTTTCTAAAAAAACAGCTAGACTGTCTTGTTTTTGTCTGGTTTTATTATGGTTTGAGTTAAACTGGGGCCTGTATCCTGACTCTGGCTCAGTGTAGTGTAAGTAACTTCATTTTCTGAAAGATAACTGCATGTTTTTCAGACAATTTCTCTCTAGAAACGATAACATGGGACATTGATATACAGAAAGGCCAATGTTTGTATTTATTCCCCTAGTAACTGAGGCCATCCTCTAGCTAGCAAAAAAGGCCACCCCTGCAGGGTCTTGATTTCTTGTGTGAGGGCCAACATACCGTGAGGACATTGTTTGTCTGATAGTTCCTGATCCCGGATCCGTGCATTCCTGAGTTCAGCTCCCTCCTAGCCATGGACCCATTCCCTTGCTTCTGCTCTACAGCATTTGTGGTGACATATAATCTTTGAGGGGTAGAGTGGAGGTGTGATCTCAGATATTTGTATGTATTTCATTACTTTCTAATTATTTTCATTATTAGCAGCAGCAGCATTTCATTAAAGCTGTAGTTTTAGTTTCCAATCCACAATAATTTTTTCTCTCATATTCCTCTCCCCTTCCCCTGGGGGTGATGGGGTAGAATTTGGGAGCCCAACTGCATGGTTTTAGCTGATAAAAATCATCCGGGTTGGGGCTAAACCGTGACAGTTTTTAATATTAATCCACCATCAGTAAATAAATGTTATCATCTCCTCAGAGAAATTTAGCGCACTTCATAATGCAAATGAAAATCGATCTGCATAAGTTCATATTCAGATCTGTAGCCTGAAGTCACGTAAAGGCAGCTCATAACCTTCTAATTCTGTTTGGTCATCCATTTCTTCCTTTCATCAGTAGTCTCCCACACCACTGCACACCAGTGCTTCCTTAGTTTGAGAACATTTCAAGGTTGAACGCGAAGAACTGTACACTTATTTTGCTTTTTACACTGCCAGTCATTCTGCTATTTTCAGTTAGTCTGCTGACCTTGCAAAGAGCAAATGCCCGCTGAGGCAGATGAGTGATTCGTGTAGGCTTCATACCACTTGCCACTCATAGCAATTTAGATACCCGTCTTATTTCTTATAGCTTCTATATAAGCAATTGCAAATCAGGACCATATGTCTTATATTAATACTCTAGAATAACAATACTCTACAAAATGTGTATAATAATAAAGTTCCTCATGGGATTTGTTGCCTTTTCATTTGGTTTTGTTATAGTCTTTACTAAACATCCATTCTTGACCATTCTGAGACAGAATTCTGTGTTAGAGTAGTTATTCTGTCCTAGCACAGATATTTGTATGTTCCTTATATACTCAGCATTTCTTGCATGGCTTCATAATCTAGTATTCTTCACATCCTATTATATGGGTATCAAAAAACCTGCAGAAATTCTAACCACATAAAGGAACCTCAAGAAATAAATTATTTTAAGCCAGTAAAACCCAGATATCTGGGGATTTTTTCTACAAGAAATGTTACTCGGGTAATCTTCTAACAAATATCTTTCTCCATTATTTTGTGTCAGTGTGTTACACAAAGTGAAATTTGTCAGTCAGCAAGGTAACAATAAGAATGGCAAAACTGTAAACTGAAGTTCAAATTCATTGATAAGGCAGAAGTTTTCTCCAATTTTTACTTGATTAAAGTATTTGTTTAAAAGTTAAATGTGGACTGTTTGCATTTTTTCTTAAAAGTGCTGTATAAGCAGTGTGTATATAATTTTCTTCAAGGCTGCCTACCAAAAACATTTATCTGTGACTTTATTGTTAGTAGCCAAAAAATATTGCTCCACTGCCATAAAATAAAGTAAGCTTTGACTTTATTACTTCACCATATTAATTAATTTATTAAATATTAATGACGGAAAAGCCATTCAAGTGGTGTTATATGGACAGTTTCAGCATTGCTAACAGGTTATTACCCCATTTATCAGCAGCTATGCATGATACACAAAGCAATATAACTGGTAGATGAGGTATGTTCATACCATATGTTGTTAATCTAGTTAATGGAATAACAAATACATAGCTAGGTCTATTAGATGTGTGACTTAACAATATACAGTTACGTTGAAATATTTTATCTTCCAAAGACAGGATGATTACACTATCTTTTTGATCTCAGATAAAGAATGGAGCATCAACAAAAACCTTTTTAGAATTATAATTACACCAGATTTTGTTTGCTATCTGAAATATTGCACTGAAAGAAGCTTTATAGTGAACCAATTATAAGTACTTTTAGATAAATATTTTGTAAGGTAATATTAAATGTAATTAAAATTTCAGAATATTGTATAACTCTTTACATATTGAATTTTACTTAGTCCTCTTTAATTTTTATTCATCTCTAATTTTTTACCATTTACTGTACTGCATCAATATGAATTATCATTTTCCTTCTGTTCCCCTAAAGTAAATGTAATAAAATGTCAATCTTCTGAGCTGAAACTTTACTTGAATGTCAATTTTGGAAGTTGAAATTTGATTTACTAAATTTAGTTTGTCATGGTTATTGACCTAAACCTTTAGAGGCTGGAGATTTAAACTGTGCTGTGTTTTTTATTCATTGTACTTCTTGCACAATTCCATAAGCCCTGTTCATTTCTTTTCCCTTACTAATACTGTCGTCATTTAGTTTTAAAAGTGATGTATTTATGAAGCTATGATTTATAAATGAGCATCTATTAAACAAATATGCTGATTACTTTATTTATTTTTTTAAATAATTTAAAACATAGGCAATCAACACTATTATGTGGAAAAAATTATGTTTAAGATTTCAGATTGCAACCATCCTTTTGAAATGGCCTGTGAAACTTTAATTAATTTAAGCAAATAAACCATTGAAAAGGAATATCAAAGTCAATGCTGTAAATATTTTAAGGGTATTTTTTTGTTCTTCATATTCCAACTAATTAGTTCTGCTTATCCTATTTTCTACTGGAATATTGCATGTACTTGTAATGTGACATGTTTATTAAAAGGATATCTGCATTCTGCAGTGTAATAAACCTAACCACAAGATGTGGACCTGTATTCATCAAACCACTGTTTTGTTTTCTAAACTACATTATTATTTGTGCTTCAATATCACTCTGATTAATATTCTTTTATGGTAGTAGTAATACACTTTAGAACATTTTTCCAAACCAATACATTAAACTCTCCTGTACTCTTACTTCTAGGGTAGTATCAACACACACAAAATGGAGAATTAGTATAAATATCGTTTCGAATGTTTTGGTAGGTGTCTTATTGCTAAAAGTAGTGTTAAAAATTTGCAGTGGCAGAATTATGCTTCAGTTCCGTATTTAAAAAAAAAATAAACTTCACAGGGAGTGAACACAAATCTTAACAATCACAAAAAAATAAATCTGAAATAATCCATTTTCCTCTATCCTATAAATCATATCCTCTGTTACATATCTTATGAAAGATATAAATATTTTCAACCAACATGGAGAAACGAGAATGTGCAGAACTCCTGAAATGTGATGGATTTTTTATGCAAATAGATATATTTTCAAGAAAACCTTTATTTAAATGTTTTTTTTCACTTGATTTGAAATATGGCCTATGTTAGGAATGGTGGTTGGTCTTTGCCAGAAGTTGTGCTGAGTGATTGTATTCTACTTTGACCAGCTACTCAATAAAGTGCATAGGCCCGTTTGAAATTCCTCTTGGGTCTTCGTGTTCCAAGAGTCTATTTCTAGGAGTAGCTTGCAGTCTCAATCTTGCTCTCATTCTCTGTTTCTGTTCCCCATTTTGTTGGCTTCTTTGCCACACTCTATACAATCATCACTTTTTTCCACACTACCATTGTTCCCTAGTCTGGTAATTAAGATAAACTTTTACAAGGAATTTTTTAAAGTTTCATTAGGAAGTGCAGGACTTAGGTCTTCTCTTTCCTATACTACTATTGTAAAGAAAGTGTTACTTAAAGACTAATTCTTTATTTTGAACACAAATAAATATTTCCAACATGTTTTGTTGATAAATAGCTCCCATTTTTACCTAATGTGTAATCTCAACATACCTTCTATGACTGTTCTGCCAGCACCTACTGTGAAAATATTAATTTACCTTGGAGCCACATAGGGAATAATTTGTTCAGACTAACAGAGACAGCATTAGTCTTAGGCATGTGCATCATATGATCTTTAGATACCTGAGGAATTTTCCCATGAAAGAGATTCAATTATGGAAATGAAGATTTTCCTTGTCTTTTATATTCTCCTTGAGGTCCACTCTATAGGAACTTAAATCTCATGTCTATTTGGACCTAGCTCTGTATAGATATTTGCAACATCAGTCACTGAAATGCATTTTCAAAAGAATTGGCTATCACAGAATTACAGAATCACAGAATGGCTGAGGCTGGAAGGGATCTCTGGAGGTCACCTAGTCCCATCCCTCTGCTCAAACAAGGTTACTTAGAGCCAGCGGGTCAGGATCAGAGGCTCAACAGCCTTCCTAGTCAACCTATGCCAGTGTTCAGTCATTCTCACAGTAAAGAGGTGTTGCCTGACGTTCAGAGGGAATCTCTTGTGTTTCAGTTTGTGCCCATTACCTGTTGTCCTCTGACTTAGCACCACTGAAAAGAGTTTGGCTCCCTCCTCTTTGCTCTACCCCTTCAAGTATTTATCTACATCGAAAAGATATACTCTAAGCCATAAAGGTCAAAAGTCTTCCTGAAGTCCACATCAACAATATCCATCTATCAGGCCAGTAACTTCCTCACAGAGCTTTACCAAGTTGACGAAGTGTGCCTACTCCTTGGTGAAGCCATGCTGACTAGTCCTGATGATTTTTTCATCCTTTAAGTGCCTGATAATGGTTTCCAGGATTAGCTGCTCCATCACTTTCCCAGGGAATGAGGTGAGCCTGACTGTCCTGTGGTTCCCTAGGTTGTCATTGTTGCCCTTCTCAAAGCTGGAGGTGACATTTGCTTTTCTCTGCTTTTCAGGCACTTCTCTTGGTCATCACGATCAATCAGAGATTATTAAGAGTAACACTGCAATAACACCTGCTAGCTCCCTTGGGACTCATGGGTGCATCCCAATAGGGCTGACTCAATTACTGCCTCCTAATTAGACAATAACTACTCGTTGGTATTCCCTTAACAGATGAAAGCACCTGCTTGATGTGCTTACTTTGTCAGTTTGTCCATACAGAAGACTATACTTAATAAGCTATTTGGGCTGGGATTACTGCTCTTTGAACTTTTTCTGCTCTATATAAAATTTTGAATATTCATTGAAATGGGGACCTGAACGTGAAACTTTCATTTCTCAGCTGTGTGCCCTAGCCTCTAAGGCTGTAATGACAGTTTTTCTCACCAGCTGAATTAATAATTTACTACTACAAAGTGGAACAGCTCCAAGAGGAAAGATAAAGGCTGGACAACATTCTCTCTTGATAAAGCTATTCTTTTCAAATGAAAAGTGCCCAACTTCTAATCACCCACTGGTCTGAAGATACAAGGAAAGGGAGATGGACAGGTTCCTTTCTACAGACTTTCTTGCTGCTACTACAGTGATTAGTACAGGTATGCAGACATCCAAAATTGTAATTTTTCTGAATTAATAAATTTTGGTTAAGAAACCTAATTCTTCGGCAGCTGAAACTAAAATAGTAAAATAGAGGTAAGTAATTTCATGTCAGATTGAAATTAATAATTACTCCTTTCATATTGTATAAAGTTGTCTACTGTCTATTGTGTCCTATCATTCCATATAAAGTCCCATAGAATTTCTTACTGGTACATCCCTCCTTATGAATGCCCTGCCTGTAACGAAACACTGTAAGTTGAAGGACCACATATTTCTGATGAGTAGAGAACAAGGATGTCTTCACTTGCCTTCTTATTTTTACCGATCTTTGTTCTTCTGAAAATAATATGTTCTTCCTTTGCAATATGTTAATATTGTTCCCACAGGTCAATCCAGACACACTTCCTGTCAGAGCTGTCACTAATCAGCTATTCTCCTACCTGCCTTCAAGCAGTTGACTGTTCTGGTCTAAAACTAGCACCTCCAACGTAGCCGTACTCTTAGTTTTCAATGTCATCTTGAATTCTAATCCACTCCTTGAAAATACTGAAGGTTTTGTAGTCCACTAATGGAAAACAAAACCCAACTCTATCCGTACTGACTAATTAAAAACATTAAAGCACGCTGGCTTCACACAATCCCCTGTAGCTTTATACCACATACCATGACCATGTTTCTCTATCTAACTTGCAAGACATTTATGAGAGAATGTGTTGTGTGAATTGCTTAATTCGAAGACAGTTAAAAAGGGTGTGTGTATGTGTTTATGGATCCAGCGTGAGGATGCTCTTCAAATCCATGGGTTTCCTTCAAATGCAATAACTTGCACTCTGTGCTTATTGTGAACTGCATAAGAAAGAATGGAGCAAGTTAGTTATTAATGACATTTTCTAATGACTAGGGGAGCATTATTAAAATCTACAGCAAGTCCGTGGACTCTCTAACATTGGAGGCTTTACAGAACAGGTGACTGCTGGGGTTGTTTAGCCTGAAGAAGAGGAGGCTCAGGGGAGACCTTATAGCTCTCTACAACTACCTAAAGGGAGGTTGTAGTCAGGCAGGGGTTGGTCTCTTCTCTCAGGTGACCGGTGACAGAACAAGAGGACACAGTCTCAGGCTTCGCCAGGAGAGGTTTAGGCTCGACGTTTGGAAGAAGTTCTTTACTGAGAGGGTGATTGGCCATTGGAATGCGCTGCCCGGGGAGGTGGTGGAGTCATCATCCCTGGAGGTGTTTAAGGAAAGATTGGATGAGGCACTTAGTGCCATGGTGTAGTTGACAAGTAGGAGTAGGTGTGGGTGCTGGGTCATAGGTTGGACTCGATGATCTCAGAGGTCTTTTCCAACTTTATGATACTGTGATAGTGTGATACTGTGATACTGTGAACTGTCAGGAGTGCCATGCGTATAATTGTGCTTGTGTTGGAGTAGATAAATAAGCATGTAAAGGGAGAATGATGTTAAATGCATCTCAAAATGGAATGAAAGGAAATGAATGTAAGTTCTTTCCATCAAAAAGCATTCTCGGGATGTGTTCTTTTTCACCTGACTAGCCTAATTGCGTGGATACATTTTACACTTTACTAGTACTTTTTTTTTTTTTCCAGATAGAGGATTGTACTGCCATGCAAATGAGATGAAATATACATTTATTTATTTATTTATGTCCTACTGTAGCAGCAATATTCTTTGTATGTTTCTGTCCAGGGAAAAGCTCCTTAAAAAGTTCAGTTTTGAATTACTAATTGGGGAAGATGTATAGATTGACAGCAGCAAATAGAGGTGAAATGAAGGAGATATGTCTTGATGGAGGGTATGTTTGGAAACTGGGATTTAGACTGCATTAATAAGAAGAGTATTATGCGTTGAGGTTGAAATTTATTTAACTTTTTCCTTGGCTAATTTATGTAGAAAAGAGGTTCAGTGTTATTATTACTTAAGTACTCTGTGCATTCTACTTCATCAATTTCTAGGAAATCAAAAAGAAAAGTATGAGAAAAATGAAAAAATCTGAAATGATAAAGCCTAGCAAAAATCCTCAGGATTGGAGGATTTCTTTCTCCCCTGCTGACAGCTTTTTTTTATAAAAATTATTATATTGCTGAAGTGATGCTCCAGTACAACACAGCTGTAAACAATTTGTGCAACTGATAATTTTAAATTAATAATCTTCTGTAGATGCAAAGTAATCAACCCATTTCTTCAAGAAATAGAACTTAATAGAAATGATAATTTAATGTTGCCTGTTAAATGGCAGAATAGAAATATAATAGCTAATAATTTAGGGTATTTTTAAAAGCTCCTAAAATATATATAGTCCTCCTGACATAAAGTAAAAAAACAATTGTATTCTTTGTGTTATCATATTAGTTTCATCTGGTCAACATTCTTCTGTAATTTTCATGATTCCTGTGCTACATTTAAGGCATATTTTTATAAAAAGTTGACAAAATGTCAAGGTGAACAGCACTGTATTTTATCAAAGTCAGATTTGTCACACTTTGCCAGTATTTATGACACCAAGGTTTGATTAGCACAGCACTGAAAACTAAGCTGCAAGCTGTAAAAATTGTCAACTGGCACAAAAAAAGATGTCACCCAAAGAAACGGAGCCACAGTGAATTTAGCTTTGCAATGGATGTGGGATCCAGCTCATTTTCATAATTTGTAAGTTCTTCCCTGAAGCTGTTTTTTCCTTGTGGCTGCACCTTCTCTTAATCTCTTATAACTTGTAGAGGTATACACATTAGCTAAGACAATTAGTCTTATGAGCTCATTTGGGAGTAGATTGGTGTGTAATTTGCTAATTATTACTAATACTGATTTAATAAAAATTTGAAGAATTTATTAATGCTTCATGTTTCTTAAGTATTCTTGTGATCATATAGATTAATGGATCAGTATACAAGATATACAAGAAATTAGGAATGTTATTTACCCATACACTCCTAACTTCATCATAGTTTGAATTATAACACATATAAAACTTTATTTTGCTGAGATTAATACAATAACTAGCACAAAAATAGAAAAAAAGAAGAGAAGCAAAAAATGGATTTTTATTTAAGATCTGTAGTGCATAGTAAACGGATTTCAGAGAGATGTGAAGACAGGAGACAAAAAGAAGTCTTTGTAAACTCGGTAAGTATGTAGGGAGTAGGTACTCTTCTCAGAGGGAAACAAACATCTCTTCAGATCACGCTTCTGTTTTCTGATGCTGTCCTAAACAGCTTGCCAGCTGCAAAGAGATGTGAACAATATAGTATCTTCTCTGGTGGCAAAGTGACCTTGCCATGGCCTCTGGAGTGTCAGAAAGCCTTACTGTGGCCAGGAACATAAGCCCATATGGTGGTTACTGGAATGTACATGTCTATGTGCCTCAAGAACACAACGAACTCAGCAGAACTTACATGAAAACAGCAAAATTAGTTCAGAAGAGACTTTCAGATCACAAACACAGGCTGCAGTTCAACAACTCATTCAACATATGCATAATAGGCAATGCAAATTAGTGCGGGAAAATCTCACGTTCGCTTAGGGGGTTTGTGCAGCCATTTAACTAGTATTCAAATTTCAATTCTTTATTCTTTATTTTTATTTTTGCTGCAAGATCTTCATAGGGTGGGTGTTCAACAAATCAGTGTCATTTGGTTGAAATTTATTTTCATATGATAATATTAATTGAAGGAATATTTAGCTGACTTGGGCATTTGAGTTTGTGAAGCATTTAGGGCTTTAGTCAGAGATTGCTCTGGTTCACAAAAGTCATCTGAGACACCTGGCCTGGTAGGATTTTGGTTCAGCTGATCAGACTGTAGATACATGCATGTACTACATTAAAATGTTTGAACTAGCATGTAAGCATGTAAGTTTCTGGAGGAGCTTGCTTTGATAAAGATATTCAGAGCTCTGTTTCTTTACTCCAGTTGATTTGATTTCTGTCAAACACAGTGAAGGAACAGTCAACTTTCTGCTTAACAACCTTACCAATTAGAATATTCACCCCATCCTCCAAATGGTGATTTGAACTCTGCCTCTTGTTACCGTGAGGATTGAGTCCATATTACAAACAAATGCTCTAAGGTATTTTGCTTACAATAACTCTCCAACAAAATTCTCCTGAAATCAGAACCCTGATTAGTTTATAATTAAAATGGACAGAGCAAGGGAAAATAAAAACAAAATAAAAATCACCAGGCCAGAAAAATTTGCTTTTACATTCCACTTTTATGTTTCAGAGTACAATGCAGCAGCTCCTCGTGTTCTTCACATTAGATGATGATTGATGAAGGGAGCAGAAGTTACATCCCCAGGATTTATTCCTCCCAATTTATGATTTGAATTTCTCTAGATCTTTAAATTAAGAATAGCTCCCTGCACCCCCCACTCCCCAGCTCTTAATTCTGGCTGAAATTGGTGTCTAAACTGAAATAAGAGTTTCAGGCTCGTATGACTCAATGCATTGCATTCTCACATCTTCTGCCATGTGACATGACTGTCTGAGACCTACGCCCTGGGTTGGTAGAAGGTACATGAGACCTACTGGACATCATCAGCCTTTTTAAGGAACACATTTAAGTTAGTTTATACATAAGGAATATCAGATGACTATTAAGTTTCAGCAATTCACCTGAGTCTATCCCTTTCTCATTGTCTATTTTCCATCTTGAGTACTCAAGTTTTTGAGGTTTATGGGAATGCCGATATATGGGAATTTAATCATCTGCATTGTAAATTCTACTGCTGCAGCTAAGCCGTTACATTTCACAATTTTGAGCATTACATAACTGAAGTCCTTTGGTTGAATATCCAGCTCAGTTAGTTTAATGTAACTGCACCAAAGAATACTAATGCTGAAAAGAAAAAAATAGGTTAAAAACAAAATCCAAGTCAATGTGGACTCATAAAGCAAAATGACATTTCAACCCAATATATTATTTAATAAAAGTGATCTATCACTGTAATTACCACACAGTGTAGAAATACAACTTAAATTAGAAAAATGTATCAAAAAAGATATGACATAAATGATTAATGATAGGGAAATCTATAAATCAAATGTCAAATACAGGCAGAAATGTCAATGAATTAATATATACTTGTGATATTTTAAACTCATAAACATAAAACTAGATATTTCCTTAAAGAAAAAAAAAGACATTTTGCGTGTGTTGATATATACTGACTGTTCCTTTATTACCCTGAATATTGTTTATTATGTGTAATAGTCCTAAAGTCTTCAAAGTTTTCACAGCAGTACTTCCATACCAAGAAAATAGTCCACTTCTTTCATTAAAAACAATTATTGCATATTGATTGATGTCACCACATTGAAACAATTGTTCCGTGATTTTTCTTTTTTGCTATTATTGGGATTTTTTTCGGCCTCCTGTCTGCAGAACTGAAAGACTAAGGTACAAAATGCGAAGGAATCTAGTGACAATTCAGATATGAACTCATGGGACACATCAGCTCTTCTTACATTTTCTTTTGGCATCCCCTACTGGTTTACAGATGCAAAGACTCCTCAGTGAGACCAAAGATCTCAAAAGGGCTTACTGTGATGTTTTGGCTCTCCGAGTCCTTTTAATGTTAATAATAGCAAAAGTAACAGCATATTACTATGACACTGTTTATATTCTCCTCAATAAACATAAATTCATTGCTTCAGTGAATATATACTCTCCTTAAACAGTACGACTAATTACACTGCTCACTTTGTTTCACACATTTATTTTATTTCCTTGTTATATAGAAGTAAAGAGATTTGATGAATCTGGATGAGTTGCTTGATTATTAAAAAACATCTTAATACAAAAGCAATAGGTTTCAATGTTTTCATTCAGATAAACATGTTTTGTGATAATGCAGTGGGGCAATGTGTCCATTGATACATACTCCATCCACTCATGAGTTGTGTGAAGACGAAAAAAGTCTGTATGAGTATTCCAGCTCCATTCCTTGAGACCTGGGACAGAATTGTTCCTCATTGCTGGAGTAACGCTATTACTTATATTCCCTCCTCCCAGAAAGAATGGAAATACATCAGTGAAGCGAACTTCTTTCCATTTGTTGTGGCTGTAGCGTTTCCTAATGCGAAAACCTCCTCTCCTCACTGTAGGCATCTGGCATATCTGAAATCATTGTCAACCCAGTATCCCTAAAAAACAAAAGGTGATAAACTATCATCTCAAATTAATTCGTGACCTAGAAATTCTGTATTGAACACAGAAGTGCTGGATAGCTTCACTTCTACACAAAATGTTTAAAGTATAGCTTAATGTATAGAGTCAGGGTGTGCCTGCTGACCATGGAAAATGGACTGAGCAGAATAGCAAGCCAATAGTGTGAGAATCTGTTTGTAACAGAATTTTCTGCATTTTTCTAGGACACTGAACATCCAGCGTTTTCTCATCATTATTAAACGTGCTTAAGTGAGTATGCTCATTAAAGAATCTCAGAAGTGGACGACATATATCTGGTCTTTGATCATGGGATGTGCACATGAATACAAGCTGAAGGATCTTTCACTGGATACTTAATAAGCATAAAATTTAAAGCAGTAAAAAAATAGTGTAGTGCTAGAATCGTGTACTGTTAAATAGCTGGATGTTGATCAATGACAGTTTCTTAACAACAAATTATTTCCAATTGCGCATTTCGTTCATTCTTTGAATGCTCGTTATTCTCTAGTGAAGATAAGATGGGAGTATGCACTGCTAAATATTAATACATCCCATTAATCTTAAAATGCAATTATGATTTTCAGTTACATGGAGTAATATTATCGTATGTGTCCTGTCAGGTTACCTAATAGGCAGGAGTAGCTTCTTTCCTTCTATCTCAGGCTTTGCCTATTTGCTCACATTTTTATTTTCCACCAAAATCTCTGATTTCTTCAAAGATACGCTTCGTTTTTAGATATGTGTGTCTATGTATATATGTGTATATATGTATAAAGGGAACACCACTTTTTAATCTCTTTCCCCTTCTAGATCAATTATATTTTCTTTTTTTTTCTTTTTCTTTTTTTTTTTTCTTTTTAACTGTAGGCTATTAGTATTTCTCTACAGTTAATGAGTAGAATATGTCTCTTTTTTTCAGATGGGAATTTTGAGGCACAGGTATCTCAGTGACTTGCTGAATAGGTAACATCTGCTTCCAACATCAGAGCATAGGAGCCTTTGTTCCCAAGTGTATACTTTAATCGTATACAATGCATTTTCTTCTGGCTATAGAATATAAACTAGTGAGATTTATTTTCATTCATAGTGGTAATACTTGCTATACACCTCAACTTCAAAAATTATAAAAGTCTTAAGGATGTGGCTTATCTTTGAACAAAGGATAATGCTAACGCCAGGAATATTAATAAACAGCCCTGAGACACTTATGTTATTTCTGTATGTAAAAGTAACACAGGACCAAGAGGAAGATTTGTCATTATCCATTCTTAATTGCCAGCACAATCCTCAACATTGCTTTTCCATATGCCAGCTGTTCCCCAGAAAGCATGTGGGCCTAGATAGCACATCCCACTAGGCAGTATGGAAGAACAAATCCTGTCTAGGGATGAGAGAGTTTAAGCAAGTGGACATAACAAGACTTTGACTAAAGAAATGTCCCCAGTCTGCTGTAGTAACTGGCAGAAAGAAACATATTGCTGGATCAAAACTGATTTCTCAAAAACTGCTGCATCTTTAACAATGAACCAATGTATTAATCTATACAGTTGTCTTACAACCTGCAGTTCTTAGACTCCCATGCATTTCAGAGGGTAAAACATTTCGTTATGCATATAGGGCAAACTTTACTGCTAGATAGACTAACATCCACACTGGACTCAAAACTTCTCTGCTTTGACATTTATATTGAAATCACATGTATCCCTTCTCTTGATGTTTAGAATGCTCTGTAAATTGCAGGAATAATACATGGGCACAATCACCTCCCTGCTCCTGCTGGCCATGCTGTGTCTGATACAGACCAAGATGCCATGGGCCCTCTTGGCCACCTGGGCACACTGCTGGCTCATGTTCAGCCGGCTGTCAACCAACACCCCCAGGTCCTTCTCTGCCAGGCAGCTCTCCAGCCTCTCCTCCCCAAGTCTGTAGCACTGCATGGGGTTGTTGTGTCCTAGTTGCAGGACTCAGCACCTGGTCTTGCTGAACCTCATACCACTGGCTGCAGCCTATCCACTCAGCCTATCCAGATCCCTCTGCAGAACCTCCATTCCTTCAAGCAGATCAACACTTCCAGCTAACTTCGTGTCATCTGTAAACTTACTAAGTGTACACTCAATCCCCTCATCCAGATCATCGATAAAGATATAGAACAGAACTAGACCCAACACTGAGCCCTGGGGAACACCACTCGCGACCAACGTCCAACTGGATTTGACTGGATTTTACCACCACTCTTTGGGCCCCGCCATCCAGCCAATTTTTTATGCAGCACAGGGTGTGCCTGTCCAGTCCAATTATAGCCATTCAATACAATAATCAAACTGTATTCAATACAATAGTCAAATTCAATTCAATACAATAGCCAAACCTACAAGGCAACCCCCTATTTTTTCTTGTTTGTTTCTGTTCCTCTACTTCGACTCTTAAGGAAAGATTTTATATTCCATAGGTATTTTCTGGATATATAAGAAAATGCTAGAAATAGTTGCTTAAGAATTTTTAGCTTTTCTGGCTGGCTATAATGCTGGCTGTCTAACTTATGCAGTTCTTCAGCTTTGAGTTCTGGATTTCTGTTCCTTTTAACTCCTTTAATTCTAAATAGCACAAGGCTACTGCACCATCATTAACAATGCAACAGGTACAGGACATTTGCAGCATATTTCCTCATTAACCAGAAACCACATAATTCATATTTCTTGAGACAGAGTCAAGTAACAAAAATCTGTCCAAGATTTTTACCAGTAAAATTAGACTCAGTTCAAAGATCCACTTTTTAAAATCCCCAGTGCCAGGTGTTGGGCAGGCATCATCTTTTCAGGTCTCGTCTCTTTTTCTTTAAAAGAAATGGCTTGTTAGTACCTCCTATCTATCTCTCATGAGTCAAGACAATTAATAAATAAATAAACCTTCAAGTTACGAGTGTCTTTCAGCCCTAACAACCTCTGATTTAAATTATTCTCAAAAAAAGATCTCCAATCTTTAATATATCGTATCAGTCCTGAAGGTTTTCCTCATAAAATCTGCAGAATAGAGTGGAAAAAAACCTCACACAGGGTAAGTTCACGTATTAGTATATAATAAAGTCTTCTTTGCATGCACAGGGGAACTATTATCCTCATTGTAACAATGGTGTAGAGTCAGCAGTGTGTTTCAGGCCTGAATATGCAAACTTCTACCTATTAGACTGTGCTATGCTGAGTGTTGAAACCCAGCTCATCTTTTTTCTCTCCTTTTATAAAATAGAGGAATTTTAAAATATTCAGGTTTTGTCATTAGAGTATGAAAACCTAATTTTATACTTGCTCCAGTTTAACAAGAGACGAGTGTTTATGTATGTATGCATGCATATATTCATTAGTTACTACAGTCTGAGATCTAGACAGACAATCAAGCCTAAACTTTTTGATTTTACAAGATTTAATTGATTGAATTTATTTATTCGTCCACTATAATTAGCAAAACATCTTTTATTTAAATGCAAAAGGAAAGATTTATACACTACTTCAATTGGAAACAAATTCTTCACATGAAGCTTCCTATAACAATTACTGAAATTGCTGAGAACTTTTCATTGTTTCTAATAGACTTTATATAAAACTGATGGCCAGTAGCAAATATCTGCACTGTAGAAATATTTATCTGTTCCTGTATAAAGGTATTTTATACTGAGACTTGTTTTATATTCATACTCCCATGATGCAACAGGGACTAACTCATTCAACCCATGCATCCTTCAAAAACTGAAATTATGCTTCTTATCAATGATGTATGTATATTTGCATGTGTACAATGACAATATATGTGCTACTTGATTTTGTATGTACCCTCACTTCTCATTTTACTCCTACTGAGCTCTTAACTTAATTGAATGTGCGTGCTTGAGTGCTCTAGTAGCCTTTTATGATGGACAGATTGCATCAGTGGAGAGAGGAGAAGATGCAGAAGTCATCTACCTGGGCTTCTGTAAGGCCTTTGATACAGTCCCCTGCAACATTCTTACCTCTAAATTGTGGAAATCTGGGTTTAAAAGATGGACTGTTAGACGGATAAGGAATTGGCTGGATGACCGTGTCCAAAGAGTTTTAGTCAATGGCTCAGTGTTCAAGCAGAAACCAGAAATGAGTGGTGCAGATCAAAGGTCCAAACTGGGAACAATACTATTTAATATCTCAATTAACAACACAGACAGTGGGGTTCAGTGAACTCTCAGCAGGTTTGCAGACGACACAAAGCTCAGTGGTACAGTTGGTTCTCTACAAGGAAAAGATGCCACCCAGAGGGACCTTGACAGGCTTGAGGAGTGGGCCCGTGAAACTTTGTGAAGTTTAACAAGGTCAAGAGAAAGGTCCTTCACTTACATTAGGGCAATCCTCAGTATAGGTATAGGGTGTAGGATGAATGGATTAAAAATAGCTCTACAGAGACAGGCTAAGGGGTACTGAAGGATAACAAATTTGATATGTGCCAGCATTGTGGGTTTGCAGCCCAGAAAGCCAGCCGTATCCTGGGCTGCATTAAAAGCATGGCCAGCAGTTCAAGGGAGGCGACTCTCCCCATTTACTCTGTACAGCTGAGATCCCACCTAGAGTACCACATCCAGTTCTAGAGTTCTCAGTAAAAGAAAGACATTGGCCTGTTAGAGTGGGCCCAGAGGAGGAGGACCATGAAAATGATCAGAGGGGTGGAACACATCTCCCATGAAGAAAAGCTTGAGAGATTTAGTATTGTTCAACCTGCAGAAGAGAAAGTTCCAGGAAGACCTTATTGCAGCCTTTAGTACTTAAAAGGGGCTTTTAAGAAAGATGGAGAAAGACTTTTTACCAAAGGGTTGTAGAGACAGGAAAAGCAGCACGGTTTTAAACTGAAATATAGCAAATTTAGACTGGGAAAAAATTTTTTTACAATAAAGATAATGAGACACAATGAGTTTCCTCAGAGAGGTAGCAGATGCCCCATCACTGGAAGTATTCAAGCTCAGGTTGAGAAACCTGATCTAGTTTCAGATGCCCTTGTCCATAGCAGTGGGAATTGGACTGGATGATCTTTAAAGGTACCTTCCAACCCAAATCTTTTTATTATTCTATGATTCTATGTATAAGTGATATCAACTCCCATTGCATTGATACAAATATGAAAATAAAATAGAGACAATTTAAACTCTTTACTTTGAATTTACAGTTGTATGATTTTGATCCTTAATCCATGATCTATAATAGCTGTAATTTTTATTTTATATATGCAGTACTGAATAATGTATTTTAAATGCATTATAACTAATCACAAAACACAGAACAGAAGTAGATAATCCTTTTATCCTTTATATATTGCCCCGTTATTACATAATGTATAGATTTTTTTAAAAAAACAAATAGTTCTACAGATAACTGTCCTATTATTTTCGGTGTGGTTCAGTCTGTGATTGCATTCTTTTCAGATATCCAAGTTTTTTCAAAAATGTGCAAGTAGATACGTGCAAATATGTGACTACTAGTAATTTTAAAACACCCTAAACATCCTCCTAACACTAAGGCAAATCTTTGTGAGGTATATAATGCCCAGTGTACAAGTGAACCCAATCCCCATCCACCCTGATACAGATATTATCACCAAACAGCAGTAAATCTCACATTCCAGAGCACAGTGAAGAGGCAGAGACCAGATGTGTCTATGGAGACAGAGGCTTAATTACAGAGCTCAATTGTACTGCTAAGATCCTGCTTAATTGTGCATCCTCCTTTGATAATTTAGCCCAGCTGCTCTGCGGCTGTAAGAGCTATTACAACATAATATGCTTCAGAATACTTTATGCTTTTAAGAGAAATATAGATAGTAATGTGCAATATAATGCGTAATCCAGCCCAATATATGGTTGCACATGGTAACAAAAAAAAGTTTGTATTTATTTATTTTGTTTGCTGAGAAAAGCAGATTGAGTAATTTGAATTATAAGCTCATTTAGACTGCACCAAAATCCCTTGTTCCCCCAGTAACTCTCTGTCTTTCCTCATAGGAGAGGTATTCCATCCCTCTGGTATATTAATAGATGAGCCACTCACATATTTACATTTTTAAAGGAACACTTCATTTAAAACCAGACAGATGAACAGATTGTAGTATATTTTCTTTTATCAGGAAAGGTTCTAAATATATATCATTTGACCATTGATGAGCACAGACTGCTGAAATCTGCAACAAAAAGCATTATATTTGAGATAACAACATTATTGTCAAGTTTTAACTTGACAATAACTCCTTAAAAACTTGTGATATCCCTGAAGAAGGGTTATGAAATTCCTATTAGATGAGAAATTGGAGTTTTCCTCTAGTATACATTACCTGGAAATTATTAACAGAAGGAAGTTAATAAAGAATAAGCATTTAAGACATAGAAATCTCAGAGTTATTTATCTGCGCTGTCTCTTCTGTTAGTCTTCACTATTAAAACTGTGCCAGGATATATAGTCTTTTCATCTTGCTCGTGTTCTTTATAGGTTCCCAGCTGAATTAAATGATTTAAAGGGTGCTGATAAAGCTTGGAGTAACCCCATGTCTGATTTTCCCTTGAGATCAGCCTCCCTGTAGGGAGGCGTCAGAAAAGTCACAGAAAGTAACTTTGTTTGCTTTTGCACCTTTTGGTCTGCACTGAAGCAGATTATTCAACTCTAAAATCAGGATTATTAATTCCTTGCCCTCACCTTTTCCAGTTTTTAAGTTATACAGGGGCATATTTACATACAATGTGAAAACCATGACAAAAAAACCTTAAAGCTGTGCCTATACCATTAAAGAAACTATAACTGGGGCCTGTCTGGAAGCCATGATAATATGTATTATCAAGTTAACCTATGTTATGGTTTTCCCATAGTCCTTGTAGCATTTTCGTAAGCAAGTCCATCATGGTGTGAGTGACAAAAAATTACAGGGATCACTATCAAATAGTGGTACAGAAAAGTAAAACTTACTAAGAGGCGGAATGTTCAAATACATGAAGCATTCAGTGCCAGAGAATGTTTCGTGATCAATTTTAATTATTAGTATGTGCCATGGTGTAGTTGACAAGTAGGAGTAGGTGTAGGTGTTGGGTCATAGGTTGGACTTGATGATCTCAAAGGTCTTTTCCAACCTTACGATACTGTGATACTGTGTGATACTATGTAAAAGGGAAGGCCCAGATAGGATGCTATTGTAAAGATAATGTCATTACAATGAACAGAAGGTGCACAGGGAACCATCCTTACTCCTGAATTCAAGGGGCAACATTTGCTCAAAATGGAAAGGGTGTACACATCATTTAAGGGGCAGAAAAAGCAATCTGTCCAGATGGGTTTTTTCCTATCTACCCCCTCCTGTTGTCTCTGTACATGGGGTTTGAAAAATTGCATCACTTGGTAAAAATCAGATGCTTAAAACCCCAAATATTCTGAAATAAGATATTTGGGGGGATTATTCAAATAAGATTTTATTTGTTCAACTGGAAATACTAACTGTAGTAATTAATTATTTTTATGTGATAGGTAAACACATGAGAGTGAGATAAATTGTCTCTAATTTAATTATAAGTAACCTTAACACATGATGTATTTTTTTCCTATTCAATATCAATTCTTTTACCAACTTCAACACCTCAATGTCTAAGTCTCTTCTAATGAAAAATATTTCACTTGCCTCTACAGCATATACCTAATATGTGCAGTATATACTTCTGAAGGAATAAAAACATAAAAGGAGACACGAGACACAAAGAAAATAAAGTGAGAAATTTAAAGGAAAGTAAAAAGAAGTGAAAGAGCAATGAAGCAGGAAGCCTGGAGTAAATGGACATAAAATTAGCAAGCTGCAGAATGCCTGTCTCAGTGGATGAGACAGAAAAACAACGAAAGAAAGAAGAAAATAGGGTCTCAAATAATCTCAAGGAATTAATCCGAAGGCTTTTATTTATATTAGTGTCCTTTGAAAAGCCTGGGTTTGAAAGATCTTGAGAAGTGCTGGATTTTTTGATTCTAATGAAAACATATTGATAAGGTTACCGCACTTGTTGCAGATCAGGACCAAGTTGATCCTCAGTTCCAAATTCTGGAAATAGTGAACTGTGTTTACATATATTTTTTAAAACTTTCTTAAACGCATTATTTTTCATCTTGTAAATGAGAGTCTTTATGTGAATATCTCTGAAGCTTTCAGTCCTCTCCGTATTTATATAATTCTGTGTTTAGTTCTGAGAATAATATAATGACAAATATGTTGCAGCTATAGTGACATAAAAATACATATGAAGAGACCATGTACAAGATTTATGCCTTTTCCAATCTTATCATATGGCCTAATAAAAATATTACCTCTTCTTTCTGTCTCACATTTCCAATGGCATAAATATTGGAATAATTTTGAAACCAAATTACCTCCTGAAATTTATTTTATTTAGTAGCATATGAAAGCTTAACTGAGGACATAAAAACAAAATTAACAAAATCTATGCTTGTTTCATTTTGGTTTACTTTTGTTAAATGTCATTTCAACCATAGATGTCAGTAGAATTTTGTTGAATTATTGTGTTATCTCCAATATTTAAAACACTGTAGAAGTACCCTTTTATGCCAGACAGAAAAAAATAAAATAAAAAGAAAGAAATAGTCTAATTTTCTTTTCCTAGCACATACCAGTGGAAGGAACAGAGAACCTCTGTCACCCTAGACGACACATTCACTGACTTAAATTGGGCAAACCATGCAATTTTTTTTAATACTGGAATATTTTGAGCAAAATGAATCCATCACAAAGTTGGGCAGCCAAAATAATTTAGACAGAAGTGCAACAAAGGTGAAATCATCACATGCAGAAGTTCTTCTTACAGCCCATGGAGAATTTATATTCTGCCTTGTTTTCAAGGATTCATAGCTTTCAAGCTGTCTCCTGGACATAAAGCTTTTTAAAATCTTTTTAGCGCTACAGAGGTATAATGTCCTACATAAATCAGTATTTCACAACTGATCATATAAACACCTGAATCGAATTTTTAGATTTTCCCATTGTTGTTATTAAATCAGATTTCAATTTCACTTTTATTCTAATCCAATTGCTAACTTCAAATAGCATAAGAAAAATGAAAACTAAATATACTCTTTTATTTGATATTTCAGATAGAATGGTAAACATGAGTGGATATTTTGTTGCTGAGACAGTAAGTTTATAAACTGTTTACCCTTGATTCTCATTAGTGTATTCCCACACTTGGGATTATCAATTTATGGGAACTGTCCTAAAGCTATAGGGGAGAAACTTTATGTTTTCTCTCTACATTTTTTCTTGCCCAGAAGTGTGCTGGAAGCAACTGTAACATATCAGAGTGGGAGAAGTATAGACGAAGTGCCTTAGTTTAATGCAAGTCTGGAATATAAAGCAGCTCGGTGACAAAGTAAATGCTGTTGAGAGGATAGGCACTTAGATCAGTCTGCAGAATGGACAAAATCCAGACAAAAAGCCACTTTTCCCTCTCCTTCCTGTCTAATGTAGTTTTCTGCACCTTGTGTCTTAACGGCAGCAATAGAGAATATACTCCCTTATCAAATACATCATGATATGAAGTGTATTTCAAGCATTTCAATCTGGAGGAAATCATTGCACTTATGAAAGTGTGTGACATGACTACAGAGTCTGAAAAATGAATATTCAGATACCAGTAATGTAATCTGATACAACCAATGATACTGCTGTAAGGATTTAAACCACAAGTATATCACTACAGGGAGAAAAAAAATTCACCAATAAATCATTCATCGTAAAAATCTTATTTTATTACTCTTTCTTTTTGAACCTAAGTAGCAAGTTTGTTCTGCAGACTGGATGGGTGATGTGGATTTCCTTCCTGGTGTTTCAATGGTACATTTGTGACTCAGCTTCTCAGTAATTTCGTCACATGAATCTGCATCCAGCTGAGAGTTATCATTCTGCAGGAATCCTTCTCGTGTGTAAATGGTCCTATTTTAAGTGTTGACGGAGAGCTTGATGCATTTGTCTAAATGGAGATGTTTAACACGATTTGAAATACCATAGTGTTTTGTAGACATGCAAATAGAGCTGTGATTTATAACAGGTCTGGATTAGTTGGAGGCTGGCTAGGGTGCCACAGGGTAGGCTATTGAATTAGTCCTATGATAGTCATATATATAAAATAGTCATAACATTCTTCCTTAACAGAGCTGTGGAACTAATGCTTTCAGAAATATCAAGAGTTATGTTTTAAAATATGCGGATGTAACAGGACAGATAGTATTTATATTTTTGTCTTATGAAAACAAAATACATTTTTAGAGGCAAAGTTGAAATAGATATTTCAGCTATCCACAACAAAAAACAGAGAACCTCAGCAAATCTATCACAGGTAAAAATGTCTCAGTTCACATAATTTAAACAGAAATATGATCTAAGTCATTTATTGATTTATTAATGACAGATAATTAAAAGGAAATTGGTGAACTATACATTTGGGGTTAATAACAGCAATACAGAAGATAAATCACAGTATTAGATATTTTAAAAAGTCAATAAACACCTACATATTTATAAACACTCTTCTGTAGCTAAGGATCTTTTCTCTTTCTCGCTCTGTCCTATGCAAACACTTACCCCCAGACACATGCAAACACATTTACGCGCATGCAGAGATACAGGTCATGCAAGTCACCTGGACACCAATGCACAAGGAGCAGGGGTTTCCCTCCATGCATACCCTGTCTGAGGGAGCTGAGGGTGCTCCGGCTTTGAGTACACACCGTCTCTCCCAACATCTTCCTGATGGATATGCCATTGAGAAATCACCCGAGAGCCTCATGCTCACACACCAAAAGTGTGGTCCCTACGCTGTCATCCTGAATATTGCACCTCGTAGTGCCACCCCACTCACCAGAGTGCAGCTGCTCACAAGGTCTCACACTGAGGTAGACAAGTTTTTGGTAGTATAAGTTTCTATGCTTTGTTTGTCCTTATTTCAAGCTGTCTCCTTCCTTGTTTCAAAACTAATTTTGAAATCTAATTTAATTGAAACAGTGAGAATTTTCTTCAGAAAGAGATATTTAGGAAGTTTAATTTACTCTGAAAGGAAACTAAAGTACCTTAGTTTATTCAAAAGTCTCTATGATTTCCCTCAATGCTTTTTGAACTGCCAGCTTACTTCCAGCATTTATATTCACTTTATCTAAAACAATATTATTTTCAGGCAAAACAGGAAGTAGCTGGGAAATCAGATTGCTAGAATAGGGCCAAATTTCAGACTCTGCACACTTGTCTTTGAACTTGAGGTACAGGTCTAGATTGTATATACTTGTAATTAATCACCTAAGTCTGTTTCTTTAGGTGAGCTACATGTGTGAGTATAGAAAAAAGAAAACCAATAATGCAATTAATGTATTTGATTCAGCTGTTTACACACAGGTACCTGATGTCACTTGAGAGCACCTTAGTTACCCTGCCTCTGCATTTAGCTGCTGTTGAAGATGAATACAAATCCTCCATATGTCCTCTCAGAAAACTGCCAGTTCATGTGGCTGCCATAGATAACCTAAGACACATTAGGTGATATAAATTCTTCAAAGGGTGATCAATAAACTAGGTAGATTGAGCTAATCTTATCTACGCTATTTTTTCCATGAAAGGCTGGACCATCCAACCTGCGCTGTTCTAGAAATCTAAGAGAGGTAAAATAATTTTCATAAGTAAAAGACTAGCTAAATGACAGAAAGCAGAGGATATAAGTGGTAGGTTTTCACTATGAAAAATTATTGTGAAGTATTTCCAGTGCTGTAAAAAATACCACCTCAGGATCAGAAGTTTGGAAATCAATGATGCTACATGAAGGGACAATATCTTTATGTCATATATGCTTTGTTCTATCATCATTTGATGTTATCCATTTCTAAGCATAGGATATAGTCTAGGAATATCTTGGAATTAATCTTATCTATTAAGCTTTTTCTTATTTTTAATATCCTTAAGTCCTGCAGTTAGAATCATAGAATCATAAGGTTGGAAGAGACCTCTGAGATCACTGAGTCCAACCATGCCTGTCTCATCTACACGTCTTTCAAACACCTCCAGACATGGCAACTCCACCACCTACCTGAGCAGCCTGTTCCAATCCCTCTCTCGGTGAAGAAATTCTTCCTAATGTCCAGTCTAAACCTCCCCTGGTGCAACTTGCAGCTGTTTCCTCTTGTCCTACCACTTGTCAGTTGCGAGAAGAGACCAGCACCCACCCCGTCACAATCTCCTTTCAGGCAGTTGTAGGCAGTGATGAGGTCTCCCCTCAGCCTCCTTTTCTCCAGGCTAAACATCCCTAATTCCCTCAGTCACTCCTCATCGGGCTTATTCTCCAGCCCCCTCACCAACCTTATTACCCTTCTCTGCACATGCTCCAGCACCTCAACATCTTTCTTGTAGTGAGGGGCCCAAAACTGAACCCAGTAAACAATAGTTTACAACAGTTGTCTGTGTTGGTAGTTAGTCTTCTATGTATTCCTAAAAATCTTGAAAGGACTATGAAATCATAAGGTTTGCTGATGGTATTGAATATTCAAGTTGGTAGTAAAGACTGTAAGGAACTATGGAAAGATCATACAGTTCTGTGTTACTGAGAAATAAATGGCAGGTGAGATTTACCACTGATAAATATAAAGTAACATACGCGGGAAAAAATAATTCTCTGCTTTCAGATTGGGCTTTGAGCTGGGTAATATTTATCAGAAAGAAGATCCTGGAGTTACAGACAGTTCTGTGGAAACTTCATGTCTACAATTGGTAGCTATTTCAAAAGAAAAAGAAAAAAATATTCACTGGGGATTATTGGGAAAGAAGTAGAGAAAAACAAACAGAATACCCCAAACAAAGAAAACAGGATACAACATTGTGTATATTCTTTCTGAATTCTAGGCTTTGAACAGACTTCTGCCTGATGTTCTTCTGTGGGAATACTTCTCGCATTCTGTATTTACGAGCAGTCAGAAAGACAAGAAGACAGTGGCAAAAAACATGTGGATTTTGACTCACCAGTGGTAACTTTCATTAAGATGTGATGTCTCATTTTTATATGGCAATCTTAATGTCTTCTTCCTCTGTGGAAAAAGATGATTTTGCTTCCAGCCAAAGAATTTTTGTTAAAATAATTCAAGTGATTTATATGATCCCAAGAAATATATTGCTTTAAGGGACTTATTTGTAATAAATTGATAGACTGACAAAGGGAGTAAGATAATGTCACATGAGGTCTTAGGATGATATTTTACAAATACACAGAATTTATGCATCAATATACAGACTATATTGAAACAAACCTATTTATAAAGTGCTTATGTACAGGTATATATACTTGGTCTGAAAAGAAAGATTCACCTCCAACTGTCATCTTGCATTTACAAAGAAGGGTTTTGCTTTTCACAACCTGATCCCCTCATACGCATGTTCATGACAGCCAGTGTCAAAATTAACAATGACTGTAATGCTGCAGGACCGTGCTTAATAATATGTGTAGTAAAGCAAATCTACACGTTTAATTTTTTGTCTTTAACTAAAATACAGTAAGGAAGATAAATTGCATGACATTGAAATAATTAGGCTGGAAATGTAAAAGCTACTGAAGAATAATCTGTATTTTTTCATTTATTGTTACTTATTCTGTAATGCCTATCAGAATTGAAGCCTAGTAGAAAACCTGAGCACACTTAATAAACAGCTTCTAATGGGAAGACATCTGCAATGTGATAGCAAGCCCAAAGAAACTACACACAGTGAGAAATAAGACAACTACTCTCCTTTGATAACAGATTTTATCCCAAAACTCCAAACAATATCCATCCCCACAGAAAGATATATGGGGAAAAATGTTTTCAGGAGAAACAGATTTAAGAAAGCAAATAGCTTTCCCAGAACACTTGCAAATAGCCAGGGGGAAAAAAAAAAAAAAGAAAGAAATGTGAAATTTAAATATATTTTCAAGGAATGCTAATAGATATATTACAAGGAATAGATACAGACAATAGGAGTAAAAAGTATTAAAATTATATGTGGAAAGCAAATAGCAAAAAAAATAGACTAATAGGATGAGGTTAGGCAGAGTGCCCATGAAGTGTTTATTAATTTAGTTACTGTTGGGTTTCTTACTTCCATGCCAGTAACAAAAAATAAAAAATTAATAAATATATATGAACAATGAATGTGATGAAATGCTAGGGCAAAAACATTACTGCTACAAAGAAATTGATACCTAAGGGAAGGAAGAATGCTGGGATGATAAAAATTTATTGGGATGAGGGTACTACGTTATTTACTTTCTGTCTCAAAGGATCTTAGATAAATGGATTGGCTATGCTTTAAATGACCTTTCTGACGAAAAACAAATGTAAAGGGAAAAAATATTCCCATATAACTCCCAGCAAAACCAGGGAATATCATTATTATCAAAGGCAGGATTGTTGTGAAGCTATATAAAATTAGCCAGTGAACAGGTTTTGTCCTTAGTTTCTGTGAAAATTGATTTTGTAGAATTTCAGCTGAGGATCTGGTTGATCCATATAGTCTCTGTTTTTCCATATACTGGAAAGGTAACTTAAAACATGTTTTACCTAGGAAGGAATTAGGGACCAAAAAAGCCTACTTGTCGGATAGGAATACTAAGGGAATGAATGAGAATGAACACTAAACTATAAAGATAAAATAATGCCCTTCCTTATTTTCTCTATTTAGAAGGGGAGAGGAGGGGAGGAAGTGTAAATTCTTTTTCCTCTTTTCTTTTTCTCAGTGGATCACTCTGCTGTTTCTGATAGAGATTGCTATCCTGATGGTAACTACAGGAATTTATTACATGCTACATTGACTCCAGATGGATCACAACAGAAATTTAGCAATTGAAACTAAGATTCCATGTAAAAAACCAACCCAACAAACTCTAATGTTCTTCCAATGAGATAATGTTTTATGGACTTCTTATTTTTTGCAAATAATAAAGCTCATTTGATACTGACACTGACCAAATGTCAATTCCTTATGTCTGATCTAGTAGACCAAAGCTGTGTTCCTAATCAGAGAGAAGAGAATTTGATTCCTAAAATGCAAATTGATATCTAATCAGATAAGTTAGATAACACACTTCCCATTTTTATCATGTGCAAGAATTAGGGACATACAATTAATTTTAAAGATTTAGAAGATCTACCATGTAGACACTGGATATATCTACAGGTTAGTTAATTTTCTATTTAATTTTGAACTATTTTATTGATGATACCAATTACATGGTAGTAAGTATCCTGTTTCAGCCCTCAGGAAGAGAAACCAGAAGATCTAGTTCAGCTACTAGTTTAGTTAGTTACTAGTTGGGTAGTTTAATTTGTTTAGTCTGAGATTAGATGAATAACATCAGTTATGGCAAAAACTGACAAAAAATTAAACAGTTGGGGACGGATTTTTTATGTTATATTTGTGCTGAAATGGTAAAAAAGAAATTATAAGAAACTTCTTATTGTTGCCCAATTGCAAAAATGGGTAAAAAGGAAAAAAGAAAATTTGTGGAGCAGTTAGTCACAATGACATAGAGAGATACATAGATCTCTTTTCATACAAAATTTGCTACAATACATGCGAACGTCCTTTTCTCTACAGGGAATGAATGAGTGTATTGTCTGGTATCCCAATTAAGAGTATTTCAGGATTTTTTACCTTTTTATATCTCTTTCTCTCATTTAGGATTCTAGCTACTTTCTGTCTTTTCAGCATTAACAAAACTGAAACAGTTGACCTTCCTATTATAAAGAATAAATTCATTTCCTCTGAGCATTAAGTTATACACTGAATGCATTGAACTTTTGCCATACCTACAGCTAATAATCCTTTTTTTTTCATTCTTCTGTATGGTGATATGCAGAACGTGCCTGTTCTGTCTTGGCTTAGAATGAAGATGAAAAGTCTTAACATTTTCACTAATAGACTGAGTGAGAATGAGTGGAGACTTGCCAGCTTCTCATTGAGATGCAAAAGCAAGAGGCGAAAAGGGAATAAAGATAAAAAATGTAGCTTTATGCAATAAATAACTTGCTGTCTTCTTTGGGGAATATCTCTGGTATAAGTAAGAGAGTGCTGGAGGTAAGTTACAGCATCATTTCCTGACCGTGCTCGTTCTCCCTGTCTCTGTTTTGGACCAACACACTCTATTTACAAGACAAAGGATAGCAATAATTTGGGGGGTTATTTCATTTTAAATTCTTCCACCAAAGGTGATATGGATAACATCCAAGTTTAGGTTCTCTTTAACCACAAAGTCCTTCGAATAATTCCACTCTAGGCTTTACACTTGTAAATATCTTCAGTTCTCACCCAAAGGCATGGAATAAGTTCATCAGCCTTATAAAATAAACTGACCTACTGGTGGAGTACAGTATAGCACTCCCAGTGTTCCATGGACACATTTTGAGCTGAAATATGTATGTATAATAAATACTTTAGAGTGTCACAAGGTAACCGTGTTTCATAGGGTATTATATGTTGCTTAAAGGAGACCCAGGGCCAAGCACAATGAAGAGACTGTGGGTAGCCCTCTCTAGAGGGAGAAACACGCAAGTAGTGGGCTCACAGATGATGCTATGTCATCTGTTCTTGGGGTCAGAGATTGGCCCGTGTGACTTTATTTAACAACATAGACATCACTGTGGTGTTTGCAAATTAATTCAAACAATATCAGTACTTGTGAGTTAGATGTCAAAACATTATCTTTTAAAGATAAAACAGCAGGACTTAAAATAATCTTACACTTACTTGTTTCATGTCTGTCAAAATCATATTCTCATATTTAGAACCCCTCAACTGCCAGGGAAAGAGATTCAAATCTGTGCAAAACTTTAGTTAAGAAAAGTCTGACAGCAGAGAAACTGAAAAGCCAAAACTACAATCTTATGTTCGAAGTACTCAACTTCACAGACACACCTGATTCACAGGCTGAAATGAGCTGCTGTCTCTTGGGACGCCGTATTTGAGATATCAGCTGAAAACAGTGTGACAGCTTGAAGTTTACTTGGCTTTGTAAGATACACGATGGGAGAATAAATTCAATAGAAGTGAAAATAATATAGTTAAATTTACAAAAACAAAACTTTTGTTGGTTTGTTGTTTTTTTTTATGAGGAGTCTTATGGGTTTTTTATGTCTATGAGTCCATTCTGTTTTTTTTTTTCCTTTCATGCTGCTGTAATCCTGAAGCTTAATAATGTAAACAAATGGCAACACTCTTTTTCTACCTGTGTTCACATTTTTCTCTGCACTGCATATTAATGGTAAATTAGAGTAAGATTAAGGTTTAGATCCCAACACTACTTAGATGCCAGGAGTGAAAATTTAAACTACGCTTAACAATCTAAGTCCAAAATTCAGATTTGACTTCTAACACGCTTAACTTTAAACCTTATTTGACTTTACATAGTCAGCTGGACTTTTTATCTAGTCTGAGCATCTCTCCAGCCTACATTCATTTATTGGGTACAGGTGAGACCCATGAAGGACCATGCTTGGAGCACGTATCCACCCCGCAGCCTGTGGAGAACCCCACACTGCAACAGGTGGATGTGTCCCGAAGGAAGCTACAGCCAGTAGAAAGCCCATGCTGGAGCAAACTCCTGGCTGGAACTATGGTCTGTGGAGAGGAATACATGCTGGAGTAGCTTTTCTGGCAAGATCTGTGACCCACACTGGAGAAGGTCAGTTCTTAAAGGACTTTACCCCAAGAAAACATCATGCTAGTGCAGTTCTTGAAGAACTGTAACTCATAGGAAGGACCAACATTGGATATGTTTGGGAAGTACTGTGTTCTGTTGGAGGGACCCCACAATGGAGCAGGAGAATAGGGTAGAAATCTGATTAGATTAACACTGAAAGTGAATGAAATAATAAAAGTTCATTTGTACCATGTTCCCATTATACTCATACCTTTGGTTTTTATTGTTGCTGTAATAATTACCTAAAGACTCTACAGTAGGAATATATTCAAATATCATACTGAAAATTAAATTCAGCCAAATAAACTTCTGAATTGTCACAAAACCAGATAATATATCAAGGAATACATGAGTAGAGCCTGCCAATACAAAGATGTTGGCTGAACATCAGAAAAACAATTCCAAGGCCATTTGGTCATCTAACACCATTTGATTGCTGATCAGACCGGGATGTTTTAGGATTTTGAAGAGCAAAACGGTAGTCTGTGGAAAGATTAATGAATTGGAGGAATCCTTTTGGAACTGAAAGTAGTTATGTAGGGCAGAATATATAAATATAAGAAAACTAATGAGCTTGAGCTTTACCTGGAAATATGTTTTATTTTGTGTTAACATTGATTTCAGCTAAGTGAGCACAGTTTTCTCTAAGGACACTAACTGTATGGAGAATGTGGGGTCTCCATTAGGAGAAAAATAGTAGTGTACTTAGAAATCAGATTGTTTACCTTAATTCCAGGATCAGAAGATGAAAGGTGGTTCATATTAGAATCAAGCTGGATGTTTAAAATTTTCATATTTACATTTGAATATGCATTTCAGGTGATGCTTTTCACTTCTCTGTTTTATCAGCTCCTTAATTGGTAGGTGGCTTTTGCACACTGTATAACTATTCTCAGTATAGATTATGTCTTTTTTCAGTTGCTACTCAGTATACGGAAAGAAAGTCAGTGAAAACCAAAAATTATAGATTTTTTTCTTCTTTTTTTTTTTTCAGTTGATCTAAGAGGCCAAAAACCCTATCAGATAATCAAAGTGGAGTATTTGACTCTTGATATCAGGTGAAAACAAAATAAATAATTCATGCTTCTTAATTAGGTTGATTTCTTGAATACACATATATGCAGAGGTAGTTGCTCAAATCTGAAATTATAATGCTCTTTTTTGAATCATTAATTCCACTTTTGGGAATAGAAGCAGACTCTTGTTTCAAAGAAGGCACGTGTATGGAGAGGAAGAAAATACCCAAGTGTTTTTTGGAGAACAGTTCAAGAGAAAACAATTAGGGAACTATTGCTCCTTCAGGCCAGCTGGCAAGTCAGAACCCAGCTGCCCTTTTTTTGAGTTTGTGGAGATCGGCACTCGCAGGAGCCAGAAACTCTATTGTTGTTTATGTATAGGTGAGCTTCTGAGGGTTTAAGGGAGCCATCATACCCACACATTTGAGTTTTTTTGCTTATGGACTCAGGCATTCTGCTAAACTTGTAAAATGGCTTGTTGACTTCAGGACCCCTTTTTGAACTTTTTTTGTCTTACTGGCCTATAGAATATGGAATATGTAGTATTCCCCTAAGTTGCACTCTGAATCAGGCCTGCATCCATACCCACTTCTTAGATCACATAGACAATAACAATAACAAAATATTATTTCTATAGGACTGAGCCAATTCCTATTTAGTTCTTCCTGAGCTTCGTGCCATAGGCAACAGCCCTAGGTACCAAACTCCACACAGCTCTCTGTACTAAGTGTGTATAGGTTTCCAGACTGACTGGGGTTCGCTATTTAATCTACTACTACCCAACGAATAGATAGGAGGTGTTTCTGTAGTTCAGCTGTAGTTCTGTTCAAATAGATCACAAAGTGAAGTGCAAAATAAGGGCTCTCAGTCATTTTGGCCTGGCTAACAGATCACAGTATCACAGTATCACAGTATGATAAGGCTGGAAAAGACCTTTGAGGTCATTGAGTCCAACCTATGACCCAACACCTACACCTACTCCTACTTGTCAACTACACCATGTCACTAAGTGCCTCATTCAATCTTTCCTTAAACACCTCCAGGGACGGTGACTCCACCACCTCCCCGGGCAGCGCATTCCAATGGCCAATCACCCTCTCAGTAAAGAAATTCTTCCTAATGTCAAGCCCAAACCTCCCCTGATCTTTTACCACATCATACTACTGTTGTCTCGAATCACAATGATGATAACATCTACCTGCAAAATCCAGTCATACTTGGTGAGATGGGTGCAATGTGCCAGTTGCAGCACATTGCTGGCAGAATCTGAGGCTCCTGGCTGACAGGAATTGTAATTGGATACCTGGAAATGTAGAAATGATGAGCCTACAGGCAGCAGAAGATAATACTGGCTGTATTCTGTCCAGGCAAATAATTTTTATGCCATTCCTGCTATAGATTTTTTCTGTGTTTTATTTAATAAATACTAAATGGAAAGAGGAGAAAGCTGGAGTATACCAGGATATTCTGAAAGAAAGCAAAAGAAAAATATTGCCCAAATCGTTCTCATTAACATAATAGCACTGAAGAATAGGCAGCTGTAATGATTTTTTAAATATTGACTCTGACATTCTGAAGTGAATAACAGTTACCATCTCAGCCGACAGCAGCTGCCAACTATATGTGTAATAATTTTTCAGACTCTGTGGTGCCTACAATAGACAACAATTTTGTGGGTGCTAGGGAATGAACCAAGGAATTTAAAACAAAAACCTTTTTATTTTTCTCCTGTAGCATTGCTGCTTATTACGACAGTCATAGCAACACAGTCAAAGCCTTGATCAGAGAAGTGATGGCTGCATATTTATAAGGTCCATAGCACTTGTTTCCCAGGGGATTCTGTGTCATTTCAGTCAGAAAATTGCCTCCAGAAAAATGTAATAATAAATTGGAAAAATAATTTTCTGCCTTTTCCTTCACTGTGATGAGCCTGAACATGTAGGAAAGTGAGAAGATGGGGGTCATCATGAAATGTTTACTTTGGTAGCACTGAATCATTTAGCTAGTGACTGCTTCATGATAAAGAAGAGATTTTAAAGGACAAAAACTCCACGGTCAATTAGTGCATGTCATGATCTAAAGAAAGAAAGATCTTATTTCTTTAAAGTTAGTAGAAAAAGCATTAGTGACTTATTTAAGTCGATTTGTAAATGATAAATGCATTTCTGAAAGAGAGATGATTTACATACAGTTAAGTTATCTGAAGTCATTAATGCAATTAAGAATTGCATGTCTGCAATGACAGGTTGCTGAAACTTAGAGTAAGTGCCTAGATTTTTTTGACATTTTATGAAGGGTGATCACAATCATCCTTCAATAGATGAATGATCAATAATTGTAATTTATTGAGCTCAGAATTGCATGCAGCTGATAAAGAAGGAATGCCAACTACCAATTTTTTTCCCTTGCCTGGTGACTAGGAAGCTGAGTTAGATTTCCAAGAAAGCTTGTTTCAATTACTTGTATTTACAGTACAGAAAATTATACTGAGGATAGAAATATAAATGTGCTTTTAAAAGAAGAGATTGGCATTCTCTGTTTTAAGATATTAAGGCATTTATATCCTCTATTGCAGTGCTCAGCTTTAGAAGATTTCTCTCCTTAGGAGCAAAAGACTCCTTCCGCAGTTCACTCAGAGGACTAAACTATGTTTCTGCACTAATTCTGGAAAAGAGTAACAGAAAGAACACAAACCAATACTTTTCTAACTAGAAAGGGAGAATGAGAGAGACTAGCTTCCTAATTTAGGGATGTGAAGTAGACAGTGGTGTACCTCCCATTAAAGATGAGTGCTTAACATGAAAACCAGCTTTCCCTCTAACCTGCATGCATTCAGAAGAGTATATGAGATGCTCTTAATTAGTATCAATAGGAAACCTTCTTCTACTCTTGAACCTGATAATCCTTGTAGAAAATAAAGATCTATAGAATCTAAGAATGCCACTAGACATGACATGAATTTAGTGGTAAGCATATTCACCTGGGATAGTGAAATAGGACTATTTTGTTGCCTCCAAGAATTGTTATAAATTGAGCTTCAAATAGTCTTTGGATAGAAATGAAATGAAGTGAAATAAAATTATTGAAACCAGGAAGCTGAGCTATCATTTCCACTTTTATACTAATAGCTAAGCTCCTTCTTATACTGTTGCTATACATTGGGCAAAATTAGTTTACTTCTACTATGAAGCAATAATTTGCTTTCTGTATACTGTTCAGCACTTCAGTGGACTAGAAAGGCAGTGGTACAATCCTGTCAGATATGTGTATTTATTGTTATAAACAAAGAATGAAGGAATGGAAGAGCTGATTCATTCCTCTTCTCGGGTACATTCATGTATTAATTCAGTTGCATTACTTAAGTATCTGGCAAACATAGTTACTGGACTCCTGGTCCTCACAAAGACAGATGCTAAGGGGTGGAGAAGTTTTCAAACAAAGAATGCTTAAGAAGACTTTAATACCTTAGTGAAGTCTCTTTTCCCCACATGCTCCCATGAACTAATAATTTTTAATACTCCTCTCTACAGATCATTGCGCTAATAAAGGAAAAGAAAACCATCAATGTGAAATATATCCTTAGCAGTTCTGTTAGGTTTTGATCTTTCCTAATCTTCTACGGTTTTCCGTAAGAGGGAGACTACTGCCATTTCTGTTCCTGCTGTGGCCAAGACCTTTTCCTTTCTCCAGAAAGTCTCTTTCACTGCAATATTAGGGAAAATTTTCAGCTTAAAAAACACAGCTCTCATTTCATGAGAGGGCACACTGCAAAACATAGAAAGAAATCTCCTGTCCCTTGAATGCAGATCTAGGGAACAGAAAAACTGAAGTTTCCTTTTGTTATAAATAATGTTTTAAGATTTGAAAATAACCCTGTTTTTAAGGTAACAATCATGACAGTTTTCCTTTTTTTTTTATAAAAATATTTGTTATTCTGTACGATGTTAAAATTTTTCTTTTCTTCTCCAAGGATTTACCTTCAATAAAACTATTACAGACTATGTTTACTCATGAAAATCTATCTATATGTAGAACTACTTTTTTCTGCACATCATCAAAGTTGTATAGGAGTACTGTCTTGAGAGCTCTTATTTCACTTGCTTATACAAAATGATTATGTGAATAATAACTTCATGGGAAAAACTTCAGTGTATTTGCAGATTTCTATTGTCTGGTTTTAAAACTGTGATGTTTTTTCAGACCAAAGATGTTAGTCAAAGATTTTACTATTAGGAAATCAAGGATAAAGAGTTTCTTAGATATATATACCAAGAATATTTACACAATCCTGTTTCTGTTAACAAAAGATAAACTGAACAAATTTATTTTCTCCAGATCTAACATATTTTAAAATATTTTGCAATATTAGTTTTTCTCACACTTTCCCTTAGAGTTAAGCTAGAAATGCCTTTTTTTTCACTGTTTCTTACCTTCTTTTCTGTTTGTACTACTCTGTTTCTTTTTTTCTTTCTTTTTCTTTTCCATTTTTTTTTTTATATTGGCTACATTATGTGTCTGAAACCTCTCAAAAATCTTCACATTCCAAATAATGCTCAGATTTAAAATTATCTCATCTAGCACAGGGAAATTTAAATGTTCCCCCATCACTTTTCTTTTACAAATGGGCACAGATAAATTCGATATAGTCAGGAAAAAAGCTCAAAACCAAATATCAGGTTGCTGGATTTTAGTAGAAAATGTGTGGAAAGTGCTTAAAAGTCCTTGAATTTTTTGGTTGAGGCTCCTTTGTAATTCCCACTACTTATATTTTAAGGATTGCACTGCTGAAACTTAAGACTGGTAGGTGAGATTTTAGTGAGATAACATTCTCTGCCACCAAGACAGATCTTTCTGTGTCAGGAAGTGACATACTTTTTATTTACTGCTTTTTTCATTCTATGAACCCTCTTCCCTTGTAAAATTGAGATTTATAAAGTATCTTTATTTTTTACCTTTTTTTAGCTGCTTTGAGAAGATTAGTTATCTAGCCTCAGTGTATATGTTTGTTTTTGTATCACTCACGCTATTAACAATGCAATGCCAACTAACCTGTGTGAAGGCCTTTCTTGAATACATTGAAGTTACTGGGAATTTTATCATTCACTTCGTTGAAGCCAGGATTTCATTGCAGTTGGAAAGTTAATTTTTTCCGTCTATGGTAATATTTTCTTTGTCATGACAGAGAAGGTTTCATAAACAATAACATAAAACTCTTCTTTGATGAAAAGCTATCATTTTGAAGTAAGGAGTTTTGTACTAAAAAGTAGTTCCACAACTAGGGAATTTTATTTGGGTTTTTTTTCAAGTTTAGATTATCTGAAGTATATTCGTAAAATTTCGTTTCCTCCAAGAGCTTTAATGGCTAAGGATTAATTAAAGGAAAAAGCTCTATAAAACCAGATTGTTGACCCATCACAAGTGCTGTCTACTTATAAAAATATATATTGGCAATGTATATGATTTCCCTTAATGGGTTATTTATTATGCAACTCAGCAAAGGTTTATGCTTGTTTTAGTTATCATTAAAGGATGTTCAGATATCCAGAAATCAAACAGTCAGACAATGAAATTCCATCATTGGTCCCATGTAAGTTGTATTAAGTCCATCACTGGCTACTGGAAGAGCGTGAAAGAGGAAAACAAAAGGACTGGAGACATTTCCCATTTTGGAATGGAAAAACTAAAATGACCATTGAAACCACAGAGGATGAGCATTTTGTAATGGAAAGCAATGGCTATCATTCTCTTAACTAGGACAACATAAAGAGCTCTGGGTTTGTTGCTGATAAAGAAGCAACTTATAAAACATCACGGCAACAAATGCAAGAAAACAAGAAACTAATCAGTGAGGTTATCTTTATTACTTCTGAGTGAGCCACAGGATGTGGCATATAGATTTACATCAGCTTTTAACACCATGCAGAAGGGAAATCTGGGAAAAGGCTGAATGTACCAGGTTACAGTCTGGATGTTTAAAGCGACACTTACTCAAATATGCTATGTGTAGCTCAGCACGGTACTGAATCATTTATGTGTAACTCAGAAAATCCAGGTTATATCTTTACCTTACCCAATATGCTCATCTGTCCAAGAATGGGGAGTTCCTAAACATAGCCAGTAGTTAAAGAATTTTATTTTGTCTAGAATACCAGTGGTAACTGTTTAAACAACAACCAAAAAAGTAAAAAAGGACAAAGGAGACAGAAAATTACCTTCTATTATGGTTTCAGCAAAAGAAATACCCTGAAATACTTTTTGTTAAAGTCAAAATTATGCACATCATCTACTGGCACCAATTTTGTATTAGAATCTGGGTTAAAATCTTGGCATCCTCAGGGGAAATTCAGGTATATGAGTCACCTGAATGACAGAAAAATAGCAGATGTTCAGTGAATATCTAGCCTTTTTCTTCTGTCCTATTTTACACATTCATTTTAAGTTAACTATTTTATATCAAAGCAACTCGTCTTGCTTTCTGTATGTCAGACCATAACATTTGCTCTCTCAGATGCAAAGATGTAAGATGAAACTGTTCTGGTTTCTAGATACTAATCTGTTTCTAGGATTTATTACGTATTGCCGGCTATGATATTTTAGTTTCAGGGAACTGCAGCATAGAATTTGATTCATATCACTGTGGCAGTACTTTTATGTATTGTTAAATTCTTGACTACTAAAAGTGCAATGGAAAGTTCCACACTGTAGTTTCTAACAAAAAATATCTATTTAAAATACATTCGCTTAGCACATCTGTTGGGAATTTTCACAGGAATTACTCGTCTTTCTTCTGTTCCACTATTGTATGACAATCTAGAGCAAGGCTCAAGAATCAGTCTCCTAGATTTTTTCCCTTGTGAATACACCCCATCTACTCTCCTCTTTTCCTCAGTGATGCAGTGGTTAATACTGTCTTCATAAAAAATACACGTTTCCAACTCAGATCTCTGTACATTCTTCATTTGTTGTGGTTTGTGCTGGGTAGCAGAACCTAGCTTTAATGAACACAGAGGATTATTTTACTGTTTCTCTGTATGAAATATTCACCAGTCTTTTTCTACTCACTTCAAAGCATCAGTTAACCTGTATTGTTGGCTTTCAGTTCAGACATAGACTATCACAATAACAATATGCTAGCTGAACATTTCACAATGTAAGTAGAATGAATGAATAAATTTCATTCAGGAGAAGAGTAAGGCTATTGGTATATTGTTTACCTTTAGCGTAGAAACTTCCGTATCATTCGCTTACAATTTAAGTAGATATTATATGTTGTTCAAGTGAGAAGCTAGATTGGAATAGGAGAGGATCAGTGCATTGAAGTGTTTGGTGATAAAACCCTATATTAACGATTCAGGTTTGTACTTCCTATCAGTATCATCTTGCTCCTTGAACCAAATGTCTTCAGCACATTCTTGGTTCAAAGCTGTCCATAAAGACCTTTAAGGGCCCTCTAGGTGTTAGGAAGTAAAACGTGCGTCTTAGGAACGGTTTGTACTTTAGTTTGAGCTCAAAAAAGGTCTAGTCTGTGGAGATGAAAAGATTCAAAAAAGCAAAAGTAAATGGAGATTATATGAGAATTCAATTAAAAATCACACTCTGAAAGAAAATGCTAATGCAGGCACTGCCATTATATCACCAATATAGATGATTCACCTATATACATGAATATACCATTTTCATACATTCTTAGTTCCTCCATTATTGCAATTAAATACAGATATAGGGATAGAGAATTAGAGAGAGATAGATAAAGATAGAGGTGTAGACTGAGGATTTCCTGTATTGGGAACATTTGAAAGACTGACAGATCAGGCTGTTTTCAAACTTTAAAGTTAAGTTTTTTTAAAAAGGTATTTCTTAAACATTCTCAATTTGTACACAATTTATTTTTTTTAAAGAAGGCTTCTCTGATCACCTTGGAACTAGCATCTAGAGTTTTTTAAGACATGTTCTTATACTTTTTTTCTCAAGGGTAGGTATTTGAGACTAGTTGCCAGATGATAAGGAGCTCTCAGAAGTTTCCGTTTAAATTCCATTGTAGATTGTCTCATCCTTTATTTAACAGCAGGAAGACATTATTATTCTGAAACTTTTGTTGCCTGTGGTGATGCTGTGACCCATATTGAGAAGAGGTAGTATATGTATAAAAAAAAGAAATAAACCTGCAAACCCCTTTAATTACTAAAAGTGTTAAATTGATCTGGAAGATAAACAAAAGGCAGTAGATGCATTTAGGATTGTCAACTTTGCCAATTTTCTCTATTGTGCTATTTTTTAAATTGTTAAAAAGAATTATAGGTATTTTACCATCAAGAATTGGAAACTCCCAGGTGTCCAGGAGCAGTTGGAAGAACACAAGAAATACCCTGCTGGGTCAAACCAGCGCTCCATTTAGCCCACTACCATGGTCTCTAACAGTTGTCTCTGACAGTGGTAGTAAGATACACTGCTTATCTTGATCATTTCCTGCAGTAAATTTTCTTCATGCTCCTACTTCTGAATTAGGACTTTGAATAATTTTTTCATGATGGATTTACAGACTTGTCAATGAATTAGTCTGAACCACTTCTTGAAATTTCTGACACTGACTGCTTCCATAGTGTCCTGTAGCAGCAAGCTACAGAAATGCATTTCCCACTGTGTCAGGTACTCTGTCATATTTGTCGAAATAAGATTCTTAGTACTATAGGAAATTCTTCCAATTCTATTTGTGATCAGCTAATCAAAGCATCAGCCTTTATAGTACTTTGTCACAAAGCAATATCTTCGCTCCTTTTGTTGCTGGTCTCTATCCTTTCCCTAGCTATCTTATGTCCTTTTGTGGAGACCAGATCTACAAAAGATGATGAAACTATTTTACCTCTACAAAACTTTGGCGTGCCCACTACATTGTCACTACATTGCCTTTATGAAGAAAGTCTAAAAATGCAGGGATTTTGCATAAGCCTACGATTTCAGAGCTGTAAATGTTAATACTGTGTTCAAGCATCATGTAAGTATAACAGTTTTCTTTATGTGTACTTTTATTTTCTTTTATCCAAATCGAAGCTCATCTTTTAGTTCACTCAGTTTTCTGATGTCCTTGTGGTGTTCCTTGTTGTTAGCACGGCATTTGACTATCCAGGAGAACTAATGCTAAACAGCAGAATACTTTAAATTTGTGGGAGATAGCATTATCTTCTAGGAAAAATATTTTTAATTTTATTTCATTTTAACAAAACAAGCCAGCTATTTCCCCCTAATATTGCAATTCATTTTATTTAAAGTCAATATGAAGATTCTTCTTGCTTTTCAAGTTGCCAGCAGCCTGTTGCAGAGGAGAGGGGGGATGTGGGAAGTAACAACAATAGTAACATGTAAGACTGGTATCAAAGAAAGAGTTACTGTGCAAGGATCTCTTATTTGTTATACACCATATAACAGAAAAAGAATTCCTAACAATATGTAACTCAATGCTTAACTTTTTTTCCAACCATTATTAAAGGAGGAAAAATCAACCAGACTCTCATTCTAATGCAGTAATTCAAATTTTTGAGGCAAGTATTTGTTATAGACTTAATTAATGCTGATACAATTCTTTACCTCTCCTATATTTACTGCTTTTGTAGAAGACTACCAGAATACTTTTAAGAAAAGGACCAGAGCCATCTGTTATCTCTTCATGAAATACAAATAATATATGGCAGTCACAAGCTGATTAAGACCAAGTGTTCCCCACAACATGTCTTTTTTATTAGGAGGAAGAAATATTTTGTCTATAAACATGAGAACTTTGTTCTGAGAGAGGGGCAAAAATAGTTTCTGCAACATGCCCAAAAAGTGCTGGTTTTTTAGAAGATATCTGTGAAAGCTAATAGTATCATTAATCTACAGATGTGTGAAAATTTAGTCCATTATGGTTCACTTTTAAAATAAAATATTAATTTTTTTTACTGTAAAGTGATTTTATCTAGAGAAATTCAAATAGAAACCTAAAGTATGGGTTTCTGTAGTAATTTGTTAATAATTCATTTAAATTCAATTTAATGTATAAAATTATGGGTTTTATTTCAATATATTCAATATAAGAATTGTCTGTAGTTTAAGTTTATTTTATCTAAAGTATTTTTATTATATAAAGAAAAATATTAATATAAATATGCTTCCATTAATTAAAGACAGTCTATCAGATTAAGATGCAATATTTTACTATAAATGTTAACCTTTTATCCTAGACTTCCTGCTGCAAATATAAAGCTGCCAAAGACACGAGTACAAAAGTCTGTCTCTCTGTTGAGAGAAGTTGAAACTGGAGAAGAGTGCTAATTGTTTATATATCATCTTATTACAAATCGACTTAGTTCATGTGGATATTATACAAATAACCATTTGTTAAGCAGTATGTGCCAGTACTATTTACTACTATAACACCAGGTAAATGTGCATAAGGAACAAAATCAATGATGGTTTAGCGTGAGGGTTTGGAATACAGAGATATTCAATTGTTTATCAGACAGAAATCTGAAAAAAAATTTAAAATACCAGCACAGCTGACCTAAGTAGAGAATAAATATTTTGTTTTCCTTTGCTTCTGTGTATGGTCTTTGCTGTTGCTTTATTAAAATGTCTTCATCTTGACCCACAAGTTACTTTTCCTCTTATCTTCTCCTCCCCTGTCCTGCTGAGTGTGGAATTGACAGAGTGACTTGGTCGGCACCTGGAGACCAGCAAAGCTCAACTTAATACCCAATAAAAATTTTCCAGTCAAGGATTGCACAGGAATATATTGATGGGTGAAAAAGTGAAATAAACTTGTTGCAAGCAGCAATATACATCTTACCAGCAAGAAATTATGAAATTTATAGACAATTACACTTTTTTGGCAAATTATAGTCATTATTTTTGTAATAACGGTGAGTGCGAATAGTCTGTCTAAAAAATAAAACATTATGAAACAAGATGCTCTTTTTCTTCTTAATGGCAGAGAAACCCAGTGACTAACCGTCACCAGAAAACACAAAAAGGACAATGACAATTCTAAATGTCTTTAAGGAACACATATATAACAAACTCAGTAATTTAACCCCTCAGACAAAAATAGGCCACTCTGAATAAAGGTTTTTTTACTCATGGTCTAAAATTGATCAGATAAGCATTTTTACTAAGTACTATTTTTTCTCTGTCTGATATAAAGAAAATCTAATCAGTTGATTCAAATATTGAAAACTATGTTAAAGATATCTAAAGAGAATTTAAATGAATCTTGGGCCCATATGCAGCAATGACATGACTTTACAATTTAGAAGGCAAAGTATAACTTCGCTTGCACTTTACTTACACATCTTGAATTGTGTACAGTCAATAAGTTTATTTGCAATGTAAAACATAAATTAAAAATAGATTTAATCAGGTGAAAAAATCTAGATTCTACTGTTTTGTTGAGAAAAATATTGTGTTGGTACACTGTAAAGAAAATACATACTTAGAATTATTCTTCAAGTGTAAGAGAGAATACACTCCAGTAATGATTATTATGTAAATTACATGAGAACAAACAGTAATCATTGCATTGACCACTGGAATTTATGCATTCTACAGTACACATAACTGTTCTACTGGTATCTTATGATCCAAATTACAAAATTTACAAAATATCATCTTTCTAATAAATATGTATTATTACCCATAGCAATCCCTAGGCAAATGATTTGACCTTTAAGCCTAACACTTTCTGCAATGGTAATTTGGAGACAGATAGATAATAATATTTACTTAAATTAGAGATGCATGAAAGCTTTATAGCAACCCTCATTTCTCTGTAGTGGAGAAGAGGAGAAAAATTACTCTTCAAGTATTCTTTTAACATTAGCTGCAATAAGGTTGATTTAAAATTTTTGCTCTCCTTTGTTTCAAATGCTGGTTGCACAAATGTTTTTCTACAGCTGGAATAATTAAATTGCACGGTAACTGCCTAAGCGTTTCACAACCTTGACTGCAGAGGTAAAGCTTTAACCTTCTAGCAAAGTTTTTGATTAATTGGTTATGGAGAGAGACGTCTCTCTCTCTCAGATGATAGTAGAGGAGCCTAGATGACCTGACGTGTAGGTGGAGAGATGAACTCTGATCTCAATAGCTTATTTTATAATAATTGCAGAAAAAAAGGATGAAACACTTAATTTTAAAGGTGAGAAGTTTTACCCACTGAAAACTCTATTTTTTGCTGAGTTCTCATCTGGAAAGGCTGAACCTTGTGTATGTATGTGGAGCAGGAAATTATGCCAGAGAAAATTCTCTCTCCCACTTCTCTACTGCAAACCAGCAACAGTTAGGTAGACAACTTAGAAAAAATACCATCCTTAAAAAATAAGTATCATAAAGTGGTACTTTCAGGGCTAGAACAGACTGGAGTCTGACACAAGAAGAATTTTTGAAAAAAACCACTTAACTTCTAATACTTGTATAACTATTGCTTGTAACTGAACTCTTATGCGATATTGACACTTGCATATAAGAACCGCTGTGTGCTCAGACATGAAGTATTACAACACACTTTGCATCCATGTGACTATGATGACTTTTCCCCAAGTATAAAAATGGCCTTTTTCTTACTGTTTGCTGGAATTATTCACTAGTTCAAGCTCTGTTCCAAGCTATGCTTTTTCATTTTTCAAAGAATGCTAGCTGATAGGCAACATCACCGTGTCAGGGACTATCTTAAAAATTTAAAAGAAAGAAAATTCTTTGTACTTTCTTGAATCAGTGTTCAAGTCCTGTTACTATCATAGGCATTACCTAAAGGTGTCAGTTTGGGTTGACAAAAAAAAATTGTCTTGTGCCAGGCCTTGTTAGTTCTTTTACTTTATCTCTCTCTAAGTAAGGAATTTACATTCTTATACTTACAGTCTCTCCTAAAAAAAAATAATCTGATCCATAGGGTATTTCAGACCCAGAAATAAGAATTTAAACTAGAGGAAGGGGTTTGAGCTGCCTTCTATAGATCTTGCAATAGGATCCTTACACACAATTGCTGCCAAGAGGATCTCGCAAAACCAGCATGTTTTTTAAAAGCAACTATCAAAACCTTTAAGTGATCTTATCAAAAATCTAGTTGTAATAGTCTTAATACTTCAGCCTAGCAAATGTGCTAATACCTTTTTTTATGTCTGCTGAGTAAGTCTAATGTGCTCATTAAAATTACTATTCTAATTAGTTTGTTCTCCTGTTACCTGAAGCCAGGGACAATATTTTGCATTTGATTAATCTTTGCCTCAGAAGTAATGCTGGGATGCTGGGAATGCACTGCCTGGAGAGGTGGTAGAGTCGCCGTCCCTGGAGGTGTTTAAGAGGAGGTTGGATGAGGCACTTAGTGCCATGGTTTAGATGACGAGTAGGTGTAGGTGTTGGGTCATAGGTTGGACTTGATAATCTCAAAGGTCTTTTCCAACCTTGTGATACTGCCATACGGTGATACTGTGATACAAAATATTAAACTATACACTCCCATATATAAATTCTATAAAGAACTTACTTGTGTATTCATTGCATAGAATAGGTGCAACTACGGATTTTAGAGAAAGCACATGATCCAGAATCAGAAAGAATTCTTATCCTTACTTGCTTCAGAAAGAGTGTTCGGCATTCGATTGAAGAACTATATAAGAATCTTAGTCTATAAGCAGATTTAAGGGATTTTAAAACTCTGAAGGTACTGCAATACTTCTAAATAAAAAAAAAACAAACAACCCCCCCCCCCCCCCCAAATCAACCCAAAACACCAGTCCTGAATTCAGGCACTGAACACTATATGATATATGCTACTTCTGGGATTTAGGCTAACGAAATATTAAACTCCAAGTATTCCCAAACCTATTCATAGGAGCCTGTTCACAGTGGCTTAAAATATTGTAGAAGTTTGGAGGTGTATCCAGAAAAGTAGGAAAGTTCTCGGCTAGGACTGGGAACTGAACCATGTGTTAGTTTTTAATAGGTCAGTAGAAATTTGCAAGCCAGCAAAGTACTGTCTGATTCCATGTGATGTGTTAATGCCTTTGAAATGTAGATTTTCAAGTTCTTTTGTGGATTTGGACTCAAATATTGCATGTTATGGTGTTGCTTTGTTATCTCAGAAGATTCATTCAAAGTTCTCATCAGTACGATGCACAAATTACTTTATCCACATGCTAGACATGAGGCAAAAATAATTCTGTCAAGTTGCTGTCTTAAGGACTGTCTTCCTGGTCTGTAGACCTGTCTGTCACTATGGAAAAGACCATGCAGTCAGTGAACTGTCTGAGTCGTTGAAAGGAGTACTCTCGAAGAGAACAGTATTTTCTCCCTGTCTGATGATATCTCAGCAAGGTCAGGAGTGTGTTCTCAAGTGCGGAAAGGAAAAGTTCTAAAGGATGTCTGAAGAAAACACACACTTGTGGCCAGAGTTTGTGCTTCATATAGCACAAATATTTTCCTATTTTCAACAAACTTCTGGTTGCACCAGTAAAATTTCATTTTAATATTTTGAAAATATTTTTTCATTAAAATTGAAAAATCAGCAGATTTTATGCTTGATTTCTCATGTTTACATAGCACATGCAAATGCAGAGGAAAGACTACTATCAGCTATTTTTTAAGATCTTTAATCTGTAAGGTTTTTTTTTGTCTGAAATACATAACCATTATGCTACTCTTCATCATTCTAAGACATTAATCCACCTTTGTTAATATACAATATAGTATTGATAAGTTTTTCTTTGTACATAGTTGAGAGAGTTCTTTCATCATACTATTTCCTTGGGGCTATTGTAGATACTATCCTGCAGGGTGTATCTGATTATTTAGTGAATATTGATTTTATTAGATGCGAGCATAGCTAGAAATTCACTGTATATTAATGAAACTATATCTATAGAAGTTATCTGCTTTCCAGGGAGCAAATCTTTTCCCCTGATAAGGACATTACAAAAGAACAGGAGGATAGCAGAATATTTTTATGATACTTATTTCTCATGAGTACTGAAATGTCTTTCCTTAGTTTAGGTTGAAATAATTTTCTTGAAGATTAAAATTCACTTAATTTCATCTTCTTTGATTTCCACATTTTAGAACTGATTTTACAGCTAATGGGCAGTTCTGTCTCTGCCATTAACCCTATACTTTATTTCTAAATATAGTCCACTGGTCAGTGTGCACATTTGAATTTCTATGATCAATCAGTGGAGGCTGTGAGTCTGTTATAGGTTTAACTTGAGAGGATTCTATTTTCATTCTGTAATGATACATGCTTTTACCTCTGAAGGTCAGTAGTCCAGTGGAAGTGCTGACTAGCATCACTAAACATCAAAGTTTTCAGATTGAATCCATACATAGACAAATAGTAGCATCTAGATTGTGACATTTCATCTACAAGTCCTGTTCAAAAATGTGTGGGAATCAGTATGTACCCACATCAAAAAACAAAGAGACGTGGTTGTCACAGATGAAGAACAATATAGACAAAGTGGAATTTCTAAGAACACAATATAACTGAGATAATACCCACAGCTTCTGAGTTGCTTTATCAGTAAATTAGGTGTATTGATACCTATCCACCAAAGGCACTTCTTATAAGGGTTGCAAAGATTTATATCTTAGTTAGCACTAGTAGTACAGGCGAAGTGAGGTGATTGCAGCAATGTCACTTGTAGTTTACTATCCTTCATTGTTCAGTATAGATGACACAAGACTTCATTACTGTAAAAAAATTTCTTATTTGAAGTGAACATGACTTTTACATATGAATAATGTCAATATAGGACATGAAAAACATTTTACTAGAAATTATGATTTGGCATTGTACATCCTCAGCAAGTCTGCAAATGTTACAAGTATGAAAAGAGTGGTTGATATACATCAGATAAGTGTGCTGATATTTAGAGGGACTTCTATAAGCAGCAGCACAAATGATCCGGGAGGACTCCTGTTAAGTCCAAGAAAGACAAATGCAATGTTCTACATGTGTAGGGAATAATCCTGTGTACCATTAAAAGCTGAGGACCAACCACTTGGAAAGCAGATGTTTAGAGAAGGAGCTGGGGATCCTGGCTGACAAAACTAAATGAGGCGGCAATATGTCTTTGCAGTAAAGAAGGCCAACAATATCCTTGATTGTACTAGGAAGAGCATTACCAGCATTTTAAGGGAGGCTAACCTACCTCTCTACTCAACCCGTCTACAGAAGAAGATTCTCAAGCCACATCTAGAGTGCTGGGTTCAGTTGCTGTGATTCCTACCACGAGAGAAAGGGTTCAACTAGAGAGAGTCTAGTGAAGGGCCACTGAGATGATTAATAGCTTTGAGCATCGGTATAGATGGAGAGACTGAGAGCAGGAACAGTTCAGTTTGTGGAAGAAAAGGTTCAGGACATTCTTATCAATGGGAAGGAGTAAAGAAGACAGAGCCAAATTCTTCTGATTCTTCTTAGTTACATCCAATGATAGTATAAGAAATAACAAGTACAAGAAATAAGATCTGAACGTGAAGAAAAACTCCTTTATGATGTTTGTGGTAGAACACTGGACGGGGTTGCCCAGAGAGGCTGTGAAGTCTTCATCCTTGGAGATATTCAAGTCCCAGGTAGAGACAGCCCTGAGCAAACTAGCCTAGACGATATTATTAAGCAGAGATTTGGACCAGAGGGTTACCAGAGGTCCCTGCTGTTCTCAGCTACTTCTCCTTCAGCTACAATCTCCTAAAATAAATGATTCATAATGTACACGTATATATCAATCAACACTTTTAATAAGCTCAATAGAAAAGTCTTATCATAAGAAAGATAAGAAAAAATGGAAATGATCCTGGATATACTACATTTTTTCAACATTTGGAAGACTTCCCATTAGCTTTATGAAATGTTCAGCCCTAAGTATATCACGTTATTTCCCTCTATTTCACATTACATCCAGTTACATCTTGGACTGGATATTCTTTAAGGCATAGGGAAAATTACTTTTGTAGTAATTTATCAGGGTAGATGTTGCTACACATAATTTTCTTTCCCTTCAGCAGGTAGGAGTGACAATACAAGTTTTATACTTCTTGAAATGACCTAGTAAATATTTTTATGTTGTTTTTCTATTTTCTTAAGATGCATTATAGTTTATGTATAGACATTCCTAATTCTAACCTTAAGATTTTTAGCGTCGGTTATTCCAGACTTCTTGACTCATGGAAACTGTGAATTCTTTCCGTATATGCAATAAATTCAAATGTGGAGGTGACTTCACATGACAGGTTCAGAGAGGTACAAACTATGTATCGTTAGTTATCAGAGCCACCTTTGTTATTTTTAAATTCAACATAAAAGAAAACTGACTCTGATGGAACTCCATGGGAATCTTTCTATCAAGTCTTTGAACAACACTGAACAGCAAAATCTTTGGGAATATCTTTATCTCCTTATCAGTATTTCCTTTGTTCTGGTTTGCACTCAGCATCCCTATTGACTTAAGGGTTTTGAAAGTCATGTACAAAACCATAATTGTCAGACATGGTGTAACAGCACACTAACGTGACACTGACTTCCTCTAGGCCACACTTCTTGGTTTTCAAAGAAACAAAATCCAGACTCACATACTATTGTGTTTTCCACCTGGGATTCTCATCAGTACTACTGAAATTATGGTAGGGCAGTAATGTTAGAAATATTCATAATTCAGTCTACTAATTAATTTCAAAACTGTAACTAAGAGCCATAATTTGGTGTTCAACAGAGTCAATCAAAATAAAGAAACATTCAAAAAAATGATGCAAGTTTTTAATAGGTTTTATGACATAATCTGTGTCCCTCCATTGACATCAAAAGGATATAAGACAAAAAGATCAACTTACGTAGTTTTACAAAGCTTATACTTAGGTTTTATGAAGTCCTCAGAAGAATGTTCTTTAGCCCCCAGAGCTGACTTTTTGTGGTAATTGGTTCAAATTTTTATGTTCGATGAAAATAATATTTAACCTTAAAAAGACCAAAACCATTATATTTCTGTGGGGGTTTTTTAAACACATTTTGAAATTATGTCAAGTGCACAATTAATAGCTGGTCCACTATGTAGCTCTGTAGCTCTCTCAGTTCATAACTACCCTTTAACCCTTTCAGATATCTTGATGTTACTCATAACTTTTAATGTTTCTTTGTTTACTTTCACTTAATTTTGTCCCACTCCAGTTATTCAGGTAGTTTAACATTTCTTTGTATTCTAACTGCATTTTCTTGACTACTGCTAGCAAAAGAAATTTTAATAAAGACATATGTTCTGTATGTTCACGAAGACTGTAACTTTAGATAAACCAATTATTCCATTCTCTCAAATGACATTTCTCACTGTTAATATTTTAAATACTGGAGGGTGAGGCTTATCAGAACAAATCAGTTCTAAGCTAGCTCTGAAAGTCCAATTCTAATCCCTTGAGTTGATATTAATAAAAAAAAACATTTACTTACTGCTGAATACTTTGAAAATCCCCATAATCTGTCCAAAATCTATAAATGGTGTTTACGCATTCCCTTTGCCTGCAGCTTTATAGGGCTAAAGAGGTTACTAATTCAGCCTAGCCACTGTACATTCTCTCTCCCAACTATGTATGACAGTCTTTCTTTGTTCCAGACTTGACAGACAGGCATGTAACTGAGTGAATTTTGTGCAATCCAAAGAACTCCGGTTGTCCTCAGTGGTTTAAATAACAGAGTCTTACCAACTCAACTCATTTAGACTAAGAGAGGCTAGCAAACAATTGCAGGAGCAAAGGAATAGACAGAGGCACAGGAACAGACATCCTGCCCCCGGCACACGGCCCGTTGACCAACAACATCATTTAGGCAGAGCATTGTATACTATCCACAGTGAGGTGTAGGGCACGCTGCTGCCATTTGAGGTCTGATTCACTCAAATTGCACTACCATTTGTGGAGCTAAAGTTTGGCACAACTCTTACTCAAATCCAAAAAAAACATTTACACAATTGGCTTTTACTGTCAGATGACCTGCACACTAAGTGACCCTGACAGCCCATTGGAGTTACAGTATCTCCTATGATACCGTATTTGCTATTCGTGTATTTGTATGGAAGTGTTATTGCTCATCTGTCTTACTCTCTAAATAAAGCTTGATTTACAGAATCACAGAATTGTTTAGACTGGAGAAGACCTTTCAGATCATCAAATCCAACCATTAACCTAACACTACAAAGTTCACCCTACACCATGTCTCTAAGCACCACATCTACACATCTTTTAAACATCTCCAGGGACGGTGAATCTCCCACTTCACTGGGCAGCACGTTCCAACCTTTGACAACCCTTTCACTGAAGAAATTTTTCCTAATATCCAATCTAAAACTCCTGTACTGCAACTTGAGGCCTTTTCCTCTTGTCTTATCACTTGTTGCTTGGAGAAGAGACCAACATCCACCTTGCTATAGCCTCCTTTCAGGTAGCTGTACACAGCAATAAAATCTCACCTCAGCCTCTTCTTCTTCAGTCTAAACAACCCCAGTTCCTTCAGGTGCTCCTCAAAAGACTTGTGCTCCATACCCTCCACCAGCTTTGTTGCTCTTCTTTGGACACACTCCACCACATCAATGTCTTTCATGTAATGAGTACACCAAAACTGAACACAGTATTCAAGGTGTGGCCTCACCAATGTCGAGTACAGGGGGACAATCACTTCCTTAGTCTTGCTGGGAACCCTATTTTTGATACAAGCCAGGATGCCATTTGCCTTCTTGGCTACCTGGGCACACTGCTGGCTCATATTCAGATGGTTATCGACCAGGGCATCTTTACAACCACTCCTGCTCAAACCTGTAGCATTGCATAGAATGATAATATGTTGTTAGGTCCATTAGCGTTTGAACCACACTAATAAAAACTGAGATGAGACAGTCCCTCTCTAAGGATGGTTACAAACACAGAAGGGGATGTGAACACATTATCTTAACTCAGATAACAGACACTCCTACATGAAGGAATATGATACTGGACCTGATGGTCACCAGTGCAAGTGAGCTCATCAGTGACGTCAAGATCGGAGGCAGCCTGGGCTGCAGTGATCACACTCTGATGGAGTTCAAGGTCCTGAGCGATACGGGAGAGGCGAAAGGTGTAGTAAGAAACCTAAATTTTAGGAAAGCAAAATTCCAGCTCTTCAGGGAGTTAGTCAGTAGGACCCCCAGGGAAATGTTTCTCGTGAATAAGGGAGAGGAACAGAGCTGGCAGATATTTAAGGGTGCTTTCTACAGAGTGCAAGAGCACTCAGGCCCCAGACTGGGAAATCAGGCAAGGAAAGGAAAAGACCAATGTGCCTGAGTTGAGACCTCATGGTCAAACTGAAAAGCAAGAGGGAACTGCACAGGCAGTGCAAGCAGGGACAGGTAACCTGGGAAGAGTACAGGGACACTGCCTGGTTGTGTAGGGAGGGGGCAAGGGATGCCAAGGCAAAGCTGGAGCTGAACTTGGCAAGAGAAGTAAAGAATAACAAGAAGGGCTTCTATAGGTATGTCAACTGGAAAAGAAAGGTTAAATAAAGTGTACCCCCACTGATGAACAAAAACAGTGACTTCATATCAACAGACAATATTTTTGCCTCAATCTTCACTGGCAACCACTCTTCTCACCCCTCCAGGGTCAATGGAAAACAACATGGGGAAGAGGGGGGTAAAGCCCTTCCCACTGTAGGGGAGGATCGGGTTTGTGACCACCTGAGGAACCCAAACATATACAAGTCTATGGGAACTGCTAGGATGCGTCCCAGAGTCCTGAGGGAACTGGCTGATGTGGTTGACAAGCCACTCTCCATAATATTTGAAAAATCATGACAGTCAGGGGAAGTCCCTTGTGACTGGAAGAAGGGTAACATTGTCCCCATTTTTAAAAAGGGTACAAAGGAAGACCCTGGGAACCATCAACCTGTCAGCCTCACCTCTGTGCCTGGGAAGATCGTGGAACAGATCCTCCTAGCAGTGATACTGAGCACATGGAGAACAGGGAGGTGATTCGAGACAGCCAACATGGCTTCTCCAAGGGCAAGTCCTGCCTGACCAAACCAGTGGCTTTCTATGATGGAATGACTGCATCAGCGGACACAGGAAAAGCAACGGATATAATATATCTGGACTTCTGTAAAACCTTTCACATAGTACCCCCACAACATCCTTCTCTCTAAATTGGATGGATACGGATTTGATGGGTGGACAGTTCGGTGGATAAGGAATTGATTGGATGATCTCATTCAGAGATTAGTGGTCAATGGCCTAATGTCCAGATGGAGACCCATGACAAGCAATGTCATTCAGGGAACTGTACTGGGACCAGAGCCGTTTAATATTTTCACTGGTGATACAGACAGCAGGATTGCATGCACCCTCGGCAAGTTTGCAGATGATACCAAGCTAAGTGGGGCAGTTGTCACACCCGAAGGACAGGATGTCATGCAGAGAGACCTGGACAAGCTGGAGAAGTGGGCCTGTGTGAACATCATGAGGCTCAACAAGGCCAAGTGCAAGGTTCTACACCTGGGTCAGGGCAACCCCTGATATCAATATAAGATGCGGGACAATGTGATTGAGAGTGGCCCTGCAGAGAAGGACTTGGGGGTGCTGACTAATAATGATGATAAGCTTGATATGTGCTGGCAATGTGTGTTTGCAGCCCAGAAGGCCTGGACTGTATCAATAGAAAGTCTAGTGAAGGTGATTCTCCCCCTCTACTCCACTCTCATGAGATCCCACCTAGAGTATTGTGTCCATTTCTGGAGTTCCCAACATAAGAAGGATATGGAATTATTTGAATGGGTCCAGAGGAGGGCTACAAAGATGGTCAGAGGGCTGGAGCACCTCTACTGTGAGGACAGGCTGAGGGAGTTGGGGCTGTTCGTCCTGGAGAAGAGAAGGCTCCAGGGGCACCTCATAGCAGCTTTCTGGTACCTGAAAGGGGCTACAAGAAACCTGGGGAGGGACTTTTTCGGAAGGACAAGTAGTTATAGGATGAGGGGGAATGGCTTTAAACTGGAAAGGGGAAGATTTAAATTAGACGTTTGGAAGAAATTCTGCACAATGAGGGTGGTGAGACACTGGAAAAGGTTGCCCACAGAAGCTATGGATGTCCCCTCCCTGGAAGTGTTCAAGGCCAGGTTGGATGGGGTCTTGAGCAGCCTGATCTGGTGGGAGATGTCCCTGCTCATGGCAGGGGGGTAGGAATTTTGAGGTCCCTTCCAACCCAAACTGTTCTATGATTCTATAATTTTACATACTTCAAACTATATAGGTAATTTGCTGTGTTTTATCTCTAATCTGTGGACTACAGTAACCTGGAAGTCCAATGAAAACAAATAAAACAGGTTATTTTCAACTCATATTCTACAGTACTTGAAAAACCTCTGTAACTTTCACAGTGGGCTCGATATACTACTGTGGTGGGACAAGCATCCAAATTTACCTGCAGATAACTTCTCATATCTAGCAGTGGAGTTGAACAATATTTGCTAGTCATTTTTATAAGTTTTTGTGACAGTTTCAATGAGTTTTACATTGAGGATACCCCCGGACATAATCAAAAAGGCAGTTATAACACAGAACAGGAAGTACCTAGACTCCTACGCCCCATATTACCCTTCCTGGCTCAGCTGTCCCATCACCTAGTTGAATTATATTTACTGAAAAGAAAAGATCTTTCTAATCTTCAGCAGTTTCCTTTCATTTTCCATTGGGATGGGGTCTTTCATATTTTCCTATCTCTACTTTCCATTCCCTTAAGAGATGATGGAAAGAGAAGTTAGTGCCTCAGAGCACTGATGAATACTATGTGACACATTCTAAACTCAGAGAGATGATCAGTGTTCTTCTAAAAGTGCTTTAATCATTTTTCGTAATGTCTCATCTGTTTTACTGAATTATTAAATTTAGAAGACATTAGAGATTTAATAAAGCAGCAACAAATACACACATGGATCTTTACCATCAGTATAAACTGCATAGGATAGATGTAGAGCGTTAATGGGTTTATTATTTAATGTTGAGTTTATATTTCTTTTTCAGTTCAAGACTCATATTATTTTGTGTATCTTGGCAAGCTAGCTATGGTACAATGAGACCTATATTTCTTGAAATAAGACAGTTCCACCACTTTAGCATTCAGTGGTATGTAGAGGAAAATATGTTTTATGCTGTCTTTTCAAAAAGCAATTGAAGTCTAGGAGAAAAATGTCAGTGCTGGAAACTCCTGAATGGAGAATAAAATTTCGAACTCCAAGAATATGATATTCAAGCTCTTATGCTTGGAATGTCAGTGCTGGTGGTCCTTATCGAGCACCAAACTGACATAAACAGTCAGTGAAATAGAACTTAGGTGGGAGGAAAATGACATGTAATACCAAAAAAACATATATTAACAAATAATCTACTATGTAAGCCACTATTGTTTTATCAGAAAGACACTGTTTTAGAAATGGTAATTCAAGTTTCAATAATGTTCTGAACAATCTCTGCTTTTACATGTAATGAAATCAGGCAATTATGTGCCAAGAAGTAAATTGTAACACAATCTAATACTCATATAAAATAAAGGAAGCTGAAAAAATGTTCTGGTTTAGTAAAGAACCTATTAATTCAAGCTACTGTTTCAATAGCACAAGATACCTAGGAAAACACTCTTTATAGCTTGGTCCAAATTGAGTTAATCTTTATTTTTCCTGCTTTAAATGTTGTCCCTTATTTTTTGTTCTTATTTTTTTCAGATTTTGAGGTCTTTCAGTATCAAGAGATAAACCTTATCTTTTAGATGCGATTGAAAATTAATATCTCGTCTCAGTGAGAAATCAGCTTCTTTTCAAGTCTTTAATTGTATAGAGTAACATTAGTATTGACCAGATTTCTGCAGAATTATGGTCTGTAACATACTGAGAATTTTAAAATTGAATTCTCTCAACAGTTTCCTCTGTGATTTAATTGTGTGTTCAGAAAACATGTTAAGACCGAAACTATTTGCTATTTACGTTGTAAATTCTCACTATTTTGCTAAAAGGCTACTTTAAGCCAAATTCTGTAGTTCTACACTGGGGATCTTCCAAGTACACATCCCTGAAACCTTTATCTCCCAGGACAGGCAGAACAGTCATGTTAAACAAAAATTTGAAGTAGATTACTAGTTTCAGGCAGAAATAACAGTAACCAATTGTCAGCAATCAATAATACCTTATGAGAAATATAGAAGCAGAATTTGATTTCTGTAAGGAAAGTCAGTGCTTCCATATAATCAATGCAATTATAAAAGCCTGATGTATACTATTCATGAAAGAGCTGTAAGTATTGAATAATTTGGTCATTCTTGAAGAGTTTCTCAGCCCTTTTCTCCACAGATAAAATACACCCAAAGCTTTGCTCAACCCAGAAATTATCTCTTTCTCCCTTACAATTTATGCTTAACTCTGGTTTTGAGGTATGACCTTGGTGTATAGTTAGGAATAGATATTTTATCTTGAAGTTCCTTCTTTATTTTGAAACATATTTAGTTTGGATTTTTGCCATATAATATGATTAATTTCAATTTCCTGGAGTAAAATTCTGGTTACACTGAACTAATTTGAATTAAATTATATGTAATGCAAAGCATGACCTTTATTAGCCATGAGATTATTGTCTTTATCACTTAGATATAGGTAAATAGCTTATGCTGAAATATCAATACGAAATTTTCTAATACATCAGCAAAACTAGAATTCATTACGTCTTATTACAAACTGATTTTTCTACTCTTTTCAAAAACAGTTTGAGCAGTGTATGGAACTGTCAAAATGAGATCTTTGTGAATTGTGACTTAGTGTCTTACTAACTCATCTGGAAAACTTTGGTAAACAAAGTATGATATACAGTGTGATATTACATTGCTGCTTGATGTGATCTGCAGAAGCTTAATAGGAGGTCATTATAAGAGTTAATCTTTTCCATTTACTTCAAATACTTCAGCTACTAGCCTTGAACAAGGGGTAGTTAAGAATAGGAAGTCGAAATAGCTTTTTTTCAGCTCTTTTAATGTAGTACTTGCAGTAATTATATTGAATATTTCTTCTTCTGTGAAGTTTTTTTTGTTGGACAAAGGCAGATATCCTATTTTTAGACCTATTACCCTCCAAACAGTTCCTTTCTTATGTTGAAAGCTGAGCTGTTTGCTCTATACGAATACTTAAACTTCTAAATGTTTATTTTTTGTGATTTTCCCCATATGCACTTCAATTTAACATTGACCAACTCTCCAGTCCACAAGCAGCAAACCATGCAGACACCTTACATAGAAGAGGTTGCTCATCTGAGCTACTAAGGGATTTTCTTGCAGTAAAATAACTGTTTTCCTCATTTTTACTGCCAAATAGGAAGGATGTTCTCACATAAACATCTGGCTGCATTGTTAGATGAAGGCAAGGTGACTCTAGTGGTCTAATCATCAGTACACAGTGGGAACTGCCTAAGATTTTCTCTGTTACAATGAGCTGGATGAGTTCATCCTGTGTCCAAAGGATTTGTACAGCATAACATGGGCATGAAGACCATGCAGTACCTCTAGCACAGTCATCAGCAAGTTCGCAGATGACACCAAGCTGGGAGGAAGTGTCGACCTGCTAGAAGGTAGGAGGGCCCTCCAGAGGGACCTTGACAGGCTGGAGAGATGGGCTGACTCCAATAGCATGAGGTTTAACAAGTCCAAATGCCGGGTCCTACACTTTGGACACAACAACCCCATGCAGAGCTATAGACTGGGTGCAGAGTGGCTGGAGAGTAGTCAGGCGGAAAGGGACTTGGGAGTGCTGGTGGACAGGAAACTCAACATGAGCCAGCAGTGCGCTCAAGTGGCAAAGAAGGCCAATGGTATCTTGGCCTGCATCAGGAACAGTGTGGCCAGCAGGACTAGGGAGGTCATCATTCCCTTATACTCGGCACTGGTCAGGTCGCACCTCGAGTGCTGTGTCCAGTTCTGGGCCCCTCAGTTTAAGAAGGATGTTGAGATGCTGGAGTGTGTCCAGAGGAGAGCAACGAGGATGGTGAAGGGGCTGGGGCACAAGCCCTATGAGGAGCGACTGAGGGAGCTGGGGTTGTTTAGCCTGGAGAAGAGGAGGCTCAGGGGAGACCTTATAGCTCTCTACAACTACCTAAAGGGAGGTTGTAGTGAGGCAGGAGTTGGACTCTTCTCTCAGGTGAGCAGTGACAGAACGAGAGGGCACGGTCTCAAGCTTCGCCAGGGGAGGTTTAGGCTTGACATTAGGAAGAAACTCTTCACTGAGAGGGTAATTGTTTATTGGAATGCGCTGCCTAAGGAGGTGGTCGAGTCACCATCCCTGGAGGTGTTTAAGGAGAGATTGGATGAGGCACTTGGTGACATGGAGTAGTTGACAAGTAGGAGTAGGTGTAGGTGTAGGTGTAGGTGTTGGGTCATAGGTTGGACTCGATGATCTCAAAAGTCTTTTCCAACCTTACGATACTGTGATACTGTGACAAACCCAGGCCTATTCCGGTCAACTGTTATGTGGATCACCAACTCCTTGATGTATAATGATCTTCCAGTCAGGATCATTGTAAAAGCCAACTTTAAAGTTTTACAGTCATGTGCATTAAATTCCATACTTAGTCTTCTAAATAACTGGATGCAGCATTGAATGCACACACACTAAATTTACACTGGATTACATGCATTTGTAAACTAGAAAATTCTTCCTGCTTCCTAAATGTCTTATACATTCTGAATTGGGTCTAATTTGGGGATTTGTCATGGTCCACTAGGTTGGTCTAATTCTGTCCGTGATGCCAATTTAATGTCACAGTCCACTTGGTGGATGTGTGATGGTTCGTTTACTGTGATCTCGAAGCGAAAAAATCAAGGCAACCATGCCAAGGATTTATGCTTCAATCAAACAGGGCAACTTTATTGTTTTGCCCGTAAACCAAGCGTGCGATAGAAAGAGTGATACGAAAGGAAAAAAGGTAAAGTAAAGGGAGCAAAGAAGCTTCCACCATGGATCCAAGGTATCCCTAGGGTCCCAGGTCAAGGCAGCATCCTGCCAGTCCTTCGGCATTGTTGATCCAGAAGATCATCATCTTCTTCTTCTTCTTCTTCTTCTTCTTCTTCTTCTTCTTCTTCTTCTTCTTCTTCTTCTTCTTCTTCTTCTTCTTCTTCTTCCACAAAAGCAGTTGGATTCTCCAGTAAATACTTGAGAGAAGCAATATCAAATAAAATATTAGCCTGTTAAGTCAAAGACAAATAGATTATGATTGTAACTCAGTAAAAAACCAAAACAACCCCCCCCCCAAAAAAAATAAGGAAAGATACAAAAAAGTCTAGAAAGATTTTTGCTTGGTTTTCTTGTTTGTTTTTTTTTGTTTATTTTTTAAGTTCTATTGGGAAAGACAAAATCTGACAGATTTATTATCTGTGGACCGTTATACACTTTAAACTCAAACTTTAGTAGGTACTCTTGCAACCATTTATACAGAACAAAATCTAGTTCAGAAACTTTCATAATTTTAACTCTGATATTACTTTTGTATTTTGAGTTTGGTTTGTTTGGGAATTTTTTATAAGGGAAGTATCTGCCTTTCTAATGGAAAATAGTACAGAAAGAGTACCTGCTGTTTTGTGTAACTATCACATTCTCCTCTTTTTTACGTGTCAACTTTTATTTCCCTGAAAACCAAAAAACAAACAGCTTTATTTCTGCATTTTAAGAAATAGGAAACAGTTTAACATCAAATATTGATATTTCTATAAAAGATAAATAGATGTTGGTAGCCTTATTTTAAAGCATAAAGTACAAGTTATTTTTGTTTGTTTGTTTTTCTTTTGTCCTAGGAGAAAATTTAGTGCATGATACCTACTACAGAATATTGTCACAATATTTCAGAAAATAATGTTAAATACAAACAAACAAACAGAACCTGTCAGATTCTGAGTTTGTTACTCTTCTTTCATTACTGTCTTAAAAAAATCTTAGTACACTATCTACACTATAGTTGCATATTTGCAAATACATATAAACAACACTTACTTCTATTATGTATTCAGAGATGATTTCTCTGCCCTCATAGTGTCACTTCTGAGTCATCTGCTCTTTTTAGAAGTTGACCCAAAAAGCAAAGTTCATTTCAGTTATTTCAGCATATTTCAGCACCCTGTCAGTAAACAAGCAGTTTTGAAGCATCTACTGCTATGAGCAAAATTCAGACTTAAGGATAAGGACTGAATGAATGACCAACAGCAACCAGGGAAGACAGAAATCTGTAGCCTTTATCCAAAGTGTCACAGCTGTTGGGACCAGCATATTAAGTATTTGTTTGGATGATGAGATTGAGAGCAGCCCTGCAGAGAAGGACTTCAAGGTGTCAGTTGATGAGAAGCTCGACATGAGCCAGCAGTTTGCACTCACAGCCCAGAAGGCCAACCATGTCCTCCTCGGCTGCATCAAAATAAGTTGTCAGCAGGTCGATGGAGGTGAATCTTCCCCTCTGCTCCACTCTAGTGAGACCCCATCTGCAGAACAGTGTCCAGTTCTGGAATCCCCAACACAAGAAGGATATAGAACCTGGAATACTGCATTCAGTTTTCGTCCCCACTCTACAAATAAGCTGTGGATATTGCTGGAGAGGGTCCAGAGAAGGTCCACAAAGATGATCAGAGGACTAAGAAACCTACTATACAAAGTGAGGCTGAGAGAACTAGGTTTGTTCAGCTAAGAGAGGAGAAGGTTTAGGGGAGACCCTATTACCATGTACCAGTGCATAAAGTGTGTCTACCAAGTGGATAGAGACTCCCTTTTTAAAAGGAGTCACATAGAAAAAACAAGGGGTAGTGGGTGTAAGTTGCTCCTGGGGAGATTCCGATTAAATTCCAGAAGAAAATTTTTCACAATGAGAACAGTTAAATGTTGAAATTATGTCCCTAGTGAAGTGGTAGTTTCTTCTATACTGGGCTTCTAAGTTTCAGCTTGACAGGGTGCTGGGCCATCTCATTTAAACTATATATTGCCTAAAAAGGTTGAACCAAATGATCCTAGAGGTGCCTTGGAACCTGGCATTCTCTGATTCTTTCTAATTTTTTTTATTTCTTTTTTAAAGAATCTGCTAACTACTATGTGAAATGCCAGTTAAGGTGGCTAGCTCTATTTACCCCATCATATACAGGGAAAATCATATTTTGTGTGTTTTCAATGTCAGCATTTAGAGAAGTCAGATTATCTTTAATCTTACGGTACATGTATGTTCACCAAGTCCTATAGAAGTTAAGACTGACACTCTCCTTGCTCCAGTTAGTTATACTATAACAGATTTCACTGGGTTTTGCCACTGTTATTCTGCAGGTGACAGTAACACGGATGATAGTCCCAATTTGACAATATCACAGCTAATAGCAACAAAAAAGGAAAACAAACTCTACTTCTTTCTTAAAAGAAAATAAATGGAAAAAAACCAAACCAACAACAAAATTATTTATTGTTTTGGCTACCACTTTTTATTCCTCTTTGGGAACTGTTGATTTGTTAGAAATAAAATAATAACTTATTTCTCAAAGAGAAAATATTTTTTCACTGCAGTTATTCTGATGATTCAACATTTACATTTGGGATAGGCTGTCCTTCTTTCTTGATTTTGTGATTGTCCGTAGGATCATAACCTTTAATCTAATCTGCTTTTCACCCTGCTTAGTTCAATATCATAAGCAACGGTAAACATATTATTTTCTGTAATAAATACCAAATTTCATTTGTTTTCTCCAGTCACTCATCTGTCTTCATTTATTTCCTTCAGTTTTTGCACTCCTGAGATTTCATAACTGATTGAACCTTTGATTACAGGTCATGACTCATACAAGTTGCATTATGTCTATGGCAATATATACACAGACTGAATTTCACAGTTCTATAATAATCCAAGGTAATATACATTATGAAGTTTCTTCACATTCTTATCATTTTTATTGATTCAGTGTAGTAACGGCAATTAATTTCTGGAAAGATATGTTATGTATGCATTCTGTTATCTTTATGGTTACTAGGCTTAATGTTCTTGTACAAGTCTATAAATTATTTAACCGTCTGTAAGTTTTGAAGCAATTAGTGGGGTCGAGGGATTGTTTTATTTTCTTTATGTGCTCCATAGTTTCCTCTATTTTCTTCTTGCAGTATTACATGAATCTGTGTGCAATCCCACTTAGATGATGGGTTGCAAATTCGAGCTGCATTTCCCCATCCAGTAGACCACTGAATGCTGTCTTGTTAACAGTCTAGCTAATATTGAAATTTTCATATCTGATCATATCCATTGGATATTTGCATCTTACTTACTTGGCCTTTCAGTTTTTTTATACACAACTAAATAAAATGATAAGGTTGTGTTGATAAATGGTGAAGGAAACTATTAAACTTTCAATATCTTGAAAAGAATTAGATTTATTTATTTTATTGTAGTTTATTTTAGTTTAGTTGAGTTTAGTTTAGTTTAGTTTACTTACTTCTCTGAAGTCAAATGGTTTGGCACAATACTTTCTAAATTTGTCACACTCTGAGTGACGAAAATTTATGGTTTAAATCCTAGCAGGTTACTTTTTAGATCACATTCATCAATTATTCACTAGCTTCATTAATCACAATTATGTTAGCACTGCTATTAGCAAGGAGTGCGTATACTTTTCTTTTCCATGTTGAATTAAAGCTGGTAAATGATAAACCTCTGAGATTTCAGGTTACAATGTCATCATTATGCTTCGGATGTCCATTCAATACCAAATTGTATCTCTTACAGATGTTAAATCAATAGATTGGAATTCACATTTTTCCATTTTAGATAGACGTCATTTTGCATTTTTTTGACATAGTCATTAATCAGTTTCATGTGTTCACTTCAAGATGTGAAAGATGCAGCTTTTATATCTTTGGTTTTGTTAACACAGTTGTGGCCAAAAACTTGGAGAAATTATATTGGTGCATCTTTTAAATGATACATCTTTCAGATAATAATGTAGCACAGTTCTGTTCACCAAGAAATAACATTTGGAAAAGAAAACATCCTTATAGGTATTATTTGAAAAAGGTAGATAGTGTTCATCAATGTGTTCAATCATTCTAATCTTATCTTATTTTTATAATTGATACTAATCTTCCTGGCATTTCTGCCAAAACTACAGGTTTATAATTTCCCAGATCCCTATAATCCTTTTTTGAAGACTGATATCATATTTGTTGCCTTTCAATCTTAAGGTGGAAAAAAAGGGTAAAGTATAAGGCCAACCATAGCTATTCAACTATTTTAACTCTGAGCTTTTGAAAATAATTGTATGTGTAATATATGTAGTCACAGGAGTTCAATAATGTTTGTCCTGTCTTTTTATAGCATAATCTCTTCAACAGTTACTTCAGGCTATCTGCCAACTCAAGCTCCAAAACGTTTACCTGAGGTATTTATTTGACAGTGAACACAAAAACAAAGAATTTGTTTTGCTTCTCTGCAATATCAGTGGCATATCTGAGTACTACCTTTTGACCCTGGTGAGCAGTTGGATCTACAGAATGTCTGACAGTCTTTTGGCTCTTGATCAACTGGAAGGATTGGAAGGAAATTATTTATCGCATTGGCTAGTTTCCTGAACTAGTGACTCCTCTTCTGGTCAAATATCTGATGACCCTGTCATGCTAATTTCATCAGAACAGATATTTCCATGCCTCTATCCCTATCTATTAATCAGATTTTCCTCTATCCCTATCTATTAATCAAATTTTCAGCATTCTTATAAATACACTTTTTGATATGTTTCTTGTCACTATATTTAATATATATGTTTAATATAATTAATTTTGTTCTTAATTTCATTTTTTAATGTTTCTATTGTATGGCTTTTCTTTTTTTGTGAGGATACTGAGTTTTCAACTCTTTCTTGCCAGAAATTATTTTACAGAAGTCATCCCAACCTTTCACACTGTCACGAAATTCATAATGGTTTACTGTGCTTTGAGTTTTCATTTCCAGCAAGATCTGTAATTAAAACACATATTTTAGAAGCAATCTAAGTCAGTCAATGAAAGTCACATGTACAACAAGGAAAGAATTCATTTGACTCAAGTCCTTATGCAATAACGTAATAGAATGTCAGGTCTATCTTGTGTCTCTATATGTGCTCAATCTATCATGACATGCAATATTCACAAAGACAGTATTCAGGAGACAGAACACACACATGTAAAGTGACTGGATGCATTGCAACCTAAAGGGAGAAACACTTCATATGACCAAACACATATGAAACTCTGACCCATACGACCTTTTCAAGTGTATTTAAAATGGATCTTCAATAGAGAAGATAACAGAAAAGCTAAAGGATTTCAGACAATTTATCTGGCTTACAGCCAGTTGCCTTCTTGTCTTTGGGGTACATCTAACGGAAAAATGCAAAACTGAGTGTAATGAGAGTCAAGAAAATAGTTCTGCCAGGACATATCTGAGCAGTGCACTAATAGCTGAATTTAAAGATTAAATCTGCAATCAGGTAAAAATAATTTATATTCTTCATTTACCAAAGGGTTTGAAAGCATAGGCCAATCTGAGAGAGTTATTGTGATGTTCCCACAGGGTATAGGAAATGCAGTTAAAGTTTTCCCTAATACCATTCAACTTAAGTAAAATCATGAGAATATTTTAGTATCATGCTCTATCACTTTTAACCATCCAGAATCCTTGTATGTTTTTTAAATTGCTAATGCAGATTTTGGGCAGCCACTGGTTAAAGAAGAAAATAGGCTGCCTGGATATCTTAACAAAAGCAATGGAGGGTAATAAAGAAAATATTATTTTAATATTACTTTATATTTTTCAGAGCAAGTAAACATCACATTTACTTTCATAAATCTGTGTATATTTAACATAGCCACTAGTTAAAATAATAAATATGATTTTTTTTTCCTTCAGAAAGGACTATCACAAGTACATCACATTTTGGGTGCTGTCATGCTGCTTAATCCATGATAGTAAATAACTGCTCACATTCATGCATGCTATTTATTCATTCAGCTCATTCAGTTCATTCAGCTTTCTTCACCCCTGAAGCACTGCTTATGAATGGAACTGTTCCTTAGCATGAGAAAAGATGTTAAACAATATAATCCTCCTTTATTTTCTAAACAACTTTTATTTACTAAAGGACAGAAGGAAAGCGTATAGATTCACTTAGTTTGATCTAAGTGTTTGAACACTGTTGTGATTGAGTTAAACTGGGGTCTGTTTCCCAATTCTGACTTGGCCTAGCCTAAGTAAATTCATTTTCTGAAAGCTAACTGCATGTTTTTCAAACAGTTTCTCTCTAGAAGTGATAACATAAAACATTTGTATGCAGAAGGGCCAACATTTACACTTATTCTTCTAGTAATCAAGGCCACCCTTAAGCTAGAAAAAAGACTACACTTGCATAGCGGGGCAGACAGGACAGTTGACCTCAGACTAACTAACAGAGTATTCTATCCCATATACGTCATACTTGATATAAAATTAAGAGATGACAAGAGTCTTGATCTCTTCCCTGATGGTCAATGTCCAGTGCGGGCGTCATTTGACTGATTGCTCCTGAACCTGGATCTATGAACCTCTGAATCCAGTTCCTGAGTTCAGTTCCCACCTAGCTGTGGACCCATTCCCTCATGACAGTCATTGAGCATTGGGATGAGGGTATAATCTCAGATTTTTGTACATATTTCATTACTTTCTAATTATTTTAATGATTATTAATATTATTATCATAATTTCATTAAAGCTATAGTTTTAGTTTCCAATCCACAAGCCTTTTTTCCTCTCATTTTCGTCTCCCCTTCCCCTGGGGATCTGGTAAAATTTGAAAGCCTAACTGCACTTTTTTATCTGGCAGAAATTAGCTGGTTGGGTATAAACCGTGACACATTTTGAATCTTGGAGAGAATGCTTGAGATCATAGGTTAGGGGCAACCTTGGCTACAGTGACTATGAGATAATGCAATTCAGCATCCTCAGAGAAGGGAGAAGGGCATTAGAGAAAAAGGTTATTATTTTGTTTCTGACAAATCAAAGATTCCTACAGAGGGATAAAAGGTGATTGCCAAAACAAGAAATAGTTTTGTTGTTAGCTTGTTTTTTGTTGTTTTTTTAAGAAAGAAATAGAATTTGTTTTCCCTTTTTTGTAGATATTAGCTGTGATATCATGAAATTGGGGTCATCCTCCCTGTTATTGTCACCTGAAGAATAACAGCGGCAACAAAAGAGATTGTCCTCATCGTTCTTCTAAGATCCCTTCAAATATTAAAAGGCTTGAATAAGGTTTTCTCAGAGCCTTCTTTTCTTCAGGTTGAACAACCCAAATCTCTCAGCCTGTCTTAATAGGGGAGATGTTCGATCCCTCTGATTATTCTATGGCCCCCCTCTAGACTCGCTTCAAAAGATCCTTGTCCCTCTTGTGCTGACTGATCCAGATCTGGACACAGTACTGCAGGTGAGGTCTCACCAGAACAGAGTACAGGGGCCAAATCACCTCCCTTGACCTCCTGGCCACACTTCTTTTGATGCAGCCTAGGAGACCGTTGGCTTTCTGAGCTGTGAGTGCACAACTCATGTCCAGCTTTTTATCCACCACTACTCCCAAGAATTTCTTGACAGGGTTGCTCTCAACTCCTTCATCCCCTAGCCTGTATTCATAGTGCGTTTTCCCCAACCCATGTAAACGATCTTGCAGTTCGCCTTGTTGAACCTCATGAAATTCATATTGGCCCTCTTATCAAGCTTGTCCACGACTTCTGGATGGCATCCCATCCCTCAAGCATGTCAATCGCAGTACTCAGCCTGATGTAATCTGAAAACTTGTTGAGGGTGCACTCAGTCCCTCTGTGTATATTATTGATGAAGATTTTAAACAGCATCAGTCTCAATAGGGATCCTTGAGGGACACTACTTGCCACAAGGCTCCATTTGAACCATTACCCTCTGGATGCAACCATCTGATAATTCTTGATCCACTGATCAGTCCACTTATCAAATGAATATCTCTCCAATTTTGTGGGAGACTGTGTCAAAAACCTTACAGAAGCCCAGATAGATGACATCCATTGGTCTTTTTTTGTCCGCTGATCAAGTCACCCCATCTTAGAAGGCTACTAGGTGAGTCAGCCTGCTTGCTGTCTCAAATCAACTCCCTGTCCTCCATGTGCCTTAGCACAGCTTACAAGGATCTGTTCGATGATTTACTCATACACAGAGCTGAGGCCAACACTGTTCTCCCTTCTTAAAAGTGGGTGCAAATATCCCTTTTCCCAGTCACAAGGGACTTCATCTGACTATCATGACATTTTGAGTATCATGGAGAGAGACTTGGCAACTATATCAGCGAATTCCTTCAGGTCTCTGAGATTCATCTCATCAAATCCCATAGACTTACATAAGTTCGTGAAGTGATCTCAAACCTGATTTCTTACAGCAGGTGGGAATTTGCTCTGGCAGTTCCTGTGATAAAGTCCATCCATTCAAGAGGTATGAGAAGAGAGACTATGAGTGAAGACTAATAAAAAAATATTGTGCAGGACCTCAGCTTTCTCCTCATCCGTTGTTGCTAGTTTGTCAGTTGTGTTCAGGAAGGGAACGCAACTGGCTGATACATCTCTAGCAGGCCTTCTCATTATTCTTTGCGTCCCTTGCCAAGTTCTGCTCCAGTCACACCTTGGTCTTCCTGACCCCACCCCTACACAACCAGGAAGTGACCTTGTACTCTTCTCAGGATATCTGTCCTGCACCCAATGGCTTTGCATTTCCTTCTTGGCCTCTCGTTTGAGAGCAGTTGTCAACACATCCATGCCAGTCTCTTGACTTCCTTTCCTGATTTCTTATACCTGGGGACTGAGACCTCTTGTACTCTATGGAAAGCATTAAAAATCTTCAAGATCTGTTCTGCCCCTTTGTCCCCAAGGGCAGCTTTCCCAGGGGATTCTATTGACTAACTCCTTGAAACAGTTGGAATTTTTCATTCCTGAAATTCAGGGTCCTGATTTTACTCTTCAACTGAACAACATCCCTCAGGACTTCGAACCGCACCAGTGCATAATAACTGCAGCACAGGCTGCCTCTTATCTTGATGTCACAGATTAACTCACTTGCTGTTGTGTCCCGACCCTGCCTCTATCCTGTGAGAAGAGGAACATGGTTCATTAAAGCAGATTTCTAGGATGTGAATGAGAGTGAATCAAACCTGTATGGCTAATTAAAATAATTTATGAATTCCAAGCCAGTTTACAAGTATTCAATTGTCTATTAGCATAAAACAACTATTAGTTTGTGGTGAAGGCAAAGATGTGTACATACATAAACCATATAAAGGAATGCTGTGCCTCTCTGGAAATGGAAATGCAGAGAGAGGGAGAGAAGGATCAGAGGGAGGAGAAGAGAAAAGAAGAGAAGAGAAGAGAAGAGAAGAGAAGAGAAGAGAAGAGAAGAGAAGAGAAGAGAAGAGAAGAGAAGAGAAGAGAAGAGAAGAGAAGAGAAGAGAAGAGAAGAGAAGAGAAGAGAAGAGAAGAGAAGAGAAGAGAAGAGAAGAGGAGAAAAATATATATTTTTTCAGATTTTGCCTGAATTATCCTGGTTTTCTACAGCTTGGATTCATATATGACTTTCAATATTCTATGAGGCTTTTTATCCTATGTTTTCACTAGCTTTCTGTGCAAACATAGAATATACTTTAAGATTTGTTATTTTGTCTAGTTTTAGAGATGAGTGATCAATCCAATATTTGGAGAATGAAAAGGGTAACACTGACTTTGATCTAGTAGACGATGATGAATGACCACACAACACTGTCAATTTAGCAGAAAGAAGTGCAAGATGGTTTAACAGTTGTCTTATAATAGAAGAACAAAACAGATCCTCTTATCTGTATGTAGCATTAAAAAATATCATTATTTGCCAGTTCAAGGGTTCAAACACATGTTAGATTGAAGACTCTGATTCAGAATAATGTGAGACAGTTAGGATCAATGTAGGAATGTCCAAATGTTTTTCTTCAATACCTTAAATTTCCAACAAATAATAAATTTTATGCAGTGTTTTTTAAGGAGAAAATATTCAGAGGAATAAACCCAGGTATATACTAAAAATATTTTATTGCTATAGCTCTGACATTCTTGTCTGTAAATGAAGAGGTTCAAATAGAGAATGTAAATGAAATAATTTGTGCAGAGGAAAAACTTTTGAGTTGTTTGAATGGATACTATGTGATGACTGTGAAACAAACCTCAACAATCAGCTAAAATCTTCTTTTCACATAACTGACACCCACAATCGGAAGCAAAAAATCTGCAATGAATAGGTCTAAGTGTGAAAGCAGTTTATTTATGTGGAAGAAGAAATGACAGATAGTAATGACAGGTATTGTCATTTGATAGAGGTATATTTGGGTGAATTCACTCTCATGCTATACTTGAGAAAAATCTTCAAACAAAAGGTGAATATAATTAAAGGGTGAATATAAATAAAGAAACAAGAGCTTCATCCTTATCTCTGAGCAGGATCGACTTAGATGTTTCTCAGGAGCAGCTCCTATTAAGACAGAATTTGGGCTTCTGTCTTGTTTGTTTCTTTCTAGCTTTTCATGTTAGTTACTAAATCTTACACACAGAGCACCAACCATGTTCATCAAAATATTTTTGAGAAAGAAAATGCTACTGTCAAATTTCCACATCACAACATAACTTATAATACTATCATTTAATTTCAATGTGTAATTTCAGAACAGGACTTCTCAATTGTGGGTGGAAAACCTTAGATATATGTAGTTGAAATTAGGCACTGAAAAAAGTTATATTTTCATAAGTGATAGCATATTCCCACAGCTTGTTTTAGGAGTAATAATGAATTTTACATGCCCTAATAGATAATTCTGTGTTAGAGGAATTTTATTTCCAATGAGAGATAGGTAGGCATTGATTAAACCCTGAAGCCAGAAGGCATGGGGTTTTTTTTGGTTTGGTTTTTTTTTTTATATATGTTATATAACTGTTTATTTTCTATAAAATATTATCTATTATAAAAATCTAGTCTTTTTAGTTCTCCTAGACTTCTGGCACCTTTAGTATCACAATAATAAATCTCTGTCAAAACAATGAAACATGAAGTGTCGAAAGAATGAATCATGAATTATCAAAAGACATAAGTACCAGAGTGCCTGTACACAATGCTGGAAGGATGAGAAACCAGAAAAGAGAATTGAAAGAAAAAAAAAACGTTGCTAAATGATGGTGGTTGTGATTTTGTGGCCACAATTGAAGCCTGGTGAGAAGATTCTTATAACTGGGATGTCAATAGAGATTAGTACAATCAATATAAAAGAAAGGTGGACAGGTATAGTTATGGAGCAAATAAAAAACATTTACAAGCACTGCAAGCTACAGATCAGTAGAGATAAGTGCCAGGGTAAATTTTACGAACTGAGATACAAAGACTGGAAGGAAAAAGAACTGACAGTGTGTGTGATTGATATAGATGATAAGGTTGGAAAGAAAAAGAAATAAGGACAAGTCAAACTAACTTTTTCATGCTCAGAAACACAGAATATTTTTGATACTTAAATGCGTATTTGTTGGGCAATAAATATGGAAAATCCTGAAACATGAAAGAAATTTTAACATGTTTTTATAAAATAAAAACAAAATAAATCCTGCATCTACTTCTTTTATAAGATGTTCCCTGAATAATTTCCTCTGACAGAGGACGTATTTTGGGTGGGAGGGAGAAGAAATTCCAACTATGTTTTTAAAATTTCACAGCAGATCTTGACAGGTTATTCCGATAATTGCCTACCATATGTGGTTAAATAGTATTTCTAGACACTGCTTTCTAGTCCAGAATTCTTTATTATGCAAGTACAATCTGCCTTATTCATGGAGCCTTACTCATGTGAATAGTAATCTGTTTTTCATCTGTCACCTCATAAATCCTTAATATCAATATACATTCTAAAGTAACATGTTTATATTTCCTTCAGGATATTGGTAGGTGTATGAATTACAAATGGTGAAATGCAGTGGTTTCTCTTCCTCTGGAGAAATGATAGAATTGATGATTTTTTTTTAATGTAAACTTGATCTACTATGTCATGGAAAAAAATAATTAAACTGTAAAATATTTAAATCAATGCATATTAGTGTCCTTATTAGATCAGTTAAGTATTTGACTAAAGTCGGAAAAATATTCTAGGCATATATATGTATCAGAAAATTTGTCAGAGGAAGTGAAAGTCCTCAATAACTTTGAAGAAAGGAAATCTCGTTACTTTTTCAATCATTTAACAGCTATATATTGTTCCTAAAATTGACTTGTTTTACTTGTCAAACTGAAGTGCATTTGATGATGCAGAGAATGGTCAAATTTGCAGTTTCTTTGACCAAAATTATTTCCTTACATGAGCCATCTTATAATAGCAACCTTAACAGTAAAGAAAGCAAAATATATCCTTTTTTTAATCTATCCTTTGCCAGAAATGCTTTTCTTCTGGTGACCTGTCTTTTGCAAACTGGATGGAAGACAATGGACTTTTGTTACCCTTAAAGCTTTTTCAGTAGGAACATGATAGATGGAATAAGCTACAATAAAAAAAAAGAGTCCTTTGATGTACGACTGACTATTTTTCCCCATGGTATACCACCAGAAACAAAAAGAGAATTTTGCCCTTACTATATGCTCTACCTTTAAGCAGGCTCAAGTCTGCTGTCACGTTCTGAACAATAGTGAGTATAGATTATATAATCATAAACACTGCAACTTTACTGAAGTAATTCAGATAAGACAGTAAAGACCATTCCATAGAAATAGATTCTGACTGAAACTGAAAAGCAATAAGAAATTATTAAGTGGTTCAGTAGACACAGCAACCGGTGATATTAGAAATAAAAAGATTTGGGAAAAAAAAAGCTATTGAAAAAAGAAATAATCCAGATATGTTGATATTGTCTGTAAAAAATTGCAAGTAAACAATGTATTTCTTCACAATAGAAAAGCTGTGGGTTTTGGTGGGTTTGTGTTTTGTGGGGTTTTCTGGGGGTTTTTTATTTTTATTATTTTTATGGGACACTTCATAACAACACAATGTAGCAATTTGCTTACAACTTTGCTCTTATCTAGAATTACACAGATTTACTAATTCATATGTCTGAAATAAGTTGTTACAGTAAAATTTTGATTATTATTTTATTTATAGTGTGGCTTTTGACAATATAGTTCATCAAAGTACATTTATTAATCAAGAAATTAAAAATAATCTTTGGTCTAAAGAAAATTCTCTGTATTATCTGACAATACTCTTTTTGTAAGAACACAAAATAAAACAAACAATTCCAGATTATGCTGAGTTTTTGAGAGGAATCATTAAGATCCTACTTACTGAAATGATAGTAAAAGTATACAGTAGCATTTAGGAGCAAATCCTTACGTAAACATTTCAAAATCTCACCTACTTTTTAAATAAAAGCTTCTTAAGCACCTGCGTGGTTGTCTTCTGACAGGTCAAAAAACTCGTTCTACCAGCCATTTTTTGATACTTTGTCCTTATTATGGAATTTGGTACATCTACCATCCATTTTTCCACTGATTTAATTTTTTATTTAATTCATTTGTTAATCAAACGTTCTACCTACAGTCCAGTCATAAATTAAATTAAAAAAAATTAAAAAAAATTAAAAATTGAATTAAAATTAAATTAAATTAAATTAAAATTAAAAAATTAAAAAAACCCCAAACTCCTTTTTGTTTTCTACATAATAATGGAGTATAAAATGTAAGCAGGCTTAGACTTGTATACTCTTTGCCTGTTTCCTCCAATGGAAGAAAACTGCTTCTAGCTCTTCTCTTCTGTTTCACCTTCACTATGAGATTTCAGCTGCAGATGACACCAATTAAATAACCACCTACGACTGTCATGGTTTATGATGTCATTAGAATGTCTCAGCAAAACTGATCGATTACTTAGCATTGCTAACACTTTTTGAGGGTGATACCTCTGAAAACAAAACACATTTATTTGAAATACTGCTACGTGATGGAGACTTGCATTCCATTTTATGAGTTTTAATACATGCAATACCATGTTTTTACATTATTCTGTGAATTATTTTGATTCCTATTTCTTTTCTGTTGAAGAATATATTTCAATAATTCAACAAACCCTAAGCTACAAAACTAATCTTGACATCAATGTGATTTAAACAACTTGGAAGTTCTTTGTGCTGCTGATTATTAAGGACAACTTTAAGAAAAACTTAAGCATTAAACTTAGCATCTTGCAAAATTACTCCATTAAATAAACTTGACATACCTGATTTTAGACTTCATTTAAAGTATAACTGTGTCATGCAACATGGCAAGTTAGTTTTAGGATGGAAAATTTTTACAGTGGAAGCAGTTTAATTCAGTGAAGGTAAAATAACTAGAAGTTAGGAAAAAAAGGTACTTCTACCCATCAGGGAACTCTACAGTGGAATTTCCCAAGAAATAATTGGACTAATTTAATATGTTTATTAATGATCTTATCATAAAGGTAAATTTATTCACTAAAATCACTTTATAATATATCATTGATATAAAAGAAGACTATGATTTTATTAATGTTGACATTGAATGAATGTAATAATAAATTGAAAGGCAATAATATAAAATGCACTGTCCTGGCAATCTACACTGTCCTGTGTCTGCTACAAGCAGGGATCTCCTCATTTGGAAATGACTGAGAAAACAATAGCTGATTATTGATCTCAGTACATAGTAAAGTCATAAGACATGAGATGAGATGTATTATGCAAATATGTAAATAGAATTACATGTAATTGTAATTCCTACTAATCTTAAGAATTATCTTTGCAATACAGCTATGGTAATCCATGTTTAGAAAAAATATTTACTGCAACTAAATAAAAGAAAAATAATATATTCGACTTCAACTTAGTAAGAGAAAAGAATGAGAAAGAATGGAAAAACAAATAGAAGAACATTAAAAGAAGCTGAATATCCAAACTAAAGGCTGAGGGAGTACAGGAGTACCAATACAAGTACCTTCATAGACTACACCACTAATCAGAGCTACTTCAACTAAGAGACAAGGCTATACACAAAATAATATAAACTATCAAAAAATAAGGTAATGTTGGAATTTGGAAGATAGTTTCTAAATAACATAAAGGAAGCTGAGAACAAATATCTCTTACATTAGTGGGGCTAAAATACATTAAGAGACACAGAATTTAATCAGTTCATTTAAAGACTATGTGATGGCCCTTGAACCTCATAGTATGTAACTGCAGTGATGCACACTGAGGTAAACAGTTTAAATTAATTACCCATTTATGGATTATATGAAGTTTCTAAAAGTGTTCTAAGTTTACCATAAATCAGTCTGAAAAAGATTTGTATGCTAGTTATTTGGAGAAAATAACCTGGACAGCAGGGAGAAAAAAGGAAGAAGAGGAGCAAGAAAGCTCTGGGGTCAAGATTAAGACAGACAAGATCACCAATTACAGTAGAGGGAAAACCTGACTCATCTTGGGGAAATTAAAATTATTTATTGCCAGTTAAAATGATGTTTAATTACTCATCTGGGTAGTGAGGAAAAAAGTACCACAAGAAAAAAGGAACAGATATTTACACCTTTCCTCCACTTTTGTATTTAAAGCATAGATTTGTTATATAAAACCTTATATATAAGGCTCAATTTCACTCAAAGCACCTGTCCTCCACACCCTGTTATTGTGATAGATTATACTCAGTTCCTTCGGTGAGTCAGCAGATGGCATTGGAGCGGTGGATGGGGATTGCAGTCAGAATGCAGCAGCTCCTCTCCATTGCTCCTTCTTTTCCTTTCTTTTTCCATGCATCAGCATGTGTTCTCCACAGGATTCATTACATTTGGTGTGCCCTAGTGTGGGTTCATCCCTGAGCTGCAGTTCCTTTGGAAAGTGTGCCTGCCCTGTCATGCAGCACCTCCTGCTCCTCTGACCTTGGTGTTCTCCCTCTTATTTTTCATTCTTTTTGTTCCCTTTACATCTCTGTCCAGTATTTTCTGCCCTACCTGTAATATGTTTTTTGGAACCAGCAGTGCCTGGCAAAGGACAGCCACTGACCTCCCCCCAAAGAGGCCACCCCTGCTACCCTCAGCTACCAAAGCTTTACCTTATATATTCAATACACCTTCCAGCCTGATAACATTCTACCTTGAAATGACTACGTTGGTAGATGAGGGGAGAGAGTGGATACTGTCTGTCTTGACTTCACTAAGGCTTTTGACATTATCTTCCCTAAGACGGTGATGGAGAAGCTGATTAAGTAGCAGCTGGATGAGCAGACAGTGAGGTGGTTTGAAAACTGGCTGAATGGCTGGGCCTAGAGGGTGGTAATCAGCAGCAAGTCTAGTTGGAGGTCAGTAATAAGTGGTGTACCCCAAGAGTCTATTTTGGGTCCAATCCCATTCTAAATCTTCATTTATGAGCTGGATGATAGGAGAAAATGCAGCCTTAGCAAGTTTGTTGATGGCACAAAACTGGGCATAAGGGGCGTGATATCATTCAGAGGGACCTCCACAGGCTGAAGAAATAGGCTGACAGGAACCTTCTGAAGTTACAGTATCACAGTATCATAAGGTTGGAAAAGACCTCTGAGATCATCGAGTCCAACGTATGACCCAACACCTACACCTACTCCTACTTGTCAATTACTCCATGTCACTAAGTGCCTCATCCAATCTCTCTTTAAACACCTCCAGGGACGGTGATTCCACCACCTCCCCGGGCAGCGCATTCCAATGAACAATCACCCTCTCAGTGAAGAACTTCTTCCTAATGTCAAGCCTAAACCTCCCCTGGCGAAGCTTGAGACTGTGTCCTCTTGTTCTGTCACCAGTCACCTGAGAGAAGAGACCAACACCTGTCTGACTATAACCTCCCTTTTAGGTAGCTGTAGAGAGCAATAAGGTCTCCCCTGAGCCTCCTCTTCTCCAGGCTAAACAACCCCAGCTCCCTCAGTCGCTGCTTGTGCTCCAGCCCCTTCACCATCCTCGTTGCTCTCCTCTGGACGCACTCCAGCATCTCAACATCTTTCTTAAACTGAGGGGCCCAGAACTGGACACAGCACTCGAGGTGCGACCTGACCAGTGCCGAGTATAAGGGGATGATGACCTCTCTAGTCCTGCTGGCCACACTGTTCCTGATACAGGCCAAGACACCATTGGCCTTCTTTGCCACTTGGGCACACTGCTGGCTCATGTTGATTTTCCTGTCCACCAGCACTCCCAAGTCCCTTTCTGCCTGACTGCTCTCCAGCCACTCTGTTCAACATGGGGAAGTGCAAGGTACCTCACCCAGGAAAGAATAGCCCTACGCATGGGTTCCCCATGTGGCTAGAAAGCTGATTTGCAATGAAAGCCTTTGTGGAACCGGTGACAGCTGAACAGTAGCCAGCACTGTGCCCTTGCCACAAAGGCAGCTAATGATAGGCTAATGCATGAGGAAAGGTATTGTCAGCAGGTCGAGGCAGGGGGTGTCTTTCCGCTGCAGTCTACACTGGTGAGGCCACGACTGGAGTGCTGTTTCCAGTTCTGGGCTCCTCAGTAACAGAGAAGGCACATATGTATCCCTATCTGAGCAGGGGGCTGGCTAGATGGCCTCCAGAGGTCACTTCCAACCTCAGCCATTCTCCGATTCCATGATTCTGTTACCAAATGTGTTCTACAGATGGAAAAGTAGGCCAAGATTCATATTCAAGCTCAATCACTAGATAAGATACTTTTCAAATAGCTGGAGTCTTTTAAGAACAAACATTTTATTTATTTAATATTTGGAATAAAGAGGGGATTGGATAATAGTTTTTAATTAAAACAGAACCTGATGTAACATAAATGAAAACTGAAATGTGAAGAAGCTGAAATTTTTTGAGCCCTGTATAGAAAGATAAACAGTTACTTTAGATTTTTCTACGCAAATCACATGACAGAAAAAAAGGTAACATCTTTACCAATGGGAACAGGAGTTACGAGTTACTTGACCATTTCCATTTCATTCATTTGTTGGCATTTTCCATGGTCATGTCAGAATCTCCTGTTTGTGTTTCAGAAAGAGAACTTTTTTTTTTTTTAATACAATAGCATGTAACCAGAAACAAGGCTAGAAAACGTTTGTGTACAAGGTTCATGAACTACCGGTTGCAGCAAATGACTTTGGAATCTGAAACATCATCCCGCCGAGCAAGCAATATTGGATTTGTGTCAGGAATGTAAAATATTTAGAGACAAATAATAGAGGATCACAGGCAATTCCAGCATAGTGTGTGCAGACAATTTGGCAGTTCTTAGATTTACAGCACAATGATTCTATATATGTGGGCATAAACCAGTCAAATTGTTCTACAGCAGGTGTCATAATCATTTTAAAGGGCATTTAAAAAGGAATATGCAACAAGGACACATTTTCCCTAAGGAAAGCCATAAATAAGAACAAAAGAGTTTTTTGAAGAAAGAGTAAAGGGCATTTAGCTTGTCAAAACGTATTCCCTTCTCTGTATTTCATTTTCTTTGTTGTGCTATATAATCACTGTTTGTTGACTGATTCTAGTGTTTTTCCTTGAATACCCTTGCCTAATAGACCATTAGATACCTTTACTATTCTTCAGAAGCCAAATTGCTTCTCAAAGTCTGCACAATATGAATTTGTTTTGACTTCTGTGACTGCTAGCTTATGGTGTTTTCAACTAGGTAAGTTCAAAATTATATAATTTTTTGTGATGTTTAAATTATGCAGTTATTAAATCTATTTTTTTTTAAAGTCACATGTGCACAAAACAAAATAACCAAGTAAGCAAAAAGATACAGTCACATCATAAATAACAAGTTTCAACTCTAAAAAGGAGGGCAATGCAAACCTAAATTGTCAAAAGAACTCAGGTCACACACCTTGGGCCTAATTTCCTATTGGCCAACTGCACAGTGGATGGATAACCCAAAATAAACAAGTTTAAAAGTATTCCTCGTTATTAGGGTTGCATATAGGTAACATGGATAGTAATAGAAAGCCGAGCAATGATGTTGAAGTCATAACCTCCTGCACTGTGGAAGACCAAGAATGAGGCTATTTGAGATTGATACTGTTTCCCTTCACTGAAGTTCCCTCATACTAGAACTGAAGTAACACAGAGAAATTCTCAAATTAATTTAGTTAAAATAGCCTAAAACTTTTTTCTTTCATTTGGAAATACTTTACAGAATTCTTTTATTTAACAGCACTTGTGCTTTTGTGTTTCGGATATATTTCTTTTTCTTTATCTTTCTCTTTTTCTTTTTCTTTCTCTTTTTCTTTCTCTTTCTCTTTTTCTTTTTCTTTCTCTTTTCCTTTTTCTTTTTCTTTCTCTTTCTCTTTTTCTTTTTCTTTTTCTTTCTCTTTTTCTTTATCTTTTTCTTTTTCTTTTTCTTTATCTTTCTCTTTCTCTTTCTCTTTCTCTTTTTCTTTTTCTTTTTCTTTTTCTTTTTCTTTTTCTTTTTCTTTTTCTTTTTCTTTTTCTTTTTCTTTTTCTTTTTCTTTTTCTTTTTCTTTTTCTTTTTCTTTCTCTTTTTCTTTCTCTTTTTCTTTTTCTTTCTCTTTTTCTTTCTCTTTTTCTTTCTCTTTTTCTTTTTCTTTCTCTTTCTCTTTTTCTTTCTCTTTCTATTTTTCTTTCTCTCCTTTTTTATTTTTTAATGGCAATCACAGAGTAAGTGAGGATATATTTTTATGCATGAGCTGAAAAAGTACAGGCACAAGAAAGTATCTGAGAGTATATCAAGCTAGATTATTGTATTAAAGGTAAAGCTATGAACAAATGAGCAAAAAATAGCCCATACAGCATCAAAGAAGTCCTACTGGGTATGCAACAGGCAATTTATCTTACTTTTACACCTGATCTACAAATGTGAACAACCTCGATGATTCAGCAGCCCTCAATAGAAATCCTGTATATTGAGCTACTCCAAAGGGGACTGCACAATCAATGCAAAAGGAAAATAGCAGAGGATTGGGTGATTTGACTGCTATATAAAAGCAAATTTTTGCTTTGCACACTTAGACCCTTCACTCAGGGGAAGAGTATCGTATACTGTGGAAAACAACAGAATTTGCCACCAGACAAGGTTATGCTCACACATTGTTGGGATATGAATATGTCTTATGATCTTTTCTCTCCTGTTTCAGAGAACAATCTCAGTTTTCTGAAACCTTATCAAGAAAATACACTAACTGTAATTTCATCTCCAAACAAAAGCACATGAGGGTAAGCTGGTAACTGAGACTGTGGCAATCTTTTTTCAAATACTTAAAGCGATTTGGTTAAACAGAGTAATTTTATACCATCTGAAAAAAAGTAACGAGAAGTTGAGTCCCTATCTCAGTATGCTGATGGAAGTTCTCTCTGCAAGAAAGTGTGACAAGACAATGAAAACAGGCAGCTGAGATGCATGCCAAATGCATAAATGTAATAAAAATTCATTTGTTTGTCCTTTAGATTGTCTGCCTGGTACTGATTTAAAAATGAAATCCATTTTCTTGATTATATTTATACAACTGTTAGAAATTTAGGGATTCATGATAATTGAATATCTATTTACTGGTTTATTTTCCTATCTGGTGCTCATAGAAATATTATTATGACAAGTACACAATAGCATGATAGGGTATGTTTATACATATTGGAAAATATTGTCTTTCAGCATCCACAGCAGAAGGAAGTATCAAACAAATAAGACAAATAAAATACGACAGAATATAGAATTATCTTATAAATTTTCCAGCATCCCTGTCTGAAACTAGAAGTGAAAAATATCACATTTATATTAGATTTAGAAATAATTTCTTTGCACTGTTTCAGCTTTTTAGAATGTGCTACAAAGGAATGTGGCAAAATTCAATTTGGAGTGACAACAACTGAGAAAAAAACCACAACAAACAAAACCTGATCTGACATAACACAGCCACTTTATTTTTGTATTTGATGCCAGCTTGCAGGTCAGGTACACAGTGTTTGCAAGACAAAAAGTAAAGTAAAAGAGAAAGCACTTGTATGATTTTCCACATCTCACTGACTCTCACAATTATCTCTGAGCGTTTTGATATTCTACAGCTAAAGACATAAACCCTGCAATCCATTCTAAGTTATATTAATCCAGGAAGTTTGTACACCACGTGAGATCAAGACAAAAAGCAGGTATTTAAATCCAGGGTATACATTTTTCAATGGTATAGGTGTATCCTTATAGGTTTTTACGTATTAATACCATAGAATCTAACCGTCTAAAATGATATTACTGAGCACTCCCAGAAATCACTAAATGTTCAGATGAGAAAGGGTCACCGAATCAACATTGTTAAATTACTCATCTATTTAAAATTTTGCTCAGATAACTTTACTTTATAATGTTAAATACAGACATCATAAACCAGAAAAATCACAAACATAAACGTATACATACACATTTATATAAAATAATACTATCCTAAGACTTTTTTTTCCAAATTGTCTTTCTATTTTATTAAAAAAAAATTATTGTCTTTGAAATTTAAATAAAACTATATTTATTACATGAATAAATTCACATAGGCAATTTGTAATATTAACTAGTAATGCAAGATACACATTCAGAAACAATCAAAATTATCTTTTTCAAAAAGGCTGAACATCTCTCTATGAATAAAACTCCTTAAGAATGTCTCAGAAGAAGGAATAAAAAATTGTCTTTTGCCCAAAATAAATAATGCAATGAAAATACTAATTTATAGATTAGAATTATTTCCACTTGGTCTCTGCTAATTGGTAGTTTTACCAAATTCTCTGTAGTGTCCACACACGGCTATTTGGTCATGTTATAGTATAGTGCCGCTAAAGCAAACAAAATTCCATTAAATTTTGCAAGAGTGCATGCATACACACATGTTCATGCATGTTTTTATTGAAAATAATTTGTTTTACTCTTTTATACACCTGAATATTGACTTAGTTTTTATTTTCTCCTTACCTTTTTATGTCTTCAGCACATTTCTACAATCTTTGTGCTTGCTTTTAAGTGAAGAAGTCACACCAATTTGCTTTAAGCAACTAAAACTCTACTTGCAGCTCAGAATAACTGAAATCTATCTCCCATCTTTAAAATTATGCTGAAATTGTGTTTAACACTCTAGCTTGGGAAAAAAGCTAACAAGTAGGCTTATGAGGTTATTTTTTTAATTACATTAAAATTCTTTTACTTTTATTCTACTATTCTTTTGCTTGTCTACTCTTAAATATTCATATATGCTAGTCTCATAAGTTTGTGGACTTATTACATCAAAAAGTGACAAGAAACAATCAAATCCAAATTAGTCAGCTAACAGTTTCAATTCATGCAATGCTCGTGTACTAATAGCAAACTTATAATACATTTTTTTAATGTATAGGATGATGAATTATTTAGAACTGACATCTTCAATCAAAATACATGTTTTCTCATCTCCCAGACATATTCATAACCCTGACTACTTAATCTGACCTTCTGTATTTGATTCTCTCTGTGTGATAACATACATTGTCTGCTGGAAATACAACACAGCGGAGAGGAGGTTCCTGGACAGTGAGACAGAAAATTTCTTGACAGAGCTGGCGAGTGAGCCAACTAGGTAAACTGCCACACTCGACCTGTTGTTTATGAAATGGACTTGTGGGTGATGTGTTGGTAGGAGGTTGGACATTTTACAACAAGGATATTTAGGAGTATGTTGTCCCCATGTGCTGAAAGACGAGCTGGGGAAGAAGATCTGTCTGACCGAAGAGAGAGCTTTGACTGGGACTTAGGAAAAATAAGGAGAGTTTATAACCTTTGAAAGGAAGCATAACTCAGAAAGAATACAAGGATTCCGTGAGGTTATGCAGGGAGAAATGAAGGGCCAAAACGCAACTAGAAGTTATTATGAGTACACCTACTGTGTATAGTATTGTGCTATAAAACACAATAAAAATGTTTCTGTAAATACACCAGCAATGAAAGGAGAGCTAAGGAGAGCCTTTATCCTTTAGTGGATGCAGGCAGAAACTTAGTGACAAAGGATGAGGAAAAAAAAGAAGTTCTTAATGCCTTCTTTGCCTCAGTCTTTAATAAGACCATTTTTACTCTGGATACCCAGCCCGCTGAACTAGAAGACAGGGGCGGGGAGCAGAATGAAACCCCCATAATCTAAGATGAAATGGTTACAACCTCCTACACCACTTAAACACACATGAGTCTATGGGGCTGGATGGTGTCCCTTCAAAGATATTGAGGCAGCTGGCAGAAGTGCTCACCAGTCGTGGCTAACCAGGGAGGACCCAGTGAACTGGAGGTTAACAAAAGGGTCAGGGGCTGGAAGGAGTATTCAGGGAATTTCAGGCCTGTCAGTCTGACCTTGGTACTGAGAAAGTTACAGAGCAGATCACCTTGTGTGCTGTCATACGGCATGTACAGGAAAACACGGGGATTAGACCCAGTCAGCATTACTTAATTAAAAGGCAGGTCTTGCTTGACTGACCTGATCTCCTTCTGTCACAGGATGACCCATCTTGTGGATGAGAAAAAGCCTGTGGGTTTTGTCTACCTAGACTTTAGTAGAGGTTTTGACACCATTTCCTGCAACATCCTCCTGGAGAAACTGGCTGCTCATGGCTTGAACACGTGTACTCTTCATTAGGTAAAAAACTGACTGGATGGCTGAGCCCAGAGAGTTGTGGTGGATGGAGTCAAATCCATTTGGCAGCCGATCAGAAGTGTTATCCCCTATGTAAGAGTCGGTCCGAAGAACAGTATTTGTCTCGGTCCGAAGAACGGTACTTGTCTCAACATCGCCATCAGGAACTCAGAGAAAGACCAAAGAGCAATGACCCGAGATGGAGGCACTGCCTGGAACAAGCAGTCGCCATGACCAAGGACTGCAAGTAACATCTAAGAAAAAGTTGAATAGATGCTGTCCAGAAGATGGATTTCACCTGCTACCTCAGCCAAAGTTACCCCACCTCCTCCTTGGCCCAACGCCAACAAGGGAAGAGCATGCGCAGAGGCTTGCAGAGGGTCTTCCGGTCACCTAGTGGTCACGAGAGGAAGATGAGGTGAGGAAGCAGAAGACCCCCGAACACGAGGTGGCGCAGGCGCAGATGAGTTCTGGCAAGCGAAGTGAGAACTTTTGGGGCCTGCGCAGTTCAACCTGGATTGCGAAATGAAGGTGGAGATTGGCCTCAATCCATGGGAGAGAGGAGGTGCGAGGTGCTGTTGCTGAGCATAAAAGATGGTTCCTAACCAAACCCCAGCTGAGATCTCCCCACCTCTGGATCACAGATTGCCCGTCGTGACGACAAGTCTCGACTGAGGACCGGCAGGACGCTGCTCGGAGCCTGGGACCATAGGGACGCCTTTGGACCCGTGGTGGTAGCTATAATCCTCTTTCCTCCTTTTCCTCCCCTTTTCTCCACTTTGTCTATCGCGTGCCGCTTTACGGGCAAAACCAATAAAGTTTCTCTTTTATTGAATTATAACCCCTTGGTATTTTGGCTGCCTTAATTTTGTGCTTCGAGATCAAGGTAAACGAATCATCACAAGTCACTGAGTGGACCGTGACACCCTAGGGCTCAGTTTTGGGGTCAGTCTTGTTTAATGTCTTTATCAATTATCTATGTGAGGTGATTGAGTGCTCCCTCAATAAGTTTGCAGATAACACCAAATTCTGTAAGAGTGTTGATCTGCTCAAGTGTAGGGAGGTTCCACAGAGGGATCTGGACAGGCTGGGTTGATGTGCCTCGGTAAATCATATGAGGTTTAACAAGGCCAAGCGCTGGGTCCTTCACTGGGGTCAAACAACCTAATGCAATGCTACAGGCTTGGGCAAGAGTGACTAGAAAGCTGCCGGGCGGAAAAGGAACTGAGGGTGTTGGCTGACAGCAGCTGATCATGAGCCAGCAGTGTGTCCAGGTGGCCAAGACAACCACCTAGTTTGTACCAGAAACAGTGTGGCCAGAAGGAGTAGAGAAGTGATTGTGGCCCTGCCCTCAGCAGTGGTGAGGCCACATCTTGAATACTGTGTTCACTTTTCGGTCCCTCACTATAAGAAAGACATTGAGGTGCTGGAACAAAGCAACGAAGCTCGTGAAGGGTCTGGAGAACAAGTCTGAGAAATATCTGAGGTAACCGGGGCTGTTTAGTCATGAGAACAGGAGTCTGAGGGGAAACCTTACCTCTCTCTACAACTTTCTGAAAGGAAGTTGCAGTGAAGTGGGTGTTGTTCTCTTTTCCCAAGTAGCAAGGGATAAGACGAGAGGAAATCATGTCAGATTACACGAAGAGAGGTTTAGAATGGATATCAGGAAGAAAATTTTCACCAAAAGGGTTGGCAAGCATTGGAAAAGACTGCCCATGTAAGCAGTTGAATCACCATCCATGGCGGTATTTAAAGAATATGTCAATGTGGCACTTAAGGACATGGTTTAATGGTAGACTTGATAGTGTTAGGTTTACAATTAGACTCAATGATCTTAAAGGTCTTTTCCAACCTAAATAATTCTATGATTCTATGACTTTTTTTCTCTACATTAGTCTCATTGTATTCTATGAAATCAAGAAACTGAGTTATGCTTATATATATTATACAGTTACTGAGCTCCACGCTTGACCAAAAATATCTGATTTCATGAGTGTCTGTAAGTGAGATTTCTTTTTGGCATGGTTCTGTGGAAGGGAACAGTGTTGCACAGCTGTTTTTCTAAAACTCAGGTCTTGTTTTGGTTGATTAAGACAGCATGATATTAATAGTTCAGCGAGTAAGAAATGAATAGTTATTGCCACCTGCTGTAGCCACTGAATTTCTTATGGCAGTTTTTTATGTGATCTCTCATTTTAATAAGGCTCTAGGATTCTTGAAACATGGATACATTTTAATAGGAGAATCACTACCCAGAATTTCTTCATTTTCTATAGGCAATACATTTCATACAAGAAATTAAATGAAGGTATTTTAAAACCCAATTTCAATAGGCTACAAAAGGTCCAGTTTCAAAATATTGCTGTGCTGCTAATAGTTGTCCCTGATCTTCAGAGTCATGACTATGACGACCGTGTCTACATCAGCAAGTAGTGAAATAAAATTTAATCAGACTTACGGAGCAAACAGATTAAGATGAGAAAATGGCAACAACCTTGTGTGTTTCAGGGTCATTTACTTTAGGCCAGCTCTACTTTGATCCTGTTACATGAACTCAACAGAAATCAGAGTGCACCACATGAACCCCTGGAATGCATCCAATGGTTTAGTTTTGGGCCAAAAGTAATTCAATAATTGTCTTTCTGAAACCACACCACCATGTGAATCCTAGGAGACAATCAGGACGCTTTAAAAATTATTCTCTTGATCTAAAGTTAAAATACTAAAGAAGAATAATCCAATAATCTTAAAACAGCTTGTATAAACTTTTCCTACCCATTTTTCTGATAGCATCAAAAATTACAGAGCGAGGAACTGAATACACCAGCACAGCACTCAACCTCCTCTATCTCTTGTTCCAGCACTTACCTTCCAATTGTTTGTGATATCTAGCAAAGGAGATAACTCAGCAAATAAAAGCAGCTGCCTCTTCAGGAACAGATTTGTAATATTGTGCTGTGGAATATATAATCTGAAAGGTAACAAAATTTAATCCTGTTTTCTCTCTTGACTTCTCAGAAAATATTCTCTACGTATGTTCTGTGCATATATATGTGTATTGGGTGATCATGGGAAGGATTAGGTAGCAGAGAGGCTGCTGGAGTGGCCCCTGTGAATAGAGGCATGAAGAAGCTGGTTTCTTGGCAGGACTTGTGACCTGTAGGGTGACCCATACTAGGGCATTCTGTTCCTGAAGGACTGCATCCCATGGAAGAGAGCTGCCCTTGAGCAGATCTTGAATAACTGCAGCCTGAGGGAAGGACTCATGTTGGAGCAGTTCATGGAGGACTGTCCCATTGGTGGGATCCCACACTGGAGCAGGGGAAGAGCGTGAGGTGGAAGGAGCAGCTGAGACAATGCATGATGAAGTGACCACAAATGCCATTCCTCATTCCCCTGTGCTACTCACAGGAAAGACTCAGAAAAGTCAGGAGTGAAGCTAAGCCTGGGAATAAAGGAATGGGGGGAAGATGGTTTTATTTGTTTTTATTTCGCACTCTCCTAGTCGGTTATTAACTGGCAATACATTAAATTTATTTCCCCCAAGTCAAGTCTGCTTTGCCCATCATGGTAACTGGTGAGTTGATCCTCTTCTCCTCATCTTGGCCCACGGGCTTTTAATCTTATTTTCTCCCTCTGTTCCAACAAGGAGGGGAAGTGATATAACAGTTTGGTTGGCACCTGGTGGCCAACCAAGGTTAAGCACAATAAGTAGATGAAATATTTTAATTTCCTGTGGGCAATTAAGTAATATACAGGCAGTATAATCCTCCAGAAGTTTAACAGCAACAGCTTGTGGTTCATTTAATTATTATGTGGTTCTTATATACACTAAACAACTTCATATAACATACCATACATATGCTAAATTATATTGTTTATTTAAAACACCCTCACCCTCTTCCTTTCAGCTTTTTGTTCTCTTCAAATTTTTGCAATGTGCTTATAGCCAAAGACTGTCAAATAACTTTGGTTTACTTGTGTGTTACTTATGTTGGTACTCAGGTAAGATATCAAAAAACATTTATTGGAATCATAATTATCTTTTTTCACTTCTCATAAGTGAGAAACACTGTAATGTTTGTCCTCATTATCACCATTATCATTTAACTTATTTAGAAGAGAAGTGCAAAAAGCTTCTTTTTCACTATTTGAGTGAATTTGCCAGTTCTTGTGATCAGCTGAACCTAATTCATTCTGCACTTTCCCACCATGATTGTGGCAGGGTTTCATGTAGCTCTGCAGGTGGGGTTCATCTCATCGTTACTCTGAGTGTCCACATATAGGTGCCTATACGTGGTTTTGATATCCTAGCTCCCATTATTGGAAGTATGAATCTAGTCAGTACAGGTTTTTTAAACACCTACAGAGGTATTCTTGGTATACCTGGAGAGGTATTCAGTATATCCATTAGGAAGGGTGGTTACATCACCAGTGACAATAATGTAAATTCAGATATCTAATCTTTTGTTCAGACATCTAGTCTTATGTAGACACCTAAATCTAGATGAACTGGATTCCTACCCTGTCTGTCTACAAGAATATTTTTCTGAACTTACTGATACACTGTGCAGCAATACAGCAGTTGCAGCAAAAACACTTGTCTGCTTAAGATAAATGTCAAGACTTAGCTCAGCTAAATTTTATGTTTCTAATGAAAATGTCCAGGTTAGGAATATAGTTAGCCTGTGGGTTCTATAAAGTCGGTGCAGATAGTTGAGGACCTCGAAAGGACAAATCCACTTTCCCGGGCTTCTAGACCTTGCCATATTATTTATGGATATAGTATGAACATAGAAGAGTGACATAATAGTTCTATTGCTACAAACTATTTGCACAGTCATTTTTCCTGTTGGTATTGATAGAGTAACACATTAGTTTTGTAAGAGGGAAATTAAAAAATCCCTACATATCTATCAAATACAGAGTTACTTTTCTTATGGGTTTGATTTAGTATTACAATTTCCATTGTTTATTTTTGAAAAAAATGGACAGTAGTGTCTTCTGCACTATAATATCTGTGCACTGCATAGGCAGGCAAGAGCAAAGTAATATCCTGTGTTCAAATGGAAATATTCTCACATTATCATACAGGCTTTCATGACTCCGTAGTCTTTACAGAGACTTTGCTACAACTATAAAGTTACTAGTATACCCGGTGCAACCTTATCATAAGCTTATCCAACAGTTTTTCTCTACTTTGAGGAACGTCTTTGTTAGCAAATCACTGCATACATCTATCCTTCAAAGCAAGGCAAAAGCAAAATCAATCAACAAGCTATCGAGTATAGGCAGAGACTGACCCTCAATTATTACATCTGGAAGGAAGAAGTATAGAAGAAAGAAAATACAGGTTTAGTCTTTGTACATGCTCTTAACCTTATTGCTGCAAGTTTTTATTATAATATTTATACTGGAACCTAGACTTCTAAAAATATTATGATGAATTCATGAACTCAATCCAAATAAAAAAACCATTATGTTAAGTCTTAACTTGTACTAAAAAAAAGTATTTTCTGAAAACAAGACTTTTTCAATGTCTTTTAAGTATATTGTCATTTAATATTATCAGAAATATAATAGAAATAAAAACATTCTTTTAATTAACATTTTACCATACTGGTTAGATTGTACCAGATGAACATGAAAATTATAGTTTGAAGTTTTCATGTATTCAATTCAGCTATCACTTAGCACATAATTACACTCACTCTGGACAGTTTAATAAACAGTTTCAGTCATGCAGGATCATAGTCTCAGACACGATAGTCACTGCATGACTGGGTTTTTCAGAGAATGTATTTTTTATCCCTTCCTTCCCACCTCTTTGAAGGATTTTGTCTAACGAATTAGTGAGATTCTCTATTTTAAAGATAATTCGTTATAACCAGGAACCAAGGTAATTAGAAGTGGAAATGAAACATTTATTGATTTCACGTCAAGATAAGCCATTTATACATTTAAAAGTAGTGAAAAAAAAGAGTTCTATTTAAACAAATTTCCTATAATAACCTCCACAATATGAAGACATTTGATCAATGCTGGAGAACAAAGTGGACTCTCAAGGTTGCTTTGTGTTTGTTTTGGTTTTTTCCTCAGAAATGTATCATCATTGAATTGGAAAATAAAAACCCATTCTAGAATGTTTTATAGTATAATAAACTAAAATTAAGTCACATTCTCTTCTTTGCTGTGAGGCATTAGAAAACATATTGGATAGAAAAATGTCAAAAGCCTGAAAAAACAGGTGCAGATGAAGCAGTTGTAGTTGCTTCTATTAAACTGCAAAGGGCCATTTATTATTTTTAAATGAACATTGAAGTACTGCAGTTTGTACTGTGACTTGCCTACTTTTGCACAGGTATTTTTCTTCTAAATTTGAAATTATCTGACTGTCATCTTTGTAAGTCTTGCTATAACTGTTGTTCAGGTAGTGTTAATAGGTTGGTTGGTAGTATTAGTAGAATAGTAGATAGCGTTAGCAGAAAGTTTGAGTTAGGATTTTTTCAGAATGTTTCAGGTAAAGGAACAGAGAAGTGAGGGAATATATACATTCCAAAACGTCTATTTTTGGACTTAGGGTTAGTTTTATTTTGGTATTTTTTTTTTCTAATCATCTCAGACTAGTTTTATTTTTCTAGTTCTGGGCCCCTCAGTTTAAGAAGGATGTTGAGATGCTGGAGTGCGTCCAAAGGAGAGCAAAGAGGATGGTGAAGGGGCTGGAGCACAAGCCCTATGAGGAGCGACTGAGGGAGCTGGGGTTGTTTAGCCTGGAGAAGAGGAGGCTCAGGGGAGACCTTATTGCCCTCTACAACTACCTAAAAGGAGGTTGTAGTCAGCCAGGGGTTGGTCTCTTCTCTGAGGCGACCGGTGACAGAACAAGAGGACACAGTCTCAAGCTTCGCCAGAGGAGGTTTAGGCTTGACATTAGGAAGAAGTGACATAGTGTAATTGACACGTAGGAGTAGGTGTTGGGTCATAGGATGGACTCAATGATCTCAAAGGCCTTTTCCAACCTTATGATACTGTGTGTGATTAGGCAATTTACTCACTGCTATTTACTAGTCCTGGAACCCTTCAAATGAATTTTGTGGCATGAGGATTACTCTAAATATAGCTTTGAGGAACTCCATGATGCTACATGGATGACTGAAATTTCTTTGATGATATACTTGTCAAATGTCATGTGTGAGCTGGCTCCCACGCACACTCATCTAGGTCAGTTCACTCTCAGTTAAACAGATCTCAAAGCAGCTTCTACATCACCGATTTTTCAATTGAATCATTGAAGGAAAAGAACAAATAAAAGAAATAATCTAGGGATAGCAGCAGCAAATAAGTTTTTTCCCGACTTCTTATTCAGCATCTTTGCCCTTCTCCTTTAACGTATTTGCTTTCACTCAGGTGACCCTACATTTCTCTGGCATATTCCATAACATTTTTTAACTCTTTGTCCAAATCTAAATATTGCCTCAATTCTTTTATGTTTTCTCCCTTGAAAATTTCATGTGATCTTCATTTTTGTAATATTTTTGTTCATATTCTTTGCCTGCTGTCATGAGCTGAAAGCAGAACAAAGAAATTTGCAAGGACTAACAATGGGTTACTCTCTGCAATTTGAACCTCTTCAGATAAATAAGTAGTATTCTGGACTTAATTGGGCAAGAAATATACTTAAAGTTGACAGTTCTCTAGTTCATAAGCAATTTGAATAGGCATCTTAAAATAATTTATAATACTAATAGTATTATATAATTCTGAAATTCTGATCTCATTCCTTGAGGGGGAAAAAGCAGCTACCTTTCCTATTCAGACTGAGATTATCATTCGGTCATTTGGTTAATTTCATGCTTGGATCTTTCAGTCCCGAGTAGTAGTTATAACATTGAGATTATAATGTTTCCTATTGCAAATACAGTTAGGCTACTGAACAAAAAGTGTAAAACCAAATTCTGAACAACTGAAACCAACTAAAGCTTTCAAACAGCTAAGCAAAAATAAATATCATAATTAAATTAATTATAAAATAAGAAATGAAATAACGCATGTAACAGAATTTTATGATCTTGAGAAACACAAGTCTTCTGGAATGTTGAATGCAAAGTAATCTACTCTGAAAGGATCACCTTCACAATCAAATTGAAACAGTAAAAACACTATGTAGTACTGGGACTCAGATATGACTCACTGAAATTCAAAGGGTTAGTATTTGAAGTACTAATTTCATTAATCACAGAATTCGGTAAGGAACACTAGAGAATACTCAAAAATATGGGACAGTGGAAGACTAAACTAGAGTCTGTGTGAAATTAAATGTCTAGTGTTTCTTTTCACTGCATATTTAAAATACAGTATAACAGACTTTTTATTTTCATATCGATATTCAACCAGATTCTTAAAACTCTTAGCAGCTCAGTTAGTGAATTCTCATATAGCTTAGAGTAATATTGCAATATGAGCCTCATAAAATTCTACAGAATACATTTATAAATCTGAATGACTACGTGTGATGAATAATGACACAGATAGATGCAATACAGTCAGTTTGGCATATGTCTATTCATTGTATAGACTAGAACCATTATAAACTAACAAATTTGTTTATGCTTCTATGAAAAAATAATAGACATTATAAGTATCAAAATATTAACTTCATAGCCCTCCAGATTTGTTGTATTTCAATGCATTGCCAAGAAAGATTAACAAATTATTTTTAACATTTGTAGATTGTTATGTCAATTTTGTCTCATTCTCTTGCATGAAAGTTGACGTACTACAGAAAAATCAACTTCTACAACCTGAAACCTAATGAGACTGCAATTTTATGTCTTTCTCTTGTATCGAAACAAATGGTACAATTACATTCCAGGAACACTCCAGGAGAATTCAGGCAGCAGACTTGCATCGAACAGGCTGCCCAGGGAAGTGGCTCAGTTGCCATTCCTGGAAGCATTTAAAAGATGTACAGATGTGACACTTACGGAAATGGTTTGGTGGTCGACTTGACAGTCTTAAGTTTACAGTTGGACTCAATCTTAAGGATCTTTTCCAACCTGAACGATTCTGTGATTCTGTGAATGCTTTCTAGGTTTCGCTTTTATTATTACATTTACATAAAATATAAAGATGAAATACCTCTTCAATGAATTAGTAATATTACATACAAAATACGGCTTCTGTTTCATTACAAGTACTTATAAATCATTATCTTCACTAGGAAATAATTCATGTTTTAAAAATATCTATATTATCCTATGACAATGTTCTTAGATCTCCTCTTTTACCTTAAATTGTAAAGAACCTAATTAATTTTATTCATGCCTGGGAAGCCATTATTAGTCAAATTCTTGTATAAGCATATTAGTGGTGTCTTTTAAATGTATCTGTTTGTTTGTAGTTTCAGTTTACCCAAATTATGCTTATGTTAAAATTGAGATGGGATAAAATCTTATCCTTTGGATAGAACATTGGATTTACTTGAAGTTCACTGATTTTTCGTGAAGACTCGTCTGTTTTGTTTACAGCATGAGTTAAAATAACTTGTGCAGAAACAAACAAATAAAATTGTGTATAGATTAGAGCTTTTTCATTTTCCTGGGTACCTGACCTCTTATTTGCACCTACTGGAAAGCTGTAAACTCCCTTAAAGGTTCTTTGGAACACCACAGTGTTGGTAAAATCCCATGATATTTTTCAGTACCTTCAAAATAATTTAAAATCATCAGACAGACGGGTACGGATTAATTATTAACTTTTGTAATTCTTGCAGTATGGGAAAGTTTGTTCAGCTGTGTGGTTTTCTATAGATAACAGAGCCTAGGCTTTGGGGAAAAATAATGCAATTTATTAGCAAGACCGTTCTATGGGGAACTGGGAACTTAAGTAAATTAAAACGTTCCAAGCCAGCAGTCTGGACATACCAAGGCAATAACTGGCAGAGAATGGAAGGAGATTGGGATGAGTTAAAAGGTAAGTGAACTTGGCATGTAATGTTTGGTGTGATGACTAGCAGATCCTCTCAGAGCAGTGCAGAATGAAGAAGGAATGACTTCACATTTATTATAATTACATGTAAATATGTGATTACATGTATGATGAATATTGTATGGCTTTGTGTAACTTTGTGTATAAATGAAGACGACAAACACCTTGAGATATGCTTGGTTTGAGGAACCTCCAAGCACTCAGGATTTGCACAAACCTTAGTAAAACTGTCTCTGTTGTTGTTGTAGTTACTGGCTGAATGTACCAAATGAGTACTGGATATGACTTTTTGGAAAATCACAAGGCAATTTCCCTTTTTTCTCTAACTTACTGCATATGTAGAGGTACATGTGACTACTTTTAAGATGTCTCCACCAGAATAAAAGAAAAGTGCAGGAAAAGAAAGAGTTGTTCAGTGGCGTACACAAAAATAGTTTCAGGGACATTTTGGGCACTATGGAATATCCTGGAATGCCTTTTACTTGCTCTCCAGAAAGGCCTGTCCTGCAAGTCCTGTAAGAGTCTTAGGGCCACCTAAGCTTAGGCAACTAAATCTGTCCTAGAGAGACTGAAATAAAAAAAGGAAAAGAAAAAATAGACACCTTCTACACTCAGTTCTTGTTGGTTTTAATTCCTTAGTTGCTGGATCAGTTATATGTTTCTATCAGACCAGTTTGTCTCACACATGCCTGCACACTGTAAGAACATAGATAATTGAGATCTCATTAAACAGCTAAATGCTAGTTGTCCAAATTTCAAGAAACTTTTGCCAACTTTTTATAGTTTTCCTCTTAGATTTTTAATTATTTATTAAAGCCAAACATGCTGGTAGATTGTAGATGAAAAAACCCTGAAATTACTGTCTTCCATTTAGGGTACAGTGTTGAAACAGACAACAGAAGCCGTGGGGTCAGCATATATTAGTGAAAGCATCTTTCCAGAAAAAGAGCCGGGGTCCTGGTGGACAGTAAGTTGAACATGAGCCAGCAGTGTCTATGGAAGATGTACCCAAAGAGCCAACAAAGACCAGGCCTTTCTGACTGTCGGAAACTGAATACTTTTTATTCAGTCACTTCATCTTTTTTGTGCTTTTACAGTACCTGTTGCCAGGCACACGGTCCCCAGAAGATGTACTCTCCAGCCATTTAGAAATGACCACAGCTCAGATTTGGCTAGGGTATAAATGGAGCCCTACTGGAGAGCTGAGTTGAGTCAGACCTTCTTGGAGCAGGGGGTCTGCAGTCTAGGACTCTCCCCTTGGATCAGGACGCTTCCCAGGGTAACTTCTGTGGGGCTAAGAGCACCAGTTTTGTAAGTGAGTGACTGTATACAATCTGAGTTGTTCTTCCAGAGGATTGTTCTTAACTTAATTACGTAGTAATATTCCCAACTGACACGTAAACTTGTGGTTTACTTTGAATTGTCGCAGTGCTAAATAATTTTGGTTGAAACAATTGTTCATTGTGAGTGACTAGTTTGCTATTTTGTGGGTGCTTCCATGACAGGGTTGCCAACAGGTCGATGGATGTGAACCTTCAGTTCTACACAGCACAGGTGAGGGCAAACCTAGAGTGCTGTGTGCAGTTCTGGGCTCCCAGTACAAGAGAGACATGGACATACTGCAGAGAATCTAATGATGAAGATCCGCAAGGATGATGAAAGGACTGGCACATCTCTCCCATGAGGGAAGGCTGAGAGAACTGGTACAGTTCAGCCTGGAAAAGAGAAAGCTCAGATATCTCATCGATATATAAAAATACCTGAAGGGAGGTGCATAGAGGATGGATGCAGCCTCTTTTCAGTGGTAAACAGTGGCAGGACCAAAGTTGAAACACAGGCATTAAACTCCACTTCCATCAGGAAATATTTTTTTTTTACTATGAGGAAATCTGAGCTCTCACGTAGGTATCCCAGGAAGACTGTGGAGTCAATATTCTTGGAGATATTCAAAAGTCATCTATACATCTGCACCCTGAGTACTGTGTCCAGTTCTGGGCCCTTCAGTTTAAGAAGGATGTTGAGATGCTGGAGTGTGTCCAGAGGAGAGCAACGAAGATGGTGAAGGGGCTGGAGCACAAGCCCTATGAAGAGCGACTGAGGGAGCTGGGGTTGTTTAGCCTGGAGAAGAGGAGGCTCAGGGGAGACCTTATAGCTCTCTACAACTACCTAAAAGGAGGTTGTAGTCAGGCAGGGTTTGGTCTCTTCTCTCAGGTGACCGGTGACAGAACGAGAGGACACGGTCTCAAGCTTCACCAGGGGAGGTCTAGGCTTGACATTAGGAAGAAGTTCTTCACTGAGAGGGTGATTGGCCATTGGAATGCATTGCCTGGGGAGGTGGTGGAGTCACCATCCCTGGAGGTGTTTAAGGAGAAATTGGATGAGGCACTTAGTGCCATGGTTTAAACAACGAGTAGGTGTTGGTGTTGGGTCATAGACTAGACTCGATGACCTCAAAGGTCTTTTCCAGCCTTGTGATACTGTGGTATGTAGTCCTGAGCAGCTTAGTCTAAGGGGCTTTCTTTGAGAAGGGGGGTTGGACAGGATGATCTCCCAACATTCCTTTCAGCCCCAACTATTCTGTGATTCTGTGAAGTCACTAAATCTAATTTGAATAGTCATTAAGTTAGATATAAATTGATGAATTTTGAATATTGCCCTTAGTATTTGTGTAGATGGCAGTTTTAATTTGAGTTACATTTTTCAACACTTTTTCTTTTACTTGCTCTACAAGTTAAACCATTTTAAATCTCACTTGGAAGCTCATACAAGGTTTTTTTATTTCCTAGACATTGTACTTTAGTTATTTGTAATTTGGAATGTATTGAATGTATCCCAAGATTAGGATGCATCCACAGTCATTCAAAGCAGTATGTGTACTGTTACATGGCACCTTCTCAATAGGACTGAGGTTCTGTTAGCATCTGACTTCAGACAAGTAAAGTAATTTTTGTGCATACTAAAATAATTACCCAACTTTTGCCTTCAGTCAGTGACAAGAATTATTCATGCTTGAAAATCTCCAAATGATGACCTTATCTGACCATGCTAGTTTTCCATTTTCTCTTCAGATAGTGTAGGAAATAATACAGTTATCTTCACCCAATGAAAAACTGTGTACCCATATTTTTCCTTGGGAATGGCTGCTTCGGAAGAAAATATCATGATCTCCTTCTGTATGTACACATTACTGCCTAGCAGCTGTACTTCACATTCTGTAAGAGGGATATTTTTGCTTCATCTCAAAAGGAAGGGTATTCAAAAGACTGTCATCAGGACACAGCTGCACACACATGTCCCAGGAGAACCCTAGAAATTAAAAAATAAAAAAAAAATCCAGAAGTCCTAGCAACTGGCTAGAAAGGCTTTTACTACCAATTTCACAGAAAAAAAATTTTTAAAAAAATTAGAAAAAATAAAAAAGGAGATTGAGCATTAAAATAGAACAGTAATAGTGATAAAAACCACCTTGAGCTAACAAGCAAGAATTTTTCATTTCAGTAAAAGAAAAGTTCATGTATAAAGCAACAGTGACATAGAGCAATCATTTTCAGTATGTCACTTGGAATGCTTAGTCCCTTAACACAGACTGAACCACTTCATATTTTTCTTAATTAGCTTCTTCTCCTTGCACTTAAATTTGGACAAATAATATCCTTACCTATGTCATGGGGCTAAAAACGTATGGAAATGTGTTGTGTAAATGAGCAGACTCTAAAATGATTCTGTCCTAACAAAGCTGACTTGAGAAGAATGAACAGGCTGAAGGAGCCAGCTTTTGGAATGATTATTATACTTTGTATTAATAAGTCTACATAAATTGTAATTTTAAAGATCTTTAAAAAGCTGAGAGGATTAGGTTCTGTGCCAGGGGGTGATGGATGGAGGAATCCATCCAACTGATATATTGTACTATCTATTTCTTTGAACATTTGAGCAACTTTCCCCATCAAATGAATAATAAATTGAGAATTATATGCCTAATAATAAAATGTGGAAGTTAGGTCTCAGAAGTTTTTTTTACAAGAATTATTCATGATTTACAAGAAGAAATGGCTTCATACCTCTTCATCAAATGTTACAACGGGAGAGATGAGACCATTTTGAATGGTTCCTTTCATTTTACATTTAATTTACAGTATAATATTATACTGAATTTTAAAGTTTTTGAGTGAAAATTGAAATTCTTTTTATAAATACTCCTGATTGAAGTTTGTATGCAATCTAAGGTCAAATCCAGTATCTATAGTTGCTCATATATGCTGTTTATATTTGAATACGACTTTACAATTTGGACATTTTTAACATCTGTATACAGCAGGAATATTCTACCCAGCTGAATAATACATTAGAATAGGATGTCTCAGCAACTTTTCTGTTATATTTTATGAATTTGTTTTGTATTAGAATGGAAGAAAGGTTGCACCCTAAAGAAAATGTCTTGACATTTAGATACTTTGACATTTTCCATCAGTATTATAATGGCCATAAACCAGTAATCCTTTATGCCATAAAATGGTGAGGTAATGCTTAGTAATTGCAAATGTTGTTTAGTCTGACTTAGATACTAAAGGTTATGTATTATTTTATTGTTTAATGTGATTATTTCTCGATCTTAAAGAAGCAAAATCTTTCAGAAATGAAATGAAATTTAAATAAGATTTTAACCTTTGTAGGCTTGTGGACTCCTAGGATTATCATTCAAAGGATGACAAATATATTTTCTGCATTGAACATTCTGCATTTATTGCTCTGAAATCCATAAAAACCTGTTTCCAAATCATATTAAGATGAAAATATTTCGTTCCGTGGTATAAAAATGTAAAACACGATTAATTAAATGTATCTTGGAAAAAGAATCCATGCTGGGTGAAGATATGAGTCCTTTTCCAGCAAAAATTTTTGTAAATCTCTGCATTGAGTGGAGATAGGTTGAAAGTGCTTTTTCGTTGTAAAAATGGTATAATTTGATAGTGAACATCTAAAATGTTAGAAGATATTGTGCTTGTGTAACACAAATACAGCTTAAAAACTGAAAATAAAGAATCCCAAATAACACATTTTACACATTTTTTTCCTACATTCTCTCTCTATATGTTTAACAAGACTTACCTGTAGGAACTTGGATTGCAATGTGATTAAATTAAAAGAGGTTCTAATATACTGCAGAGTGAATCTTGCCTTCAGTGGAGTATATGCCACACGTATATTATATGAATCAATGATTAATCTTGCTTTTCCTCCAATATCTGTCTCTTAGTATTGGAAATACAAAATACACAGAGGAAGATTTAGGATAATGAGAACAAAAAGCAGATACACTATTCTAACACTATTGCTTCAACTTATAACTTTGTCAATAAAGAACACTTACACTAATAATTTCTAACACAGTGCCTCAAAAATTAAATACAACTACCTGTATTAATATAACAAAGTTCTTCCAAAATTGCTTAACAGAGAACTATGTGACATATCTTATTCTGTTAAATAGTTTTTAATCGTCATAACCTGTTCTACTAACTTTATATATAAAATTCTTTGTTTCACAGAAAACTTGAAATATTTTGAAATAATTAGAATATAAAATAAACATTAAATCTATGTACTTTATCTTTCTTCCACTGATGAGATGACTACATTTTTTGTGTGATAATTTTCAACTAGTTTTGAGTAAATGAGAAAAGAAAAAAATAAATGTGAAGGGAAACAGCTAATTCTGGCAATACGGAATATATACTTTGTATTCTGTGTTTTTCTATAATCAACCTAAATCAATCAATTTGGACCCTGAGTGAGAGAAAGATATCTCTGAAGTCAAAGGCAATCATTTTATTAATATTAAGTGATGTGGATTGAAAATAAGCTGTATTAAAAATAAAATATAAAAATAAAGAAATAATAAATATATAAAACAAAGTGTCTTATTTTTCCATTTTGTCCTTTAATAAGTGCTTTAGTAAAGGTAAATTTCAGTTGTGCACTGAAATGTACCCTAGATGAGTATATATCCAAAGGGCAATTTCACCATAATAGTGAAAACATTATGCAATGTTATGCACTTGGAATTATGCTGTTATTTCAGATTTAATTACTAAATTAACACACATTTCCCAAGCTTATGTTTATAAATAGAATCTATTCCATTTATAAATTCTATTCTATTCTATACTTCATCTTTGTAACTGAAAAACATCCGTTGTTAATTGCTGGCCTTACTCTTCATCATTGGTACTGCTTTTGCAAAGTAGATGTTCTGACTCTCCTTAGAGATATCACTGAGCAAATAGAGCTTAAGGGGTTTTTTGGCTCATAGACTTTATGGTGTGAAATAGCTTCTTTCAATGATGAAGGCAACCCTGGATATACACACAGCCTGAGGAGCCAGAGACTGGAGAACAGCCCTGCAGAAAGGGATCTGGGGGTTCTGATTAACGGCAAGTTAAACCTGAGCCAACAGTTTGCCCTGGCAGCCGAGAGGGCCAACTGTCCTGGAGTGTACCAAACACGGCATTGCCAGCCGGTCGAAGGAGGTGATTGTCCTGTATTGTGTGTGGGTTTGGGTGCCAGAGTATAAAAAGAATATCAAGCTTCTGGAGAGTGTCCAGAAGAGGGCTACAAAGCTGGTGAAGTGTCTAGAGGGGAAGTCGTATGAGGAATTGCTGAAGTCCCTTGGTCTGTTCAGCCTGGACCAGAGGAGAATGAGGGGGACCTCATAGCAGTTTGTTACTTCCTCATAACAGAAGGAGGAAGAGGAGGAGGCATTGATCTCGTCTCACCGGTGACCAGTGATAGGGATTGGTCTCTTCTCTCAGGCGACCGGCGACAGAACAAGAGGACACGGTCTCAAGCTTCGCCAGGGGAGGTTTAGGATTGACATTAGGAAGAAGTTCTTTACTGAGTGGGTTTGGCCATTGGAATGCGCTGCCCGGGGAGGTGGTCGAGTCACCGTCCCTGGAGGTGTTTAAGGAGAGATTGGATGAGGCTCTTAGTGACATGGTGTAATTGACAAGTAGGAGTAGGTGTAGGTGTTGGGTCATAGGTTGGACTCGATGATCTCAAAGGTCTCTTCCAACCTTATGATACTGTGATACTGTGATACTGTGACCCAAGGAAATGAAAGGGTGATGTGCCAGGGGAAGTTTAGGTTGAATAGTAGGAAAAGGTTCTTCACTCCGAGGGTGGTGAAGCCCTGGAACAGCTCCCCCAGGAAGCAGTGATGGCGCCAACCCTGACAATATCCAAGAAGCATTTGGACAACACACTTGGACATATGGTGTGAATGATGGGGTTGTCCTATGCAGGAATAAGAGTTGGACTTGATCCTTGTGGGCCCCTTCCAACTCCAGTCATTCTGGGATAGTGTGAATAGAAATTTGGATTATGGAAGAAAAAGGTTTATGGAAGGAAAATATTTATGGAGTATTTGTAACATTTCACTAACCTCCTAGTAAACACATGCTGCAGTTAAATTATACAATTTAAAAACTACTCATGACCAAGCCTGATAAAGTGGTTTTAGCCTTAAATAGAGCTAGATAATGCTTTGTTAGGGGATATATTATTCTCAAAATTTTCAGATTAAAAGAAATAAAATATTAAAAAATCCTTTTTAGTTGTCCCTATGCCCATAATACTTGAGGGAATGTGATGAAAAGGTCTGTGTAGGTTATGTCTGAACACTGAGCTTCTAATTTACATATAACATATAAGCTTCTCTGCATTACTGCTCACTTCTGGAGGCTGTATAAGGTTCTGTTGACCACATACAGAAGTTACGCATTTGCAGGTTTGGGTTTTATCAAAGTCTAATGCTAGAGTTAAAAATAAGGTCTCTCAGTAAGCTTTCCCAGGAGTCTGCAATAGTTTCCTCCAAGGAGTCCTGTTCAATAACTTGCTACCAGGGAAGAAAATACTTTCAGTGGAATTGTAAGGTTATAAAGGTCATTTCATTAGCAGAAAATTAACATTGAAGTTTTATAGAAAAAATAACAACTTTTGTTCTCGTTACACGTTGTGTTCTTAGATTATATTTACAAAATAGCCTTAATTTCTCTTATCTTAGTGTTTCCCTCTGATAACTCTGAGTGTTAACTCAACTTACGGCTGCTTAATTTAAAACTGATTTATAGTTTTTAATACCATGTGATACCATCTAATCTCTTAAGTAACTCTCTAATTCTAGTAAACTTCCTGAAGTTAGACATTAAGAGATAGCATCTGACATTAAACTGGACTCATAAATGAACACAGTACCTGTGATTTAACTCCTGGTGCTCACATAGCACAGCAGAGCTTCAGGGAACCAAGATTTAGTGCAAAGAAATGTGCTTTTACTTCAGATCGAACATCCTACATTTTGACCTTGAAGGAAAATTATAGGTGCCTGACTGGACTAAAGGCAAAGAAAGTCTGTATCTAATGAGATCTCTCTGAATGTATTTATTTCATTATATCACTAAAGTAAACATTATAGCTTTGGAGAGGTTATGTAAAGGACTACAACATTTCAAATACCTTTTTTTTAAAGAAGCCCTGAGACAAAAGGGCAATTTTTTTCCATCTAAACTTTGCATATTATTACCAATAATACATGCTAAGGGAAGGTTTCAAACCTTCGCTAGTATTTTTATCCACTTGTTGGATTTAAACTGACTGTAATGCAAGTGCCAATTTGTAGGTGGGAAATAAGAAACGAAAACTAGCACTGTCTAAGGTGGTCTAACAAGCACTGGAATTGTGTTTCCAAATTCTACAGAAACACTTGAAAAATAGCATTGTCCTATTTTTTAAGAATGACACTAGACGTCTCTCATTGCTGGTCCTTTTTGTTTAAACTGTATTGTCTGCATTGATTGGTTAGTGAGAGTGTAGAGCAGTCAGATTCTGCTCTTACCCTACATGGTTTGTCTGTTTAAGTTAGCAGTCTAACTGCATTTAACAAGCTCCTCAAGTAAAGCTTTTTTCAAAGGTACCTTTTCATGACCTACCTTACTGACAGAACTGGCCAACAAGGATATCTTTGTTCATGAAATATGGGAGAAAACGGACGCTCTTTTTTTCTTAATGTAAAAATGTAGATCATTAATACTTGTTGAGTGTCTTCTTGATTTGTCCAATCGTCATTAGAATCTCTGTTTGGAAATACTCTTTTTAGAATGGTTTCATTCAAGGTGCAGGGACATAGGTTGAGATGTGGAAGTAAATATAAAGTAATTGCTTATGAATATTGTAGGAAATTTGAAGAAATGGAGCAAAAGTATCCATATGAGGGACTGAACGTAGTGCTAAGATTTTACTTAAGCCCATACCATATGAATAGAAACCCCAATATCTTAATGAAATTTCAAGATTTTTTGTTGATGGAAGCTCTATAGAAGGCCATGAGTTCAGGTTTAGTCATCTTGCCAAATCCTGCTTGAATGGTTTTACGTAATGTGATTCATGTCTTCAGTCAGTTTTGTGGCACAAGTATCTAATTCTCTTTCAGTCAGTTTTGGATAAACATTTGCTTCTTGTTTGAAATCAAGAACAATATCTGACTAGCCAAGGGTTAAAAAGCTAATTTGTATCTGGTACTCTACACAGAATTCACCTTCATAAATGTATGAACAGTGTGCCTCCTGGAATGAATTGTGAAGTTGTCACTCAACACATTTCTGTCACTAGCTTTGGCAAGGCTTATTGCCCAACTCATCTCAGGAGGCAAGACACAAAATGTCTACTCTGTGCTAAGAAGAGTCCCTCACTGCTCATAATTGCGTACTATTTGGATTTATCTTTACAGGTATATTGAGAATGACACAATATATCTTTCCTACCTGGTAACTCAGATGGCATTATTCTTCTATTTCACCATTAAAAAGTCTGTTCTAGGATTTTTCCTTTTTTTTTTTCTTTTTTCATATGAAGGTAATAAAAACATTCTCAAATAGTGACACCTCTTATACTTTGCAGACTGACCAGAAGTCAAGTCTCTCTTTGAAGAAAGAGTCTCTCTTAAAGATTCACTTTAATTACAACTTTACATCTTTACAGGTAATGTCTAAAAGAGACGTTCCTTTTTATTTTTGGGGGGAACACACTTTAAATTTGTTAGCTTACAACTTATTGTCTCTCTTCCCTGTATTTATCATTTGCAATATTTTCAAGCTTAGAATCACTTTTAGCGGTTAACTGGCAGCTTATGACCTGTTCCAGACTAATTATATTAATGCAGAAGAGGTTGGACTAGATGGCCTTTAAAAGTCCTTTCCAACACAAACTATTTTATGATTCTATGATTATACCAATTTTACACTGCATGTCTAGACTTTACATTCCACTGTTCGTTCTTCTCCTTCATTTACTGGTCAGCAGACACCTTCCAATGTATGATTTAGTTTTAATGCCTAAGGTAATTACAATTATTTGCAAGTAATATTTCATAGAATCATAGAATGATAGCATGGTTTGGTGTCACAGATTAGCTCTGGCCCAGCCTGATGGGCAGTTTTGATTTGAAACCCTATGACCCCCAGCCCTGGGAAGGGGGAAAACAAAATGAGAATGAGATTTGTGGGTTGGAAACGAAAACAACTTTAATGAAACAATAATAATAATAACAAAAACACTATTAATAAATAATAAACGTATAAATAAATGTATGAAATTGACTCCCCACTTGATGACTCTATGTGACCAGTGAAGCTGCAGAGCAGTTACAGGGAAAGGTCTCAGACTGAACTCAACAGCAGACAGGAACTGGACTCAGGAACTGAACTCAGGAACTCACAGATTTGGGTTTCAGGGGCAAAAGACAGATGGAGTTCTTACTGAATGCCCGCCATCAAAGAAGAGCGTGTGATCCTTGTGATCCCTTAATTTTATACTGAGTGTGATGCATGTAGAATGGAATTCTCTATTGGTTGGTTTTGGGTCACCTGTCCTCTCCGCTCTTCCCTGCAGGTGTGAAAAATTTTCACCCTTTTTGCTCACAGCATTGAACCAACTTGAGGATGATCTTAGTCTCCACAGGGACAGATGTAAGCAACAGCCTTTCTGCATACCAATGATCTATTATTTTGGTGATGACCATAAATTTTTAGTGTTATCACTTTCTAGAGACAGACACTGTCTGAAAACATGTAGTTAACTTTTAGAAATTGTAATAAGGTATCTGTCAGCCTGAAATCGTTGATGTTAATTGCAAATGGAAGGAAGGGACAAGAACAGATTTCTGGGAACTTTGACCGAATAATTTAGCCTTTTTAAATACAAGTAAACATGGTTTCTACTTCTGAAACAACATAGAACATGAAAGAACACAAGACAGATCAGTTAAATTGAAGCAAATTAAATAATGTATTTTCTATGGAAATTTAATTTTTATAAACTAATATTTAGGACGTTGTATCAATATTTTGGAAATATCATCAGATAGGAGATTCAGAAAATAATTTCAGTTTAATTTAGTTTAGTTTGAATTAGCATACACTGGAAGTAGTAACTCCATCTTACAGTATATAATCAGGATATGGAGACTTCTACTTAACATTTTCATTTTTTATGCTGAGGGTGGTGAAACCCCGGAGCAGGTTGCCTAGTGAGGTGGTAGATGCCCCATCCTTGGAAACGTTCAGGGTCAGGTTGGTTGAGGCCCTGAGCAACCCGATCTGGTTAAAGATGTTCCTTTTCTGCTCACTGCAGGGTGTTTGAACTACATCGCCTTCATGGTCTCTTTCAAACCAAACCATTCCATGACTCTATAATTTTCTCTATCCATGTTTATGAGCACAGATGTTTGCCATGGATTTCTGATTTTTTTCCTCTTATTTTTTCCTTTTTTTTTTTTTTTTCAAATGAGCATTGTTTTGATTTTGGTTTTAAGTGTGAACACACATTTGTGGTCCATTATTAATTAAAGAATGATAGACATTTTCACACCACTATTGAGAGACTTATAATCTCTGCTCCATTTGGTAAACTTGCCTTAGTCTTAACCCTACTTTAAGCATTCAAAGCTTTGGAAAGTTTTGATAAGGGAGTGGAATTCTATTAATATATTCAATAATATAAAATTATAGGCGTTTTTTTTTAAGAAGAACTTCTTTGAGAAGAATTGGCTGTTAATTAAAAAAATCATAATATCTTTATTATAATATTGAGGTATATGATGTTTATCTTTTATTATGTCTGCACAAAATACTATTTACACAGATTAAGGAAATTGTAAGTTAGGGCTTGAATCAAACTGATTGAGAAACACCAGTCTATCTAAGCATGGTGTTACCCATTTAAGTAGGATTAATCTTAATTTTTTTATAAAAAGTCTATTAAAATGAGCTGCATATTAAGGAAAAAAAAAAAAAAAGTCTATCTTTTGGCCATAGTCTTTACTAGAGTGAATCCACTCATTGGAGCTGTGTGCTGTCAAAATTTACTTCTTAAAAAAAAATCCTTCAGTTAATAGGTCACGGATAAAACCCATCCTTTTCCATCTTAGGCTACAATATTAACAATTTTGTTTAAGATTTTTATAGTAGAGGGTATATTAGAAAGTTGGTATTTGTATGATAAGGCTCCAGGTAAGCACCACATTTTGCTCGCAGCAATCTCTTCTGTACATTTACACTCAAAGTTTTTTATTTTTTGGCATTTTATTGGAGTAGTCCAAGGCATTATTTCATCAGTAATGAAGCCTCTTGTTACACTCCCAATGTCATCTGGAGAGGAAGATTTCTGAAGAGTGAGCAGAGCAGCTGTTGCCTAGTAGGGAGGAAAATCAATGACCTGACACTTGGCAACTGCAAATTTGTACACAGTTTTATAGTTGAAAGGCAGTATACAAGAAAACTGCAGGTTGCTTATCTCCTGGCTCCAGCATACCTAGGTTTTCTAAATTATTTTGGCTTAATCAAAAATGGGGTTTTCATCTTCCTAGCAATAAATTTTAAAAGGTGCTTTTTCTTTGCTTTGTCTAGCCACAAATTCTAGTTTTTAACATTCTGACTTATTACTGAATGTCAGGTATACAAACAGTACATAAACATATGTATACATATATATTTTTAGTTTTTACTTCACTGGGAAAACACAATTCCTGTTTAAATAAATAGGAATGAAGAGGATGCATGAACTAATGCTTAGTAATTGTAGGAAAACAAATAAATAAATAAAGCTGGAGAGAGGATCAATTATCAGAATAGGAGAAGCTTAAAAACAAAACCCCTGAAAAAACATTTTCATTTATATGAAGCAGGTTGCTTCTAGTTGCTGATAAATTATATGTTCACACTCGGATCAACTTTATTTTGTTAACAGGGTTCATAAACAGCAGAAAAAATCCTGAATGGGAAGTAAAACTTAATAGTTCATTACAAATTTTCCCCTGATACCAATAGGTGGGAAATTTTAATAATAGTGCAGAATATATATTACCTACAGTCTCATCTCTCTTAGGAAAATTCAGGGGATATTACCCAAATGAAAGCATACTTTTGTTACTATTGCAGGAAGGGTTGAGTTTTAAAAATATAATATGAAAATTGTTAGGAGTGTTGCCTTTGTTACTGTCTTAAGTCTTCATTATAAAAATTTATTGAAATCAGTGGATTTTCAAAGGGGGGATGAAAATTACGTAGGATCTGAAAAAAAGACATAAAGTAATGTGTGATGTTAATACCAGGGAATTATTTAATACATGGTAAATCCTACTGCATCACACTTATTTTGATTACTTTATTCTCAAGAGTGACTAATATGGTATCTATCAATCCCCTAATTTAGTCCAGTAATGGAAAATGGTTATGATTATTGTTAACTTTGTCTTTTTCTTAGGTATTCTATCAGTATATTAGAATTTTGAGACTGACTTTTGAAAATTATTAGTTTTAACATTGTTAAAGTATTTATTGTTACTTTTTTCGTGTTTGTAACTAATTTATAAAATGAAACAGCAAACATATGTCAATTGCAACAACTTTATGTCCTCTAACTCTCTACTCAGCAGTTTCCTTGCCAAAATTTGTAGCGAATAACCTCAGCCTAGTGAACATTGCGCTCATATTTTTCTGCAAGAACATCGTACTATCCTAAAGGGAACTGGTTGTGAGAAAATGCAACAGGAGATTGGATGGCTTACAGCTTTTCAAATTAACTTGACAAAAACTAATTGCAACCAAAGGCTGTTACAGAAACTTCCAGTAAGAATTTCTAAATTGTGCACATAAAGTAGGTAATTGATGTGTTGCATAAATGAAGGAAAAGGAAACTATATTAATATACTGAAGTGATGACAGCTATGTAACTACCTGGAGAGAAGAGAGACAGAAGGATCATTCTTCTCTGTCATGAAGTAATCACTTGCCATGCACCACGTACAATCAAAACAGCAACTTTCACTCCATGCAAATTCTCATCTGAGTTCTGCCTACATTTTAGCATTTACACATCCTGATTTGGGAACTTTCTGTCATTCTCATTTCTCATGTACTGAATTTTCAATACATTGCTCTTAGTTTCTCATTCACTGCAAACATTCATATCATGATGTATAGACATTAAGAAGGTCAATGTATTTGCTACTTTTATACATCTCATCCAGTCACTTTCTGCGGAGGTTTTATTTGCCCATCACTTATAGTCAGCTGATATTTATATTGTATATTTGCAAAATCTGTATGCGCACATTTGAAATTAACAGTTTCTTGGCTGATATTCTTTTCTACTCTTCAAATCCATGTCTCCTCAAATGTGCTACACAAGGCGTCTCACCTGCACTCACTACCTTTATGAAAAATCTAAATAGACGAAAGCATACAACACGTATTTAAAAATATAACAATGGGAAATTCATCTGAGTAACACACAAAAGTATTTTGACTCGGAGCTCAATAGCAATAGGCTTTTAGGCTTATCAGACATCCCCTACTTTACAGGGATATTTTGACTACTATAATGCCCAAAAAATTTTACAGCGAGGCAGTCTTGCAGAATCACAGTTTTCTTAAAAAGGTTGACAAATTTCATTTATTCCAGTGCTGGAAGCATCCATGGCTGTACCTGTGGCAGGTGGATGCTAGAGGGGAGCCAACGGGCTCAGCCACCTACCAGTCACTCCTTGCTATTCCTCTCTGCAGGCATGGCAATGCCTGGCACGTGAAATTCTGCCTGGCCCTGGAAGAGCTGCAGCTGCTGAGCAGTGGGAAGTGGGCAGCCATGGATACAACCAAAGAGGAGGAAGACAAGACCACCAAATCCCTTGTCCTCATTTGGCCCTATGGCTTCTGCGTGGTCACTATCCAGTGAGTTTCACTGCCGCATCCCACAGCACAGCTGGGCAACGCCTCTGCCCTGCGCCACGGGGCTCCATCCTGCCTCTGTAGTGCCAGCACCTGTCTTTGCCCACAGGCTAGGTAGCAGGGGGCACTCAGGCATTTTCCTCCTTTCTTTCTACAGCTCCTATGAGGTCAAGGAGCTCTGGGCTAGCACACTCCTTGCGTGAGCACTGCCTGGCAGTGCTGTCTGGAGAGGTCATGCTCACATCATGGGGGGATGGGTCCATGCATAACTGTGTGATTTGGAAATACTGCTCCCCAGCTGGGGAGAGGTGCCACCATGGCTGTGGGCAGCTCTTGAGCAGTCAGACCCAGCATATCTGCTTTGCCCAACTGTGTCCAGCCAACACCTGCTGAGCCTTATCCCTACTACTGCTGCTGCTCTCTGCTCGACTACAGCAGCTTGGAAGGGCTCTGCAGGCTATCAGGAGAATGAAAAGGTGGCTTGGATCTCACATAGCTCTTTCTCTGTTCCTTCCCTATGCACAGCTACCAGAAGGAATGGAGGGAGCCCAGATGACTCAGCTGCCCTCCGTCAAGCTCCTGATGAAGAAGCTGAGCAATCTCAAAGCCATGAGTGCTCTGCCTGTCTCCACTCTGCCCCCAGTTGTTGCCCTAACATGAAGTGCAATTGCTTCTCACTTTCTGCTCTTTTCCCATTTCCCAGGAGATTACAGCATGCACCAGGGGCCTGGACAGGCTCACCAAGGACCAGGCAAAGGCGAGGATCGTATAGGGCACAATCTCAGCCAACCGCAACTCTCAGTCATAGCCAAGGGCTGATGCAGCTCACCAGGGGCTCTTTCTGCTGTGGGACTTCGTGGTGAGTGCAGTGCTTTTCCTGCAGGCTGCTCCCAAGAAGTAGCCACCTCCTGTCCCCTCTGACAGTGAAGGTGGATGTGGCTGATAAGTATGGAGATGATTGAGGCAGAACAGCTCTTTTTTGTTCCTATCACAAGCAGGCTGTTGTGCTGCACTTGGGCTACTGCAGTCCTTCCCATGGGGCATGTCCCTCCCCATCAATCCGCAGCAGCAGAGAGCTGAGCTCTGGTGTCCCTCATCTCTAAAGTGGGGGACTGTGCCAAGAGGGTCTGGGAGTACTCATCTTACTCTTCTCCTTCATGGCTCTTTGCTCTCTTTTCTTTGGCAGCAGGTGGGACTGACAGAAAGAGGAGAGGGCTGCCCTGGCCCTTTGCATGACAAGGGACAATAGCCGTCCTGAGGGATCGGGCTGTGATGGCTGGGAGGCTCTCTCTGGCCAGCCCCTGGCAACTCTCCTCAGCCAGGACACCACACTGCCTCAGACTGTCCAGGTAAACAAGCGTGGTCAGGGTCTCCCCATCCCACTGGCTCCTGCAGAGAGGTGGTGTCCTAAGCAAAGGGAGCCTAGGTGGGGCTAGGAGACAAAGCTGGCTCCTTCTCACATTCCCCACCTCCAGCTACCCCTCTGTTTCTCCCCAGGGTCAGGAGTGGGAAAGGCTGGTTGACCCGTTCTCAGCCACCTAGGTGGAAACTGTATGCAGGTTTGCTGTGTGCAGGGATGCAGCTGGTGGAGGTCCTCTCTCAGCAAGGTGAGTAAGTCTTTGAGGAGGTGACTCAGCTTGACAGTGTATCATCCGAGGCATCTCTAGCACCGGGAGACTTATTTGGGTTTACAGTGCATCATAAGAGGAGTGAACAGCACCAGAGGCAGAAGCAGAAAGAGCAGAGGTATGCGAGTGCCACAAACAGCGTGACAACAAAAGCCTCCCCCCTCAAAAGGTGGGACTGCTGCCACCACAGAGACAAGCAGAGTCATCCACCAGCCATCAGCTCTGCAGGAGTGCAGAGGAAGGCTGATGCAGGATGGCCATCACACTTTGTGTGGTGATCCCAGCAGAACTGGCTCAGCTGAGCTGAGCAAATCCACCCAAGGAATCTACCTTTCAGAGCTAAGGTAGCAATTGGCCAAGTAGGTCCTTGCCACCCATTAACTTCCACATTTCCATTGCAGGTACCTCCAGTCACACTGGAAAGTGACTTCCTGAAGAGCTCAGCTGGAGAAAGAAGGTAATGTGAGCTGGCTTTGATTAAGAGAAGAATTGGTTCCTATCAATCATGACTCTACCTGTCTAACAACCTCTTCACAGGAAACAGAGAATCAATCCAATTGAAACAGAAAACTCAGCTGCAAAGGGGAGAGTGACAGCCAGCCAGGCAAGCAAAGAAGCTGGAGAAGGAGATCTAGGCAATGGGTAAATGAGAAAACTCAGGCAGAGCAAGAAAAACAAGGAGCCCAGATGCGTAGCAGACTCTGCTGTCCATCTTTCAGATTTTAGCGCTCCTGACTACAGGAAATACTTTTATGTTGCACAGAGACAGCTCCAGACTGGAAGCACGCATCTGACCTTGGAAGATCATGTATGTCATGAGAAACATACCACTCCACCGCTGGTAGCTTTAGTTTTGCACTTGTTAGTGGATGTTACGGTAGGCCCCCTCTCAATCGTCCACCGAAGGTCTTGGGACTCTGGAGAGTTTTCCACTGACTGGAAGCTTGCCAGCTTTCCTATTTATAAGAAGGGTGTGAGTGAAGACCCAGGAAACTACAGACATGTTAGTCTGACCTCAAAGCCTGGAAAAATGAAGGATAAGATCATCCTGGGTAGTGTTTATCTCCTATATCCAATGCATTCCCAGTAATTTTTTTTTCTCTACAAGCAGGATACTATTGCTTTTCTTGCATGAAATTTTTGCTATGAAAGAATTTTGGATGGGTTATTTTTGTGATAAATTCATGGACAAACAATACTCTTCTTCCAGTAAACTGGATCACAAGGAAAGAAAAATTAAATTATGACACACTGCTAAAATGTTAGGGATGAAAGAAAGCAATAGAAATAATGTTGTTCTGCCCTTGTGTTCACAGAAGAACCCTTGAACTTGCACAGTATAAACAATTAGGATGATAATACCAGTCCCTAATACCCAGCCATAAGAAATCCTACAGAGAAGTACTAAGAATGTGTACTGGTTTTCACATCAAAGCAGAAGTTGCTTGTTCTGCTCTCACCTTTGTCCCTAATTCTGATCTTTCTCCCCATCTTTATCAAGGCAGGTTGAAGAGGTTATGTAAAAGATGTTTTGTACTGGACTCAATTCTTGTATACCTTAGCAGCTCATCCGATTATTCTTCTGAGGAAAAACATCCTGTCAAGTGTAGAGATATATACTTTATTCTAGAATGAAAATACTTAATGTAAGAGGCTGTTGATCTGAAAAAGCGAGATTCTTCATCTTAAACTTTATTGGTTTCTATGCTCAGAAAATCACAGTAACTGGAGGAAATTTGTATTTTGCCTTTAAAAATCTTGGAGCATAACACAAGACTGTGGAGAGACTGCAGTCCTGCAAACTCTTCCCTACCACAACTCCTAGAGGGTTTACAGAGAGTGCTGCTCAGTCTTTCTCTCTTCCTCTCCTTCTCTTTCTCATAGAATCATAAAATAGACACCAAATTAAGATGTTTACAGTTGTAGTCCTGGCCAACAATGGAGTCACAGTAACACCTCTTTCTTTCCAAACTTTGTCCTGGAATTACAGGGGGAAGGATAAAGCTTTAAGCCTAATTTTAATCTTGACTCTATTAAAAATTGAACTGAAAAAACATTAATATATACTGAAATTACTTATTAGTGAATCACTAGACAGTAAAGATGGAGTATTACCAGTGATATTATTCGGAGGCTATGCTAATATTTTAAACTGTCATACTGACATTTAGGATACAATTTTTTTTTTTAACTTCAGAAATAACACAGATATATGTAGCTCAAATAGATACCCAAGGCTCATTTTATAGTTAATGAGGAGAAAGAATCACTTATAAGGTATCATTTATTTTATTCTTATACAGACACGGTGGATAAATCACAGTCTTAAAGTGCCTATTTCTCTTCAGGAGCTCTAACAGAAGCCTAAGGATATCACTTCAGTTGCACGCATTTACATAACAGATTGCTAAAGTTAGGTGAGAGGGATTTCGCTCAAAATTTACCACTATCACGGACTGGTGGTATTGTGTGTACCGTAACTTTGAAATATGAAATCTCTAGTCAATGTATCAGATTATAGCACTTTCGGATTTTGTTAAGATAATTGTAAAAAGAAAACCTCTGAAATGTAACATTTATGTTATGTGTCATTACTGCTTCAGCAGAAATATATTTATTTTTATATATTGATATTGAGAGGCAAGAAAAGCAAACAAAGTCATAAAGTACAATGATTAAATGCAAATGATTAAATTTGTAGTGAATGGACAATACACAATCAGCTACTTTAATTAAAATATTTTTATTATTTCTAGTGCATACATAATTAAAAATCTGATGCCATGGGAAAAATTATCACTATAGGAAGAAGACTTTTCTTTGATCGTTTCAAACACCAGTAATGCTGATCCATAGTTAAATGAAGAAGGACAAAAATGTTATATTTAGACATTTTTAAATCAATAATTTAGCACACGCAATCAAAACAGATGTTCAAGCTTCTGTGTTTGCTAGGAAAAATATCTACTACACTGCTTAAATGTGTTCAAGACTTTCTAACATTTGAAGAAGAGCTAAATTTAGCTGCACAGGTTTTTTCTGAAGAATCAGAATTACAACAGTTGATTACAGCAGTCACAGACAGATTTCATCTGTTGAGTGTTAATTACATCAGTTCAGAAATTTAAAGAAGACCAGATTGAAAGAAATCCTTTTGGAAAATTAAATTTATTTCATCCTGAATGTCAGAAAACCATGGGGTTATGGTTGGGTTATTTTCTTTCTTTAGAATAGACTAGCAAATAGAGTGTGTGCTTTAAAGTTTAAGTATTTTTAACTTTTGCATTGAACATCACAACTAACAGTGCTTGTAACAATCATTCAGACTACTACTTTTTCTTGGGCTGTTTTCACTGTTTGTAATGACACTTCTTGACAGCACGAATGTAGGTGATTGCCTGCATCTCAAGCACAGCAGTTAGAATTCATTCTGAAAAAAAAAAACCCTCGAAAGTTAGAGCATCCTTATGACTTCAGAAGTCCCATAAAACAAGGAGATAAGTATTGGTTTATAAATGGAATAAGACGTCCTTTTCTATGCTGTATACAGTTTAGGCAATAAAAATTATTTCTCAAATCACCAAACATATTCTGAAATACTATATATGCAAAATGCCTCACTTTGCTGATTTAGGGAAGGCTGGAACTGATTACATCTAATTTAGTGCTGCCTCACTGAAATGTAGGACTGTGGAGAACTGTGATCTAGTTTGCCTTGAATTACTACTTAATTTTCTAAATATTTAATAGAGGGATTCAGAAATTCTTACAAGTTCTAGTTGGCTGGAAATGGATAACCATAAGAAGATGTTTGCTGTTCCTCGCCTTGCCGTTGCACTGAGAATCACACATTCTCAGAAGCTAAACTGCCAATGAGGCAAAGAATGCCAGGCCTTCTGGCAACTATCCAGACATAAAAGGGTTTAAGTCTTAGGTTCTCTGGACCCTGATGAGAACAATTTGCCTTTGTGGGGCAAGAATTAAGGTACGCTACTGATACATTTCTTCTTTCCAGGAAATTTTCTGGGTTAGCAGTGGTGTAGTTTCTTCTTACTTCAACCCGGCAAAGTAACTTTCAGAATGGTCTATGAAAACTTGAGCATTCTCCAGAATATGTTAAAAAGGTAAAGCATTTGCTGTGGTGCTCTGTCCCACAAAGTTATTAAGAGATATGGTAAGCAGACACAGTTGATCTTCTTTCCATCAGATCACTGCCAATTCCAGGTGAGATAAAATAGATCAGAAATACTAGTGTACTGAACTTTCTTTTTATCCAACCATCTCACTTATTAATCCAGACCACAAAGAAGCAGTCCTTGTTCTGCAGGAACAAATATTACTTTATGAAATTAGACATGATCCTGTTGTTGGTGTATTAACATATTCTTGATATACTGAAGTATAAAAATCTACTTTTTATCTTTGGTGATCATGCAGTTATTTATTTTTTATCAGGTAGATTTCTAGCAAATTGAACTAGTTTAGTGTATAGTTTAACAAGCATTAGAGCTAATTCAAAGGAGAGTCAGGGGATGTCTGCCCACCCAGTCAGGTGTGAAGTAATGTAAGAAATAGCACTTTGTCAAAAGGAACACATGCAGATTCCGCCTTCTTATGTGGCTGAATCTTCATTTTGTATTTTCCTGTGTGAAGTGTTTCCAGCCACTGAATGTTGCATTTTCTTTCTCCTATGCATTGACAGATATATGCGGCACAAGCACCTAAAACTTACTCGTGGAACTGGCAAAGCGTAGAATTAACCTTTTGTTTGTGATAATGGATAGATGCCTACTAAATCAGCCACTTTAAGTCATTGTTCACTGTAAATCTAATGGGCTAGTAACCCACAGCCCCCCTTTGTTAGGATACTCAAGAGGAAGTCCAATTTTAAGTAAATTAAACTATAAATTTTAAATTTTGTGACTGATGATACGATTGGAATATTAATGGCATTTGTATCAAACAGTGTCAATGTGTGACAGTAAACTGCCTGCCTCCTGGAACCTGGCTTCCTTGTGTTCCTTGCCAACTGCTGCAGCCTTTACCCTTTCTGTCATCAGGCTGATGACAGGAGACATTTACTCCCCAACTTGGAACTGTCAGATTAATCATTGCACACTGCTGGCTGCTGAGGCAGCTGCAGATTCTCAGCCTGTTTGTAAGACATTCTACGGCACAATGCCAATCAGATTATACTACTTCATTAATTAATACGGAAATATGAATAACTAATAAGTTTGCAACAGAAAAGTACACACACCTACAGAAATACTATGCTTAGCTAATTGTTGTGCTTTATTCTCAGCCAGCAAACAAAGAATAACAAGGCCACTCTCTCACATACCTCTACCCCTGCCCTGCCCCAGAGATAATGGGGAGGAAAATTGGAAAGAAAAAGTAAAACTCATGAGTTAGGATAAAAAGAGTTTGGCAGAGCACTAAAGGAAGAGAAAACACAACAATAATAATAATAAAATTTTAAAAAATACAAAAATGGGTGATACACAATGTGAAACACTTACAGCATGACTATTGCATGTGCTTCTAATCTACAACACCTGGCCACGCTCCACAGCTGCAGACCCGATTCTGTACCATGAAAATCAGGCATGAATTCAGACTGCAATTACCTCATTGCCAAGCGCACCATAAACCATGTCGTCAACTACCACCCCTCCCCTGCTAGCTACTCCTCATATGTACGCTGGTATGGAATATCCCTTTAGTCAATCTGGGTCAGCTGCCCCATCTATGTCCATTCCCAGCTTCCCATGAAAATTGACTATTTTCCCGCTGAACCCAAGAATTCAACACTTTCCCAAATAGAACCAGGGCACCAAAACATCTGCTCTTATCTTACAGACAGTTTCAGAAATAGTAGAGAAGCAATCTTACAATATCTGACTATCTGCTCTCACTTTTGAGTCCCCCAGTTCAGATGTCTTTTCTTCAGTGGCTAAACAAAAGAAGAATTTGGAAGAAAAGACTGATCTCTCAAGAGTGAAGGAAAAATAATTATGTAACAACAATCAATATCTTCCTGTTTTCCTGTTAATTCCTTCCTCTACCCTTCTATTATTTTCTTTTTTTCGGTGGAGATCTGCAAGTCTGACTGCACATCAACATTTGGAAATTATTTTTATCTGATGTTCTCTTCCACCTGCTTTTCTGTTATACAGAGGTTCTAACCATGCTCAGGCTGAAGGCAAATGAAAACTTCATGTATTATAGGAAGGGCAGCACAGAACGAATATAAATGGGCACAAAGCTAGGGGAATTCTGGAGCCAAAGGCTTGAACCAATATTAGTGTGTATTAGAAGGCTTTAGAAAGTCTAAAATAACTGATTTAATATATTTCTATCCATTCTTTTTTTAAATTATTATTTTCTTATTATTAAGTAGTAATATAGACGTAGAATTCCAATTGTTTATTATTATATACCTTTTCTTAAGGAGCTTTGATTAACCTTAATTGTGATTAAAGTCTGAGTCATGTTACATTGGAGTAGACAGGAACAAACTAGAGGAGTAAACGAGTTGGTACCGAGGACCTCATATCCACGCTTGTAAACCTTTCTTGGTTTAGTATCACATTACCTTTATACAGTTACTCAGAGACAGAATGTCCATGGTTGTTTTTTTCAGGTTAGTTTCATGTAAACTAAATCCAAGACATGCTCCAAACACTATGCAAATTCAGTACCTGGGGAGGGTCATGACACTGATTTCAAAAGAGTAGTACTAAACAAACAAAGTATTAGCACAAAGTTGCTGCACCTTAGCTTCTATTCTTTGAAAGACAATCCAAGACATTTATCAATTTATCTTTTTAACTAAATGATGCAGATTTCAGTCCCTGATTTTACAACATGACACTTCATGGAATGATGAGGACAATGCATAGTTGACAATAAGATCTGTCCATCAACTCAACAGTTACACAAAACAGACTTCATGGACCCAGAAATCTGGCTCCACCACCACTCTGTTGACTGATGAAAGGAGACTTCAGGAACACTGTGTGCCTCATTTTTTATTTTTTTTTTTTCAGTCACAACATCATGCCCAGGGGAATGTGAAAAAACAGTCCTTCAAGTGCTGCAGACATCTGAATGGTTACTCTGTGAATCTGGAAGCAACACCAGCAGATATCTGTAAATACCCATAATAGAAAAACAATTATATGAGACCTTTTGTAGTTTCTAATATCCACCATCCGTATGAATGACTTTGTTTCTGTTTGAAGAACCAACACTACCGTATGTGTATTTGCAAGTGTGGCAAAAAGATAGCTTTACTTTTGATTTTTTATACTATTTTTATTGCAAAGTGTCTGCAAGCTACAAAGATGCTTATTTCTTTGCATTACTCCATTCCTGTTACTCTTTTTTTGTTACTGACCTTTTCTAGTGTAACTGAATTACCTGATGAGAGCAGTACTGTCTGAAAAGGGTGAGTAGAAAGCTATGCCTATTACCCAAATCTGCTCTTATCTTCCCAAGTCCTATGACTGTACTTTCCACAATTCTTTTCTCCAAGACAAAGCAAATGTAGCATATTTCAAAATCGAGCGATGAGAACTTTATATTTGTCATTGATTCATTTAACAGTAAATTTTGAAAGGTCCCATTTTTTGAAATCTAAACACAATTTTTATTTTTTCAAATTGTATAATAATGTTACATAGGTTAGGTCCATAGGTCTGACAAGTTTTTGTTAAAAAAAAAATGTTAAAAACCTGTGAAACACTCCCTGTTTAATGTGAAAATTGGGAGGAAAAAAAAAGAAAATTGTAGACATTTTTTTTCAGAGTTGTCAAAGCAGTTATTGTACCTTTAAGACTTTTGCCCTTGTGTAGTAACGGGCTTTCTAAGACTAACTTTGTACTTTAAGACTGGTTTTGGCTTGGAAATAAGCCAGGGAATAGGTGAAGATTTGTTGAGGAAATAAGAACTGGTGACCTCATAAGCAATCTATAAAGCTTATTAATTCAGTTCCATTTTGTGTTTTACATTTTTCATAACAGTTTTCAAGGAAACAGATTTTTTAAATAAAAACTCAAGGGATCTGAAACTATTCAAACTTAAACCAGTGGAAAGGGTTTTTGAAACTCTCTGGAGGCAAAAACGTGAGGGTTGTGTGTGTGTTTTTGTAAGTAGTCTAAACAGTACTCTATATTGAGAATTAAAATCATTATGGAAAAGGTAAACACTTCCTCCGTGAACCGGAGAAGTGATGAGTATTTAAACTCCATAGATAATCTTTCTGCCTACAAACCATAAAAATTAGTTTATTCTGTTATTATAACCACCTCTTATATGATGAACTTGAAGGAAAAAAAGAATTTTTACCTATAATTTTTATCCAAAAAATTGTGCAATGAAATTGAAAATGCAATGAGAGGAAGCTCAGGGGGTTTGTAGCCAATCTATTCAAATGTAATTTTTGTTTCCAGTCTCCTGTTAATGCTTTAATAAAACTTTAAAACAAGCTGCTCAAAAGGAAAAAAATATTTTCAGAGGTACTTGAGGTGTTTAATACATTTTCATGGCAAATACCACTTGAACTTGCAGAAAGAATTCCAAAATTGTGAAACACATCTGCTGCTACAAAATATCGGAGCTTGGCTTCACATTTTTAAAAGAGGCCTCTGAACTGAAAAGAGAATCTTTAAAGGTATCACCTCTCTTAAGGAACAGCCTAACTTATTTTTCAAATATAAAACATAAAAATGTTTTTGCCTAAAATGGAAAACAGAATATATCCTTGAAAACTATTTTTAAATACTAAAAAGGATAAAGAGTAGGAAAAAAAAACATATTACAGCTTAAAACTGAACCACGAGTAAGGCAACGAAGCTGGTGAATGGGCAGGTGAAGAAGTCTTATGAGGAGTGGCTGAGGGAACTGAGGCTGTTTAGCCTAGAGAAAAGGAGACTGAGGGAAACTGATAAGGTCTAGTGTCTACACCTACCTGAAAAGAGGTTGTAGTGAGGTGGGTGTTGGTCTCTTCTTCCAAGTGACAGGTGATACGATGAGAGGAAATGGCCTCAGGTGCACCAGGGGAGGTTCAGATTGACATCAGATAAAATTTCTTCACCAAAAGGGTGGTCAGTGATTGGCACAGGCTGCCCAGGGAGGTAGTTGAGTCACCATCCTTGGAGGTGTTTAAAAGGTGGGTAGATGATGTTCTCAGGAATATGATTTAGTAAGGGGACAGGTACGATTGGACTCAGTGATCTCAGAGGTCTTTTCCAACCAGATGATTCTGTGATTCTATGCTTATATCCTTGGAATCTTTCAATACCTTGGAAGTGAGTCTGGAGCTCTGTAGGCTAGGGTTCTGTGTCTGTTATTGGCTGAGTTCTTTTGGTGTTAGCTTCATCATGAAACTTCACAAATCCATGCAGCTTCCAAGTTTTTCTGATTGAGAGGTGTCGTGAATGTTACATTAGAATGCAAAAGAGGCTAGCTCCGAGTCATGGCTAGACTATATAAAACAGCAGAGGCATTTACATGCAATGATCTAGTCAATGATTTCATGCTCTCAGCACGCATTCGTGACTTTCCAGGTTAATCTCTTTTGAGATTTTGTTCTTCTGTCACTAAAATTCTTAAATATGTATCTGCAGGTTGAATACCAGAGTTCTCTAGATGTTTTTAGACTAGCTTGAAATCTTTCAGTGTCTCAGTGCATTGAGCCATGCGGACATAACTGTCTCTAAAGATTTATATTGTTCAGTTAAGTAGTAGATATCGGAGTATGTAATTCCTTCATTATATTCTCTGGTCTGGAGCACATATCTACAATGTATCCTGCCAGGAGGTTCACAAGAATTTTGAATCTCAAAATGGGGTATCTTCAACAGATTGTACCTGTTCTAGTCTATCTGGAAGATGAGAACTTAGTGTTTGACCGCAGGTTATCCTGCTGTATAGGATTCAGAATCCACGTCCCCCACCACCTGAATAACTAATGTCAAGAAGAGACCATTATATAAAAGCTGGCTGGTGGTGACAGTGCCAACAGATGTACTTTGTAAAGTGATTGTGACTGTAGTGTCTTGTTGAACTCAAGGCTGTCACTATACATTAGGAATGGTCTGAACACAGGAGCAATAGGTGCCCCTGTAGACCAAGGCAACATCTTGTACTGTTTCTGTATGGCTCTTATATTTAAGCAAGAGTTGAGGTTCTAGTAATTCAGTTTGGAACATTAGCACAAATACCTAACTTCAGGTATCTTGAAATCTGTGTTGTCCCAAAGGAAGCTATCAGTTAATTCAAAATTCCCTTGAGGTCAGCCTGAGCTTCTAAGTAGGCTGGCTGAGTCACTGTTTTGAATTGAAGAATTTTAATATCCTTCAACTCCTACTTCATGGAAAGTTTTGATGGCTTAGATCTATCTATGAATAGAAGGTTTTTACATGTTCCAATAGGTAAATGCAACTAGAGCTACATCTATGCTAGTAAATTAAGAGTCATGATAAGTTAAATACTTCTGGCCTGGGCAGGCCAGCAGTCTCCTAAATAATTATGTTATATGTATGAGGAATCAGAATATTCTGGGTCTCTTTCTTGTTACACGTTTGCACATTGCCACTCCCTTTTGCAGGATAAAAGAAATTATCACCACAGATACCTGCCATTCTATATTAGTTGACTTCAGCATTGAGAATGTTCCTGGTTGCATTTAATTTACTCACCTAGATAAGATTTAGATCTGTTCATTGTCCTTCTATTTTAGGTAACAGACTTTTAGGCCTTTTTCACTGTCAGACTGACATCAGGCAGGAAAGTTTTCTCTCTTTTAATTTAGCCACAATACATTCGCACATATGTAACTAGAAGAGACTAGAAGTTTTAAAGCAATACTGTCTTACTGCATTGTTTTATAATATCTGGAAGTCTGCTTTTTAAACATTTTATTATTTCTTTCTTTATCTGTTATGAAGTGAAAGACACCGGACTGCAGGAAATTTGGAAGAATTTAGTTGTCCTTCAAATTAAAATCAACTCTATAAATCTTTTGTAAACCATAAAGTCCCTTTGCTGGATTCTGTGGAATCTCTGTGGGAAGGTTGAAGGTTAAGGTGCTACTCGAGTGGTAATGAAAAAATGGTTTCATATATTAATGAAAACTGAGCTCACAGCTTTCTGTTACTTGGGCTTTGTGGTCCTAATATAAAATATAATATATAAAATATAAAAATGTTGTAAATAATGGATGTGCATCCCTCAGCTTGATGTCATCCACAAACTTGCTGACAATGTAGTTGATTCCACTATTTATGTAATTAATAAAGATATTGAACAGTACTGATCCCATTACAGACCCTTGAGGGACACTACTTGTTACTGATCTCCATTTGGACATAAACCTCTTGACTCTAATTCTTTGGATGTTGCCATTCAACCAATCCCTTATCCATTTAACAGTCCATTAATCATGTTAAATAATTCTATTTATCTCCCTTGACATATCTCTGAAAGAGCACAGAATAATAATCTGAAGTTCAAATAAATTATTACCAAGAACATCCATAAAAATCAGAGATGTGATTACATACATCCTAGAAATGCTTAAAACATAACTATAGTGCCTTCTTTCTCTCCTTCCTGCTCTCTTCATCTGTTGTTTATGCTGCAATTTTTGGTTCGGTAGTGAAATTACATGGCTTTTCTTTGGTCTATTGTGTGGCAGTTATAATAGCCTACCTTATTTGTGAGTTTTTTTTTTTCTTTCAATGAGACGAATTTCTCTACATATAAACTAGAATTAGCTTCCTTGTTTTTGAGTAATGCATTTTTTTTTAGCTTTTCTTTCTACTGTGTACTCGTAAGGACTGACTTTAATAAGTCCCATCCAGATTACTAGTGAATAAAATAAAAAATAATAAAATGAGTAATATCCACAAGCCTTCTTTAGTTTGATGTTTCTTAAAAAACAAAATGCAGCAAAATAAAACCCACTCCATTTGTATTCCTTTAATCGATTAAATGAATCTGACCTCAACCTTTAGCTTAATTTCTAATCATACTATTGTTAATTTGATGTACCATAACAGATGATTTTTTTCCCACTTTTTCATTTATGTCATTATCCTTGAAAATTTATGCTGATCTGTTCATGTATCTATGCTGCAGATGACAGATTTCTGTGTTGTGAGGAGAGCAAAAGAAGAATTAATATTATCCTGAATTCAAGGTTAATATTGTCTTGCATCAAAAGCTGGACAGGAAGATAAGTCAGCTTTTCAACTACGACTTGTCGTCAAATTTAGACAACACAGTATTCCCATAAATATTCCAATCAAAATAGCACCCATATGTGTCCATGAATTTACAATTTTTTTCACTCTAATTACATGTATTCTCCAAGTAACGACTCTTTCCCCTTGTGATCATATTTCATATCAGACAAGGTAATCATGTTGCTGAATCAGCTAAATAGTTGCCTTATGTTAGTGTTTATACATGTAAGCTAACACAAAGGTTTTAACAATTTCCCACTTTATATTAGGATATTAGCAGCCTCGCCAATCATAGAGAAGCAAAGCTTTTGCTATTTAAACGTACGTCATTAAGAAATAGTGGCATCACTGAGCACTTATGGAGCAAGATTTTCAAAATTGTTTCTTTGCTTCATCTCAAGATCTCTTAAACTTCAGTTGAGTTTATATTCATGAATTAATGAGATGTAGAAAAATCAATCCATAAACGGAATTTTGCAATTTTTCAGGCATCTCACCTATGTTTATTTTTCTTCTCAAAATTATTATTCCTAAGGGGACTCCCAAAACCATTAAAACAACTTGATTCTCACCAGCTCTCTTTGAGACATATTAAGGAAGTCCCACTATAATGAAGGGAAGAATCCATTTTAGGATCTTAACTTATTTATCTGGGCTTGCTAATTTACCTAAATTGCTTGTATTCTTATAAACTGTAGAGCATTCTTATAAAATCTGCACTTTTACAGAAGAGGCATGTTCTTTCTTACAAATGTGTGGCTGTGTGGAGATTTGCTTAACAATTTAAAGCCATTGAAGTAGTTGAGAGTGAAAAATTGTTTCAGTGGTTAGATTGTTTCTTTTAAAAATTGTAATTTCTTGTACAGTAGTTCAGCATAAGTTTTTCATATAATCCAATTACCACCTGAAAACAGACTTTCACTGACACTCAGCTAGACACTCAGCATAAAGGAGATTTCTACCCAAGACACGGAACACTTCAAATGTTATCTTGGTATGCAAATTACTTTTCTTTATCTTGAATTCTTTTGAGTAAGAATCAGTTCAGCTTTTTAGATGTCTTTCTAAATCTTAAGAATTTCTTAATCAAGAAATTACAGCTTCTTTATTGATATTCTTTTTGGTTATTTGTATTTGCTATATCTAAAAAGTGGGATAACATGAAGAATATATTACATGATACAAAGAATATCAGCAAGATAAGCTTAAAATTTGTGATGCCATTTTTCAATTAATAAACTGAGTTTGACAATAATGAACATACAACAGAAATGACTGACACACATTAGCAACTACAAACAGTATCCCTAAGGCTATGCTAGTTAAAGAAGATGCTGGGATGATGTATTAAAGTTAATCAATGTCAGCACTGAAAAGAGACCCCTAAATTTGCTGATCTGTGCATTCTAACTTAAGCTGAGAAATTTTTTTCTAATTTATTCATTGAATTTCACCTCTCCCTGTTCTTGAATTCTCTACGGGCAAATTAGAATACTATCAAATGTATTAATCATTTCACAGTGTCCAGAAAATATTTTTGTGCATTATTTTTGTCTGTAAACAATTCAAAAGTAGTATGTAAAAAAAATATTTAAAATTCAAATCAGCCTTGTCTGATTACTTGATATATGAATCCCAAACCTACAAGATTTTCAAATGTTTATAAATTTTTCTTGTACCTATTTGAAATGTTCTATGGCCAAATCTAGTGCTCATTATTGCATTGTTGATTAAGTGATCAAGACAGATTAACTAACTAAGAGCAAAATGATAGTAAAGATTTACCTGTTAACTTTTAGTTTCTCTTTTTGCCTGCTATCAGTCTACAATTCACCTTCTTTAGGTATGTTCTCATTCAATTTTGGTGGGCACTATATGTTGAATTCAGCAGTACCACTATTGCATTACATATAGATTTGTGTTGCAATTCCTCCACTTACATATCCTAAGACTAAATGTTTGTTAGAGTTCCATTTGTCTACATATTTCTTGTGTTACTCTCTGTTGTTCTCTGTGAGGAAATAGTCCCCCATGACGAAAAGCAAAAAAGCTTATTTAGTGTCTGAGCTGTGCAATGCAACTGCTGTTTTCAGCTTCTCATGAGTGACAAGGCAAACTGCATTTTTAAGGATTTCTATTCACAAATATTCTGAACTTTTTTATTACTTTGAGAAAATCATTAGGAATAAAAAAAAAAATCTACCAAGTTCTGAAACTTGGTTAAGAGGTACATGCGTTGAAGTTCAATTGGTTATCCTAGAGTTATCCATCCATTTGAGTACCAGTTTCAATACCAATATCACATGCATACACACAGGCACATAGAGAAATAAAAGTTAAAAAGAGTTAGTTCTATATATCTAATTCCAAAAAAGGCCTTTAAGCTTTCAGAAAGGGTGGTGCTTTATATATTTTCAGGGATTTGTGTGTGCTGCTCATTTTTACAACTGGACCAGTTCTGCCATACAGAGTTAACAAAACTAATGCAGCGAAAAAGTCATACAAAAAATAGGGTAGAAATTTTTTTCTATCATATAATGAAATAATAGACTTATAGCTACTCTAAAAGGTTGAAAAGAATTTCAAAAACTAATTTATGGTCAGTAAGAACATAGGACTGTAGCAAGAACAAAACATGTAAGCACACACTGAAAGATAGAAGCACACTGCAGGGGAAATAAAAACATATACATTAGTTATATATAATAAAAGTCACTCAAAACATGCCATGGCAGTTGACAACCGCAAATGCACTGCTTAATCTGAAAAATGGATTTTTGCATATAATGGACAGACAAAAGTTTCAATACAATTAAGATATGACTAAAAAAGACAAGATATTTTCATTCACTATCTTTACCTTCCAATGAATGAATCAAGTTATAGATTATTTGTAAATGCACTTTTAACTTTTTGGGTGTCAGATATCTTGAAAACATTTTGCTTTTGGCTCCCTTTTATTGGAAAAATAACTGGACACAACTGAAGCCCACTTAAGCAGTTCTTATGCTCTAACATTGAACTAAGAGCAGCAAATCATTATGGGGTACTAAAAGAATCAGAACTGTAGAATCATAAAATCATCTATTTGGAAAAGACCTCTGAGATCACCGAGTCCAGCCGTGCCTGTCCCCTTACTAAATCATGTGTCTAAAAAACCCCCTACCTGTCTTTTAAACATCTCCAGGGGTGGGGACTCCACCACCTCCATGGGCAGCCTGTGCCAATCTGAGCCCACCCTTTCAGTCCAGAAATTCTTCCTAATGTCCAGTCTAAACCTTCCCTGGCACAACTTGTGGCCATTTCCTCTCGCCTATCACTTGTCACTTGTGGGAAGAGCCCAGCATCCACCCCGCCACAACCTCCTTTCAGGCAGTTGTAGACAGTGATGAGGTCTCCTCCCCTCAGCCTCCTCTTCTCTAAGCTAAACAACCCTAATTCCCTCGGCCGCGTAGGACTTGTTCTCCAGCCCCCTCACCAGCCTCGTTGCCCTTCTCTGCACACGCTCCAGCCCCTCAATGTCTTTTCTGTAGTGACACTACCACCCAGCTTAGTGTCATCCGCAAACTTACTAAGGGTGCACTCAACCCCTTCATCCAGATCGTTTATAAAGATATTGAACAGGACTGGACCCAGCACTGAACGCTGGGGAACACCTTTTGTGACTGGTTTCCAACTGGATTTAACTCCATTTACCACAACCCTTTGGGCAATTGCAACAACCACTACATATTTTAATGCTTCTTAATGAAACACTCCTGGTCACAGGAACAGTTCAATGCTAGAATTGCATCAAATAGAGAAGTGTGCTTTGGGATAACAGAAGTGTTACTGTTGGGTTTTGCTAGACTATAACCTTTACCTATTTAAGAACAAACACAAATATTTTCATGGTGGGGAATGACTTTTAAATAAATTAATACTTAAGAATGTGTTCCCTAAGTAATTTTCCAACAGCATTTTAATTTAAATTTGGTTTAAGAAATACCTGTGAGAGGTGATATGAAGAATCAATAATCTTTGGTTTTTATACCATCCAGGAATCCACCCATAACAGTAAAGAAATTATTAAGAAATCTCAGAACTACTCAAAGCAACAGATTTGCTATTTGTAGCATCCAAACAAGGACTTATTCTAGTTTTCAGAATACAATGATTCTTCACAAGTAATACTTGCTGGAGATTGCAAAATTTAATATACCTCTGAATCAGCTCACTATTCTGAATTCTGTTGTAAGACATTTTTTTTCTCCTTGGAAATTAAACTGTAAGGATTTCCCTGTAACTTGTGTAATGTATGCAAAATGAGCAGATGGAACTGTGAGGGATGGTGGTTACTGTGATGCTGCCATTGTATCATTCACCCAAACACTGGAAATCTTTCAATTAAGATATAATTTGTCATTTCAGTAATAAACTGTTCCAGTTCTATGAAACATGGAAGAGCCCTAACTCATTCCTTGAAAAATTCAGTAGTGTTTGGACTGGCAATAGAATATATTTTTTTCTCCTAAAAGTTTTGAGTCAAATTGCGAAAAATGATTTTAAAATGCATTGTAATAATTTCCCATTATGGGCCCTCTCCAAAAGGAAATGGGAGACCTGATTGCCCAGGATATGGAGAAATCTGAGCTACTCAATGACTTTCTGCCTCAGCCTTCACTGGCAAGGGCTCAAGCCACACCAACCAAGTCACAGAAGGCAAAGGCAGGGACTGGGAGGTCAAAGAAACCACCCACTGTAGGAAAGGATGAGGTCTGAACCTGAAGGTGCACAAGTAGATGGGACCTGATGAGAAATATCTGCAAGTCTTGAGGGAATTAATGAAATAAGGTGCTAAACCATTATCCATCCAAAGCCATATCCAAAATATTTGGAAAAAAAATAAGTGAAAAAAAAAGACATAAAGAAAAACCTGGGTGAGTGTTCCCTTATTTCAAGAAAGGAAACAAACCCCTCTATTAGAAACAAGGTACGATGAACAGGAAAAAAAAGTCAAATTTTGAATCTTCAAGTCATTTTAAATAGTCACTGAAACTAATTCAGAATAGAAATCTTCATTGGGTGCACATGCCAAGGTTTTGGCAGCAGGGAGTGCATGCACTTGGTTAAGAGAGGTCGAGTCTGCCTCGTGTCAGACACGCTCAGTTCTAGCAGTCTCCAACTGAGCCATGGCAGGACACAGCTAAGCTCTGTGGTAGTGTTTATACTGACCCTAATTACTCATCCTACATCTCCCCGCACTGCACAAGTGGGGAGGGGAGTTGGGAGTGAAAAAATACAAAGCTGAGCATAGGAAAGGGAAGAAAAATTTGGGGTTTATGGTTGTTATTGTTTTGCACTAAGTGATTTTTTTTTAATTGGCAAGAAATTAATTTTGCTTGAGTCTGTTTTGTACATTGCAGTAATTGTTAAACAAATTCCTGTCTTTATCTTGAGCCATGAGCTTCTCAGCCTATTTTCTTGCCCATCCTGTGGAGGAAAAGTGAGACAGTGGGGAATGGGCCGAGGCTAATCTATGACAAAGGTTAGCAATTATTTCCTGTCAGTTTCAAACTACATTGTATTTTACACATTACAGTTCATATTATCGTTATTATTGGTGTTTATATTAACAGGAGAAAATTTCTTAAATCTCTTATTGGTCAGTATACTTTTTTTAATTAGAAAGCTTTGAGAGGTTGGAGTATTCTGCCACATTCCTTTGATTTCAGAGCAAAATTTGAGCTCTAACCGGTAAGTGAGTACAGATTGGGCTCTTTGGCAACTCTTCACAGTTAATTTGGAGGTTTGCAGACCAAGAAACAAGAGGTTTCTCACTTTTAGTATTTGCCAAGACCCTAATGTACTACATTGCCAGAGGCGAGACGAATACTTCTTATCTGTGAGGAAAGCCTTCACTTTCAATTTCTATTGAATCAAAATCAGTTTAATTGAAGCAGCAGTGTCAGAATGGACCAGCAAACTTCATTCAGTGAGTGAGATTCATTCTAATAAGCCTATCTGAGTACTACAAAAGAAGACCACAATCATTTCCTTTTGTCAGTCCCTGAAAAATTGCATTTTCTTGCTTCATTTTCCACCACTGTATGAGCTGCTTATTCAGAACCTGGCCCGCCTGTCAAGATTCATCTTGGATCCTGCTAAATCAAAGCATTTTAGGTAGAGCAGATGTTGACACGGTTTTAACTGTGTATCAGGATATTCCATTGTATGTAAAGTAAAATACTTAACAAAAAAATGTGAAAACTAATAGACTGAAAATATAATAATTCTTGTATTATGTAGTTCATTCTTAGTCAGCCTTCCTTCCTTTTCTTTTATTTGTTGTGGGACTATAAAAGAGTCCTAAACAGAAGGGCCTTATCATACCAGCAGTTGACATGTATGTCAGTGGAAACACATATCATTTGATGAAATAATATATGGCTTCCTATCTGTCATACTGGTCACACTCCAAGACAACGTAAGTGTCACTCATATATGAAAAATGAAATAATGATGTGATAAATGATAAAAGAAAAAAATTACAGATATTTATTCTTAATTAAATGGAATGTGATTCCAAAGAAACAGTTGGTATTTAGGATGTTAAAAAGTTCTTGCTATATAAAAGGGTGCTAAGAATTCCTAAATGTAGGCTTTTCTAGGAAAATGCTTTAGTTTTCAATTACTTTCATCATATGTGATTTTTTACTTAATTGTTCTTACAATTTTGATCTCACAAATTTGATCTTTGTCTTTTTATCCTTACCTTGTAACCTCTAAAAAGCATGTCAGATTTTTTTGTAAATTACTTCAATTTAAGCCAGAGGAAATATGAGTAGCTCAAAGTAGATGGTAGTTAAAATGATATTATAAAAGAATATTAAACATGCAGGCGTGATTCTGGAATGTTGACGACGTCCTTTTCTCTGTGCTTTTCACTCATGTCATCTACAGCATGTTAGAAAATTAATACACAGTTCCTTGCACAGGGCGCAGGGGACCTGAAGGAGAATAGTCATGTATGCATCTGGAGGCCAATGGTCAGATCAGCTGAGATACAATCTGAACCCACATTAAACTGAAGCTGCAACCAGTAAGTTTAGGGTAGCTGCAATGCAGAGCACTTAAGCTACTGAGGGTCACAAGGAAGGCAGTAATGAGGCATCTTTTTCCAACCGTTTTTCAAGGGACAAATCTTATGACCTCTGTGAATTATCAAAATTCAAAGTAGCCAAGTTATTCCCTAACGTTTTCTAACCTTTTCTCTTAGGATGAAGTATAGAAATCTGGGTTAAAAATATGAATTACCTAAAACAAATAACAAAATTAAGTGTATTTTGGTTAATGTGTCTTATTTTTCTTTAGATGTTCACTAGCTTCAACCTTTAACGAATAAAGAGTCTGTAGTATAAACGATTTGATCTTTAAGCCTAAAAAATGCTTACAGAATAACAACTGGTTCAACGTGAACTTTGCAAATTCTAGTAACATATATATGTTTTGAAGTTATGGCTTTGGGAGAAGGTGATCTTTCTGAAAAAAAAATTCTTTATTAAAGTAGAGTTAAAATATTAGATAAAATACACTTTGTTGCATTCAGTAATACTATGTCACTAATGTAATCCTGATTTACTGGTAGAACATAGACGTTTTACATATAACTCATTCTTTTTTTTCTCTTAGAGTTAGAAATAATCATATTAATGTCATCCCAAAGTACACTAAGCTGTCTCAAAGAATAAAACTGCTCTGTGGGTACACCAGTCAGAGAATATCAAACAGAAGGTGAGCAGCTGATGTTCTGGCCATTTGCATGATTAATAAGACAGTTAAAATACCGTACTCTTAAACAAGTACATTATTGACATGGACAGCATTTTGAATTACCTATAGTCAAGAAACAAGAATTGTCATCGTTTCAGGTCATACATGCAAACGAAAAGGGATTTATTTTGCTATCCTCTCTCCAATTTGATTGTTTCAAGATATTAGGAGGGCATGAAAAACAATCCAGGAGTTGCAAATGGAATTGGTTTGAAAAATATCTTTAGTAATTTTTTTGCAGATGTTCTTTTAGAGAAGTTTCCGGGCGTTATTCATCTCTTTAGCCTAGAGGAGACTGAGGTGAGACCTCATCACTGTCTACAACTACCTGAAAGGAGGTTGTAATGAAGTAGATGTTGGTCTGTTCTCCCAAGTGGCAGGCAATAGAACAAGAGGAAATGGCCTCAAGTTGGATGATCAGATTTGACATCAGGAAAAGGTTCTCCACTGAAGGGGTGATCAGACTTTGGAACAGGCCGCTCAGGGAAGTGGTTGAGTTGCTACCCCTGGAGGTGTTTAAAAGACAGGTAGATGAAATGCCTATGAATATGGTTTGGTAGTGGTCAGGTATAGCCGGACTCAATGATCTCAAAGATCTTTTCCAATCAAGCAATGCTATTATTCTATGATTCTATTATTCAATAAACTTGTTACTCCTTATTTTGAAGAGATGGTAAACCATACTAATACTGTTAAATGGCTAAAACTAGTTGTTCAGTAAATATGAAGATAGAGATAGTTTAAAATATAACTGAGGTAATGTGTTATTTTTCTGTAAGGCAGAGTATGATCAGAAGTTCACAAGATAATTCAAGTTGGAAGAAATCTCAGGGGTTCACCTTGTCCTTCTATCAGATTCATCTGAGAAAATATGAAAATAATGCTCAAAAACTAACAGAAAGCATGCTTGACTTACAATCTTAATCATTTTGTTGTGTGTAATCTCCATATAAGTAAGCTGAATAACTGTCCTTGAATGATTCATCATCAGTTAAATTAGCAGTGGTGTCATTTTCTCATCCTAGTCACTATCAGTAAATTTCAATTCAAAATTAATTTGGGCAATTACATTTTTCATACTAAAAAGTGCTTTTTATGAATCAACAATTCATGTTAAACAAGTGCAGTTTAAAAGTGCTTCTTTATAGCTAACTATGTAAGAAAGAGAAAATTAAATGTGTCATGTAGTATTTAAAGTTAATATGCAATTCCAAGATGTCTCAAATTGTAGTTTAATAACAATGATCTTATGTGTAGCACCTGTAAACACATTGTTTTCTATTTGTTTCCAGAATAAACATTAGGTTATTCTAGATGGAATGGGCTATTCCAATACATTATGGAACTGTAAATATCTAAATAGAAATAGAAGTCTATGCATACGAACACACAAAGAGACACACAGAGACATACACACAAAAACATCTCTGTCTCTCTTAACACTCACTGAGATCTAGGAACTCAAATGTGTTTTCATGTTCCAACATGCAATTACTAGCATCACTGTGTACAGAAAACCTTTCACAAATCCACACAAATTTCTAAGGAAAAACACAACTTTACCTTACCATAACTCAAAATAAAACCTGACCTCTAAACTGTCTTTACCAGTTGCATTAAATTTGTTTCTTTTCTGCAGTTCTAATATAAATCATTTATTAGAAATAATTTCAGGATTTTTGCAAAGAGGTAACTACTCTTTCATATTTATAAACAAATATACTAGACCTTTTAGCTTGATTCAAAGACTTTTTCTCATTGTTCTATGCCTGCATTTGATCAAAAGAGCAAAATTCTTTACGTTTCAAAGTGGAATATACCCACTAATTGCTACTTTGGAAAAGCATTGGAAGGTAACAGAAAATCACATGAATCTGTCAAGAAGTGTTTCTTTATAGTAGCATTGATTTCAGTTAAATTAAATGTGGTTCTAAGTACCTGACAAATAGAAAAAGAAAACACTTCACCAAACATTGCATATAAATTGTCATAAATTATTCTATCAAACGTATACATGATGTTAATGATGAAGAAAGAAGTGAAACATTTTTTTCTTCACAACTCATTATTTTAGTGTCCTAGTATTTTCAGCTTGAGCACTGAGGATGGTTTTGAGGTGAAGTTCAACAAATTTACTGGGGGAGATCCTTTAACCAGAAGGATGGTTCTAACAGTTTTGGTGGTTTTTCATCTGGGGGAGCAAAATTAAGATAATAATCAAAATATTACAAAAAGAACCCCAATGAAACAACCAGGAAGAATAAACTGAAGATGGTCTATTTATTTTAAAAAGAAAAGTTATGTTCTATCTGTTTATTTCCAACTGTTTGCCAGAAATAGCATGATTAATTTCTATTATTTAGGCATTTGTTCTCTTATCAGATTCAAATCTTTATAGTTTGTTTCAGATTTTGTGGGAAAAATCAGACCTATGCATTTAATCTGATTTATTCTAGTTACCTCCTCCACTCTCCAAAAAAGACAACAGCAGTAAATCTGTCAAGAAGCCCATTTCTAATTGTGTATACAGAAGGTTTTCACATGAAAATATGTTCTCTGAATCACTTGATAGAGTAAACCTATCTCTTCTTTTAATTTTATTTGCCCACTTTTAGACATTGTTTCAATTCAGGAAATAAGTTTTCCACAGGGGAAAAAAAAAAAAAACCACACACAGCCTGTGTGTATTTTTAATACCTCCATGATGTTGGTTAGGCTTCAAGATATTAAACAAAGTTGTTCGTAGCAGATCCTTAATTCAGTAAAATAGAATGTAAGACAGTAAACAGATTGACATCCCATTGATAAGAAGGAATTCAGTGCATTTCAGAAGAAGCCTAAACTATATTTTTTTCCTTTTTTTTAATACAATCGAAAGAGTACTTAATAATATATGTTTTTAGGCTCCCTTTATCATCATCACAGCTTTAGATATTTTTATCAATGGAGACTGGAGAATAAATGCATCCACTAAGGCTTCACATGTTGCCTGAATATAGGAGCATAGCAACTTTTGGGGTGCCCTCTGGTGTCCAGGAACATCTTATAGCTTTTGAATTTTAAGTATGTGTTTGTGTATACACATATACACACAGAGATTTGTAAAAAGCATAAAAATCAGACACAGCTGGTATTGTCTGCAAGAACACATTTTTATTATTCTTGCTTTTTCTTTCAGAAATAGTGAATTGTAAAAACTGAAGTCCATATATCTGACAAATTTCTTCATAGAATTCCTTATCAGAAAATTAGGAATTGCTATGCAGAACGTATCTCCCAGTTTTGCAATTTACAGTTGGAACGTTGCCTGCTACTTGCCATTACCAGGGTTTCTGGGCCTCCCTTTTGGTCAGGGGCAGCCTCCCTCCCAAGGGGGGGGCTACCTTGGGTTAAGAACTTTATGAAGCTGAAGATGTTCAGTTCACAACATAAAGATTAACAAATATCTAGACAGTTTGGAAAACTGATGAAGATAAGAAAGGAAGATAAGAAGGGATTGCATTTGCCTGCAAGATACTGAAAATGCTTCTTGAATAAAACAAGTCAGTACAGAAAAACATGGTTTAAATATAATTAAGCCAGTCTCCTGGCATTTAAAATCAAGAACATAAAAACATATCTTTTAAAATGGTGACTGAAGGGAAGTTGACAGGTACAGAAGGATATGAAGTTTGGGTGACACTACCACTTAGATATATAAAGATACAGATTCTTTATACCTAATTCATGAACTGAACTGGAAGCCTGACACATGCACATCTATATGAGTTTTAGAAGAAATATGGCAGGAGAACAAGAATATCTAATCTTAGATGAAAATATTACTGGCTTGACTGGTGTGATGGCACTGACAAATATGGTAAGAGAGATCAGACATATATCAAGTACAGAACATACAAAATATGATACCTCAGCCATAGAAACAGTTTTGAGTAAATGTCACATTGCCATGTAATACAGAGATCAATTAGTTACTATCACTAATTCTTCCATGGAGCAGCTAATTGTAGACATATGGAAAAGAATAAACAATGTCTCTTTAGTTCCTGAATACTACAGACAAAATGGTTCAGCTTCCATAGTTAGAGAGTTATATTACATAATAATGCGTAGATCCAGCATTTTATATGGGCAGCAAGGGTTGAAATATCCATCCATACAGCTCTCTTTGACTTGATAAAGCATATCTTTGCAAAAATGAAGAAGCTTTCTAAAAAAAGACAACCAATAGAATTAAATCCTTATAGAAAATACAGACACTATGGAAGGATAACGGGTAACATAGGTCCAATGAAGATTATCTGCTAACAGAAAAGTAAAGAAGAAAAAGAATTTGAGAGCCCAAGTAGTAATATAAGGGAGGTTTTTAGAAACAATAGGCATCCTTCAAAGAGCCTGAAGTCATATCATTAAATTCAAAAGAAAATAGAAGGGATCATTAAAACTGAACACCTAAATTGATAATTCAAAGAAGAAATGAGAAAAAAAGGTAACAAAATGAACATTCTTTCTTTCTTTAAACACAACAGGAATAAGAAGTCTGTAGAGCCACTGATGATCTGAATATAAAAGGGGTACTAAAAACAAACAAGTAGAAAAAGATCATTGTTCAGAGGCTGCAGTGGTGGTCCCTGCAGAATTAAAAGGGGAAAGGAGAGTCCGATTGGGGAGTCACTCTTAGCTGGAGACTTATCAAGGATCTGTCTGAAACTGAGTAATTCTGTGAGAGTTTATTGAAAAAAATGAAAAGTGAACAATAATAAATTTCCAGGATCAGATGTTATTCATGTGTGAGACCTAGAGGAACTGAAGGATGAAATATCTGAATTACTAAGTTTCATTTAGCATTTCATTTTAAAGAGCATTAGATGTTGAAGATTAGAGGGTGGAAAATTTTACTTAGATTTTTTTAACAGATTTCAAAAGAGGAGGGCAAAACTGTTTAGTTTACATAGACTTCAAAAGGCCTTTGGACAAAGTCTCTTACAGAAAGCTTTTAAGTAAATTAGATGGCATAAGCAAAGCCATTTGCTGCATAGATAAATGACTAGTTAAGAGAAAGAAAATACAAGTAGGAGTAAATTGTCGGTTCTTGAAGTGGAAACAGGTCATCAGTGCTAGTAAGCAGGGTTCTGTACTGTAAAAGGTATTTATCATTGACCTGGAAAGCAGGAGATCACTGAAAAGAAAAAGGCTTCTGACAATACTGTATTATTCATGGATGAAAGCTGACTTCGAGGAATTGAAAAAAGGCTGTGTAAGACTGAAAGGGCAATGACGTGACAAACAAAATTCAGTGTAAATAAATGTAAAGCAATGTACATGGGAGACAAACAATCCTAATTTCGCATATAAAATTATAGGCTCTAAGCTAATCATTACCTCCCAAGAAGGATATCTTGAGGTTTAAAAAAAAACTCCTTGAAACATCAATTTAATAGTACTAGTGATGAGAAAAGCAAATAAAATTTTAGGGACTATTAGGAGAAAAAAACAGAACTAAATACAAGCCACCATAACTCTCTTAGCTGACCTTCCCACACCTTAAATAGTGTATGCAGTTCTGATTCTAAGAAAAGTATGCAACAGACATGGAAGAAATCCAAAAGAAAGCAGTAAAATCCAGAATAGGTTTTGTACTAGTGGTGTTTCAAAATCGGGTTCATTTACCTGGTGTGCAAAATGCCAATCAAAGCACACAGTCGAGGTAATAATTTTGGTCATATTTGCACAAAGATGGGTGCTAGGTGATATTCCACAAAGCTAGCACACCTTGTGAAAGCATTACAACCTATTTATCTTTTTACATGATTAGCATAAACCTACCCCAATTACACTTATTGGTTATACTTAACATAGCATCCGCAATTGGTTAAACACATTTAAATTAGCTTCACGTGCTATGTTACGCTGCTTTGACGATCATCTGGCCTTTGGTCTAAGGCCTTCAGCACCTTGTGGGGCAGGATATTCCCTTCTTACCACTATTCTGGTTCTTCTTCAAAGGTACAGTCTTTAGCAAGGCTTTCACAGTAAAACTATCCTTCAGTGATCTTCCAGAGAAGATCCAGGTAGTGTGTTTAATCCTAAACACAGCATGTCACTGCAGCCTAGACATCAAGTCAAACATACAGTTTTACTTAATCTTTATTTTGTTTACATGGTTCCCGTTTTAATGTGCTTCATTGTCCTACATCCTCCCTTGCACAGACATCCCAAGGAATGACTGAATAGGCTAAGGATATCTAATCTGAAAAACATTATTTGGAGGAGATATGATAAGAGTCTATAAGATCAGTAATACTGCCACTCTACATTGTGATTCTGCCCACAAACAGAACAATGCACTGGAATTACTAATTATATACTTAGTAAGGTATGGGAACTCCAGCTTTAATTGATTATTTTACAATTGGTGCTAGAGAAAAAGACTTATTTGAGTCCTCTAGACCTTGACCAAATCGATTCAGAATAAACAAATGGATATCAGATTTTACTAGTTGATTCAGAGTACCAAAGATATTCCCAGTTCACATTCTTATTTTGCATAAAATTTGTCCTCTTTAATGAAAGTGAGAAGTTCCATAAGGCTACATAATACCAGATCGGATTTATAAATTAACAATCTGCGGTTTTGAAAATGGTTTTGGCTGTTAAAATATCTTAATATAGCATAGTTGAAGACACTTTGTTATGAGTTCGATGTATAAGAATAAGCTATAAATACGCATATTATTTTGAGGGGGATTCTGGTTTTGTGTGTTTTAATTACTATAGCTGTTAAAGCTGAAGCTTTATTTTTAGCAGTCTTTTGCACAATTGCATAGCTGAGTCTCTGTACCTGTGCTCTGTCCTGCAGTGCAAATAGCAGCACATCAAACGCAAATGGCCTGACAATTAATCTAAGCAAGGTGGAAGACAGGGAATTTGCTAACTCACAGGCAGCTGATGTTCACTTTACTTGCTGTGACATGTGGTACCTGTTATTTAAACAAAAGGGTATTTCGTGAATTTCTCAAGTGCTCAGAGATGTTTGATCGTGTAACCATTTCAGGTTTGAAAACTGAAAAATGTGCAAACAATACTGGAATGTGATTTTTTTGTTGCATACAAAATATTCTAAATGTGTTTTTATTTCAGGTCTTAAAGAAAGAGAGGATAAACGGAAACTCTCCATCATGAGCAAAAAGAGAGTTTCTCATTCTACAGCACTTAACATCCAAATCAAATTTACCAATGGAAGTTAAAGTTCACTGCATGTAACAGTGAGGAAGGCTGACAACTTGTGGCACCAAAGACTGTTGTATAACTGTGCACCACAGTGAATACGAAGCATTTATGTACTCTCACAATAAGAACAGTATGGGGAATATTGGGGTTTTTTTCATTATGTGTCTTGAATAAAATGTAGAAATTATACAGTGTTGGTATACATTAAAACAAGGGAGGAACTGGGAACAGCTCTGTAATTGTTATACATCCTGTATGCCAAATAGGGAAGCAGTGCATTGGAAAAAATGGAATGCAACTTGTGGCATACACCTAATACACATATTATTGGACTGAGATATTTAAGGGAAACGGAAATCTTAATTTTGTTGTTTCCTAGCTTCTGGATGCTTGAATTTGCATTTCTGTTGTTTAGCGCTAGTTTTTCCACATAAGATTATGCATGTTATGGATTTGAAGACATGCATAATGTTTTTGAAAGATGAATCACAATTTTAAATATTTTTTTTATTATTTACATCTGTCTTAAAAAAATAAACAGACAGTGACAGGAATGGCACTCACTGTGCCTATATGGACTCTAGAGGCCAATGAAGTGAAAAACACATATTGTCCAAGAAAAATGCCCTTTCTAATATCGGTCTGCAGGCCCTTATTGTTGTTGTTTAAAAATGAGTGGCAAAGCTGACAGTATTTTCTACAACACAACCCTTGCAGTGAGGAAGCTCACAGCTGAGTTAACTGCAAAAAGATTGCGATTTCCTACAACTAACTAAAACTGCAAAACGCAAGGCTTCTTTCCAGAAGCAGAGATGAACCTTTTAACCACACCAGTGAGCAGTTCCTTAGGTACAACGTGACGCTGACTGTTCGTCTGTGTGGGGACTGCACACATTTAGTGGTAAATAAAAAAGGCTAAACAGGGTGTTTTCATGCAAATGATATATAGGTAAAGTTTGTGGTGATTGTATTTGAAACGTTTGAACTCTGTTTATTGCTGACTGTACTGATGCTGGCATCTAAAGAAAACCTATATTCACACTAAACTTGTTTATTAGAGCATGAATGTTTAAAAATATAGACTGGAAAATCTGTAGATTATTTTTATGACTTCACAAATGGACTTACCTATTGCTGATTTTGAAATATTTTTCAGATGATGTTCAAAACATAGCTTTGATACTAAGTTCTGTATTGTGATTTCTGCTATAACAGTATGAATTCTGAGTGTAGTTTACAGATTTCACTCAGTTTAGTGAAATTACCTGCAATTCACAGTTTTCAAATCAGCTTACTATCTAAGCAAGTTTCATTGTGAAAGATTTTTTCATATATTTGACATTGGGAAAAAAAAATAAGATCACAGAATTACTGCTGATGGCACAATGCATTCACTAAAAATAAGAACACCACAATGCCAGAATACTAAATGCTTGTACTGAGCAAGTCAGGATGTAGTGTCCAGTTCACAAGAACAAACTAATATGTGACTAGATTAACTTTTGAAAGTTGGAATTTGTCTAAGAATATGTTCTCAAGACCTCCTGAACTGAGATTAAGGCATTACAACATATCCGTAACTATTTCACATGCAGTAGCTATGCAGTGAAGGAGATTGTCACACATGAAGAGATTAGAGAACTAGGTCCAATGATATTTTTCCTTAATGCATCATTTAAACTGTACTTGAACTCACTAGAAATACCCTGTCAGTTTGGCTTATTCCATCTTCAAGGAAAAAAAGAATGGTTACTATATAATAACTTACATCTACTTTTTGCACAATAAATCATACTATTCACTAGACTGTATCTCATGAGCATTCATGACCTACTTTTGTATATTTACTTGTGAGTTTTTGGAAGAGAAGGGTAAATTATCTCTTTCAGCATGCAGGCCTTACTAGAACATATTTCTGGTTGACTTTACACTTCTCTACTTTTGTAAGCTGTGGCAAATATTATCTACATATTACTCACATCTGTAGTGTGCTATGACATTAGGTTTCAAATCACTTTGGCTTGTTGTCAGTATGAAAGTACTATAGTTTCTCTACTTCTTAAAATCCTATTTTGTTTCATACAGTTCATATATATTTTTGTTATGTATGTCAATTGCATCTTTTGTAAGAAGAAAGGACACATATCTGAGTTCCCAAGTAAATCAGATTATTTTTGCAATTTAATCATTTAGCTCAGTTTTACAGAAGTTAAGAATTATTCCTTTATAAAATCTATTTTTTTCTACAATTTTTACAGTTAATCTTCTTAAAGATTTTACAAGAATTCTTATTTTAATGTCTTTGTTACAGATACTAATGGATAAGTTAGCCTTAAGGACCTTATTACAATTTGCAAATTACTTATGTGTAAGATTCACAGAGGAAAGTTATATGAACATTCGTTATATGCTTTATATTACTGCAGAAACTAAAACTTTCCTTAAGATTTAGCAAACAAAAAGTAGAAACTAAGCAAATTATCACCAGCTCTATGTTCATCAGTAGTAGCCACACTATAAACCATTTACTATTTAGATAGAAACCCATTTAAATTGACATTAACCTCTATTAACCTTGAAAAATCTTTAAAAATGTTGAAACTTTGGGTTGTTTAATAAGATGTATATTAGTCTAGGTTTTAAAGAATTAACAAGTAGTGAACTCAAATAATGTTACTGAAGAAATGGCCTTCTCTTGGAAATAGCCTGCATTTTAAAATCATGACTGAAGTGACTTTAAAAATAGATACATATTTAAGTTTAAGTGTTGGTCTAATACGCGACAAAATACTTGTTCGAATCAAACCGAGACAAGTACTGCCTTTACTCTTTGTAAAACCTATGTGTCATTTCAACATGTTTGGCAGATGCAGATTTCTGGGTTTGTGCTATAAATACCATATTTCTGCCACTTTTGAGACAAGAGATGCTGAGGAAATATAAAAATACCAAGATTTGTGCAGCCCAGCACAGGATTAAATTTTATTCAAGCTTCTGGTGCCATCCTGTGGATACAAAATGTTACAGAAATGTAACATGAGTATTGTGTGTTTTGCATAGCAGTGTTCCAACAGAAAAATAGCTCATAGTCTTTTTCTTTTCTCTAACTCAGTTTTCTCATCTATATCATTGGAACTGACAGCGATCTTAATTAGGGAATAAAAATGGTTTCTAAGATACAGATTTCTTGAGAACTGCTTTAGTCAATATTTCTTTCCATCCTCTGAAGGAAACTTAGATCTCCCAGCAAAGGTACCTTCTAGGAAAATTGGACCTCAAGTTGTACCCAGTACAGCAATTTTCATTCCTTAATACTAAGTAGCTGCTTCACAAGACCTCCAGCTTCAGATATTCAGTAAAATTCCCTAATCTACTATTCCCTATTTTTTCCCTTATTTACCAACAGGTAAAATCTAAAAATGAACAGGTGTCAAACAGAATTAAGTGTTTCTGTGCTGTTTATAATTTCATACCTTGATTAGCACAGTCTCCTAGTCAGTGACTATCTTACCATTTCCTATTCACCTCTCTTTCACACTCTTGTTCCACGCCCAAATTCACAGCAAGAGACAAAGATGTGGCTGGAAGAGGGAACTTGTAGACTCAGGTTTAGAACTTCAATGCCTTGGATAATATATGAAAAATTAAATAAAGTCACACACACAAAAACTCCCAACCCCAAATGATCAAACAAACAAAGAAAACCAGCCCAACAACAAAACAAACCAAAATAACAACAACAAACAAGCAATCAAACAGAAAAGCCTAAAATAATATGCTATGTATCAGTTCCTCATTCAACTAACTGATAATGCTAAAAGAACTTGCCTGAAATTTTTCCTCTCCTGTTGAAGCTGTGCCACTGTGTGGCCAGCTGCAATAACTGTAATAAGAGGAAAAGACAAAAAAAAAAGGTCCCCAACCTTGTAGCCTTGCTGGCAACGTGCTTGTGTAACTGAAGGGTCTCATGGTAATCCTTATTTGTACGTTTTTGCATGCATTCATGCACTTCATGTTAAAGACACGTTAAGTAATATGTTTGTAGCACTCGTCAGTTGTTCAGAAGCCTGAGTAACATCCTTCATTGAAAATTTTCCTAATTACCACACTACAGAAACATATTCCAGTTTTCTTATCCTCTCACTAACTCGATGAATCGTACATTTTTGGCACACTACTATAATGACACAACTTCAGTAAACGGAGATGAAAGATATTGATATGGAAAACCTTGTGAAGAACAGTAGGCTGAATCCAGATTTTTCACTTTTTGGAGACATTTCAGAACCATTTGTCAACTTTTTGACATCTCATAAAAATGACTGGCACTATTGGCTGTGATTTCTAATAAAAATATCTGTGACTACAGACCTGTGTGTGCATGTGTCGGGAAGCTCATTTGGGCCATTAGCTCCAGGATCAGCCAGTGCATTTATACACTGAATGTATGTGCATTGGTGCAAGACTGTGATTTAATGTACAATTGGGATAAAAATGTATTTTAACATTTTCCAGCAATCAAATAAAAATCTTGATGACCTTACATAGACTTTAGGAAGTCTCAGAACTGTAGGTGAACATTATTTTGGAGGGAGCCGTATTAAGTGTTCAAAACCAGACAGCAAGTAAGACAGCCAGGCAACATGGATAATTAAAGCCTAGGTCATTCTTTGCCTTGATTTATTTAGACTCAAACACATATATCTACATTGTTCTCTATGTACTTCCCAGACTCAGAGACATCACTCCTGTATTCACACGTTACTGTTCTCTGAGGAAGAGTTTATTGAGTGGCTTTATATATTTTGAGAGTAAATAGCAAACATTCACACTGTGAACTGCGAAGTCCCTGCCTTGAACAAGGTAAGTCTGGTACCAAAACCTGAATGTGATTTTAGGCTGTGAATCCAGGCTTCACAGAAACCTTTTTTTAAATAAGAAATAATATAACAGATACAAGCCTCTGTTTGCACAGCTACTTTTAGATGTACTTAATCTATGATAATTTGTGTCAAATACCTAAAAGTCAACCCTCTAACAATTCACAGACACCCTGAAAGGTGGTGTGCTCTACCCACTGGACTACCATGGAAGAAGGTGAGCAATGACACAAGCCACATCCCTTTTTTCCAGGACAAAACAAGTCTATGATATTGTACTGGGGGATGTCCGTGGCCATGTCCTCAGTTGTCATCTACCTATCCATTTACTTCTACTCAGATATTGGAGATTTTATGCCTTTAACTCTTGCTGAGCAGCAGTGTTTCTAGAGCCTTTACATGCAGGACAAAATTTAACTGATATTTTTTTGACCTATTTGTGCCAGGATCTTGCCATGCTTGAAGATTAAATATCTAGTTCAGTTCAATGTAGTATTTGCATATATATTAAGACTAGATTTCATTTTAGCACACATGGGTGCAGCTATATGAGTAAATTAAACAATACTGGAGCATGTCTTCAATTGGTAAAAATATTTTTTCCTCATATGATTTACCTCTACAAGCAGCACAGGAAAACGGCCAGGCCTAATGAGATATGAGAGCAGCAACACTCTTCTGCAGCATAAGAAGACTTGAATAGGATGGACACAGGTTGCTTTGGGCCAGTAGATCTCAGTGTTTTAGAGAGTCAAAGGCACTATGTGTAGCCTTACAAGTAGAGTTTTAAATAGAAATTTTTAAAAAAGTACAAAAATGCTAACACTAGAAAATCCGACATTTCACAGTATCACAGTATCACAGTACCATAAGGTTGGAAAAGACCTCGGAGATCATCGAGTCCAACCTATGACCCAGCACTCACACCTACTTCTACTTGTCAACTACACCATGGCACTAAGAGCCTCATCCAATCTCTCCTTAAACACCTCCAGGGATGGTGACTCCACCACCTCCCCGGGCAGCGCATTCCAATGGCCAATCACCCTCTCAGTAAAGAACTTCTTCCTAATGTCGAGCCTAAACCTCCCCTGGCGAAGCTTGAGACTGTGTCCTCTTGTTCTGTCGCCGGTCACCTGAGAGAAGAGACCAACCCCTGCCTGACTACAACCTCCTTTTAGGTATTTGTAGAGAGCAATAAGGTCTCCCCTGAGCCTCCTCTTCTCCAGGCTAAACAACCCCAGCTCCTTCAGTCACTCTTCATAGGGCTTGTGCTCCAGCCTCTTCACCATCCTGGTTGCTCTCCTCTGGACACACTCCAGCATCTCAACATCTTTCTTAAACTGAGGGGCCCAGAACTGGACACAGCACTCAAGGCGCAGCCTGACCAGTGCCGTGTATAAGGGGATGATGACCTCCCTAGTCCTGCTGGCCACACTGTTCCTGATACAGGCCAGGATGCCATTGGCCTTCTTGGCCACTTGAGCGCACTGCTGGCTCATGTTGAGTTTCCTGTCCACCAGCACTCCCAAGTCCCTTTCCGCCTGACTGCTCTCCAGCCACTCTGCCCCAGCCTATAGCTCTGCATGGGGTTGTTGTGTCCAAAGTGCAGAACCCGGCACTTGGACTTCTTCAACCTCATGCTATTGGACTCAGCTCATCTCTCCATCCTATCAAGGTCCCTCTGTAGGGCCCTCCTACCTTCCAGCAGGTCGACACTTCCTCCCAGCTTGGTATCGTCTGCGAACTTGCTAATGAAGGACTCGATCTCCTCATCCAGATCATCAATGAAGATATTAAATAGGACTGGGCCCAGCACCGATCCCTGGGGAACACCACTAGTGACTGCCCGCCAACTAGATGAGACACCCTTTGGACTCGGCCATCCAACCAGTTCCTAACCCAGCACAGAACATTCCTGTCCAAGCCACAGGCTGACAGCTTCTCCAGGAGTCTGCTGTGGGAGACAGTGCCAAAGGCCCTGCTGAAGTCCAGGAACACCACATCCACAGCCTTCCTCTCATCCACCAGGCGAGTTACACGGTCGTAAAAGGAGATCAGGTTGGTCAGGCAGGACCTGTCCCTCCTAAATCCATGCTGGCTGGGCCTGATCTCTCGCTCATTCTGCAGGTGCCGCATGATTGCACCCAGGATTAAGAGCTCCATAATTTTATCTGGAACCGAGGTGCAGACCTATCAAACCTTGGGCTCAGAGCTTGAAACTACATAGATTTCAGTGCGTCATGAATTCAGAAAACAGAGTAAATCAGGTTCTTCAGGGAGGCTTAGGACTAGCAATGAGTGTTGATTAAGTAGAAGAATAAGCACAAAGCCAATCATGTCAACAACCAGTGCTGCACTTCAGCACCACAATATCAGAGCTACAGTTAAAAAAATTATCCAGAATTCCTATGCCATTAAGAATTTACTTTTTCCTTATAAATTAAGTAACATTTTTTTTTGCTAATTCTCCTGAGTTGCCACCTCCATTTTACTATGCCACATGCCAACATGAAAAGGAAGGCACTGAAGTTACTGGATGACTGAGAAAATAAAACTGAAAAACGTTTATGGTTGAAATGTTCATCATGCACAGTAACAGGCAGTGGTTGATAGTAAAAAATCAGACAGGAAACAAAGGGTGAGCTCTTCTAAAATAAGCCTTATGTGGGATGAAGTTAGCCTCGATGTCGCTTTGCTGGATGATGAGTAGTGGAATATCCTAATGCATGTCAGGTTTGGTTTTCTGGGACTTTAAAATATAACAGGCAAATCATGTTCACTAAAAATAGAATCTTTTTTTCATCTCTCGGTACCATTAGATTTACAGGCAGCAGATGCTTGCATTCATGTAGGTTCAGGCAAAGTACAATATGAAGGGATCAGTGATAATGGATAAATGAATCTATAAGCTGATTGATTTTATTTGATCTCTTGTACTTTTCTGGGTTTGGTGGTAGGCTGCTGTTATGGACTCAAAATCTTTCAGGGAATTTTTATCTCCCTTGCCAACACAGGGGATTTGGAGATCCAGGACAGGTGGCAGGGAGATTGTTTGATTGCTCTGAGTTCAAGTTTGGTGGCTGGGTGGAGGTGAAGGAGGAGGGAGTTCAGAGGTTTCTTCCAGTTGGCACCAATTCTGTTTGGCAGCTGAGTAGCAGCCACTGTTTTTGCTGGGTTGGTGGAGGCATCTTGGAGGGAGCTCCCTTGACTCAGCTCCAACTACAAGCACCCTCTGCTGTCCTTTGGAGAGAGAGCCATCAACACTACCTGGATTTGCTGCAGACTCCCTGTGGGCGGACATCACCTGCAGAGGAGTTTTTACCCCTACCCCCTCCCATACTGCCCCCTTACCAATGCTTTTGGACAAAAGGATGAGGAGAGAGTGCCCCACTGCTTCACGGAGTGCTACATCATGTCCTGTTGTCCATAAATATAACTGCACTGAGAGGAGCAGGGATAAAAATTAATTTGTTCAAAGGTTTTCGTTACGGTGTTGCTGTGTGTCCTGTTCTGGTTTTGGATATATATATATATATTTGTAGTTAAGAAGTGTTATCCTTCTCTAAATACTTTTTCTTCATTAAAATCTCTTAATTTCAAAACATATGCATCTTCCTTTTCCTTTAAACTGAGACAGCTACCTCTATGATTTTCAATGTGTTTATTCATTTTCATATTATTGATTGTTGTAAAGGAATACAATGTTCCAGCTTTTTTTGAACAATATTAATTACTTCAATATCTATGTGGATTTCTTTCTTAATAATTAAACTGTGACAAAGGAACGCTAATATAAATAATTGTTTTCACTCTCAATCCAGTATTACTGGTGTTTAAGTTAATGTCTAATTTCACAATGGCTTAATTTGAATTCAGAATCCATATTTCCATGCCGTGCACCACAATAAAGCATTTTAGAGGACTCTACTTTGTTTATTCTGTTTGTCTTTGGTGAAATATCATCCCTTGACTTAATAATAGGTCTTTTTCTTCTCTTCCACCTATTCTCAATAACTTTCATGTATTTCAGCAGTATACACAATTTAATGATGGAAGCTCCACAGGTCTATTCTTCCATGTTTTCCAAAATTTATTATGTCATCATCCCAGAAGTAGACCTATCTGCTGGTTTTGATGTCTCTATAGCACTTACTGTTTGTCACTTTTTGTTGGCTTCCTGACAGATTTTGTTAACCTCTCAACAGAAACTTCATGCTTTCTGAGCTTGTGTAAGATGAGAGTCCTTACATAGTAAAAACCCAATCATAATGTTTTATGTCTGCTTCCATAATGACTGTGCTTTGCATTCCACTGCCAGATTTTTCTGATTTTCAGTGAATTTTCTTCCCATAGGGACAGTGATTTGCACCACACTGGAAGTGGAAAGGTTAAAAGAATGAAAAGAGTTTCCTACCAAAAATATCTGGGTCATTAACAAGTGTCCAGGTAAAAAAAGAGCAAGTGGATCATGGATATCAACATGAAACTGTTTTCTTTTGTCTACACTAATTCTCCTCTTTATAGCCCTTTTGAGGATCCAGCAAATAGTTTTTGTCTTTCTCTATTAATGGCTATTTCAGGTAAATTTTGAGTAGCACTGTACGTCTTCTCACTTGAAAAGTCTTTCCCACCCATTTTCCATGGTGGATAGGAAGACCAACCCACTTATCCTAAGAAGGACTCCTAGCTTAATAATATGTAAGCAGATTAACATTGTCATCAGTGGGAGGCCTGTCACTATCTGTGCTGTAACGGAGTTTATCCTATATAGATAACAGCTTTACACAAACAACCAAGTTAATTTCATATTTCAGATATCCTCTTTCAGAAGAGAGAAAAAAGACAGGGGATAAACAATGCAGCCAATTTCTTCAGGAAAAGTTGTTGTACACAGCACTTATGAAAACTGAATAATTTAAGATATATATATATTAGAAGGCTGCATTTATATATTATATATATAAATACCATATTTGTAATGTTATTCTTAAAACATGACAACAATGAAGTATGTATGTGGGTTGAAATTTCTATAAGTGGGTAAGAGATTATTTTATTGTTTAAAGCATATCACTTCAATTTCAGCCTAAGATATTAATTTTGGTAGCAGAGCTAAATTTTATATCTAATCCTTATCTCAATTTTAAACAGTATCCATGAGCTAGAAATTCAGCTAAGGCATTTTTCTCTGTCATTCGTGCTTTCTATTACATTTCTTTCCTACCTAGATACAACATTTGATTGCGAGTCTTATTTTTCTGGTTTTTTTCTTGTTCCTTACGTATCACGCAAAGCACCTATGGGTATAATTGTTTAAAAAATAGTAATTCCTAAAATTACATCCTTAGTAGTTGATGTATCTCTTATTTTTCTAGAGGCTTTTCACGAAGTCTGAGAAACTACTAGAGGACTGAAAATTTTATTTTTATTCATATATGGTGGTGTATTTTTGAGATTGAGAGGGACCAACAATCCTCAGAACCTGTCTGTGCTACAAAGAAGACATCCAGAGTATGTTATGTACCACTCTTTTTCTACTCAAGTCAACACTATTTTGTAAATTAATCAAATGCACATCAGAGCACAAACCTGTGTTGAGCCATTCTCATGTTCCTCTGATTATGATATATAGAGGGAAATGACTTTGAGTAAGACTGTGAGTTCAGTTCCTTAAAATAGAGTGCAATAACAAAGCAGTTTAGGAGATCTGTCTTTAAATCCCTTCTCTAAAATTATAAAGATTTTAATTTGTACCTTACAAGTATATTTTGTAAGAAATGACTTGCACAGCTAAGTGCCTTTTCTAAGGGGAGTTCATGGCTGATAATAAGTAATAGCTCTCACTCTGTTCTTAGGAAATACCCTGCTCAGTCTGCTGATTTGTGTGAACCTGTTCCTGGTGGTTAACTGTCACTATGTGATATGAACAAATATGGGAGTGTAACCTGAGTCTTTGAAATCCACTTGTGTGCTTACACAGCCAAGACAAAGAAAAGGGACTTTCCAAAGGGCAACATTAGTCCTTAAGCAGACAAAACTATTGCTTCACTTCTTTATTATGCCTTCAAAGTGTACAGAAAGAATCTAAGATTTTGTTGATCTTGTCAAAGTAGCATTTTCAAAAGAGGGAGCAAGATCTTCTCAGATATGTTAGCAAATATTTTTTGGTAGCAATGTGTATCCATGCCTTCCAAATGAACATGGTGTAGAATGACTAAGTGAGACTCTGGTGTTTCAGCTCACTTGACCAGTGATGTATCTTGTGGTATAACTGTAGACTTAAGACATAATTATTATTTTTGCTGTATCTTTATTTTTTTCAGATGAAAGCATTTGTGAAGCTCTGAAGAACTATCTGAAGAAGCCGAGAAGCTGGCATCACACCCTAGGATCAAGAATTTTCAAAATGTATATGTTGCATATCTTGTGATGACAGAGAGAAAACACACCTTTTAAGTAGTATTTAAAAATTGAAGTGAAGATAGCCAAATTTGAAGCAGTAGATTTCGTATAGTACTTTGAGAGCAGCCTTTGCAGTGAACTATTACTAAATCGTCACCCAATTTTTCTTCCAAGACTAACTAGTTTCTTCACTTGGAAATGGAAAGTAAATTAATGTCTATATAGTGTGGGCAATTGTTTAATATTTATTTTATCTAGGGACTCAACATTGTGTAAATTAACTGGGAAGCTAAATGATTTGGCCATGTACAGTTACTGAATGAATCAAGAAATTCTTCAAGGATAACTCATGCTCCAGTATTGCTACTGAGTTGAGGTCTTACTGAATCATTACAAGTAATACTTTTTTCACTGCTATCATTGTTTATTAAATCAGGTGCATCAAATTCCCAAGGCTAACAAGGAACTTAGAAACTCGTCCGTCCTAACAAGAATATTAGAAACCTGTCCATGCTAACAAGAAACTTAGATACTTGTCCCTGGTACAAGAAACTTAGAAAGCAGTCTGAGACACACCATTCCTATCCTGAGCTTGTTCCTTAACACTTGCAGGCCCATTCTTGGATGTAGCAAACTGGGATTTGTAGCTCCAGGATTCTGTAAGGTAAAAGGATTTAACATCTGTTGAAATTCAAGTTTGGGTGTCTGTCTTTTTATTTAAATTAGGGGAGTATTTTAATTGAAGTATTAACAAGCCCTTAGGCCTTTAGACTCTATTCCAGTGGGAAATGGTTGTCATACGTTCCACACTGTTATCCCAGATGGTAGTATGCTGCCCATGTTCAAATACTTCTCTTTTGGGATCTAAACAATACTAGACTAATATGTATAATTAAAAACATGCACACATGTGCGTAGTGCCTGCACAACCTGCTATTATCAGCAATTATACTGGAAAGAATGGCAAAGTTTATGTAGAATTGTTGTAGTCAAAATGCTGTTGGCAGCGCCAGCTCCAGGCTTTCTGGTGATGTACACAGTGTTGTTAGAACAGGTGGTGGATGAGGAAGGCTGGAAGGATTTTACTGGATCTGAAGTAGCGATGCTGAGCTGGAGATAAAAGCTAAGGAAAAAGAAGAGGTTTTTATTGCAAGAATTTACTTGCCACTACAATGAGAGAATATGATTGTGGTGGAAGGGAAGGTTTGCAACAGGGAAAGGGAAGCTTCGGGGGGGCATTTGAATGAATGGAAATTATATTACTCCCTTTCTGCCCTTTTACCCAACTCTGGTTGCCAGCCCTTTTGCACAACCTGTGTGTGCATAGACTATTATAAAGAATGCAAACACATTGACAAAAGTATTGTGAAATACACTGCCAGTATAAAACATTGTACAAATAAATGTCATAGGCTAAATTCTGAATAAAAATGTCTGACCGATATATTCATCAGGAAAATAGAAGTCTGATCAAACAATCTTTCTTGAAAAAAAAATCCACTTTACATCCAAAATGTGCATATTCAAGAATCTGGATTTATATTATAATACCTGAACTGATGTCTGGTTTTGTGTTAATACAAAGGCAAAGAAACAGTCTTCTAGGCAGCAAAGCCCTAAAACATGCAGCATATTAAGGTGCAATTAAATATGTTTGAGTTGTACCCAGAAGCATGTATGGGGATAGTGCAATCTTGGAAGCCCTGCAGTAATGTGCTTCTTTGGACTACAACTTCTAAGCAAGACAACAGCTGCTTTACCAGCTGTACTTTCCCCATCTTTTTCAAAGTAGCAAAGATTGTGTAGTCATGCAGTGTGAAAGCCAGAAAAATATCAATGGTTATGTACATCTATATAATGACTAGCTATTAGATTTTGTGTCAAATCTAAATAATTCAAATCTAAATAAAACCATCAGGCAGCCAATAGAATCATCACTTGCTTATTTCTCTTACAAAAGGCAAATTTCTCCTATCAACAGTGTAAGTGAAGAAAAATATAATCAAGATACAATTTTTTTTTCTCAGCAAAACAATATAATTGCAACTGCATGTCACAACGTGTTGAGGTTAAACTAGTAAAGCATTCTATCTTATGCTCTTTCTGCATCAGAAGATGCCAAACAAGTTGGGTTTTAAAAAGGTAAAAGGTAAAAATACTGTCTAGAATAGCTTGCAGTTTGGAAATATTACAGAGAAAAAGGCATATTTACACTGCTTAGACAGGTTACAGCAGTAGAGCCTGAAGACAGTTCTTTCACTGTCTTGGCAAGTAGGCTATTAGTACGGTATATAATGAGGGGTATAAGCTAAAGTAGAGTTGTCTGCTTCCAGGAAAATTTCTAGATGATTACAGAACATCACATAGCAGAATAGGGAAAATATCTCTGGCTTGAAAATATAAGTGAAACTTATCTCTAACTCTCGATGTTTCTCCACTGATTAATTCCAGGCAACAGCATGTCATTAGGAAGCTTTGGGTCCTGTTTTGGGACTTGGTGTTTTGCCTGGCACTGTGTATATTCCTAACATCTATCTCGGGTTTTGGAATTTATTTGATACGCTTACAGAATATGCTTCACAACGCATATCTTTTAGATCCCTGAGTTCTTTTCAACTTTAAGTCAAATAAACAGTTAAACAACATCTTTTGAGTACTGTAAGTTTCATGAAATAATGTATCATGCCAAAAAAAAGAAGGGGAAAAGTGGCGCCAATTAAAAAGAAAGTGGAAGGCAGTAGGAAAGTTAGAAAACCAATGCTGAAAGCTTTGCTTCTTATATGTGCCTCTGTAAAAATCAACATTATCATCCTATAGCTAGTGTAAATACCTACACTATATTACTATACTAGTATAAAAGAGAATGTCTCACTCTAGTGGCAAAATACAGTAGTCATGAACTGGTAATTTCACTAACAAGCACTCTGATATCTCACTACAAAAATTAACTTGATGGCTTATTAAGGGATCTTATAAGAAAGATGCAGAGAGAGTTTTTATCAAGGATTAGATATAAGGAAGAATTTTTTTACCATGACAGTGGTGAGCCATTGGAACAGGTTGCCAAAGTTTTGGATGCTCCATCATTTGAAGTGTTCAAGGTCAGTGTGATTGGCACTTTGAGCAATCTCACCTGCTGAAAAATGTTTCTGTCCATGGCAGGAGGCATGGAACTAGATGAATGTTAAAGGTCACTTCCAGTCAAAACCATCCTATGCCAGTTTCAAAGGGGATCAGCTCATTGTAGATCAGTGTTCCAACATTATACACCTAACGTGTACTGGTCCTCCAAAGTACTTAAGATGACCCTAGTAAAATGACAGAGATTATTATGCTCTGGGTACTAAAGGGCCACAGTTTTATGGGGTTATATAGAATCTGTGGCCAGAGATTTAATAATTACAGCTCATACATAAGTGTATTTCAGTAACAGAAATCCATGAGAGTTTGTAACACCTATGTGTGAATGCCTCGCTTTGCCTCACTTTGGATTACATCTCCTTTCCTTGTCTCACCTCTTAAAGAATACAAAGAATGAGAGAAGAAGAATGTTTTTAGAACATAAGCAAATAAAATGTTCAGGAAACACTCTTGGCTCCAGATTTCTAATCTGAAAGAGTTATCAAGGAACACCACAGAATCATAGAATCACTATGTTGGAAGACACCTCTGAGATCATTGAGTACAACCGTGCCTGTCTCCCTACTAAACCATGTCCCTAAGGTACTCATCTACCTTTCTTCTAAACACCTCCAGGGATGGGGACTCCACCACCTCCATGGGCACCTGTTCCAATCCCTGACCACCCTTTCAGTAAAGAAATTCTTCCTAATATCTAGCCTAAACCTCCCCCGGTGCAACTTGCAGTCATTTCCTCTCGTCCTATCACTTGTCACTTGTGAGAAGAGCCCAACACCCACCCTGTCACAACCTCCTTTCAGGCAGTTGTAGACAGTGATGAGGTTTCCCTTCAGCCTCCTTTTCTCCAGGCTAAACAACCCTAATTCCCTCAGTCACTCCCCATAGGACTTCTTCTCCAGCCCCCTCAGCAGCCTCATTGCCCTTCTCTGCACACGCTCCAGCCTCTCAACGTCCTCCTTGTAGTGAGGGGCCCAAAACTGGACATAGCACTCAACGTGCGGCCTCACCAGTGCCGAGTACAGGGGCACAATCACCTCCCTGCTCCCACTGGCCACGCTGTGTCTGACACAGGTCAAGATGTCATTGGCCCTTCTGGCCACCTGGGCACCCTGCTGGCTCACGTTCAGCCGGCTGTCAACCAACACCTTCTCTGCCAGGCAGCTCTCCAGCCACTCTTCCCCAAACCTGTAACGCTGCATGGGGTTGTTGTGTCCCAAGTGCAGGACTCTGCACTTGGCCTTGTTGAACCTCATCCCGTTGGTCTCAGCCCATATAGACAACATATCGAAAGAATCCAGGTATTTTTTCTTTTTTTTTGCTTTTTTTCCTTTTTTTTTTCTTTTTTTCTTTTAAATCTTCTAGGAAATCTTATCATGTATAGTCCTGGGTCCTCTTTAATTACAGGAATTTTACAAGCGTTGTACAAGAATTCCTAGTCACACTTCTAATTTCTGTATCATTATGCCTTCTTGGATAATACAATACTGCTTTTTGGGGTGACCAAACCTTACGTGTTTGATAGAAAATAAATTACAACCGTATAAATGCAGTGTAAAGCTACTCTGTGAACAGTGAAGAAAGAATTTAGCATTTTGTTGTTTTCTATTGTTATACCAACAGTAACTCAGAGATTTAAAGGCCTCAGCTAAAAGTAGTTATGAAAGTAATACATCTCAAATAGTCTGGAAAAAATGTAGCAGACAGTTGCATATGTAAAACTGTGTTATTACCAGAGGGACAGTCAAACTTGCAAACTTGATTACATATAAAGACAAGACAAATACTGAATCAGGATAACTAAATTTCATTAACTACTCCTGCCTGGATTTTTTTTTTAGTTTTACTTATTATTTTTTCATTTTTTATTTTTTAAATTTTATTTTTAAAAATATGCAACAACTTAAACTGTGGAATATCTTCACCATGTTCTTCTTATCACTAAACTTGAAATAAAAGTTGCTGCCACTAGAGATCATTCTTGCTCTTCACAGAAAAGGCCATTGTTAAGTGTTTATTTTAGTAAATGCCAGTACGTGCAGTGCTGTTCTTCATAAGAATTGACTTCATAATATCAAAACAGAAACACAAGTAGAAATGATTTTTAGATTCAGTATTTCTTCTGTAAAATTTAGTGACACAATCATAGCAGAGTCCTAGATGTTTATGTGCCATCATGAACATATCACTGATGACTTGAAATAACTATAGGCCCGACTGTGACAATCTCAGACTTAGTTCTTACAGCAAATATCAGCTGTTTCCTTTTAGCCACATAAATTTTACATTTTGAATTTAATCGTTTCAAACATCTCCTTCATCATTGCATGTTTATAACTATAATTATCAATAAAATTTGAGAACATTTCTCAAGCCTAGTTTAAAATATTTTTGTAAATATATCTTTCTCTTGCTGGAATTTCTTTATTTTAAAGTCTGCATTTGAACCAAAATTTTTTATATAGCATAGGTGGTGCTGTAGATTTTTATTCTTCTGAATATCTATGTCTTTTCAGTCTTGGATCTTCATACAGACAGCAAAATAAATGCAAAACCTCCCATGCAATTTTTATTAGTCTCAAAGTGTTTTGGATACAATGCTCTACATTACACTAAAATTAAAAGTATAGTAAAAATATACCAGCTGGTAATAAAATAGAAAATACTTCCCTCTTTTTCCCCCCCAGTTTATCCTCAAGTGAAAAGAAAAATAATCAAAGTGACGGTGTCTGAAATTGAGACACTGAGACTAAATCCTCAGTCTGCTAATCAACGTTCCCTTTGAGTTTAGTAAAGTCAGGACTGAATGACATTCATATTTCTATAGACTGCTGCTCAAAGAAACTAGAGCAAAATGGTAGATCAAGTTTATTTTCTTCTGTACTCTGTCTGGTTAAAGTGTAGCCACCAATAAGCATCTTCAGGTAAAAGCCCTTACCATTTAACAGCAGTTTGAAAATATAATATATGATGAAATGCCTCTTCCTTGTCCTTAAAAACACAAGAATGACAAAATAATCTTCTGTCTTTCTAACAGCTAGAACTGTTTTGTGCGATAATTAATTATCCCTCCATCAAAATAGGGGATTGAAGATGAATTTCAGAAAATCTTATCTGCAAAATAAAAAAAGAGAAATTCCAAATAAAAACTGATCAAAGGGGTAACTATGCATATCAACCAAACAGCTAAATCCTATAGTACATTAAAATAATCCCAAGTGTACAATTGGCAACACTAACTATACTGACTTCTGAAGTATGAAGGATTTTTAATTTAGGGCTCCCTATGGTGATATGTTGTTTATTTTAATGATTGTTGATTGTTTCAGTGATGTATTTCCAAATATGTCCCTAATCTTTTGTGTATTTTTTGTCCTCTTGGGATGCCTTTCCAATTGGTTTAATATGACACATGTACCATTTATTTGAATCATGTTTTATTTTTTGACTTTGATGCGTACAAGCTTTTCCGAAGTGTTTTAAAAACTATATACTTCGGTTTTAAAAACCAAAATTGCAATCTGGAACAACTAGAAAATAAGCTCTTCACTTTGTAAGGTCGTGTATAAGCTCATTGCACCATATTTAAGTCTGTTCCATACTCAGTGACCTAATTTGGTTTATGCAATACTCTAGTACAGGGGCATCCAATTCACAGTCTGCGAGCCAAATCCAAGGCTCCACCTTGTTTTATCTGAGCTGGCACCTTGTTTCTACCTGGTAGCAACGCCAAGCTCCTTGCCCCTACGCTATTGCCAGTGCTGGTCATGTGTGCAGTGTGCATGACACGCATTACGCTGCAGGATCAGGAGCAGAATGGTGGGAGCTGTGAGTTTGACGGCCCTGCTCTAGTAGGACAAAAGGCCCTTCCTAATGTTAAATATTTCTTGTCCATCGCTGTCTATGTAAAGTACTGAGGTTCAAGCCACAAAACTATAAAATGGTAACGTTATTTCACAAGATCATTTCAAGGAATAACTTATTTGGCCTTCTAGGGATTGAGGGTGTGGGGAGTGAGTATTTATTTCTTCTTAGGCTCTTCCTGTCTCTTCTTCCCTCTCTTTCCCAAAGAAATTTGGCTTCTGTACTGATTATTAGGCTAGAAAATTTGTTTTAAAAATTTTACTTCAATTTGAATTAGTTTTAAAGTGCATGCATGTCCTAATGTTAAGACATCAGCTATCGTAGGCCCTAAATATTTTCTGTAAAATTAAATTTCATAGCACAAGAGAGAATTCAGTTTGGAAGTTAATATATTCCCAGATTATAGTGCCTCTCCAGAAAGAAACAGAAATTTAAAAGAATAAAATGACAACAAATACATGAGAAACAAAGTAATGTGAAAAAAAGAGGTTTTGCCTTCCTACCTTGTCATTTATTAGCATGTACCAAAGATAAGAATAAATACACACAGAACGATCTAATTGGCAAACACATAAAAGTCAATAAAAAGGGAGACATAAAGATCAGAAAAAAGAGACTACTTTTTTAATGTTAAACTAATATTTATAGTTTCCTGCCTTCAGTGTGGTTTTGAAAGAACAATGGATGCCAAAATGACAGTTACCATATGGTAATAGACATTTTTGGCGTTCTTTGGTCCTCTCATTCACATCCTGTTGATTTCCTGCACCTTTTACCTACGGTCAAGATTCAACAGCAAGGCCTTGTAGACTTTAAGATTCATCTTCACCTTCACACGAACAAGCAGGGGTTTAATGTCTTACAAATCACAATGAAAATCGACAAAAGTCTGCATAATACATTCCATGGTAATAACAGTATTCATAATAGATGAATAAAGCCCACATGCTTGCTTTATTACTTTGTCTTTGCATTGCCTATAAAATCAGTTAAAATATACTTCTTCTTCTAAATTAACATTACTGTACTTCTGATGTTAACTAAAACCAAAAATACAGAGGAATGCTTTTTTTCCACCATATAAGATTGCTATATATCTTTCAAATTGTTGAGACACCTACTTTGGGGGACAATAAATACAAAAGAAGTATAGTACAGTATATCTTTTGATATGGATTCTTGATGTGAGTGATTATAATTTTAACAGATGTTACACTCCTTGATTAAACATTTTAGATTGAGAATGAAGAGCCCTTGAAGACCAAGAATGAAAATAATGTCTTACATGTGCAAAATAAATCTGACTTCTGAAGTACAATAGTCATTTACTGCTATCCAGAGTGCCATGCAATGCAGTCATCACAGAGTTCACCAACAGGCAATAGATGATAATTCCTGTTTCTTGTGAAAGAAATACTTCCTCGTATTTTACAGATGTAGGGCCATATCCTTTCATTCTTACTCCAGGGTTGATTTCTCAGTTCTTATTTATGGTAGACGGTAGTACTTCAATCCTTGTCAATGAAATATTGTTAACATCTTCATTAAGGTGAATAAAGATACCAATTCTTAGTCAAAGGAGACAACTGAGAGGTGAGTAATGAATGAGTTTTGGGCTAGTAAAGAACGAAACTTCTATGTTTAAACTATGCACTTCAAACAGGAACAGATATAAGTATATAATATTTGACAGACCCTTTGAAGCATTTCTTGAAGAGTTTGTAAGAATTTGTGTTAATAATCTGAACAGATTCTACACGTTAATTACTACATATTTGCAAAATATTTATTGCCTGTGAAAAAACCTTGGGTTTGTTGTTTCCATCAAAGTGAAAAGTTCAGACTGTCCTTGTACACATTATTCATTCTCACTTAGCAGTTCATTTGACTTTCAAAGTGAGAACATTGTAAAATGTAGTGTATGTGTTCATGGAAGTATATATCAATTAGCCATTATAATCGCTATCATCAGCCTTTAACAACTATTTGAGAGAATAAGGAGTAAATGCTGTCATTTTGGGGAAAAAAACCCCACCAACCTGAAGGATAAGTTTGTGGAAATGTTGCAATGTTTTATCTCACAGCTAACATTTCAATGTCTAGAAATAATCTTTAAAATGTTGTTTTGTCCTATTAACTTTTCAGTCTCATTTGTTTCTACTTTAAATCTGCATATCATTTCATTTTCTTTGAGTATAGATCAAGCAGAAAAAAACAGTACAAGGCCTATGTTTATAAGACTCTGCTGTGTTTGAACTATTCTTTCTTAAATTTTACTTGTAAAATTATTTTTTTTCTTAGTAGAAAAACTGCTATTTGAAGCAAAAATCACCAAATGGAAATATCAAAATAATGATAGACAAAATTTACATATATGAGTGAAGTTAAGCAAGAAACTAATATTCTAGCTGTGTTTGCAAATGAGTCCTTCTTCAGCAAAATGCATATTAAAATCTGTGTATGAAACACCTCGTGTTAAATTACAGTGACTGGTAGAAGGCAAGAGGAAGGTCACTGTAGCTGATAAACATAGTTATGCAAATGTGTTATTGTGAGAAGGCACTGAACAGGGTTAAAAATTGTGCTAAGCAGGAGGTCAATCAGAAATTTCATGGGTCTTTCTGGCCTTGAAATTTTTAAAAGTGAGGAGATGAGAAAGGAAGAAAATTAAGATTAAAGTAGGGGTTTTTTATTTTATAGGTTGGTTCTAAATGAGGGATAAAAATTTCTGGTCTTCTGGACGAAAATGTCAATAACAGTTACATTTTCATCAGAAAAAAACCCTTATTTTATTAAAATATTTGTGAATTATTTCAGGTCTCTGTATACCCACCAAGCACACAAATACTTAGTAGCCCCTCTGAGTTTCTTCATCTCTAGACTCGGCAGAAGCTCTCTGATCAGTGACTAGACTGATTTCATTTGTAGCAGTCATTCTAAGCATTATGCTTATACTTAAGGGACTTTTTCGTTAGCTTGTGAACAGCTTGCGTTGCAAAGACAACAGAGAGAACCACAATCCATACTGGAATTGAATCTGCTGGGTTAATAGGGACCTCACCAGCGATTTTGCGTACTTGTAACTGTTTTGCTCAGGGGTAGTAGACAGACTATCATGCTGATAGGGGCCAGACAGAGTAAACGACAATCATAGTGGATATATATACTGAGATTTATTTAAGAATTTGCAACCTCTACCTCTAGCGTGTAGCAGGCTTCCACTTGAGAATGGAAAAGTTTGGGTTTGGACACTCACCTTCTACCTCCCACACACAAAATTACTTGTTGCCTGTCAACATTCACAGTCGAAGCCGTTTTTTTATTTTGCATAGGAAAGAGTTTAGCCCAGGTTGTTTTGCAGCTATTTTACTGCAATATGCTGTTGTCTGAAAAAGTACCAGGAGCTTGTTTCTGCCCCTGGGACAAGACCCCACGGATGGAACAGATGAGGAAGAGCCATTTTTATCTTAAATCGCTGTGGACGGTGGATCATCATGCTTGGGTAAATGGCAATATACTGAGTTTTCCTCATTTTTACACCTTTTTTAACACTTCTTTGTGCAGTACAATTTCTTAGTAGAGGTTCCTTTCACAGTACCCACAGAGGTTCAGCAGAGTGAGGCAAAGGTTGATATTTCTTCTGACACACATCTGTGCAGTGCCTGCTGTGGGATTTACAGCTCCAGGAGGCTTGTGCACTGATCCTTCACCCTGGCAGAATTTCACCTGTACTGTGGGCCACAAATGAGAGAAGAAAACTGCTGCTCTGAATTTTTTCCCCTGGCTGATGCAGCAAAAGAACGATGAGCATGAAGGACATACGGAAGAGTATTTTGCCAGCTTGGACAAAGATGCAAGAAAATTCTATCACTAAGTTCTGCACTGAACAAAAGAGGCACTACAAATAATAGATCAGAACTGGACTGATGTATGCAGTTAAATGAAGGAACCCGTCTCCTTTGAGAGAGGGAATAAATGGATTACAATACATTCATCCTACACAGAAGAGTTTTTGAGTACAAGGAAACTTTGAGAACGGTTTTGCCTGATTTTTCGGTTTCTCTTATAGTCTCTCTATGTGGCTTTCTCTGAGATTATTGAATAAAAGATGTTAGCACATAAAGCTGGAAAAATGTCACTGAAACTCCATAACGAAGGCATGCCACTGTTATTGATGTTATATAAAAGGCATATCATGCAGCAATACTTTATCTTGTCTATAGGTGGCAGAAGAAGACTAAGTCTTGTGAACAATAGGTGGAAGAGTGTTTAAAGTTATTTGAAGTCTAAAGATGAATATTCTCTTAATAATACATGAGCATTATTTAACAGGAACTACAGAGTCAATAGAATGTGAACATTAACTCCCCCTCTCCAAAAAAAACCCATTGCAGCCAGAACTAGTCCTTTTCTTCAATGAAGTGAAAAACTCGTTCAATTTGCTCAGCGTGGGAGACTTTGTCATTTTAACTGGATGGCACAATAGATATTGATGAAAATAAAAGTCTTTTAACATAATAGCAATGCAAGACAATACCAACGAAGTGTCTTGCTTGTCAGCAATGGCCATTAAAAATGTATTAAAACTTGCATTCAAATCTTTTATTTCCTAAAAATAAAAAAGGTTGATAAGTGCTTACATGCAAAAACTTTCTCATAAGGTAACAAATAGAGAGAGACAGGGAGCTCATGAAGGAGGCCACCAGATCTAAGCATAAAACACAAAAGCAAAGTAAAGGAAATGGACCCATGAGAGTTGGGGGGGGAGGGGGCGGGGAATAAAACACGCATCAATGACTAGATTCAACAAGAGAGACACAATAATTTTAAACAATGCAATAGATTTCATATATATGTCTGACCAAAATATCATTTAAAGCTTCTGTCTATCCATAAATTTATTTTTTTTACTCTACTATAAATCTCTGTTACTTTCTAGAATAAAGAGGTGTTGTTCACTAGAAGAAATTATCAGTATTTCATGTAAAAGATGCATTTGTGTAAAGCTGGGAGCCTTTTAACTGCATAGTAGTAAACAAAGGGGGAATAAAAGAATCCTTCATGAAAGCGTTGCCTCGCTTTCACTTACTGACCCTGCTAAACTGTTTTGTACACAAGTGAAGTATACATGGCGGATTGTCTAGTAAACAAAAAGGATAGCTTTCACTGTGGGAGAATGGTGGGGAGAGAAGATGAAAGGATCCAAAACAATCCATGGTGAGATTTTCTGATGAAACAGCTAGTAAGGAAGGAACTATTGTTTTACATTGCCTCACAAGAAAGCATATATATTAAAACAACTTGCAGATGTAGGTTGTGCAAAATATTAGGGACAATACTTGCTAAACTCAGTTTGTTCAGCTATTTCTCCTCTTTCAAAAATTCATAAGTCCTGTAAATCCTCAGAGCCCACTGTCTAATTATACTGGGCATCTTGTATACCTTCTCATTAAAAACTAACCTCCTATTTTAATGACTTGGTTGAAATCCTTTGAAGATCAGACTGTTAGTGACGGAATGTTGTACTCTGAATACCCCTTCATGCTGCCCTCCTCGCTTTATTCCTCTCTGAGCTTTGGTCCTTTCTTTTCTCTTTATTTCTTTAAACCAATTTTAGATGCCTTACCTGACTCCAAGTGAAAAACACTGAGGTGCTTTGTTTGAAGGCCACTTCTGCACCCTGACAGAATGGGTCGGTCTGAGTTAAGTGTTTAGGTGGCTTTTAGCTAATGGGAAAGAGTCTCTTATCTATTTAGCTGAGCCAGTTGCTGAACAGATGTATCTCTGACACAATGCCGTATTTACAGTACCATATCTTTAACAAATTGGGCTATATTCATTCCTGGGGTAATTCCAACTGACTTCATTCAAATTACACAAATGATTAATTTGTGCTCTGGGTTTCAGAAGACAAACCCTCTGCCATTTTTGTATTTAGAGGGTGTATTTTTTTTATCATTAGTTTCTGGATAGTACCACTAAGGTTTGTACAAGTTTAATTCACCATTTGAGTCTTTGGGTTATGCCACACATCCAAAGATTTCAGACAGTCTTAGGGTTTAGAAATCATGAAAAAGATGTATTTTCTTCTTTAATTTGCTTCTTTCAAAACTGTGTTTTTTCAGGTTCTTTACAAGCAATTTTAATGACTCTGTATGCATTTTAGTCATAACTGTTACTTGCTTCAATTATAGGTGTTCTCTTTCTGTATTTTGGGATTTTTTTTAATGTCAAAGGAATAAAGAATGCATTCTTCATTCCACATGGACACCTTTACAGTCTCTCCCAAACAAGGATGAAGAATTCTAACACTGAAATAAAGAATAAATGTTTATTTTGTTGGAGGTAAACTTATCATTGTTTTCCTGGTTTTTGTCATTATAAATCAAAATATAGGTTTTACATGGACTTGCTCTTGCAAAACCAAATATATTGACAAGAACATTTAAAAAAGTGGAGAAGTGTAATTAATATGCACATTATTTCATTTGCAAAACCTATATAAGTAATAATTTCTGTGTTATTTAGTAGATCTTATATATCTTACTTTATTAAAATTCAGAGGAGGACATACTGTGATATTTTGACTTGCAACAAATGCTACTTTACTCGATAAGCTTTCTCATTTATTCCAATCAAAAAGTGACATGCTTTATATCCAAAGAAAAACATACATGAATCTTCCTTATTTCCACATTAAAAAGATGAAAATATAACTTGCTATGAAAAACATGAAGTTTAAAATTCATTACAAATTATCCTGGAAATTATATTTTGTTTATTTTGACAGGTGTAGAGAAAAATTCATAAAATATTTCATCTCCGTATTGAACATAATGGGAATAGGGACATTATTTTGATACATGGTTTTACTAACAAGTTTCAAGATGAAATATTGCCTATCATAGAAAATACACCTATTCACAAGCAAAAAAAAAAAATAATACAAAAATTGCAAGCTTTAATAAAACCCAGGACTTACTGATTAAATAACATTTTATATTCAAGAGATCCTCTAACATAAAGGCCTTTTTTTAAAGGGTCTGATGGGCTGGGAGAGAAGTTTTATTTATTCTATAGGTGCTTTTTTCAGTACAATTCCCTCATGCCTAGAATAAACCTAGAGTTAGGAAAGAACAAGTGGAGCTCTTATTGAAAAAATTCCACATCAAAACACAAACAACTTTCTATTAGCCATGTCACCAGGTTAAAGAATAGGTAGGCAGAATTCAAGCAATTATCAGGGAAACACTGGAACATTCTTCGAAACAACCCTGACCTTAATAACTTGTTTAAAAATCTTCTCCTGATGGCTTATGGAAGAAGCCCAACTTAAAAGACAAAAGTGTACTCTTAAAGTGCATTGTTCATCACTGTAGACCCACAGTGACAAAGCCACCTGATGGCAATTACTTTTGTGGTGACTGTGACCGTGTAATTCAACCCCCATTTTATCCCCTTATTAGAGGAAAAAACATATCCTCTCCTATTTAATGAATAATAACATGCACTACAAAGAGTGTCTCAGTAGTGTATCCAACCAAATGTCCTTGCACCACAGCTAGTGTTTGGATCAGACTACAGAAATTATGATGGAACAAATGTGTAAAGAATCTGCTTTTCATTAGTCGAAATGATGATGCCTCTCAGCAAGCTGAATACACTAACACTGGGAGAGATATTAATCTCAGGTACTCAGCCTACAAAGCTTCTTAGTTCAACAGCTAATATGTTTATGATCTTCTGAAGCCACCTATTCAACACCTCTCAGGTGCAAGGACTCATCCTTCTAAAATGATGAAGTCTGTAAATAAACAAAGAGGATCTTCAGTTATAGTTTCTTTCCACTTTCTACCGGACAGGCAGAAGCAAAACCACCACCACCAGAAAAGTTAAATTTATAGATTTAATTTACATGTACAGATATTTTATGTCATTTAAAAATTACTACTTTCTTATTTCTTCGAATTTCTGTAGTGCAATACAGGGAGAGAGTGCTACAAATGTTACATGTGACATTCAGCTGTGGAAATACACAATCAAGGCAGAAATATTTAAAATTGTGACAGATTATTCTTTTAGCTCAATATCTTACAGTAGAACTTGGCCAGAATATTTAAAGACATCGCCTACATTATCTGACAAAGTGCAGTTACTCTTTCTTTCATTCTTTCCTTTTTTTCTCCTCTTTGTTTTTTTTCTACTCTGGAGAGAAATACTCTGATTTCCTGGCTCCCAGAGAAAAGAGAAGCTTCTGTATTTGTGTGGATGTCTCATTCTCCGAGAGTAGGAGGAGTTTTCACTTTCTTCTGGACTGCTGTAAGATCTTAGCATTTTTGTGACTCACTTGGTGGTTGTATTGACTATCTGCACCTAAATTTTAATGTAAACTACTGTTAGAGAGTACCATGTGAGAAGTATTAAACTGTCTTTGTCTCAGAAGCAAAGACATGCTTTTCAGTTCCGAATATCTCTCTAAATCTCCTGCTCTCTCTACAGTCACAAAGATTTAGTTATAGCCATTGAATTTAAAGTGTGAAGCAAACTGTTCCAATGCTTCATTATTTAGACTGCTAAAATGTGGCCTGAACTTCAAAACAGAATTCACCTTGCTTAAGATTTTAACCTTTGAATTCTGTGTAAGAGATGGGTTAATAAATTGGTCGTTGGTAGATATTTCTTCTCAGACAGGTGTCTGCAAACTATACAAATTTAAGTATCTTTGGATATGTTGAATAAGTCCAGCCTCTTAGTAAAGCACATTTTCAGATCTTCACTTACAGAGCGACAGAATGACTGACGTTGGAAGGGACCTCTAGAGATCATCTTGTCCAAGCACCCTGTTCAACCACATCAGCTGGAGCCAGTTGTCCATAACCAAGTCTAGCAGGGTTTTGATTACCTCCACAGAGAGAGTTTTCATAACTTCCTCTCTGGGCAACCTGTTGCAGTGTTTAACCACCCTCAAGGTAAAAAAACCAAAAAACCAAAAAGTTTAAATGTGTTCCGGGTAGAATTTTGTGCATTTTAATACATGTCTCTTGTCCTGTCATTGGACACCATTGAGACAATCTTGCTTCTCTCTTCATTCCTTCCCATCAGGCTTATGTGCATTGAAAGGATCCCCCTAAGCCTTCCCTTTTTCAGGCTGAAACATTCCAGCTGTCTTAACCTTTCTTCATGAGAGATCTAGATGCTCCAGTTCCCTTCATCACCTTTTTGACCCTTTGAGGGACTCTATACTATACGTTTGTGTCTCTCTTGTACTGAGGAGCCCAGAACTGGACACAGTGCTCCAGATGTGGTCCCACCAGTATGGAGGAGTAGGGAAGGATCTCTCAACCTGCTGGCAATGTTCTTATTAATGCAGCCCAGAACACTGTTGGTCTCTTTTTTAGTGTAAGGTTGGACTGCTGGGTCATAGTCAGCTTGCTATAAACCAGGACCCTGAAGTCTATTTCTGTAGAGCTGCATGGGGATTAGTCCTCCCTATGTGCAGCATTTTGCATTTCCCTTCATTGAACTCTTTGAGACTCCTGCTAGCCCAGTTCACCAAACTGTTAAGGTCCCTCTGATTGGCAGCACAACCACCTGGCCCTACAGTCTCTCCTCCCAGTTTTATATCATTTGCAAAATTGCTACAGAGACACTCTATCTCATTATCCAGGACAGTGATGAAGATGTTGAACAGTGTTGGATCCAGTATTGTCACCTGGATACAGCACTAGTGACTGACCTTCAGCTAGACTTCATGTTACTGATCTCAGCTCTCTGAGTCTAAATTAACACAGTTTTCACTCCATCTCACTGTCCACTTTTCTAACCTGTTTTTCTTAGCGTGTCTATGAAGATGTGGGAGACAATGCTAAAACTTTACTGAAGTTGAAGTAAAAACATCCACCAAGTTGGTTGCTTCGTTATAGCAGGTTGTTAGGTTGGTTGAAGATGATTACTCTTTCATAAATCTATGCTCCCTTATTGTCCTTCATGTATTTGGATGTTTTCCTGGAGGATGTTCTCCACCACTTTCTCAGGGACAGAGATGAGAATGACCCACCTGTAGCTGTCTTGAGCTTTCTTTTCACCCTTCTTGGACAGGAGTGATGTTTGCTTTCTTCCAGTCTTCAGGTATCTCTCCCAGTTGCCACGATTATTCTGAGATAACTGAGTGGGACTTCACAATGATATGAGCCTGTTCCCACAGGACTCATGGATGCAGCCCATCAAAGGCCCATGGACTTGTGCGTGTCTAGTTTGTTAAAGCGTTCTATAAATTTGAGGGAGTGTAAGTCTACCCACAGAGATGAAATCTGCCTTCTCGCAAAATTCTATCTGGTCTGAGGAGCCTCAGATATATATATATATATATATATATATATATATATATACACACAAATATTTTCTTGGTTTGATTTGGTTTTTTCCTTGTTTTTCCCTAGCCCATGTGTGTTGATGTGCATTCATGCACACCACAAGTGCTGACTCTGCCTCTCTGTGCAGTCCAAACTACATGGCCAAACTGTCTCAGCGTGCTGAACTCATCCCTTTTGCTCATTTAATTCTGAAATTTCTTAACCTTTCTAAACATCCTTTCTAAATATTAAACAGTAGAAAACTCTGGATTTTTCTGGTGCTGTTTTCATGAACATCATTTACAAGCATAAAACTTCCGATATCCTATTTCTGTTTAGGATTATGTTTGTTCCCTTTGCTCCAACTTTGCATGGGGACCTCTTACAGCTAGTTGCTGTGGTTCTCTGCTGTGATTTTGAAATCCCTGTCAGTCTCAGAACATTTGAATGCTGAATGTGTCTGCATTCTTTGCTCCTGTGTTTACGACCTGTTAAATCACACCAAAATACCTACGATTCATATGGTCCTCTTTGTCAAACAGTCCAAGCCTTGTCTACAGAGCTGGCCAGTTCTTCTAAATTTTTCCTATTTTTAAATTTTTAATGGCCTGGAAATTTCTACCAGTAGTCATTGCATTTATTTCTTCATCTTTTAGGACCGTGAAAAGGGACTTTACATGTATTACACTAAGAACAGATCTTTATGACACTGCAGAACGAACAGCGCTCGATAATGTTTTCCAATTTACTTTTATCTTCGTGTGATTGCATGTAATGAGAAAACGAGCTTGCATCATGTTTTTTCTTTAACAGCTTGACACATACAATTCAGTCATATGACTTAATGTACTGTAGTAACAGTTACCTTTATCAACTAAAACTCTACTTTCATAGAAATTATCAAGTTTGAAAACAAAGTCTTGTATGACTATGGACCACATCTCTATAAACTTTTGCATGAAAATATAAAAAATGCTTTTGCTCTGAACACTGTCTTTGTATTAATTGCATTGTTATATTTATTATCCTTGATTCTCATAGAATATTTTTGCTATTTGGAAAGAAATCCACGTCTTTATCTTGGGATGATAGTGGTAAATGTTAATTATTTCTGGTATAATCATTTTAATCAGAAATAAATGTTTTGTACCAAAAATTTAGCAACTCTTTCTTACCTGCATTAGGCCCCCTGTATTTAAAGGAGCACAGTGAAACAATTCATTCATTTGTTCTGTTATACATGGCAACATATATCTCAATATGCAAAGAAGCTTTTACTGCTGTATCTACAGGTACACACATGCCATAATTTGGATTGAGGTTGGCCTTAACTTTGAGGAAATTTGAATCTAGCACTCAGTTTTACAGCAACCAGTTCTTTACTGGGTTTTAATAAGAATTCATATTTTAGCACATGTAAAGTTTATAAATTTTCTAACTTAGTTCATATCTCTTACAGGAACTCAGGCATAGATCTTATACAGTGACTTTGCTCCTTGTGGTGTTTATTTTCTAAATGAATGAACACTTAATTAAAACAAAAAGACTAAGACAAAAAAAGTGTCTCCCTCTTTTCAAGGCTAGGTTGCATTAAATATAAGAAATCTTTGGAGAGATCTTGCTTGCTTATTTGTTTTCTTATTTTGAAAAAAAAAAAGTGTAAGATTTAGAATTTTTTTCCTGTTGCTTTTACCAATGAATGCAGTGATTGTTTATCTTTCTACATTGCTAATACATAGCAAACGCTGGCAAGCACATAGGTATAGGAGGAGGGAAATTTTGTATTCTAGAATTCATTTAAGACCATGTTTTCTACTTTTTGAGAGAGTAATCTACGAGTATTACTAAGAACTTTTTTCTCTTACAGTTTAGAGTGAAATAAAGTATTTCAATTTACACGCTTATGTATTTCTCCTCAAAATTTTATTAAATTAAAAAAAAAAACAAAATTCAAATCCATCTAACAAATCAAAATTTAGTTTGATGGCTTTGGATTTTTTCAAAAAGAATCTTACTGTTTTTTTTCTCTATCCCTCCATCATGAAGAAAAAAAAAAGGAAAATACTGAGTGTGAATATCTCAATTTCCTCATTCATCTCTGACACAAAACGAAATTAATCCTAACAATATTCTCTTAGTTCCAGCCCCTACTACCTCAGGAAGGATGGCTAGAGAGTAAATTTGAACACTCAAATACTTGATTGTTCACCCTGTTGAATTGTCGGTTCCAAATTGCTTCAGGCAACTTTCTCTGAGATAAATCTGCAGAGGTGCTATCCTTAATCAGGTGGAATGTGACCTTTCAGTGCCTCAGAGGCCAGGTTTGATCTCATTCTCTTTTATTAGCAGTATAGTCATAACCTTTGAATTGAAACACTTCTTTCTTTTCAAACCATCTTATCAAAGTCTAAAATATTTCAAACATAGCAAAAGCTTTACAGAAATGTTTCATTGGGAAAAAAAAAAATAACAAAACCAGTAAACCCAGTTAGCATTTTTGAGTAACTTGTATCATTCCAACAAATCGCTCTACAGAAAGTGCTTCAGCCTGGGTCATTTTGTTATGCTTTTTCCTAAAATGCCAATATTACTTCAAAAACTACCTTCTTAACAGTCTCCTTTGAGACCAAAGTAGAAGCGCTCACATCGGGAGGAATCACTTTCGCTTCACCTCAAAGGCTGCTTCCACCAGTGAGCTGGTGTATCTCCTTTATAACATCAGTTCTGCTTTGACCTGAGCCAGCCACATTCCTGGTCTCCTTGCTCTGAGAGCCCACAACCCTGTACAGATTGGCAAAGGGGCAGTGACAGCTTCGCAGATGCTACCATCACAGCAGATTTGTAGGGAAAGGGGACAACCTGATCATGAATTTCCCTTTTTATCCAACTGTCAGGCTATACTAAGGCTTGGAATAACTTTAAGATACAGGATGCTATTAATTAGAGTTTTAGAATTCTCTCTTTCTCAGAAGTAGGGTTTTAAACAAAACTGCATAAAAGGTGTGATTCTAGAGATAACGCTATGTTTGTGTCTTTATCAATGAATAAATAAAATCACAGTACCTTCTTCTGGTCAAGGAAACTTGGAAACTCAATCAATGCTTCTTCGAAAGAAACCAGATGGCTTGCTGCTAACTGATATGAGCCAGTCCCTCCCTCTATGTGTGGACATGCTGAGTCCAATGGACTTCTAATTAAATCAGAAAAGTAATCATAATTTCTCTTCCTTCTTTCAAGTCACATTCTCATTAAATGCATAGTAAAAGTACAAATTTAAACCAAAATGTTCACATCTGGTCAATAACTGCCTTCTGAAGAAGAGTGGGAGTATGATGTTCACTTAATTCCAGTACAGACCAAACTATTCTTTGCATCATCAGTATAAAACAAATACTTGACCTACAAGGAGCTGCTTTTAAAGGAGGGTCTTACACAAACTTTCTAGAATTAATTTTTATGTTTATTTTGTACAGTTTGAGTGAGTTTGAATAAATAAACAGAAGGTGGATTTAACCTACAAATCTTAAGTGGTGAGTTTCAGCTTCCAAAGCATACGTACTGAGAGATATCTGAGATGCCACAAGACATCTGAGGTATTCCGCACACAGCTGGCATGTATGACATAGAATCTATAGGAAACTCATACGCTTCTGGTGAGGAACTGCAGGTCATATTAGATACCCTCAGATATTTCAGAGGTTCCTGGATAGCTATTTTTAAGTAACTGATTGCAATGCTGAATTTTAAGTAATGTAAATCTCATCTCAGTTAGGGGGATCCAGGATGTAACTTGCAGTTTGCAAGAGCTTCTTATTCTTTATAACTACCTTGAAAGAACATTGGGAAAATAGCAGTTGGGCAGCAACTAAGAAACCACTGTAAATGAAAAAAATGTGAAGTGATATTACAAACTAAATCTATCCTCCAGTCACTGTAGCCACATAACCTGACTAAAGCAAAAATATACTGGTTACTTCTTTCCTTATAGTCATGTGAATTTTACAAAATTCTGTGAAAAGAAGCTAATCTTCCATAGACTGGAACAAACAAACACACAACTATTACAGAAAATGAAATATGACATTGTTATACCACATTTCTAGGTTTGCAGAATCACAGAACCACAGAACAGTAGGAGATGGAAGGGCCCTCTGGAGATCATCTAGTCCAACCTCTCCGCTAAAGCAGGTTCACCCGGAGCAGGTTGCAAAGGAGTGCATCCAGGCATACTTCGAATATTTCCAGAGAAGGAGACTTCACAGTCATCCTAGGCAGCCTGTTCCAATGCTCCATTACTCTCACAATAAAGAAGTCTTTTCTCACGTTCAGGTGGAACTTTCTGTGTTACAGTTTATACTCATCACCCCTTGTTCTGTCACTGGGTGCCACTGAAAAGAGTCTGACTCCATCCTCTTCACACCTGCCCTTAGGTGTTTATAAGGACTTTCTCATTTTCCTTTTCGGCAACACAAAATATAAGTTTTAAATTTTCAATATCTTTTAAAATTAAATACATTAAACCTTAGAGGGTTAAAGTTCAAGAATGTAATAGGTGAAAATTGATCCAAGGTAATTCTTCCAGATTTGATTTTGTAAAAATGATAATCAAAAACACTCTTGTTTGATTTGAGCTGAAGCAACGTTTTTCCTCTTCTGAATTCCCATTAAGGGAATACATTAAATGTCTAGGTAAATAATCAAATGTCAAGCCTCAAATTTGTAACTGTATGAAAGAAATAAATCTATTAATGGATTAAAAAATTGGTTTAAGCTCTAATCCCCCCCCAAAAAAAATTAGAGTGGCTGAAGACATTGGAAACAAAGTGCTTGGGAAAATTTTAAAGCACCAGACCAGGTTGAGAGAGTTGGGCTTGTTCAGCCTAGAGAAGAGAAGGCTCTGAGGACACCTTATAGCAACCTTCCAGTACTTAAAGGGAGCCTACAGGAAAGCTGGGGAGGGACTCTTTAGCAGGGAGTGTAGTGACAGGATTAGGGGGAATGGGTATAAAATGAAAGAGGGGAGATTTAGATTGGACAAAATCATTAGAAGAAATCTTTTACTGTGTGAGTGGTGAGGCACTGGAACAGCTTGTCCAGAGAAGCTGCAAATGCCCTATCCCTGGAGGTGTTCAAGGCCAGACTGGATAAGGCTTTGAGTAATCTGATCCAGAAAAGTGTCCCTGCCTATGACAGAGGGTTTGGAATTAGATGATTTTTAAGGTCCTTTCCAACCCAAACCGTTCTATGATTCTACAATTTTAAGGCCAGTGGTTTGTGATAAATCAGCTTTACCTTTGTACATCTTACAAACACTTAATTTCATTAGGTTAAAGCACACGTATCCAGCACAAAATAGTCTTAATTTTCCTTACATAATGTGTGCAAGGCTAGACAATTTATTTGTTCCTTTTCATTTTCCTTTTTATTCTGTTGCTTCAGATTTTGTCATAATGCCTATAAAATCTTAAACTATGGAAAGAGAAAAGGAAAGAGAAAGAGAAAAAGGGAAAAGTTATTTGTCAAGCTGCATTTAAATAGGTTCAGGATAGAAAAAATACTAACTGAAGAATATATCACAACTGTGTTACATAACGTGTTCATGTTTACATAGTCACACACATAGGTATGTCCTACACATAAAGCTACTACCATTCATCACCACAGTTTTGAAGATGTGTTCATTTACACTAATTTTCGTAATACATTGAAAAATAAATATGAGCTTAGAGAATAACTTGCATCGCAACTTAATATGTTCTATGTAATATTTTGTTTCCTGTTTAGAAAACAGGTACTTAGTTTGAGGAACGATCCAAATTGGTTTGATTACTTAGATTTAGTATTTCGATTTGAATTGTTCGCACTAAACAATGATAAGTTCATAAAAAACCTCCAAATTTTCAGTTGAATCATAAAAGTGATAAAAAAAATCATTTAGAAATATCTAGAATCTGATGGTTTTGGAGTTTGACATAGTGGTTCTATCATGTAGTGTTAATTTTCTTGCTCTTATTCTGTGTTTTTCTGCTTCTTGTTCTCTCAGGCTGCATTTAACTTTATTAGATGAAATATATCAGAGATTGTTTGTTGGATGTAAAGCCAAGACACATGACACCACTCAGAGATTAATTTTCTTCCATGGGTATCTATATCAAAACTGCCTTACCATGGTCACTGGTACGCGTTTTCTTTTGAGATCACCAAAGCAATGACTGGGAGAGTGCTTGCTGTCACAGCCTGGAACTGTGCTTAGGAACGTGCTGGCAATTAGGCAGTCTGGACAGTCATAAACCTGTACCCATGCTCTGGCTTTGTTTTGCTTAGTGTAAATGAAGCCTAACAGCTTTTACTTAAATATTTTTGTCATGATTCAGTTGATTTCCTATATAAAAATCTGTCTACCATCATGATAAACATAAGTCACTTCTGCATTGCTGACAGTAAAATGTTCTCTTATCCACAGCAAATTAATAACGCCTGCTTCTTTAACCACTATAAGGAGCACGCTAATTTGCCTTTCCTCCTATTCTGAGCAAAATATACAATATCCTCTGTCTACAGCCCTTCTGAAAATTCTCAGAGAGAGATATGAGTCTGACCGAGTTCATCAGTTTGCCTCTGTGTTAATTAATTGATTCAGGAAGTAATGAAGTTGCTTCATGGTAAGCAACAGTTACCCCACTGATTTAACATTTGAAGCATAAAATGATTGAAACTCTATCAAACAACTGGTGCTGTAGAAAGACAGGATGGGGTTAATATCACCTAACTGCGGCCATCTGAAGGCCAACTGCTACTGTGAGAGCATACTTGCCTATGCACATTCTACATAAAAGAAGAAATATGCTTCCAGAAAGTGACTCAATTGATGCTGAAATAAGTCTGTAACAGGAAGAAAGACCTAACAGAGGATCTCAACTAGTTTAACCTGTTTTTTATATGGAAGAAATAGGAAATAATCCATTCTACTGTACTGTTTCAAATTGATTTCTGTTTTACTTCAATAGGTATCTTCATATTCAATTTGTCTGTGGTGTGTTTCCTTATAGACTTGTCTCATTCTTGAAATTATCCTTAGGATTTGGCTTACTGTTGTGGGGATTTTTTTAATAATATTTAAGTTTTAATTTTGAAAAGTTAGTTATATTAATTCAAATTTTGTTTAAGGTTTAAGTCTAGATCCAAGAAATTGAAATTTGGCATTTACTGTATAGCTGCCTACATTGTACTCAGGAGAAATGGGATATCTAGTGCTTGGTGCAATTTGATATGTTCAAATATGTCAAGACTTCTGGGACATACAGCCATAACATAAATAAAAAAACTGAGCCAAAATCTAGAAACATACATAATCATCATCACATTAAGGTGACAAGAAACAATCAATATAATTATGTTTAAACAACATAATATTTCTCCCTTTCCAAGACAGCAGGCTTTGTGAGAAGTAAAAAGCGGTGAATGGCACAAATATTGAGCTGTTGACATGTTTTCATGTTATGCTTTCCTATGGCAGAAATGGTCCAGGTATCTAACTGGTTAAAAAAAAACTGGCAAAGTGTTAATCAGAGGATTACAATTGTATTGGAAAAATGAAGGAGAGAGAAAAATTATGAGAGTGACCTAGGTCTGTCTCATATTTCCGTTACTGATTTTGACAGTTGAGGAGAGCATATTCTTAATGAGTCTCACCTTATAAATGATAACAAGCTGTAGAGAAAAGGGAGGTGAGGAGTTTTGGGATTAGAATTTAAAAATATTTAAGCAAATTAGGTAAACTGTCTTAAGGAGAAAGAATGCAATTCGATAATACAAATGCTGCTTAGACAAAAACTACTACACAAACAGAAGATAAGTGAAAGTACTACTAGATATTAGTTTAGTAGAAAAAAAATCTGGAAGTAACATGAATGAAAAGCTAAATGAAGCAGCACAGAATTCCATAAATATGTGATATTCAGGTCTGCTTGAGGATAAAACTGCTATCTATCCACATTGCTTGTCTGTGTATGCTAATCACAACGTTTTGGGGAAATATCTGCATGTCCCTAAGGACCTATTGTCCTTCCAGCATGGATTTGCTTGTGCTATGGACTGGGAAAGTAAGACCCATGCCTGTATCCATATCATTTGTTCTTGTGGGAGGCAATAAGATCTGGAAGAAGAGGGAGGTTGATGCTCCTCCACAGACAGTCTAACAGGTTTTCAGAGAAAGCTCAGAGATGATCTGACACAGGACAGACAGGATGGCTAAACAGCTTGTACACAGTTGATACATTTGGGCAGGACCAAAAAGCAACCAGGGATTCAGACTGTACTTTTTCAGCTACAGTGAAGATCCAGGCAGTTAGATCAATTTTATGTTCTTGATATCAGTTTGTCTTTGTAGTTAATTTTGTGGTTAGACAGCATTTTTACTTATGTCAAGGGTAACACATTTCAGAAATTCTCAATGATGAGCAAGGTTACATTTCTGGAAACATAAAATAAAATTAAAATACCAAGTGATGCAAAGTAGATACAATTCTATATCCATTGGTTTCCTGATTTACCGTTTCCTAGGACTTCTTCATTTCTGAAAATTCAGTATATTCGGACTTTTCTCACATTTAATTTTAGTGTAGCTGAGCAGCTGTCATCCTGCATGGTTATTTTATAACCAGCATTTGCTGTCTACACCTATGTACATTTAGCTGGTAAATACCTGTTATGTTTCAGCTTCACTTTTCTGCTTTTTGTATACGAGGACATTTTCATTATCAAAGAAATACAAAACAACACAGAGTCTTGTTATGTACATGTGCATCAGACGTGTGTAATTTTCCATAACCATAAATAAGAGCTTGAATAACCTTGATCTTCTGTTCTGTCATATTGTTTTTAAGCTGATGTAACACCATTGACATCAATGGACTTACCCCAGTATGAAATTGGTGTAATGGAGTGGAAAATCATTGCCGAAATCTCTAAGGGGATATTCAAAGTTCCCTTTACTATAAGCTGTCTATTAGACTGGAAGATCCGTAGTTTGTATTTCCATGTTTTGATGTGTATATGAAATGATGAAAAACTGTAAACCACTCCAAATGGGAAGCTATTCCTAACATTTTTTAATTAAGCATGAAATATTTCATTTTAAAATTGTCTTTTTTACTGTGTATTTGAGTATCTACTGGATGTCACAATTAATTTTATCTTTGGAGAAAAATATGATGTGTAGCAATTTAATTTGATGCTATACACTATCAGAGTCAACATAATATTTTTAAATTTAAATTAAATTAGCTAGTTTGTCTTTTTCAACTAAACGCTACATGGAAAAGGAACTCCATTTGTGATCACCCTTTATAAAGCTAAGATCGAGATTTCATACACCTGAGGGTTCATGTAAGTATTGGTCATAGTTAACTCCTAAATTAGTAACTGTATGCAGGTATTCATATTTACTAGATTTTTTTCTGAGAGAAGTCAGATTAAACTGTCCTGATTTTCTTTCCCTAATTATGAGTTGAATGTGTGACTATAAAGTGGAAAATAAGGACATTCTGTATCTATTCAGTTTCATACTTCATTTCCCATGAATTTCTGTTACAAAATGGTGAAATATGAACCACAAAACACTTTTATTAAATAAAGAGAAGTGACACACATGGCTTCATTTTCCTTTCACCTTTACAAAAGTGAATCCAGTTTTCAAAACAAAAATGATAATTGAGCAGAATTGTGTTGGTGGGAAGCGATAACAATGTGGTTTTTGACCACCTTGTGAAATTTCATTACGGTTAGGAAGAGCTTTGTCAAACCAGCTGTATATAATTTATTTTATTCTTACATTGCTTCATATTGAAAAGAGGCAAGATCCTGTTTCTGGCTATCAGTGAATAAAACATTTCCTGAATACTTTAACTTCCTTAAGAAGGTAAACTTTTTTTCCTACCTTTTTTTTTGTTCTGTAAGCATTCATTCTCACATGGAAAGTACTGTAAGTATTGTCTATGATCTTGATCGATCTAATTTAAAACTTCTTCACTTTTTTTCTTTTATACTGTATTTCTGATCTACTAGTCATAAAATTCTCTTTTAAGCAAAACAAAGATGTAGTTTAAAATAAAGGAAACTGTACCAAAACAAAAATCCTGTGTGATTTCCTTTTGCAAGATGTCATATAGAAACACGAATCTGAAAGTATTGCACAGAAAGGCGTAGTGGGTTTCTGGATATTTTCACTTGATATGGAGTACTTTGCCTGTCCTAAGAATGGAAGGTTTAATTCCCAGTCTCAGGCTTTAGTATGTCATTTTTCCCTGGGAAATCTGCTAGCATATCAGAATTATTCATTCATTTTTAGTCATGCTTTTATGTTTGTATTGTGAAGGGGAATGAGGCAGTAGCGACTGACGCTAACAAGCTCTGAATTTGCTTTCTCAGCATCAGAAATAACTCAGGAAAAGTTTCTGGTGCAGCTCTGCAGAGAATTACGGTAAGCTATATTACTCTTTGCCAACCGTTTACACTGATCTATCTCTATTGACTTTGATTTTGGATAGTAGTCATGACTGATATTCAAACTGGGTGTTTTCTGTTTTTCCAGATTGCTTGCAGAGCAACCCAAAGTCAGATTTCAATAGAGATTGTGGTCCTCTGTATGAACTGTACTGATTTGGGATCATCCTATTCCTAATGGTCTATACATCTTAAAACCTATGTAATTTCACCTGAAATTTTGGTTGCCTAGAGATTTATGCCTGGGTCTTAATTAACTATTTCAATTTAGGTTTTGTGGTTGAATTTGATTAATAATATCTGGAATAAAAAGTTTTATTTTCTCTAGGTACATTTTTTATTGTATCTTTACATTCTTTGAATTTGATTAATTTCCTCATTGATCTTTATTTAATGACCATTTTCTTTATCAATAGCCTCAACATACCTTTATTAAAGTAAAAGTACATTTTTGATAGTTTAGCTCTTTTTACTTTTCACTTTTCATCATTCTCATGAGTGTGAATAACAGTAATGAAAACGTGTATATTCATAATTCCTTAAATGGAGTCAACTTTAGAATCCAGTTTTCTGCTCCATGCTTATACAATGATGTATTATCAACTACTTCTATGTATGTCTCTCTCTCTCAGAATATTAGCATTTACTTAGTCTGCTAACCAGATCCTTTCTTTATTGTTAGCTTCAATTTGGTTGGATTAATCTGACAAAACTATCCTGAACAATGCTCTACTGCATAGTTAAGACAAAATACTACTCTTTTGAACTGTCCCAGCAACAAAGAGCAGTGAAAGGATGTTTCTGGATATTTCTCAATGAATTTTTGTCTGCGTGTGCTAGCCTAACCCTACATTCCTTGGGGACTTAAATACACAACACCTTCTCATTCAGGCTCTGCTGGAGTGGGAATTTTCATCACTCTTCTCACTACGCACTAGCTGGCAGCTTTTCAGTCACTGGTACTGGTCATGTGAGTGTTCCCTGATATAATACAAGCAAAACCAGTCGTATTGGTGCAAATTTCTTCATTAAACTGCTCAAGCTAGCCTACAATAGACCAGAGTGCTCTAACACAGTGCTGCTAGCAACTGTGTCCTGGCAAGGGATTGATGATGTGCAGCTGGGCTTGCAATTATTTTTCCACAGTTCTACTCAATTTCACACTGGTCAAAACTTGTTTTGATATTAGTAACCTTTCTGAGTTAGTCTAATCTTAATTAAGAAAATTCTAGAAGTCCCCATCATTTGTATTGTACTGTACAAAGACTAATTGATTTCAGCTGGACTATTTGTAAACACTGATATGTACTTAGACAGCTGAGTAAGAGCTGCCATAACTGAGCTTTAACAGATGTCCAGATTTGAAGATGCTCAGCTTAGTTTTTGCCTTGCACTGGAATGCTGCTAGATGAAAACTAGTATGACTGGAAGTAAATCCAACCTTCTTATCACAGGGTATTTAGCAACACGTTCTTTTTTTTACTTTGTTGTAACACTGATCATAGAGTTTACTTAATAGAATGACTGAAACCCTTTTTTACAGATCTATGAATATTAAGGTGCAAGTAAAGTGTTTATTGAAAAAAAAAGAAATATTGCAAACTTTTGAAGCTGCCATTATCTGACCATAAATGAATACTTCCCTAAAGGAGTTGATTCAATCATGTATTTTTAGAGGAATCTGTGATATTAAAAATGTACCATAAGGAGGAAAAAACCTAATAACTGACAGAGGTCACAGTTACATAAAAAAGAATTGAAAAATAAAAGAACATAAGAAAGAGCCACATGCAATCATGGAAGAGACAGGTACATCAGTGCAAAGTTGTCACAGTCCAACTCAAGATCAAGCTGGCTGCAGAAATCATCATAAATATCTGACATGTTGAGGTTATAGAAAGTATCTGAGCATTACAATGGGTTATAGAATCAGATTTCAGTGTGCAGGTGTGCTGAACACTTAAAAATCATGTTTTTTCAATTAATTGATGATTATTAATAGTTTATTTTTTGTTTACTATTTTATTCTCGAGAGGATAATGCTTTAGAATTATTTCATTCTTGATTTAATTTTTTAGTGGAATTTGGAAATGATGGATAATTTTAAGGAGGAATTTGATTAAATATTGTGAGTTGATATCATCACACATCTAGCTTTTAAAGATCAAAATTATCTTGGTACATTTCAAGTTAATAAATTTTACTTCTGTTAAATTACTTAATCTAGAAATCTGAATGTTTTTGTAGTGTGATGATAATATGAAAAATACATTAAAAATGAATAAAACAATTGAAAATACTTCCTCTGCAGTTGTAAGATAATGTCATGTCAGCACAAGATACCTGCTTACCTTACATTACAGTTCTGTAAATCTTGAGTTTTCTGAAATCTGAAGTTCTCATAATGGACAGAAATACATCAGCTTATATATTGAAACAGATTTTCTTTTTTTTTCACTGCTGATCTGTAAATTCAAATAATTATTTAAGGATATAAATATCTGTATTAAAATTATGATTTTAACCTAATTTATTTTAACAAGAATTGTAATGTATTCTGCCCTTTGATCTCTTAGCTTGAAACGCTGCCTGTTGTTCCATTATTCCACCATCCATTTGCAGATAACAATACATCAGAACCTTTTTCTTGCTGCAGAAACAATGCCCTTTATTTGAGAAAGGACATTGTTTTGACAGATAAAGTAGGCATTTGATAAATTGGAACAGGTTCTGAATTATTTTGAGGGGAATGTGTGCTACATCTGTCTGCTGATTTTCCACTGAAGCAGTGCTTAACTTTCTTGTCTGTTTGTGATTTATTGAGCAGCAGAAAAGGTTAGGAAAATTTCATGCCTCTTCTCTTATAATTTGTAAGTGAATCAAAAAGCATTTGTTACTGCTTATGATGCTCAAAAGACCGAATTATCCCAAAACATTTATCCACAACAAAGACTCTAATGACAACAACAACAAAGGTAAACAAAATAATGATCTTCTAAATTATTAATAATACAAATACAACACAGAAAATAAAAATCAGCTGTTGAAATATATGGAATTTTAATAAAGTTTTAAGTGTCTATTTAGACACATTTTTTAAAGGTAAATTAATGTAAAACTGTTCTCTATCAATGAAATGATTGCAAGGAGTTTTACTACATACATAGTTCCAAAATGCTTTTATATTTTACTATTATTTATCAAGAACGTCTCACAAACTAGTGTTTAATCCTAGCCATAAAAAAGTCAAAATATTTATGTTACTCAGTGTTCCAGTCTGAATTTAATTGCTGGAACAGAGACTTTTTTTGTCATTTAAGACATCCTAGGAGGTCCTATCTGACCTGTAAATGGAAAGGTCATTGCATATAGATATATTCAATAACCTATGACATTTCAAATAACATGCCTACATTTTGATAACCAAATCGATCTGTAAGGATTAAATCCAGCTCCAGACTGTTGATTCTAAAATGTAGGTGTTTCTATGTAGATGTTGACCTATGAACCAAAATTTCAAGGTCTTATTACAGCTAATGAAGAGTTTATTAATATGCCCAGTGTAATCTGGTGACCGCTGTAAGCCAAAGAGATTCAAGGGCTTCATGGTGTCACCTGAATACACACTACTGAGTGTTATTTGAAACATTTTAAGATTTCAAAAATATCTGTATTAGGTGAAAGAATTAAAAAAAAAAGAAAGGAAATGCACTCTGTTCTGAACCATCAGCCTCGGGCCAGGTGGAATAATGTAGGATAGTTCAGATGACACTGTATGCTTGCCCTGTCAGCCCTGTGCATACATCTTTGACAACTCCATGGGCTGGAAACGGCACGAGACACCTCTGCAGAGAGTGCAGCTGAAGGAAACACCATTAACTACCCATCAAGGTGAGCTGAGCATCAGTTGACTAAACATAGGTGTCCAGTAACATTTGAGATTCCCATTATCCTATCTGGCATCCATATCCTGCTTCAGAGGAAGATGCATTTCTCACAGGTCTTTTTTCATCTCTACCTTTCTTATATAGATGCAACGGGGGGCGGGGGGGCCGTTTTGAACCTTAAGACTCAGTGGGAGGGTTTCCTTTGAGACGTGTCAGAATCTCATGTGTTTAATGTGACAATCAGGGAAAGAGCTCTTCTAAGTTCTCTATTGAAAGCTGGGGTAGATATTTGTTTAGGCTAATGTTCATTTTAATAACTTTATCTAAAACAACTAGCGTAAGGTAATTGTTCCTGCTGTCTCTATAGTTAGTGGAAACAGACTAGGACTTCTAAGAAATGACACATACCAGTCGGAGACTTGTGTAAGACATGGAAGATACATCAGTGTCTACAAACGTCTTCATCTATTGACCAATAGGACAGCCCCAGAATTACTAGCTGATAATTTTTACTAGGGACAAAGAACTTCTAGACATCTCATAAATCTCAGACATATTTGGTATTTTATAATTTCCAACTCTTTTTCTTTTCTTCTTTTTTTTCTTTTTGTCCAAGTTTTTATCTCAGGCTTTTAGGAAGAAATTAGAAAAAGGAAAAAGCATCAGCTGATCTTTACCATTGTTCACTAGTAGTCCTGTGGATTTTCTAAGGAACCTACAAAATGCATATCAACATTGTGTCCTCTAAGATAAGTACATAAAACAAAGCAACTTTAGCAAATCTTTGGATGAGCATCTAAGCTGATGAACTGATGAGGTTTATAGCCTTTGGTGAAGTTTGTTTGATGAAGTTAGGCCTTCTAAGTTCAACAGGAACAACCCAACTACAAAGATTTCCATTCTGAATTCTTGTTGTAAGTGTAATTTTTCCTTCCAGAAGGAATCACACACGAGGCATACTGTAATATAAACCTCCCACTGAGAGTTTTTGTTTGCTTGTTTGTTTTCGTGCAGAAAGGGCTGATATGACCCTATTTGATAAAGGGAAACCATATGTGGAATTGCATTCACTGGTGGATGTAAATTCAGTAGTTATTATCCATCTGGGATTTGGGTTTGCTACCAGTTTGGCTTCCTGTTTGAGAATGATTGCAAACAACTGGCAAAGCGACATGATGCACCTCACAGGTTTAAGATATACAGTTATATTGTAAATACCTTATTCCATTTTCATTACAAATTATTTATTTATTGCTTGACATCAAGAATCAAGTGTATTCAGTTGTTCCCAGTGACGACAACTGTTATGGAAGAGATAAGACACATTGGCAAACCATAGTCCACAGAAACAGGAAAGTATTTCAAAAACGTCATGACATACAGCTGTCCCCAAGCAATCAAAACTGCATGCTTAATAAAAAGAAGGTGCAAAACAATAAAATGTCCTGCATTTTTTTTTTCCAGTTCTATAACTCAAAATTACCCTTGTTCTTTTTTCCTTTTTTTTTTTTTTTTGTTTTTTGGGGGCTTTTTTTCAAGTAGGAGTACACAGTGGCATTTGCTTTACAACAAATTGGCCAATAATTATAATATTATGATGAGAGTTATATTAACAATTACAAAAAAAAGGGAAATAAGTAATTGGTGAGTCAGAGGAACACACAAATATTATTAACAATTACAGAAATTAGAGAAAGAAGACCCTTCTTTTTAAATTACACGGGAGGATATTTGATATTAATCAAGCTAAAATAAATAAGAAAAATGAACAACATCAATGGACTTTGTACAGGGTTTATAGGACAGGCTTTTGGTAGCAGGAGGGTTGCAGGTGTGGCTTCTGTGAGAACAAGAGCAGCTCTCATCTCAGACTCAGCTGACTCAAAAATGTCTCACCAATGTCCAAAACAGAGCCATTCAGCAGTGCTGGAAATGTCTCTATGATAACATATTCATGAAAAGCTGAAAAATGTTGCACAGCCCCTGAGAGTAAGAGGCCCTGCAGACACCAAGGCGAGAGAAGAAGATGGGGAGGAGCTACTCCAGGTATTGGAGCAGAGATTCCCATATAGCCCATGGAGGACCATGTCAGAGTAAGTATCCTCACCGCAGCCCATAGCGGACCCCATGCTGGAGCAGGTGGATGTGCCCTGAAGGGAACTGCAGCCAAAGAAGTAATAGAGTGGCTTGGTGACACCTGGCAACCAGCCAAGTTTAACCCACCACAGGCTTTCAAATCAAAAGAAAAGTTCTCTGTCTTGAATAATCGTTCTAACATGTTGTCAAGGTTTTCTGCAGGTGTAGGTAAAATCATCAAGAGCAGCATTTACTGTGTGTTCTGAAGCCTAGAAAGATAAATTAGAGAAAAAGTAAAAATAAATATTGCACTCCAGGGATATATTCTAATCAAATACTTAAAATAGCTACACTAATACATTTTGCACGAATTTATATAAAGTACATTCTGGACAATAGGCTTCTGGTTCATATTATTTTTTAAGGTTTTGAGGTAGCAACCAGAAAAAAAGATAAAAGATAAGAGAATGAGCAATGCATTCTCAAGAAAATATAATCTTCACTGCAGATCAAGTTCTGTGCATGAATGTAATTAAGAAGCATTCATAGTTCAGGCTTTAAGGAAAGTATTTCTGTTTGACTGGCAACAAACTTACCAAAGCTTTTTAAGAGTACTGGGTTAGGGGAGTCCGCAATAATCACATGCTGCTTAAAGTCAATAAAATGTTCACAGCAGTGCAAACTAATTCATTAAATTCATGATAACTAAAACCAGGAATGGAGGGGGAGGGGAAATACTATGTTAAATGCAAGATATTTACTAATTTTTAATTAATCCTCCATTACTTAAGGAGCAGTGATTCTGAAAGATAATTTAATTGAAGTTTTCATATACTTCTTTCAAAAAGATGAAGGCAAACATTTCAGATTTTCAATTTAATTTTCCTCTTTTTTATTCCCCCTAACTGCAGCTATTAGCTGAATGTTACCTGAAGTTGCAAATGTCTCTGGCTGATAAAATTTTTATTTGGAGGGAAGGGAGGAACAACTGTGTACAGTTATCAATTCATTGTGTTAAAACCAAATCAAAACATATCCTTTGAAAAGGAACTTAAAGTTCTTTCTCCAGCTATATTTACCTTTTCTTCTGGTGGAAACTGCCATGCTCTGGCAGCTGTGGCAATGAAAGATAGAGTTGTCTGTTTCTTGGATATTCCTAAACGTGACAGCAGAGATGCGAAAGTGCATACCATGTTAGTTGAAATGCCGTAGAATGGGTAATAAGAGAAAAAAAACAAGAACAGGAATGGATGATACCTTGATACACTGTCCATTCTCTGTTGCTACTGCCATAAAGATTGTAGTTGCTGTCAGCAGAATGAAAAAAATAGGTAAGACCATAACATTTCAGACTCGTTAAAACTACAGCATTTTTGTCCTTAGCTCTCTGTCAGTAAGCATAGAGCTGGAGTGGTAGGGGGAAAAAAAAGACAAAATTGCCAACAAACCCAAAATATTACCCCAAGTTAAGAACTACAACAAAAACCACAATAAAACCCAAACCTTACATCCATTCTTCAGCTTTCTCAACTCACCATTTCATACACCAATATAATCCATGAAACATAACAGGAAAATAGATTTTGAAAGTATACATGTTACTCTACTACAGTAGAGTCAGGAATGGCTAAGTCAGAGGTGTCTTTTCCTGCTGCTTGCAAGTTGTCGTCCTGACACCTGCTCAGACTGCCTGCTCACATTGCTCTGCACTGGTCTTCTGAATGTGTGCTGAAACAGGAAAGTCAAATTTTGTTTTACCTCCAGTGACCTCTGCTCTTAATCTACAACCGAGTGGTACTGAACTGACTTTGTTGTCGTTTGAAGTCCTTATTCCTTCTCATGTTTTAGCAGCCTGGGAGGGCTCCTGAATAATAAAAGTCTTACTTTCAAAGGCAGAGGGATATTTAGAAAGAAGCAAGTAACTGTAGATCTGGTCATGTGATGTTATGGTTAGGGCTGGAGTAGCATTTTCATTCTAAGCAGCATTTTTCAAATGCTTTTCATTTCACTGCCTGTCAGAAGGATATTTCTCATGCTTGTTCTCCCACTCAACACAGTATTTTGGAAAGACTGGTGAAATTCCATTGAGCTGTATTTGAGAATTTAATATTGAAAATTTATTTTAACTAGCTAGGGAATTATTCAGAGTTCTCTCTCATTCTCAGATGGTTCAGTTTGTTTTACTTAGAATACTGTAAAAACTGTTTCTATAGAACCATTTTTAATGAGGTTGACGTCTGTAGAACTAAGAACAATATTTCAGAATAAGTGTGTCAAGGGCTCAGAACAACTTCCCACATGTTATTTGCTGGTTTTTATTTTTTGAAAGAAGTATTTTTATTAATAGTTTAATACTTTTTCAGTGTCAGTGTGTGTTTTGGCTTGTTATTGTTTTTCTTTTATTTCTCTGTTTACTTTCTAACACAGAGAAGGGTTAGACAAGTGAATAATGCAGACTTGTAACCTTCTGTTTCTACCAGCTGCAAGTGTATTTTCTTAAAACACGTTTCATGTCAGATAGAAAGAAATGCAGCATGTTAAAATGTTGAATCTGTCTCCAGCCCCGGCTGCTTTTCCCAGTTGTGGAAGATCCCAACACAGAAACAGGAAAAGCTGAATTGTTTTTCAGCATTTTCTTGAATTTGCAGCCGGTCACATTAAGATAAGCTAATACCGAATTCATGTTACTTTAACACATTAGCTTTGACTACGAGTCGGGTTTTCATTCATCTGCCCTTGCCTTTGGGACAGCAGCCTCTGGTTACAGGCTGCGGCAGACATTTGAGATGAAAAATATTTTAATTTAACCCACATCCAAATATGTATCGATACTGTTAATATAGATTGGTATGAATACTTTCAGGTCACCAGCAGAGGATCTAAGTAAAGGTATTTTTTTTATTTATTTGTTTTTTTAAAGGCCAATAAATGAAACCAAAACAAAAATCTAGGAATATTTTGTGTCATCCACAAACCTGAAGCTCTTCAAAACCAGATCATTCTTCTATGGTCAATGATATTGAAATAAAAAAGAGAAAAAAGTTTGAGGCTTATCCAATTTATAGAATCTTTTTATTATTATTATTTTCATCACTGTGTAAACTGTCATCGGATAATAATCTATTGTCTATTTGTCTATTACAAGAAAAAATATTTCTCTTGCAAACTGTTGCTATCAGACACCGTGGAAAACTCATGAGACTTTAACTGCTCAAAAGAAAACAATTTTAAATCATCTCACTCTGAAGACTGATAGTGAAGCTATGACTGATTATAAATTACTGATAATGATTACATTTTCAGCACTTATCTCATAGTTACTTTAAACCGATAATCATTTGGAAAAGAAAGATTTGGATTTAGTCATATATCTCTGCAATATTATCTTGGCTTTCTTTTTCTAGACTTTATCTCTGTTCAAAAACATCTTTCATATGCACACAAAAATGAAAGGGCATACTGCATGGCAGTAGAAAGCTCAAGGCTTAATTTTTACTAGAGATATACTAAGAATATCTTAACCAAAAATGGATTGCTTAATGGTAAATGCATTTTGGGGGAAAACATGATGAAAGTAAAGGGAAGAGAACACAGTAACAGCACAAGGATACAAAGTAAAGAATCTCAGTCTCTCCAATAAAATTTTACAGCCTTTACAATCATCTTGAGTTTGTTATTTGAGAAGTGTTGTCATTAAATAAATCGCTATATATATATATATATGGAAATTAGAAATTGATTATGATGACATTAGATTGGGAAATCAGGACAGTTTGTAACTTTAAACTTTATTAAATTCATTCATTAACAACACACTTCTTGTTAATCGCTACTTCTCATAACTTCTTAGCCATCACCATTAAGAGCACAAAACATTTATTTGTGTAAAGGAGAATAAGTGGCTACAAAGTCATAACCAGAACCTTCAATTTTAGTCTCTTTAAATGGAACATGAAAGCATGCTCTCCTGATGCGACTGCTCACATACTTACATTGCGAATGGAATGGCTCTGCATGTGTAACAGGAAAAGGTCAATATGCATTCTCCAGTATAATTGATAGAAGTGGATCCTAAATCTTTGTCTTACTTCTTACTAGGAAGCAATCCAAATATTTTAAACTATGGTTACATGTATTTCTACTATTTACTCAAAAGACTAAGGTCAATGTACTTCAGAAATGTTTCCTAAAAATATTGGTCTTAAAAATGTACCAATAATTCAGGGATTTCTTTTCTCTTTTTTTCTTTATTTTATTTATTATTTGCCAATCTCGGTAAAAATATCTTGGGGTTTGCTACTGAAGTTTTGGGTTATTAGTTTCTATCATGGCGTCATTTTTACAGCCGTTTGGTTGGGATGTCTAGAGTAATCCTTTTGCAGCCAGATATACAAAAAGACCTTGGAGGCATTGCAGATTTCTGCGTGTATGCACCATGTTCAGAAGAAAGGACAAGAGCTGAAATCCTTGGAATAATAAGGGAATTCTAGGTAAGCATTTGGAAAAAAAAAAGTGGATCACCTGTAAACAATAAATTCATCTCCTCTTTCATTCCCACTGCATGTCCTTTTTATAATTGAATTACATTTTTTTTTTTCCTAAACGCTCATACATAACTGGTTTGCATACTTAGCCATAAAATGGAAAATATAGGCTCAAACTCTGTTAAGGGAAGAGGTAAGATTAGGTTCTCACTTCCTGGATGACTACTGCAACTATTCCATGCAACTATGCATATCTTCTCATATTTTGGATATTTTGGAATAAAATTGCTGTGATTAATTAACTCGCTGTCAGTCACAATCACAATGACAAAAAGAGGGACTTGATAATGTTTACTTAAATAGCACAGGTGGAAAAAATAAGACAAGCTTTACAACCTTTCTGTATTAATTAACGGAAGAAGCAAACTTCAGAGCTAAATACAAACTAAGAACAACTCCTCTGAGTTTAATTAGATGTACACTGGGTAGACCAAACGGAACAAAAGGTATCCATCTCCTGTGAAACAGAGGTGATGGTAGCAGGCAACGAGGCAATAACAATATGACATTCATAAATAATATTTTTAAATGAGGTACCTAAAGCTATGTCTATATGATTAGATTCAGCATCCATTCTGAGTTCCCTGATTATGTTGTCACTGTGTTAGACTACACTTCTCACTCTATAAAGCTTCAATAACTTTTTTATCCTTGTTAGTCAGTTGGAGCAACCCAATCCTACTTTTGTAATATTAAGAACTAAATTTTTTAATAGTCTCTTAGACAATGACAGTGTTCACCTAATGTCACTCTGATTTTCATACCTGTAGCAGTAGATCATTGGGCTGATGAGAGAACAATGTGGGGCAGTGTCTCCTTGGTTGTGACACACAACTTCTGCACATGAAGTAAACTGCATTTTTAATACAATCAACCAAAATAGAGCAGATACTGTAGGGAAAAACAAAACAAAACTAAACTAAACACAAAAAAAACACAAAAAGAAAGAGTTAAGAGGGGAAAGGAAGGGAAGGGAAGGGAAGGGAAGGGAAGGGAAGGGAAGGGAAGGGAAGGGAAGGGAAGGGAAGGGAAGGGAAGGGAAGGGAAGGGAAGGGAAGGGAAGGGAAGGGAAGGGAAGGGAAGGGAAGGGAAGGGAAGGGAAGGGAAGGGAAGGGAAGGGAAGGGAAGGGAAGGGAAGGGAAGGGAAGGGAAGGGAAGGGAAGGGAAGGGAAGGGAAGGGAAGGGAAAAAAATCGTAACTATTTATACCATGAACATTATCATGCTTTAAATCATCTTAATATTCTTGCTTTCCAGTTATCTGTATTTTATTTAATATCTGTGTTTTCCATATATTAACTTCCATTCTCAAGACTATATATCACTTTTAAAAGCTTTACTTACGTTCCTAACCTCTTCTAGGTCACTTTGTTTTATATCTTTTCTCAATGGTGTTTGCAACACATTCCAGTTTGGTATCATCTGCAAATTTAATTAATGTGTTGTTTACCTCATCTTCCAGATAAATTGCAGATACATATTCTCAGTTCAACAGTCAAACACCATCTGCAGCCTCTCTCTCTCTCTCTCTCAGGCACATCCTGCACTTGCTCTCCTACACATGTACCTACACCAGTCCATATGGATTTCTTTATACAAAACTCAGTCATGAATTGGGATAACCTATCAGTTCCATTCCCTTCATGTGAGGATGATACCATTTCAGGTGAGTATTATTAAAGCTTTTCAAGAGATCTGCTAATTAGAGATTCTCATCCATGATACCTAGACAATAGCTGAGATGGCAATGTGTGAACTTTTAGGGAAATATTTCCTAAACCAGTTTTTAACTTGCAATATAAGAATTGGAATTTAAAGCGCACCAGGTTTTTGCTAGTCGGGTCTTATGTTCTCATGTCCAAATCACCAAATATTATTGGGGGCTCCTTACTGTGGATACTGGCAATACTGAACAATTGAAATCCACATGGAGTCCTGAATAGGCAGCCTTGCCAGTCAGGGCAAGGCAATTCTGAATATACAGCCTATACACAACATTCAGGTTTGTAATATCTCTGCCTTTATAATCATTGAACAGAACTGGCAATGTTAGGGTATTATTCAGTTCTCTTATTGTAAAATGGCTATTTTAAAATAGGATGAATTTCTACTTAAAATGGGTACAGTCACTTAGATACAGACATTAAATATAGTTCAATCTACATGCCAGGCTTTTGAGAAGGCGATATAAAAGTGTTGCATATAAGAGAGAATTATAATTACTTTATGTTACTAACAAAATAAAATTTATGTAGCATAAGAAATAAAGAAGAGGAAACCAAAAATCATTTAAACACAAAGAAAGTTTTTAGTCTCAATTTTAAATTCATTGCAACAGTGCAGGAGTACAGATCGAATAAAATATCAATGTGACACAGAAAATGTTGATCTATGTAACATCCAGCTGACATATTCAATAGTTTACTTACTATGGTTAAGGCAAATAGCATATGTTGTTTCATAGGTGACAACTAAACAGCCTAAGTCATGAATGCATCCCGAGATGGCTTCTGAATAAGGTCCAAATGCTGAAACTCAGAAGATTCTGTTAGGTTCGCATCCTTCATCTTCATTCATAAAAAGCCAGACTCAAAAATCTACTGAAATGTGTAGCTCCTTACTGGGAAGTATTTCCTAAATTCCTTCTCTAACTTGATAGTCTTAACAAAAAGGAGTAAAAAGGATGATCCAGCAAGACCATGAAAATTGAGACTCATCACCTTATATGTAACAAGAGGTGTAAAATCACAGTAGTATATTATAGTAGTAGCTGAAACAATAATGAGGAAAGAGAGATCTTTAAAGTAAAGAATGGGCTTTAATACAAATTAACATTAGATTAGCAGATGACTAGGTTCTATACCTATCTGGGGAGAGAGCAACATATTTTAGACCCTGGCACATCTTTGTTGAATACAGAAATATACTAACTACGCAGCAATCAGAAATGATTTTGCACACATCGTCAATAAGAATTTATTCTGGAAGAAACTTTAAACCCTATGAGTAGAGCTTACGTTCAGCCCATTGCACGTGTGCTGCCTCTATTTGAGATAAATTTTTATCCAGTTCCTTCTCAATGGTTAGGTGTTTTGTTATCTTGTCGTTAAGTTCTTAGTCTTTTGCAATAGCAGCGTAATAAAAATTTCACCTGTTCCATGTTTACATTCCCGTGGGAACACAAGCCACTGGCATTTGGCAAATACTGTGAATAATTTGGACAGAACGTATTTTGATTTTCAGGTGTTTATGTATTCCAGATGAAGAACACACTTTTCTCCAGTAATATATCTTTTTGTCATAGAAACAACAGATTGCAGTATGTAGCTCTTTATTACTGAAGAAAAAATGTTGGTTTTATATTGCCTATATTAACAAAGAGTAACAATACATTAGAAACCAGACAAACTGTGGGCATCATTGTGAAGGAAGGTAATATAACACAGTTGCCCTTAATGCCCCATATCTAGGAAGAGTTACAAGCTATCATTTAGAGAGAATGTGCATTGTATGCATTAAAAATAAAGTATTGAAATACAGTTTTAATGATCGTAACCACAAAAACACTTAGCATGTTCACTCAAACACAAATATTTAATCCTCTGAATTCTTTAAATCTCTGTTCTCCTTTGGGAATGAAATAACTGCAGGGCTCAATTTGTACTGGTAGCTTAATGATTAAAGATGAAAAATTCTTTGCCCATGCATCTGATTTTTATATGCCTTGTTTTACTGCAGATCCTATTAAAATAAACTCTGTTTTTAGTTGCTGGGAGTAATTGGATCCAATACTTCACAACTGCAAAAAATGTTAGTGCCTGTTTTGAAGGCTGGTTGCTGTAAGGGAATTGACAGTAAGGGGGAAAAAAAAAAAAGAAAAAAAGAGAACGTAGGAGTCCATTATGTGAAGGCATGCAAGCAAAAAGAATCTTGCTATCTGGGTGAAGCTTTCTCTTATTTGAGAATATTCAATCTCTAAATGAATTTGATTATAATAAAAATAAAAGTATGACTTTGTCACTTAGTTCAGGCATTTCTTTTGGAGTTGCCCACCTAGCATGATATACAAGTCCTCTAAAACATTTAATACTGCATTGAGTGTACACTTAGGAATTATGAAAATGGCTTGTGTACTGGAAATTCTCAGTTATAGTCTTTCCAGCCAGTAGTGAGAATAACAAAATTTTTACCACTGTTTTCTTCTTCAATAAAACATTGATAAACGTAGTTATTATGTATGGCTTTCTCTACAACAAATGCAGTATTTTATTTATTCTATTAAAAAGTGTAAAATAACTTTAAAATAAGAATACTAGAGTTCTGTGTAGAATATTGAACTGAAATACTGTAAGACCCACATGTTTCACTGACACAAAACAACCATATAAATCTTCCATACACAGCTGCAATTTAGTGAAATATGCACTTTTCTGTTTTCCATTACTATATACAGTATAAATTCTTTCTGCTGGAAGACAGATTGTGACAAATTTGCAAACAGCATCTGTATTCATACTTTTGAAACACTAATTTATCTGGCAATAAAAACTTTGATTTCCCAAAAGGAGTGCCAGGCCTCAGAACTAATGCCTATTTTCGAGACTTAACTGAGTTTTCAGCGTTAGTCATTTTCTTATGAGTTACAGTGCTCCTATGGAAAAATATACAACTTAACAGCAAGTACAGAGAGTTAAAAGGGTCATACAAAACATAAATCTGTATGCTTACTTTATGTGAGTATATAATTTATATACACAAGCAAAGTTCCGACTAGGTACACTTTCCACTATGGAAAAGCTTTTGTTAACACCATTACCCAAAATAATAACAAGGTTTTCTGTAAAGTATTCTATATACACTCATTACTTAACTGGAAAACTATGTATAAGTAATGATGAGGAAATTTAATCAGAAAGCATTCCTAAAATACAATTAAAGTCTACTTTTATGTGATATCTGTATCTTCTCATATTAAACATCCTATAATCTCACAAAAGCACTTTTCACTATTATTAGCAGAGAGGTATTTTAGATACAGCCTCTCAAGATGCTTATACCTATCTGTTGGTAGAGGTATGACACATGAAAACATTGTGTACTTTGCTATTTGTTAAAAATAATTCTATTAAAGCCATTCTTTAAAACAGAACAAGCACATTTTAAGAATGAAACAATTATTATTGATATAGTTCTGCAATTACTATCACTACACAGATAAAAGTTTCAATACATGTATTTAGCCAAACTCTGACTATATGTACAGCTATATCAATATTTATGTTGTATATATATACCCTTAAATATATTATCTACATGGCAGAAAATATACTGTAATTTCTTCAGACAGAAACCTATGTCTCCATCATAATCTTTTTCAGCAGGCAGTGTGATAAGGATCACAAGCCAGACTAGTTATCTATATGGGGCAACTGATCTCTAGATCCCCAATATTCTTTGATGATAATGGGAGATCAGATATCTATTTTATGTTTCTATGTGGCTTGCAACAGCCATATGAGACTTAGATGTGATAAAAGATGTGTCTTCTGCAAGAGGCACGTGGAAGCCAGGATAGATACCTAGGGGTTTTCAATAGATGTATGATGACTACGTTTAGACCTAGGAGTCTGAATCAGGATTCACAGCTGATGAAGGGTCGAGAGAACAATACTTACAAGAAGTGGCAGAGGGAACTGGAGTTGTTTCATTTGTAGAAGAAGAGGCTGAGGGGAGGCCTTATCAGTGTCTACAACTACCTGAAAGGAGGTTGTAGAGAGGTGGGTACTGGTCTCCTCTCCCAGCTAGCAAGTGATTGGGCCAGGGAAGATTCAGGTTGGATATTAGGAAAAAAACCTATTTGCTGAAAGGGTTGTCAAACATCGGAACAAGTTGCCCATGGAAGCAGTTAGGTCATCATCCCTGGAGGTATTTAAAAGACATGTAGATGAGGCACTTAGAAACATGATTTAGTGTTGGCCTTGGCCGTGTTAGCTTTATGGTTTACTTGGTGATATCGAAAGTCTTTTCCAACTTAAATGATTCTGTGATTCTATGACTTTACAGTCAATGGAGAGAGATCCAGAAGCTTATTACCAGCTACATTTTGATCACATGGTTGATGTGCAGCTAATGCCAATAATGTGAGTGTGTGACTTGGTATCTTGATCCATTAAATGTGCACGTGAAGGCCTTGGTCCCTTCCATAGTTCCCACCTAATTCATGTATTTCATGCTTTTTTTCTATAAAATCATAGAATCATGGAATCATTTCTGTTGGAAAAGAGCTTTAAGGTCATCAAGTCCAACTGTTAATAGAAATATAGGAACCTAAGGAACAGAAAAAGGAACAGTGCATGATCAGACTTAATTCTAACATGGAATCAAAACATGTTTGGGACACAAACTCAGCTACACAGAAGGTCTCAGATGTTTTCCTAGAAGGTGGAATTTAAACATAGATTAAACACTGATATAACCTTCTTAATCGCATATCTGTGTCTCTGACTACTAGAAATGCAGCATATATGATTGGTTAAGAATTAGAAGCCATAGACATCAAAAATAGGGTTAATGAATTCCTCCCAGCAGTGTAATTCATATAAAGAAAACACTTGAGAAATACAGCAAATTGTAAATATTTTCAAAGTATATTCCTCATGGATATTTCTAGTTTTCTTTTTGGCATCTCTTAGAAGAAGGAAGGTAGTACTTTTTTCTTGTATTACTTCTTGTTGTTTCTGTTGACTTTTTAAAATGTGTGATTGTTACCACTGAGTCTAGTCCATATTTTTATTTACATTTCTGTGATTTTTAAGCAGGTGTCACATATTCATATATTCAAAGGTAAGAACAAAATGATGTTTTGTTTGAAAAAAAAAAAAGAAAAGAAAAAAAAACAGAAAAAAATCTTTCCAGCTTCTGTAACTCCAGGCTGTAGAAACCAAAGCTAACAAAGCTTATACACATTGCACAAATACATAATGCTTCACAAACTGAAAGGATGTCAATTAAGTGCTCATATGCCTCTAGTAACCATGCTAAACTGAAAAAGGAAAAATAATCTTTACAGAAAATGGATGCCTTTTTTTTTTAACATTTACCCTTAGTGTATCTTGATGGAACTCTATTTACACTAATATACTGCATGAATACAGACGTCATCATCCCTGAAAGCAATGCAGAAATACGGTAAAAGGGCATACAGAATAGTTTACTTGGAAATACAGCTTAAGGGTCAGACACATGGTCCCTCTGTGACCTTTTCCCTCTGTTCCTGTTGTATTATAGAGCTGTATGATTAGAGGAGTGTCTAGCTGCACGTCCCCTCAGCAAGGCAGAAATGTGTCTGACCACACTCAGGTGAGTGGCATAAAAATTTCAGGGCTCTGGACACCCTTTGTCACTGTGAATTCCGGCAGATGTGTGGAACAGGAGCTACCTATTCTCATCTCTCAGATATATAAACATGTGTTTCCTTTTAAAGTTTGATCCAGAAGGAGTGATAGCATCTTTTCAATGTTGCTTCTTAAGTTCTGTTATGATGTGCTTCAGGTTGCACTTGACTCATAAATTCTGGTCAAACATATTATAAGCAGTTTTAAGACTGAGATAACAAGTCTTTTTTAATGAAATACTTTATAAGATTTTAAAATTCAAACAGCTATCTCAGCTATTTGAATAGTGAAGATCTAAAACCTGTATCCATGCTGCTTTTTTAATTAAAATTTTACCCAAAGGAAAACAGGATTCAACAGTATGCCAGTTTCCTCTCTCCAGAAATTGTATAGTGAATTGTTTGCACATACCATAAGGTGCCCCAGCGTCTTGGGTTTTCATATGGTAACTGACTGATCTCTTTTTCCTGCTGTTATGCTTTTGACCTGATTTAATTTATATTAGCAATAGCATTCAGAGTGTACTGATTACCTAAACAGGTAGTGAAAACAAAAAATGTGAAGGACAAAGCTATCATATTCATTCACTTGCAGACAGCGGGTCATTGGTAAAATGTCACTCAGCAAGAAAAACACACTACAATCAACCATTCAGGAGTGTTGATTATCCCACTGTATTCAACATTGGTGTAGCCTCACCTGGAGTATTGCGTGCAGCTCTGGGCTCCACAGTTTAAGAAGAGTGTTAAGGTACTTGAATGTGTACAGAAGAGGGCAATAAAACTGGGGAAAGGGCTGGAAGGAATGTCTCATAGGAGACACGGAGTGGCTAAGGACTTAGAGCTTGTATAATTTAGAGAAAAGAAGGCTAAGGAGTGACATAATTGTCCTTTAAAGCTTCCTGCAGAGGTCAAGTGGAGAGGGAGCTGCTGATATTTCTCCCTGGTATTTAGTGACAAATGCATTGGAATGGTCCAAAGCCTCACCAAGGGAGGTTTAGAATGGATATTAGGAAACATTTCTTTATTGAGAGGGTGGTCAGACACCGGAACAGGCTTCTTACAGAGGTGGTCAGAGTCCAAAGTCTGTCAATGCTTAAGAGACATTTGAACAATGCCCTTAATTACATGCTTTAATTTTCAGTTAGCCCTAAATTGGTCAAGGAGTTGGACTATATGATCGCTGTAGGTCCCTTGCAACTGAAATATTCTCTTCTCTTCTCTTCTCTTCTCTTCTCTTCTCTTCTCTTCTCTTCTCTTCTCTTCTCTTCTCTTCTCTTCTCTTCTCTTCTCTTCTCTTCATCCTGGCCAAATCTCAGACTGTCATTTTTATTTTAATATTATACACTGCTTTCTTCATATAATTTTAAATAGTCTTGATCTGTTTCCTCTCTTCCTAAAAAAGGAAGATTCTATTAAAGGCACTTCCAGAGTGATCACTGAGTTAGTAAGAGGATAAATATGGGACTGCAATAAGAAGGCAATAAACAGTGAAAAAATTGCAGAGTTGAAATGAACAATTAGGACAAGAGGAAAGCAAGTGAATGAAACAAAGATAAAAGTGAAAAGTAAAACAAATAGACAAACAATGAAGGGCATATCAGTTAATAAAATAAGTATTAAGAATTTTGTCATGTAAAAAAGAGATGGCATAAGTGTTAAAATAGCTGCCAGATCCTTAGGTCTTTCTATTGCCTAATAGTTATCATATGTTTTAGCTTTTTTTCCCTTAAATTTCTAATAAAATTTCCACTTTTCTGCCTATATTCATTCTTACATGAGTTTTTTATATCTGCAGTGTTTCTTTCTTTATTCTTTCAGTATTTCTCGCATTTTCTACTAAGTCTCCTTATGTAACATACAATTTAGTTTTTCTAATAATATAAATCAAACTTTCATTTCCATTTGACTTCCATCAGTTTCAATAAGAAGCAATTCTATTCATTAAATGAACAAACCTGAATGTTGAACTCCTATTTTTCTTGCACTTTTTATATTTTATATATTTTTACATTTTAGACACTTAACCTTATTAAGATAGAATTGTAATGAAATATAAGCATTACTACAGTAATCTTAAAAAAATAACTTCATGTATTTCTTCCCTCCAGAAGCCTCGTTTCTTTTTCTGCCTCCAATGACTGTGCTATTTGTTCTTTGAATCCTAGTTTCTTTTCATTATAATGAATTATTTCAGTAATCAGAATCTCTAAACATTTATCTTACAAACTATAGCCTGCTAGAAAAACCTGGACTCTAAGCATCATGGAGAATTTTGGCTGCTCATCTAAAGCTGAAACAAGAGTTATTTGGCTTCTATTAGAAATAGATTTATATTCCTAGAAAAATCACAAATCTATTAAAATTAAAAAAAGAAAACAAAACAAAACAAAAAGCCCCAAACCCTCAATCTTTAAGAATACAACTTATTATAATTAACCTTTTAGAAAAAGAATAAAGAAAACAATCGAGTTTCATAACTTTTAGGAATATTCACATTAAAAGTCTGACAGTATGAATAAGATTCACCCTCACTGATTTCAGTAACATATGGATTTGTCACCTAGAGTTTTATTTAGCTTCACATGAGCATCTGGTGCAATTTCAGATACTTCAGGATAAGGAATTCATGAGGTGGGTACATATGACATTGTGGAACTGCAGACTTCCACTCTTCTGAATTGAGATAAAGGCCTGACTGGATTCCCTTGCTCACAGCAGACGATGCTAGATGACTGGATGGCTGAATTAAGGCCCAAGTCAGGTAGAGAAAAAAACCAAAACAACTATGAAAGTAAGGTTGGGCTGGTTCCCTGCGAAAATTACATTCTTCCTTTTGTGGTATTTGTGGTATCTGTGTCTGCTTTTCTCAGAGAAGGAGCAAACCAGGAATAAAGATACAGAAGTAATCTTTTGTTATAATATTCTTACTTTTTACAAACTTTTGTTATAGTGAACAGACATTTCATTAAAGACAATAACCTTTGGCCCACCCACGCTGGTGTGGAAAAGGTCTTGACAAAAATAGATGTTAAGGGAGTTCTGAAAATAGTTTGCAGTTTCACTGTACCTGCAATGACCTATGACTATGTAACTGGGATTCCAAGGGAAACACTGACAGAAGATGAATTTAGTTACTAGATTGTAGTAATAATGAAAGAAATTTGGAGCTCCAGGTGGATGTAGTTTCTGCTCACTTTGATAACTCATATAAGTAAGATTGAATACACATAGTTGTGTCATTATCAAAAGACACATTGCACAAAAAGTTCAGCCAAAATTTCAAGGCCTAAAAGACTAATTATACTGATATATGTGTGGACATCGTACCTGACACAATTAACAGATCTATGAGGATTCAAACCCTTAGCTTCATTGGAACTTACGGTTTTTGTGTGGCAAATGCATGTTTGCGTGGCCTTAACAAAGACCCAACAAAGACTGGGGCTTTTCACACGCTGTAACAGTCCTTGGAAGATGGGTCCCCAGACAATTAGAACTGATGGTAGATCCGACTCACCTAGACTATAAAAGGACCCTCACCAGAGAGCTGATTTGAGTTGATCCTTGTCAGAAGAGCGGGTCTTCCCACTGAGGGAAATATAGTAACTAAAGGTGAGGAAAAGGCTGAGGTGCTTAATGCCTTCTTCACCTTGGTTTTCACCTGTAAGGCAGATTGTTCTCTGGACAACTGGTCTACTGAAGCGGTGGATGGGGGCAGGGTGCAATACAGCCCCCCTGTCATCCAGGAGGAAGAAGTTAGAGACCTGCTGAGCCACTTGGATCCTCATAAGTCTATGGGGCCTGATGTGATCCATCCTAGGGTGATGAGAGAGCTGGTGGATGAGCTTGCTAAGCTGCTTTCCATCATTTATCAGCAGTCCTGGCTCACTGGAGAGGTCTCAGAAGACTGGAAGTTGGCCAACGTGACGCCCATCCACAAGAAGGGCCTTAAGGACGATCCAGGTAACTACAGACCTGTCAGCATGACCTCGGTCCCAGGCTAAATTATGGAAGGGATAATCCTGGGTGTGATCATGCGGCACCTGCAGAATGAGCAAGAGATCAGGCCCAGCCAGCATGGATTTAGGAGAGGCAGGTCCTGCCTGACCAACCTGATTTCTTTTTATGATCGTGTGACTCGCCTGGTGGATGAGAGGAAGCCTGTGGATGTGGTGTACCTGGACTTCAGCAAGGCCTTTGACACTGTCTCCCATAGCAGACTACTGGACAAGCTGGCAGCCCGTGGCATGGATGGGAATGTTCTGTGCTGGGTTAGGAATTGGTTGGATGGCCGAGCCCAAAGAGTGGTAGTGAATGGTGTCCCATCCATCTGGCGGCCGGTCACTAGTGGCGTCCCCCAGGGATCGGTGCTGGTCCCGGTCCTATTTAATATCTTCATTGATGATCTGGATGAGGGGATCGAGTCCTTCATCAGCAAGTTCGCAGATAACACCAAGCTGGGAGGAAGTGTCGACCTGCTAGAAGGTAGGAGGGCCCTACAGAGGAAGCTTGACAGGCTGGACAGATGGGTTGATTCCAACAGCATGAGGTTTAACAAGTCCAAATGCCGGGTCCTACACTTTGGACACAACAACCCCATGCAGAGCTACAGGCTGGGGACAGAGTGGCTGGAGAGCAGTCAGGCGGAAAGGGACTTGAGAGTGCTGGTGGACAGGAAACTCACCATGAGCCAGCAGTGTGCCCAAGTGGCCAAGAAGGCCAATGGTATCTTGGCCTGCATCAGGAACAGTGTGGCCAGCAGGACTAGGGACGTCATCATCCCCTTATACTCGGCACTGGTCAGGCCACACCTCGAACGCTGTGTCCAGTTCTGGGCCCCTCAGTTTAAGAAGGATGTTGAGATGCTGGAGTGCATCCAGAGGGGAGCAACGAGGATGGTGAAGGGGCGGGAGCACAAGCAGCGACTGAGGGAGCTGGGGTTGTTTAGCCTGGAGAAGAGGAGGCTCAGGGGAGACCTTATTGCTCGGTACAACTACCTAAAGGGAGGTTGTAGTCAGGCAGGAGTTGGACTCTTCTCTCAGGCGACCAGCGACAGAACGAGAGGACACAGTCTCAAGCTTCGCCAGGGGAGGTTTAGGCTTGACATTAGGAAGAAATTCTTCACTGAGAGAGTAATTGTTCATTGGAATGCGCTGCTTAGGGAGGTGGTCGAGTCACCATCCCTGGAGGTGTTCAAAGAGAATTTGGATGAGGCCCTTAGTGCCATGGTGTAGTTGACAAGTAGGAGTAGGTGTAGGTGTTGGGTCATAGGTTGGACTCGATGATCTCAAAGGTCTTTTCCAACCTTATGATACTGTGATACTGTGATACAATCAAGGACACTTCCCCTTGGATCGGGATGTTACCCAAAGTAAGCTCCCTGGGATCGAGAGCCCTCGGCTATAGGTAAGTGATTGCGCATGCTTTGGGATATCCTTCTAAAGGATTGCTTGTGTGATTTAAGACTTCCTAAGTTGATTATTCAGTAGAATTCCCATCTGGTATCTGAACTTGTGGCTTATTTTGGTTTGTCAGAGTACTTTGATTGAGTAAATATACATTTTGAATCGCTGGTCGCCTCTTTTGTGAATGCCTCCACCTCAGTCTGTGCGTGTGAAAGGTATTGTGTTTTTATATATATTGTAAACCTTAATTTACGCCCCCTCACCTTCCCCCTAGAATCAGCTTTTAAAGTGATCCTGTAAAACACCAAGTACGCTACGTACAGTATAGTGACTGTACCGAAACAGATGGTTTTACACTAGGATATCTTAAGATGTAGATAGTATTTCTGAAGTCTAGTTTCTTAATTAATAGGGTGAATTCTGAACATAGTGTGTCTGACTTTGGTCAGGCAACTTTTGTCAACATCAATAGGAGTAAACTGTCTTTGCACTGCTTTGAAATTTTACCTTTAACTATTATCAAAAGAGCTTTATTCCCCAGTGATCAGATACGGCATAGCATGTGTAAGATCAGATTAATTGAAATATTCTTTCTTAATCAAAGTTTTAATCATGTATTGCTTGCACTAGAACAATTAAAAGAATTTCCTTATAAACAACTTTGGGCCATTAAATACCTTTCCATGTATCTTCTTTTCCTTTTCCAGGATATAGAACATAATATTATCTCCATAATAACACTATATAATATATTATTAAGTATTATCTGGAAAAGCAGGAGTTGCAAGAGGGAAACAATGGGGGCTTAGCTTCAGACATCATTGAAAAGCTGTTTTGGAGGGAATTCTGAAGGTCCATTCTGAAAATTCAGCTTTCCTAAGGCATTTTAGTTTGGGTAAGTTCATCCAGTCACTCAAAATTTCCAGTTGCATATATGGCTTAACTATTATATCTGCTAATTACCAGTCAACTTTGGTTTAATGATTGAGACCTAAGGGAAATATTCGATATGTTCACATGATAAAATAGTCTTCCATTGATAATACAGTAACCAGAGTCAAACATGGGTAAAGACATTCTTTGTAAATGATTTATTATATTATGATATTTCTTGGCATTTCTGAAAATTATGTGTTCTAAGATGGAGCTATTAATTTCCTCAGGTAAGGCTGCAAAAATTTAGGTAATTTTTCACTGGGAAATTGATCAGGACAAGGAAGTTCTACTGCTTTGAAGAAACTTGGAATAATTTTTTCCCTTCGGTTTTTAACCAGAACATGAGTCTTGGATGTCTGCTGTTCAACAGCAGGCATGATTCATGGCTAATGGTTTGTGACAAGAGGCAACCTGCTGCAATCGCATATAAGCATTCTCCCCAAATTACTTGAAGATAATTAGATTCTTTCCTTTGAGTTTGACAGGCTTTGGATCAAGGCTATACAGATAAATCGATACAATAATAAACAAATTTCACTTATACTTTCTTAATAAATTTTTTGTGCAGGTATCCTGTACATATTGTATACAGTTTTAGAAACTCGTTGCTTGAATGAGAAAGCCTGTCAAAAATATCAAACCAACAACAACAAAGAAACCAGGAATTTACTATTAGGTCACTCAAAGAACTTATATATGACAAAACTTACTTACCTTACGCTACCCGAAGTGCGCTCAAGCAGAAACAGTTCTATCTTCCTGATACTCATGGTGTTAAGAAGTCAAATCTTCATAGAGATAAACTGTTCAGGATACTCTCAGACGAAGCATTAGGCACTTACGTGATCCCACTTAATTACAGGATGTATCATCTTCCCTTTGATGGGTCTGGATGACACCTTGAATATACTTTAAATTATATATATACATCAATAATATTTCTCTTCTGTTCATGTTTAAGCCCTTTTGTTTTTATATAAAGTCTCACACTTTGTCATACTTCTCAACATAATTTACCAGACTATTAAAGTAGTGAAATTGAGAAAAATCACTTAAAGGTAATATTTGTAAATTTGGACAGTAGCTTTCTTTCCTTTCACAGCTTTATTTGGGATTTGTTGTGTTAAAAAAAACCAAAACAAAACAAAATAAATTTAGAATTAACGTGTTTTTATGAACTGATATAAGTGAAATAACCTGTTGGAGTGATAGATGTCTTTCATTTTTATATTTCCACTTAGGGAAATTTTCAGACTAACAGAATTTCCAAATTAGTTCTGTCTTCCTCCATATGATCATTTTAGTTGCATCTCACAGTAGCTTGACTATAAAGAAAAGTAAAAGCTTTCTTGCATTCTTGTTGTATGTTTCCAAAGAAATAAAAAGAAATTTTGTTATATGGCAGCAGAACATTGTTAGATAAACAAAAAAACACTAGTAATTCAGTTGATAATATTTTTTTTATTATCATTAATGCAGTTAAATATGTGGAAAAAGAGTTCAAATATCTAAAAATGAATTCCATTTAGTTTGGTCTATTTGTAACTTTACGTATACAAATATTATAGAGCAAGGTATCCTAATCATTCCAGTAAAATGATCTATCAATAAGGAACCTCATTGTTATTCACCTCAGCTCTCTTAATAGATGCAGATTAATCAGAATAACTAGAAGAATTAACACTTCTTTCCTTTCTGTTCAAAAATAACCCATTTAATCTCACATACTGAATACAATCTGCGGGCTTGTCCTGACTTTCATACCATTATTTTATCCAGGGGTGGGGGACAAATGTTAAATGTTTTTTATTTGACTGTTTCCACAGATAACAGTACATCTACAGTAAACCATGGCCTTGCTTGTTTACACTGCTTCCAAACAGTCTTAAAACTTTCATGCTTCTGTGATGCTCTTCTTGCCAGGAGACCAAGCTCTGAAGTAAGCAATATCTCTCCATAACAGTGGCCATGCTATGCATAAACAAATACTCAATTTGAATTAGAGAAGAAAAAAAAAACCAACCCAAAGATAAGGTGTTTTGAAATGACAGATAATCAATGCAGGAGTCTGCAATTCTCTCTGGGTTGTTTAACATTGCATCGTATTATCAGCTTCACCTAACTATTTATTCTTCCCCAGAGTATCTAAACTCCTGATTAATTTACAAATACTGTTAAAGTTACAGTTACCAAAATAACACATGCTTAATATCTGGTTCGCCTGCTTTAGGGTTGTTTCAAGAGACATGAATGCAAAAGAAGAAAAAATCCACATATGAATAAATGGTTATCTGTTTGTCTCTGAAAACCACAATTAAATATAGATCAAAGATCTGTAGAGATGGTCACTTCAGTCCAGTATCTGTACTCAGTAGGGGTGGACAATACTGGAATTACATCTGTTGTGCCAGGATTTAAAGAGATTGATTGAAATCAGGAACTAGTTAGAGTAGGAGTAATGCAGACATGTAAAATAGAAAAACTCTGTTATGAAGATTTTGCTTCCACAAAGATATAAACCTGTATTCACGTTATCAATGTTAGTATGCACATAGCTCATATGCTCCTCTTTCTAGTCAGTGGAAGAAAATTAAAATCAAGATACTAAGCATCTAAAGGTAAGTTAAAGCATCCTTAAAATGCCCATTTTCTCAACCTATTACAGGGGAGCCATTGACGACACTGTTCCTAATTCAATGTTAAGTCCTTACAGTTATGGAGAATTTAGCACTTTAGCAGTTACAAAATTCAGGCAACTGTTACTGAATTTTTCTCGTAAAACTTTGTCAAAAGAAACCCTAAACCAACCAAAAAAACCCCAACAGACAAAATGATAAAAAATGGTTAATTGCAGAATTACTAGGAAAGAGACTTTGAGTTGACTAGAACAGTAACATAAGAATATGAGAGAAATTAATTTGAATATAAATGCTATCATTTTACTGTGAAGGATCTGTAAGGCTAGGTAATCATATGCAAATTATACCCAAATCAAAAAAAAAAAAAAACCAAACTAAAAAAACTGATTATTTTTGTTCATCGGGATACTACATACTGCTGAGTTTAAAATTTCTAGATTTAGGTGAGCTATTGACAATGAATTCTTACTGGCTTGTTTATGACATAAAAAAAGCGTATTTTCTTTATATCTATATCTATAGTTTCTTCCATCTCATGACAGAAAACAAAAATCTAAAGTAATACACGATTCACATTATTAAAGATAACACCTTTGAAAATTATATACAAAATTCTTCATTTATTTTCAATATTGCTGATACTTCTGAAAATCTAGTGGATCAGTTCCAGAGATATGAAAAATAATAAGGAATTCTTAAAGTCCAGTCATGTCCTGATTTAGACAACATAATATGAACACAGAATATCTATTCAAAGCGCGCTTCTTCCATCTAAATCTTTGGCTCCTAAATCAGACCAGAACAGAAAAAGCCTAGCATTTTAATCTCAACACATTATTTGTATTTTATTTAGTATGAATCCCATCATTAGTCCCCCCAGTCCCTCCTCTTCTGCAGTCCAAGCAAATGAAGAAGATCAGAAAATGTCTAATGCTTTTAACTGACATAAGGCACAGAGACTCTTCATTCATAGAAATATATTATATTTTGGAAACAGTTGTGCATAGGCAGAGGAAAAAAAATTATTGTCAGTGTGGAAAAAAAAAGAGGAAAAAAAAAAGGAACAGACTCGCTTCACTGTGTATTTCTTATCTAGATATCTGAGCCTCGGTAAGTTCCTTTTATAATGAACAGAGAGAAATAAGAGTTTTCAAGGTGTGATTCAGTTATACATTTCTTGGGTGTCTACATAATAGATATCTGTATTTTGTTTAGATAAATTTATTTCAAGATGGTGGTAAACAAGAAATATGAAACTCTAATGACCATGATGAAAACCCATTCATCAGAAAGTTTAGCTAAAAACTTTGGCCAAAACACAAAGGATGATTATTCCAAAATGTAACAAATGTAAAACAAATGCTGATAAGATGAGCTTCATGAAATTTAACGTGTCCTGTTGTATTTTATTATTTGCATTGCAAGTGTGAAGTTTTACCATAGATAAAATGTTTATGAATTCCACTGAGCATTGACACTTTGCAGATAATAATTTTGGATTAGTTATTCCTTTGCCTAGAATTCCTTTACATTTTTCATAAACAAACATGCTCATCTGAAAGTCTGATAAGGATTGGGAGAGAAAAGAAAATTTTAAAAAAAGGAAAAAAAATAAAAGAAAGTTCTAGAGAAAGTTTTATTTTTAATACACATGGGTTTCTGTTGCTGTGGGTCTCGTCAGTCCACTGAACGCTCAGGTAGGAATTTTTGAGCCAGAGAGATGCAGCTATTATGGCACTAGGGAATCCCTTTAAGTCTGACATTTAGACAGACCTGCAGGAGAAGAATTCTTTTCCCATAAGCTAAATGCCCGCACATTTTACAAGATGTGGCAGCCTTCTTAAGGGCCTAGATTAACATTAATGAAGGAAGCTTTAAAGAGAGAAATAAGACAACTGACACCTGGCACACAGAGACAGAGGGACATTTTACTTTATTTGTTCGCTTCAATTTTACTCTCAGTTACCTCTGAGTGAGACCCTCAGGTTAACCAAAGATGTACTTGCAGTCCTTGGAGAGGTGACATGGGTAGGCAACAAAGTAACTGCTGATGATCTGCTTCTGCAGAGCAGACCAGTCCTCCTTATTTCTGTTTTCCACATTTCTCTGAAAGAAAGCACAAATTCATTATTTGCTCATTGCTCTGTTTCCTTTCACAGGACACAGTTGTTTTTCAAGGAAGACTAACCACAGAAGAGGGGTTATTTTATGTGCTTATAGAAGGAGGAGTAGTCTATAAGGCAACACATTCATGTGGGATATATATATTGAACGAATCTTGAGTTATTTGGCACATCCCAACCTTTAATTGGTTGTCCTTATAGTTATAGGTCTACTCTTTCTGTTTGGACACATATCTTCATTCGAGATCTGTTTAAAATAACAGCATTGTGTTAAAATACTTAAATCTATTTAGAAAGTTGAAGAAATATAAACCAAAAAATAAGGCTTTTGTAGACTTTAAAAATAGGACATCTGAGTGACTTACAAGAAGGCATAATAATAACAGGTTTTTTGCAAAGGTGGAGAAATTACTGTTGCAAAGTCTCATGAAGTTCTGAACTAAATTCATCCAAATGGTAAATTGTTCCTCTTTCCTGAACCACAACACATACTTGTATTTTAACTGCTGTTTCAAATATAAATCAGGTTCATATAAATAAATCATAGCTGTATGGTGGGAGATCTAAAGGAAAAAGTGTGTTATAGGAGAGAAGGCTTATACATGCACTTATGCATAGACTGAGACAGGGATCTGTTTTTATGAAAAAAAAATCATACCTTTTTAGTTCATAATTGTTACAGCTGGAGAAATTCAGCCTTGTACATACTGAAAGCTCTCCATAGTAAACCTATCAAGCACCGGAGCAGTTTATCAGGTGACATAAAACCATTTCTTGGGGCTTCTGGTACACATTTACATCTTAAAAAAAAAAGAGTAAAGACAATAGCCAGAAAGTTCTACATTTGATGTATTAATGGCCATACTGGGACAGAATGATAACCTGTTCTAGTCATGCCTGTTGTTTTTCAGATACAAATATCTTTACATTGCTTTAATCTCAATACTTTTCTAGCCTTATATGATGATAGAGATTGCAATCACATCATTAATCAGGGCTTTTTTATATACATTTTATATACATTTTATATACATTTTTTTCCCTCATGGGATCTCCTGTTGATATATTCTCGGATTTAGGGATTATGCTAACAGCCTTGGAACAACCCAAAACAGTCCACAGCAAGACAGGGGATCAAGCAATGTTATTCTCTACAAATAAGTTTGTCAATATAATTTGTGTGTGGGTATACGAGGATGCTGATCATCACATTTGACATTGGAAAGACAGACAGGGAGCAACCTGTAGACTTTTTTCTTCTTCATACTGCAGGAACAGTTTGTTCTTAGAAGGATCATTTAGGCTACTTAATTAGTTTCCTTGCATCTAGGTGATATAGAAGACGTCATGCATGTGCTAGGAAAGTAAACATGCTTGGGACCAACCTCTGAACTCTTTTTTCCACCAGTACAGAGTGGCTATAGGCAAATTGCCTCCTGCTGATGATCCCTGTCCATAGAAACTCACAGGTAATGTCTGGGAATTGCATAAGAGGTTGCTAAATATCTTAGAGCAAAACCCAGGCTTCTAACCATTCTGACAGTTTAACGGGTAGGAAACAACACTCTGGTGTTGGTGCTCAGGAGCAGATTAATTTGTTAGTGTTGGTGTAATTTCATCATCCCTTGCTCCTTCCTGTAGTACATAACGATTTGTTTTCCGAACAATGAAATACATTATCCTAAAACAAATTACAGAGCCCAACATGAACATAGCTGAGTAAAACGTTGTGGTTTCTGACAGATAAGAGGTCAGGGTAGACCTAGTGATCTCTTTTGGCATTACCCACTATGAAACAGGGGCTTCAAGAATTAATCATCACACTTTATTGCTTTCTGTCACAGATTCAAAGAACTTGGAGAAATACATTAAAATGCTGTGTCTCAGTTTACCCTTTCCTAAGACAATACTTTCTGACCTCACAAAAACACCATGATGTTCATGCCCTGGCTTTTCAGAATTGCAGGAACAAGAGCCTCGAATTAATCCCGTAGCCAGTCATTTGAATGCAAATTTACCACAGCTGCATACTCAAAACCTGTCTACAACATTACTTATCTGCCTGTATTGAGATGAATTTGACACCACCAATCTTTAAATGTGATGATACATCCTCCTGTTTTGGAATTCTAAAATGATGAGAAAAAAAACATATCTGAGATAAACACCCAGGACAAAGCTCATAGTCCTTATACGGGTCAGTGCTACATATCTAATCTATGAAATGTTTGCTGGAAACTCATCATAAATGGCAAAATCAATTCACCAATCACTTCAGCAATGTTTTCATTCCAAAGGTATGCAGCTGGGTATGTTAGTTATTTTATGCCTATCATTTCAAGGAGTCAATGAGTGATCTCTCTTAATAATTTAAGAATACTGAAATAAAACCATAGCCCAAGTCTCTCATCTCTGGCACAAATTATAACTTGACTGAAAAATGTAGTGAGTAGCTGCATTAGGAAGATTATTATCTATCTGCCTATTACGTAGACAGCGGTCATAATGAAATATGTGATGTAGTTTCTTATACCATATTATGACTAATATTCAGATAACACTTACTTGTATTCCTTTTTAGCATGCTTTGGGACAAAAATAATTCGAGAACTTCTAAAAAATCTCAATCTTACCTAGGCACACAAAATGCTTTTAAATTTTACATAAAAAACAGGCTAAGCTAAAACTGTCTGAGTAGGTGAACAGTCATTGCAATGCATTTTAATAATGCTCAGTAATAATTACTTGGAAGTTAATTCTGCCTAAAATGGGTGCTTCGGACTGCGAGGGACCTCCTGGGTAATGCGGTTTATCATCGCATGGCAATCCATTCTAAACCTTTTATAAAGTACTTCTACTAAGCATGTCAAATTCTGTCTTAGGATTCATTAGTTTTTCTTTCCCCCATAATTTTCATAATAAAGCAGTCCTAGAATTCTCTTTTACTGAGAAATAAAGCTTTTTTCTTTTTTTCCTTTTTTAAATATATTCTTAATTAATGTAAAAACATTTATTGCAATAGAAATATTCATTTTCTTGTATCTTCCATAGAAAACTATCATGTACTCTTCAGAGTGGTGTTTTTTAGACTATGTTCCATGTTTATACTATAGACAGAACTTAAAATGCAAGGTAGGCCAGTTGTTCAGATATTCCTTCAGCTGCCTGGAGAGCGTATCTTGCATTAAGCTCTTTTCCACGTCTGCAATATTTGACAATCTAAACTTAGCTGAAATACACCTAAAATATGAGCATATCTTTTTTATCTTATCATTATAAGAATTGTTCTACAGCCAAGTGTTTCTCAGCTAATGCGGGGTATTTCCTGCAACAGTGTTCATTAATAGAGGCTGATAGAGGCAGTCTTCTCTCTTGGTCCTTCCTCTCTGAAGGTGCTCCAGTTTTTCTTCCTCTTTCTCTAGAATGGAAACTATGGAGCACTGCACATGAAGTTTCACCAATGTTTTGTTGAATATCAACTATACCTCAGATAATCTCAATATATTCTTTGGCTGTAAAGATGAGGTCAAGTTATTTCGTAGCCAACTTGATGGTCTGGTGTGAAAAAGATATTTTCCTCAGAAAGGCTTAAGTCATAGAGCCTACGATGTCAAAACGGATGTGACATCCTCAAGAGCTACTTCCAGGTTGAGGATACTAAAATAATTTACAGAGATAAATTGAGTATCACAGTACCACAGTATCATAAGGTTGGAAAAGACCTCTGAGATCATCAAGTCCAACCTATGACCCAACACCTACACCTACTCCTACTTGTCAACTAAACAATGGCACTAAGTGCCTCATCCAATCTCTCCTTAAACACCTCCAGGGACGGTGACTCCACCACCTCCCCGGGCAGCACATTCCAATGGCCAATCACCCCCTCACTAAAGAACTTCTTCCTAATGTCGAGCCTAAACCTCCCCTGGAGAAGCCTGAGACCGTGTCCTCTTGTTCTGTCGCCGGTCACCTGAGAGACCAACCCCTGCCTGACTACAGCCTCCTTTTAGATAGTTGTAGAGAGCAATAAGGTCTCCCCTGAGCCTCCTCTTCTTCAGGCTAAACAACCCCAGCTCCCTCAGTCGCTCTTCATAGGGCTTGTGCTCCAGTAATACCTGGTCCAAATATAGGTAAGTATACATGTAGGAACACAATATTTATCAAAAAAAAAAAATAAAAATCCATATTAACAAGAAAGCAGTCCAATCGTTGACCCCTGACTAGCACCCAACAGCCACTTGGTCAATCCCTGCCTTTCATAGGGTAGGGGAGAGAATCAGAACAGTAAAAGCCAGAAAAACTCATAGGTCAAGATAAAGACTATTCAATAAATAAAGAAAAAGGGGAATGGGAGAAGCAAAAAACCCAAAACGAACCCACAAATAAATAATACAAAGGCAATACTCACTACCTACCACCAAAAAACCAGAGCCTAAACAGTCTCCCAGCAATGACTACTTTGAAAAACTACATCACATTTTTGTTACTGAGCACAACGTTCAATATGATATGGGATACCCCTTTGGTAAATTTGTCCCAGCTGTCTCATTTCCCACCTGTCTACTCCACTGCTAGACTACTCACTGCAGGGGACACAGTGAGAAACAAGGTATGCCTTGACACTGTGCCAGCACTTTTCAGCAGTAGCTAGAACATTGGTAAGTTATCAACACTGTTTTAGTCACAAGTTTAAAACACGGTACCATACAGGCAGCTATAAAGAAAACTGACACCAGCTCAGCCAGACCTAGTACAGGGGATAATCACGGTTTCTCGTCCATAGTGTTCATTTTGTCTTCAGAGTCTATAATTTCTCTCAAAATTTCATTATTAGCAGCATCATTTTGCTTACATAGTTAGCAAATTTTTAATACTATCTCTATAATATGGAATTTCGGTTTATTTGGTTCTGTGTTAGTTGCTGCAATGAAGTTGTTTGCTCTACTGGATAGTAATGACTATTGTTCTACATTGCAGGTTCTGCTAGAGGAGGTGTATTTCCATTTTTTCTTTTTTTGTTTAGGAATTTTCTTCTGAGATTATAAACTTCAAATGCTAGTAGCCCAGGCCCATTTTGCTTTCTGTTGATTCCATCTTCCCACTGGGATCACCCTGGTCAAAATATTTCTCCATTTGGTAATAAGCCTAAAATTCTCATCACTGCAATGTATTTTTTTAAAGTGGGAGTGTGAGTAGTCTATGAATCCACAAAACTTCCTCTCTTTTCTCTAGAAAGGGATGCTGGAGTAGTAGTGCACTAGAAAATTATAATAAATGCTAGCCAGAGAGAGTCAGATGTGGTGATATAAAGGTTGTGAAATTGTTCCTCAAAATCTGAATTTTTTTTTCATTTTCTGAATATTGTTTTTCCCCGAAAAATTTTAATGACCAAAAATTAGCTGGACTATATCCTTAGGAAATCAAAGCCATTACTTCAATTTTTCAATCATAGTAAATCATTCTCACAGTTTTTCTCTTCAGCTTCTGGATCTACATTCTCTCATTCTCTTTCAACAGACATGAGCTACTCCTGCTCTTCCATCACACTGTATAATTTTTTGGTTTACATTGATTTATTCTTGGCTTACATTTTTATGTAATTGGTCCTTTCTTCCCCGTCACTAAACATAGGATTATTGTTATACCAATTACAAGAAACTCTTCTGCCTGCTGTTCAATTCTCTAATTTCAGATACAGTAGGTTGTCTTCCTCTCCCACAGTTTCAGTCCTTGTGACTAACACTGTTGTAGCTTTGTGTCTGCTCATTCTGTGCATGAAATTTAACCTCCCTTCCAGCTTTGAAGCTGTATGAAGCCCTGATCTTGCTCACACCTCTGCACTTGTTCTCCCACGGATCTTTTCACTCCATACAGACAGCTTTCTTAAATCTTTCTGGTCTATTCTCCCCATGCCTGCATGCCTTTTGTGTCTCTTTACTTAGACATAGGAGAGAATTCTTTAATAAGCTAAATAACTAGCTCTTTTCACTCACCTTTCTTTCCAGTCAAGAAAAAAGATGAAACATTTTGATAGAAAAAATACATCTTTAACGTCTTAAAATATAATTTAATATAATTTAAGCACAAAAGCATTTTTATACCATTACTGCAATGTGATTATAGCAATTAGCATTAAACAAAACATCCTAAGCTAAACTAGAAGGAACTGGCGACAAAGAAAAAGATTGAAAGGAAGGGTTAAATGCACAAGTCTGCTTACAACCAGTACCTAGTTGCCATATAACTCTCAAAAAGGCTAAGTTTTTTACAAAATTAAACAGAAGAATGCACTTCATTATAATTCTAGAAAACAGAAATTATTCCAAGCTGTTGTATTTAGGCAGCATCATTAAGTATATTCTAATTGGTTGTCAGGATGAGATTTAAGAAAATATGATCACTTCCTCTTTTAGAAAAGATTTGAAACTGTAGCACACATTCACACATTGACCAGTTTCCCAGTCTCTGTGACTGAGAGTTTGAACCTGTGACACCGAAAAAACAAATGAGTAAGGCATACCCATAAAATTTTCGGAATGTATTCAAACAATTGAATGCCTTTCTTACACTTAAGCCGTACCAGGCCAGAGATATAAAGTATGTTTTAGGTCCCTTGAATGATTTTAAAAAACCAAACAAAACTAAAATAAAACCCCATAACCTTTAAGGCATTTTTTACCCCTTCCCTTTAACATTCTAAGTATGGAGTAAAGATGGTTTTGGAAAGCAGCTTCTAGAGGATTTTTTTTAACCTGTAGTTACACAGGTTCTTTTCCTTATCAAATGAATCTAATTAAATGAAAACTGCAACATGCCAGAGTCAAGGAATGAGTATTCTCTTTTGTTTGTTAAGAATGGTTGGTGTCCTTAAGATTTTGGAAATTATGAATCCCCTAAAGTGTTTGAAACGGTTTTCCAAAATTTTAGATGAATAGTTTCAAGGGTAGGAAGTGCTGCTCTGGAAGAATAATAGGTGTAAAGTTTTGGAAGAAAGAGTTTAAGTATATTCGAGTGAATAGGAGGCTGTCAGATCCATAAGGAGTAAAATAGCTTCATACAGTTCATGTAATCAGGCTTGAAGAAAGCATTTTTTTCTTTTGCGTTATATCCTGGATAATTTAGGGAGTTGTCCATTCAGTAGTTTGATTTTTCTAGATGTCTTTATGAAGCATAAAATATTGTGAACAAAGCACAACATCTGGGTTTAGACTGTGGATAAAATTTTAAAGGCCAGCCAAAAAAACCCTTTTATAAACCCTACTTAATATCAGCCCTATTTCTTGAACTCTTTCATTAGAAAAGTGTAATTTTTATATATATGCATGGCATATAAGCAGTAAAATAAATAATTATATGTGACTGTTGAGAATCAGAAAATACATACACTTTTATAACCAGAGCACCTATGTAAGCAGATTTTTATTCAGGCATTTCTGAAGTGTTAATGCCACACTAGCATTTCTCCCACGTTTCATATCTATGGAATATGTTTTTGTTTTGTTCATTTAATTTTTACAGACACTAGTGTAGGAATCTCTCAGTTGAAATCTCTAATGAAATTCAAGTATTGACTCTGAAAGATATCCTTGTCAGTTATATGGCGATACATTAAGCTGTGTCATTTGATATCTTTTTTTCTTTCAGTTGTTCACATATTTTCATACTTCAAAATGTTCTCTAGGTAGACTAAGTTATACTTACAGATGCTGTTTGCAATGTAACAAGAGGTTCAATATTAAAACTTTCTTAGGGAGTTAGTGTTTGATGCCTTAAAGTATTTGATCTTGTGATACTATAATTGACAGGGGAAATCTATTGCATTATTTCAGAAACACAAACATTTAGGCCACTAACCTAGTAGGAAGCAGACTGTTGCCTGTCATGATTTTAACATGCATCCAGGAAAAGGGAAGCACTGAATTTTAACATGACTCAGGAAACAGTATATGCGGGCACTTGTTTAGCAGAAAAGGAACGTACTGGCAATTTGTCACTACATTTCAGTCATAATCCCGATGAAGCTTGAATAAGGCTGTTTTTCCTTTGTCCTCTGTGTTGTTTTTGATATGACTGAGAATTTAATGAAGTTGACACACAGCCAGAAATATAATTTGCTATTTTTATTACTCTGTCAATATTGTACATTAGGACCTCAACAGTCTTCGATGAAAGTAAAAGAACTCTTTATAGAAGCAATGTAGAAACGTAAACAGGAAAAGTCTAATGCATGTTTCTTAATACCGTAGCCTAGATTAAAGCTTTTGAAGTAGTCTCACTAATTAATTTGAAACTGTGATGAAAACACAAAGTACCCATACATGTAAGGTTTCCAAGGCTTTCTGAAGAGAACTTTTCATGACAGAAGACCTTTTTAGTTTTTGGCAAATGTTGTATATACTACAGCACATAATAGCCCAGATAGAAGGCCTGGCTTCTGCTCTGCCCCATGAGGGATGAATTAAATCTAAATTTCTGGCTGTTGGATTCTTAAAGTGTAAAACGGAGCTTCTGTAGAGGTGGAAGAAAGAGGTTTAAATCTTACTTTTATTGTCTATATATGGTTCTGTTGTACATTTTAGATACAGGAGATTGAAAGTCACCTCTTTGGCTAGCTAGACCAGGTTCTTAGATAGAGAGATAGATAAATAATTTGATTCATCTCCAGTTATGGAATACATTTTGACTATTTCAAATTTTATTTTTTATTTTTTAAAAAAGTAACACTGGGTGTGAAATATAGTCCATAAATTCTCACCAGGTCCTACAACAGAAGTTTTTTTGTAACTACATATTTTTATACAGAAGTTACGTCAGCAAATAAATATGTCAGACTAAATAGATGATACGAAGTGTTGTCTCTACTTTAAATATTGAAATATATTATCTTAATAAGTCTGGCAGAGAAAAGAAAGTAACTCTGCTGCAAATACTGAGATTCACTTGAGAACAAATTACTCTTCATTTACTGTCAGAGAAAAATGGATATGTGAACAGATGAATATTCCTTCCTCCCTGAAAATGGTCTGGATCAAGAGTTGTCAGTTTCTGTAGCTAATGCTCCATAAAAGAAATGGAAACTGATCCAATGGATTTGTTTGTGTTTGTGTCTGTGCACATGCGTGCAGTGGTGGGGAGAAGGGTATGTAGGTGCGTAAGTGAATGACTCTCTTAATTACACTGGTAACCTGAAAGTCCTTTCTTACTGCTATTTTGAAGCAGATTACTTAAAATAGGAAGCATAAACCTTCTAACTTGCACTTCATGAACAGAGAAAAGAGAAATAACACAAAATACTGAAGCAAATCCAGCAAAATACCATGGAGAAGACTGAAGCATAAAGTATGTAACATGCAAATACAGGTTGAGATAAACAGGCTGTCCAGGCTGGAGGAGAGAAGGCAAAGGTGGATGTTTATTTCAGTTCTATGATACAGAGTCACTGTCCTCTGAGAGGAGCACAGAGAAAGGACAAGAGGCTATAGCCACAGGTTCAAGTATAAGGCAAAAAACCCTTCACAGTGAGTGTAGTTAAACACTGGAGCAGGTCACAGACATAGACAATCTCTGTCCTTAGGGGCAGTCACAATTCAGCTGAACAAAACTCTTAGCAGCCTAATGGAACTTCAAGATTTGCTGTCCTCTGAGCAGGAGGCTGTGCCAGATGACTTCAGAGTTCTCTTTCAACCTTATTTTTCTATGATTAAAGTACAAAAATGTTTTCTATAGTAAGAATAAACAAAGTCCTGGTACATGCAAATCTAGCCTTCTCCTCCATTGTGTTCATATGTTTAGTATTCATATGCTGTAAAGGATGAGACAAAGAGGATATGTCTACAAGGATTTAGTTGTCAATACCTACAGCTAGACAAATTCTGAGGGCACATAATAACTGTACACTTGGTACAAATGGCCTTAAAAGCTGTTGGATGGAACAAGTTAATATCTCCCTCTCGTTAGAAAAAGGTACCCTGGATTTACCTCTTACCTTAATTCAGAATACTGCATGTTCTAAACATTTGTCAATAGTCTTAAGCACTTCTTTTTTTAAAGTCTGCATATATCAGTTGAAGACCTAACTTCATATTACATGGGGAAAATATGATAGCAACAGCACAAAAAAGTGACATAAAGGGAGACTAAACTGTAAAATTTTACTATTATATCTTTATAACTATTTTCAGATTTGCATACAACTGCATGTTTCAAAAGAATTTTCTAAGTAAGCGGTGAAATTTCTGATTTACTGAGGTGATCGACAAAGTATGAATGTGATTTTTAAGTCTGATACCTCTGTGACACTTCTTTCCTGCTTTTAAAGTTATGATTATATTCTGAGCAACCTAAATTATGCATAACTTAACTGCAATGAGTAATAGTAACTAATTAATCTAGATTGTTCTACTATAGCAGGGGTGCCAAACTCATGGCCCGCGGGCCGAACCTGGCCCTCCACCTTCTTTTATTTAGCCCAGCATCTTGTTTCTACCCACCAGCAACGTCGAGCTCCTGGCCCCAACGCTCTTGTCAGTGTGCTTGTCACATGTGCTGTGCGTGTGATGCGCGTTACACTGCAGGAGCAGGAGCAGGGGAACAGCAGCAGCCACGAGTTTGACACTCCTGCACTACATTAATAGAAATGCTCTCAAGGAAGAGAGATGCCCTAGCTTGATCGTATTAGAGCAAGTCTAAGCATATTTTAACTTTTTTATTTTTAAATCAAATAACCAAAAAGAATTGTGCAAGAATTGTGCAAAAATGGAATCACAATGTTTCCTTTAATTTATTTACAGAGAGATCTGTCTTATTTTTAAATACTCTATGAGAATATAGTATATTGATTTTGCATTTGGCTTCCACCCCTGTGTTATTTTGTCTTACTTTAAATCTCTTTGTATTGATATCACTATTAAAAATGCATCAGAGCTAGAAAAATATCATAAAATGACTGTGTTGCTGAACAGAATCAAAAATAACTCCAATTTTCTGTCATCACACTAAACTGAATAAGAAAAATTTAAGTTTGAATTCTGATAGTTGAAATGGTCAATTGAAAAAGCAAACCCTTCTTAAGATACAAGAGAGAGGAGGAAAATTACTAGATAGATACTGTATGATGGGATATTCTCTTCTAAACCCACTGTGTTATTACTCCTAAATGATAGCTGCAAGCAGCATTGAAAGGAATTCCATTCAGTTTGTTATAAAGATTGCAATGATGTGTAAAATAATCTCTTTTTTATGTAAGATTAGTAGTGCAAAGTAAAAACACCTTAAACCAATGGAGTGGACATATTTCCTTCTGCAATATAGTAATTCAGAAAACCGTATTTCAAATTAAATATTAGATTTTTATGTCTATCAAGGAACCATTAAATATCCTATTTAAACCACCTAAAGGCATTTTGAGTGACAATTGTCATTATTAATATCACTGGCTCCTTGTGTTCATTCACATTTACGCTCCGTGTTAAATGAGATGACAGAATGCTAACAAAGTGTATCCTAAACAATCTTAGTGAATATGACATAAGTGAGTTTCAAAGTGTATCACAATTATAAACCCCCCAAAAATATTGACTAGGATTTTAAATAATTATTCTGTGGTTAGAATCTATTGAAATATTTTAATAGTTAATCTTCATAAATTAAAAAATATTGCACTATGTATTGGGTTGTTAGTCCAAAGTACCTGAACATCACTGCTGCAGGAGGATTTAGAACATTTTCCCTAACCTGGTAAGGACAAGAACAAGAGTTTCTTCTTCAGGATAGAGAGATATTATCAATATTGTCTTTCATAGTGGGGGAGAGGAGGGAGAAAAAGAGAGAGAGAGAAGTGGTGTGTGGTTCAACCAGCTGAAGACAATGGTGGAAGAATGAGAGGCAAAACCAATGGAACAGAAGCCACCACTCTATCCAATATCCATTCAGAAAAAGGACCAACTGAGAGAAAAGAGCAACAAATAATCTTGACCAACAAGAAAGCAGACTTTCCTCTCCTCCCCCAAAACCAATAAACATAAACCAAAACAGTTACAAGGAATGAGACTTCCTGGCATAAGATAATGTCTTATTATAAGCTATACAAAGATAGAGAAATGCAAAGATTACCTTCCTTAAAAGCAAGACATAGATCTACTTTTTTTGACTGTTAATCTTCTGGCTTCATTCTTAGCCTCCTTACCCTCAGGGTTTGATTTAATATTCCAAATCTTTCACCCTGGTCCAGTTGGAAAGGAAAAAAAGCCATTGAGTTTCACGTAAAATGGAAGAAAAAAGAGAGGTTTGTTGTTTTTTTCTTAAATTGCTGGACAGTCGAAAAATATTAAGAAAATAATGTTCAAGATTCAGGATAAAGTAGTTACTCAAAGCTTGGGGGTTGAGAGGGAACTTTGATCTGTGGGAGAGCTGTGGTTATTGCTTCTGGAGTTGTACACATACCTTCCAGTAGTTTCTCTGTTTTCTAATTCCACAAATTATAAGGATAATATTGGTGTTGCTACATGACTTCAGTACCAAGACTAAATGTGAAGACTATTAGACAGGAAAGTACATGTGTCTGCAAAGTTTCAATTTACTAAACACTGAAACATCTCGCAAAGAAGCGAATATGAAATGTTGACTGACTTTATTCTTTTTCTTCTTTAAATATATAGCATATTAAAGCGCAAAACAGATTATTTTTTTCCTAAATAGAAAATATATATCTTTTAATAGAACTGAAGTAATTTTGCTGTTTTACTAAAGGAAAATACATAATGTAGTCAAACAAAACAACAATTAGCATAACATATAATAGCATAACTGAGGGGACGGGGATGAAACACAATAATTATTGGCAGTATTTGAGAGTTTTCTGAGGCACTTTTAAAGATATTAATTTAAATCACTAGAAAATCACTAGTTCTATCAAGACCTATGGGCTATTCCAATGAACATATGGAGTGGTGTTCAGCATAGGCATTCTAATCTCATTGGGTTTTAGGCACAAATACCATATGGAAGAACCATATTGTGCTTAATCTCCTGAGTGTGATAGTAGGTAAAACCTTCACCCTATTACACAGTCTAATGTAACCAGACAGAGTAGAATCAAAACATATGCCAAGATTCTGCAAGTGTTTCAGAAATGCCTTTCTCTGAAGTTGCTGGTGATCTTGGAGAGTATTCTCTTTTAATTAAAAAACAGATAAAAAAGAAAAACTGTTTTCACAATTTATAGTAGCTGTTAAGCAATTTAGGGAACAATATGTGCGTTCCTTCTCATGCTATACTGTCTCACTTTTTGTCTAATCAGATAATATACACCTCACAGCACAGGAGGCTATAAAGTTAGAGTATGCATGATTTAATTCAATCACAAATTTTAGACACAGATGGAGTTTTTCAATAAATTGTCAGGTGTTTTGAATAACTTCTGATTAAAATTATTTTATTCATAGCAGTAGTTGGGTAGAAGCCTGTTGCAATCTGTATATATACAAAAGTAGTCACCACAAATTTTGGAGATTAAGAAATCAAAACATTGACACAGATTATTAATATCACAATTAAGCACAGGAATGATAACACAAACCTAAGTTCTGGACCATATGCACTCACTGGTGATCAATTATTTATATACAGAGGATTGTAGCTTTAAAATATCTTTTTTTGTCTTTTGTCTTTTAAAACATATCACAGAAGTAAGTTTACCTAGTAAACATTAAGTGTTTTTATGTAAGTGGCCTTTACGCAAGCCTAGTTTGAAAAATTCAGCATATACGTATAGTGTTGTTGGGTCATGTATATGAGGTTTTCGGATGATTTCTTTACGGTAAAGTTAACAACCTGGGGAGAATATAAGAGAAGTTCTTGTGTTTTTCACATCCAGTAGAGCAAACTCTGGATTTCTTAACCTGTTTCTTTCAGCTATCAAAGGTGTAGTGATGACATTCAGAACAACATCACTGGATATGAATTAGGAGCACTTTTGTCACCATCACACTGTCTCTGCCATACTCCAATATTTGGCTATTAGGCTGTTAATATGTTTTTTGGACCTATGCTGACAATACATTAAGAAAATACCTTCCACAGCCATAACACTCTATACTTATCTCTTAGACTTCTAGAATACTCAGATAAGATACAGTAAAAGTAAGAACATCAACACTGAAATTTGAAACCTCTTGATATAAGAAATCTGTAGACCCACAAGGTAACTTCTTATGAGGCAGAAGTGAAAGAAAAAGATTACATAGCCTTGCAGGAAAGGGAAAAAGTCAAGAAGGCCACAAAAAGAGACAAAATGAGACTATTTTTCGTCAAGTTTTTCAATAAATGTGAATGTCAATCCATAATGCTGTGCACAAAAAAAAGTATATTCCAGATCTTCTATTTCTTTACACAACTTTTTAAAAAAGCTTGTACAATTGCAGTTTCGAGCAGAAGTAGCTCTTTTTTCTTCTTTTGCTGCTTGATCAGCATAGAATCATATTGGTTTCTCTTTCCCCCTGAATAGGCTGAGGTACTATGTATGTGTTTGATAATGTCTTCCTGGATCTGTTTGGCTCAGTTATCTCAAGAATTTCTAGTTTGAAAGGATTCATTTTCATTAGTTTATTGTATGTCATGCACTGTACCTGCTATCCAAGGGTTGATGGAATGATGAATGTTGCAAAATTATCTGACTGTATATTTTCTTTTTTTCATAACCTTCTCTTTTTTTTCACTTTCCATCTGCAATTTCCCAGTTTGCCAAGTCGAGTAAGTGCCAAAAAAACCAGAGGATTTTTCTCTTGTTTAACTTCTCTTCCTGTCCTGTTTGCAAGATTCTACTATTCTTTTTCAACTTCTGGGCAGTCAGACAGCTACTGCTACTACTTGACAACACTTACTAATTGTGTCAAATATTCAATACTCCAAGCCCACAAATGGGAAAGAAAAAATTTTGGTATCAAAGAGTGTTAAAAGATTATAGGGCAAGCTGGCTGGCCAATCATAAAGGAAAATATTTCATATGAAGTAGTCTTGTACAACTGAGGATTATGAATCATATGTCACTGCTTCTTGATTTTATTTTGATTATACCAGATGCTTTTGTAGTCTTTCCATTGTTCCAGACTTAAAATATTCCTGATCTTCAAAATATTCCTGATCTTCTCTTCTTTTCCCAAAGTTTATTTCATTATCATCCTTCAGTGCTTTCATGTTCTTAAGGAGTCTGTTTCCTTTTTGTTTCTGTTTTCCTGACATATCTCTACCTTACGCAATTTATTTTTCACTCTATACTTTACTTAAACATTTCTCAAGAACGTGAACAAACATTTTTTTCTGATGTGTTTGGGAGTGTCTTGATAGAGGACACTGTGAACTATTTCCTTATAGTTAGCTGGAACTATCTGAAGGTAAATATATTAGTCAAATATTGCATCAATTTTTGTTTTCCCTAACCCATCAAATATCCAGAGACCATAAATAACTGCCTTTATGTGTGTATGTGTGTCTGTGTGAGAGAGAACATGTGCACATGTATACATGCAGATCTGTGTGATATGTCTACTAGTGAAACAACAGCAGCAAGTCCTAAGAAATACTGAACAGAAAGGAAGAAGAAATACTGGAGTTTGCTACTATATTCTGAAATTGGGAAATAATGACCAAAAAAAATTCTCCCATGTGTATTCAAAGAAACGAGTCACCTCCTTGAAGATTAGATTTTCAGCTATTCCAAACCTCTGTGAAGTCCTAAAACTGTTTCCCATTTTTCCAGACTGTTTACTTTTCTCAGTTAATAATAATATATATTCATGTCTCTTGCCTAGCAGCAACGTTACCTTGTCCTTTGATCCTGTCTTGTGTTAAACTCTGATTTTTGTCAATATTTAAAATGAGAACCGTCCTCTAATATAACACACTGTGATTCTGGTGAATCAGGATTGTTCTTTCTGAGTCAGAACTGACTCAGCACAGTGGATCTATTTAACTTTACTGTGCTGATCCTGCAGCTTGGCAGCCAATCAAGTTAAATGAATGGGGGGGAGGGGGGGAAGAAAAGAAAAAGGAAAGAAAAGAAAAGAAAAGAAAAGAAAAGAAAAGAAAAGAAAAGAAAAGAAAAGAAAAGAAAAGAAAAGAAAAGAAAAGAAAAGAAAAGAAAAGAAAAGAAAAGAAAAGAAAAGAAAAGAAAAGAAGAAAACTTTGATGACTTTTGTTTCAGATTCAATGTTAGGGGAAATTGCTGATAAAGGTGCTTCCTGTCAAAGAACTCATTAGTTCAGGGTCCCATCTATTTATGGACATTAAAGATGTGAGAAGGCTTTTGGTTTTGTATTTATTTTCTCACCGAAATTAAAATTAAATACAAAATTTCATTGCATTGCAAGTATGTTTTAGTTCTCCTCTATGTCAATGGTACTCTAATCCTATATTATTAATTATTATGATTTTATAAATGGAAATTGCAACATATATATTCCAACATTTCCTGATCAAACTTAATGTTTTATAAGTTTTCATTTATACAGGCTTAATAATTTATCATTATATTTGCATGTATAAAAGGCAAACACACCAACAAGTTGCTAAGTTCTAAAAGTTTGTTTTCACCATCAACTAGGGGGTTCCTTATTTCATGTATGTGTAAAATGCAGTTAATTTTTCTCAAATATATATGATGAAATCTACTGTTCTGCTGTTATTTAGGAGGCCAGTGCCTTTTGAAAATGTATAATACAGCTAAAATCTGTGGTCCATGATATCCGTGTATGTGTACTAATGAGCTTTACAACTCACCTACAAAACTGAGGCTCATATAACAGGCACATAGACACAGAATAAACTACTTTCCCTAATATACTATTCATGTAAAACCTATCACCACTTTTCAAACTCAATTTTCTATTTCTTGGGAGGTCATTCCTGTAATAGAAGACATCAGTGTTTTACCTTTAGTCAGTCTGGTAGACATGACATGGTATTGTCTAAGCAAATATCTTTTGAGTAGACTTTTTATGATTAAAAAATATATATATAATGAAATTTCTTCATGAAAAGCAAGCAAGAAAAAAAATTATTTTCACATTACTTGGGTGGGAGGTTTTTTGTTTGCTCCCAAAATGGAGGAAGAAAGAGAAAATTTTTTCACTTGCAGAAATGCATGTGAACATCATTACCTAGTGGCCCCGTAATCTATTAATTAACATTGCATAAAGCCTTGAATACATACTGAGAGAGAAGTGTTTAAACAAAGAAACAAGAAAATCCAGAAAAGGTGTTTTAATTCAAATAACAAACTGTGTCCTTTGGATTCTCACCTGGGTTCTTCTTAAATATTGCGTAATCATTTCATGGACAGAAAGATTTACATCCTCAAAATAGCCTGGTCTCAACAATTTCTGTTTTCTCAGGTCATTTCCATGTGATTTTTTTGTGAACTTATTTGCAAAGAATGTAGCTCTACTCTAGTACACAAAAACACATTCCTGAACCATCATAGGAAGAGGAGACAATTATATCAGAATGTGATGTTTACCTTTACAAATGATGTGCAAAAAAATAATATTTTAGATTAAACTGGATGGTAGTTGTGTGTCTTATGCAAGCATTGCTTCAGTCAGTTTTGACCTCAGAAAAAGGAGTGAAAGGTCACATTATTAATCCATAGACTGTCTCCATTCATGCTGTGCACCCTTCTTTTTGGTTCCAATTGAATGTAATATTCTTTTAAATGGAGTTATCGATGAGTTTTGAAATTAGATTTTGGAACAAAATATCCAGTTGCATTTGCAATGTGTATCTAAGTATATTTATCAATATACTGTGATAGATTTGATTTTGCAAGTGAAAGAAAGAAGTGCTTTATGAATCTTTCTATCACACAGCTATGAATGAAGATTGATTTCAGGAATGAGCTTTACATAAACATTTTTTCATCAGAAAAAAAAAGACTAGAATGTCAGTGAGCATCTGAGTGTCTTAAAAGTGCCACAAATATCTCTTACTGATGTTTACTTATTATATTTGTCATGAAGATTAACCTGACAATTCTGCTGATAATAAAAATATCGGGTATTGAAGTACAGTAGAGGATGAAAACTCTGCATGGGCTTTTTTAGTTTTTTATTTTATTCATGTTTTTCCTTGCCAAATTTAATGTGTATCATCTTCTTCTTTCTCAATGACTTAATAAAGTCAATGAGATTTCAAAGTTTAAAAAGTTATTATAGTTCCAAAATTTTTTACATCTCCGCCAATTATGAAAATAATTTTAGATCTCAGAAATTCTGTTGTTCTGAAGATTTGATTTTCTCAAGAATTGAACCTATGCAACATTAGACTGGTTTTACATATTAAAGACTCATCAGTTTCCCTAAGTCTTTAAGTAAATGCCAGAGTCAAGCAGAACTCTCCTTAACTCTAATTTGTGAATGAAATCCCATGAAGTCAGACTGGTGAATGTCAGTAAGTGTTTCTGAAGATGTTTAAACAAATTCACATTTATTAAATGACCTTAAATCTATTTTTTAAATTTCATTTTTGCATTCTTCCAGGTCCAGATAACTTAAAATTATTTTACCTCTATTACTGCTATATATTGAACTGAAATATATATCACATTCAGTCAAAACCAGAGGAATTAATAATTGATATATATTAAAATAAAACAAGTATATGTTTATACATAAAATACATATAAACTATATACATATAAAATGTGTAATGTATATAAATAATATTTCTATGTAAAGATAAATAAAATATCTCTTAGAGGAACTCCTTGTAAATTCAAAACCATATTGCTAAGGAATAAATCAGAAGTTTTCTGTCTTTCCCATTCCTTTTACGTCACATAAGAGGAATGTTACAGTGCCTCTTCAATTATCCATTCATTGTTTTGTCTCATTTTTTCGTATAATGTTGGCTCAAAAGTCTTTCAGTAACTACCATCAAAATCAGAGCTGATCAATACATAATAAATATTCAATTTCTTCTTCTGGATCTATTGTGATAACATATAATTAGACATTTCTATTATTATTATTTTACACAGCTTCACGTTAAACATTGTGGAATATTTAAGTATTAATATTTCATTTATAATATTTCAGTTCTTGTAGCATTTAGATGGTCATACACCAGCCAGTTACAAATTCTTGATTACTTTGTCAGAAAACATACTTAAAGGTAGAAGAAAAGACTCTAAAAATGCTGCCAGTCTTGCATCTTTACAATTACTTCAGCTGATTCATAAAATAACACCAGTATTCCATTTTCTAATATTGTATTCCTGGAGCAGAAAACAGAAGAGAGGGAAGAAAAAAGTCGTAGCGGTGGAGAAGCTGTTAATTTGATGCCCTGGCAAGCAGGATCAACATCTTTCTGAGGATGAATGAAAAGAACACGCTGCAGATGCTGATGTACTTTCCCTTCTGACATGCCTACTGATAAGCAGCACATAATACCAACATGAAAATGTACAAAGTAAGAGAAGTTTTCTCTGAGCATGACTTCTATTACACCTGAGCAGCAATTAGGATAGCTTTCTGGGAAATAAGTTAATAGAAAACTAAATAGGCTGTGGTTTTGCATTATTGAGAAGTGATAACTGTTCCTGTAAATGTATATATTTCTTTGAAGAGTTTGGAAGGTGTTTTTGAAGAAGAGTTTGGAGGGGTGTTTAAAAAAATAAAAAGTTCTTTCCTATTAATTTACATATTTACATAATAAAGGTAGAGAAAATACAGGACAAAGTATCTTCCGGATCACATAAAACCTTAAAGTCAAATACTGAAGATGCAATTAAATTCAGAATGTCTTCCGTTTAACTGTCCTAGCTAGTAGGCTTCAATTATAAATTTTTCTTTTTCATTTCATTTTTAATTCATTTCCAGATTGTGACATCATTCCTTTGTCTTGTTAATATCTGGTATAGAAATGGTCAAGTTAAGAAATGTCATGCTACTATCCATCTGTCAGCTGTTTTGGATGAGTGACGTATCTGGAGTAGAATTTCCTTCTACTCTTTCTAGAAGATCACATAGAATTCCAATAGCTCATCGTTCAGTGGGATTGCTTAAAACACTGTTTCTAGTTGCCTACATGCTGTTCAGTCTGTTGAAAGATAATAAATACAGAAAAACCATAAAAGTATTTTCTCCTTGCCTTGAAAAACTCTTTCTACAAAGTGCTTCACAGCACACAGTATAAGCAATGCGAATTCTACAGCTAGAGCATACCATAGAACTGGGGAACTGCCAGTGGCCTTGGAGTTTGTGACCCTTGAGAATTTTTTAGAAAAAAAATGCACATCTGCATTCAGTGGAGCAGAGTAAAACTAGGGAGGAAAAACCGTGAGGCAGTGTCATTCTTTGGAATAAAATAAATAAAACTGTTGTAGCTGAAAAAGCTTTGAAGGAAACAGAACTTCTATGAAAATGTATAGTGTGGGGTACTGGGGTCGCAGAATCACAGCAGAACTCAGGCTGGAAGCGACTCCTAAAGATCATCTGATCCAATATTTTGTAGGAAAGGGAGCCCAGAAGAGATTACTTACAACCTCTTTAATTACACCTTGAAAACCTCCAGGGATGGTGACTCTACCCTGTCCTTGTGGTGGTTTTTCTAGTGATTATTCTCACTGACAATAATCTTTTCCTTGTATTGAGATGAAGCCTCTTCCAATGCAACTTGAAGTGGTTGTTCCTTGTCTTCTCCATGTGACCTCTTGTACAGACAAAGACTTCATCTTCTTTGTGGCTACCCTTTAAGTACTGGAATACTGTGATAAGTCCTCTCTGTGCCTTCTCTTCAGGAAGAAAAGATGAATTCTTCGGTCTTTCCTCATAGGGCAGATTCTCCACCCTTTGGATCATCTTTGTGACTCTTCATGATCTTATTCTGTCAAGGCCAGATCCAAAGGAATACTGCGATGGTTGAAAGTGCACTGCCTAATGTAGAATGAGATATTTCAGTACCTAACAAGCACAACACTTGAAGCGTGCCTTTTGTCCAGAATGCTTAACCCATAGAATCTCACTCCGTGCCATATCATCATTACGTGAGGATGGCTGAGTAGTGTGTTGACTCCCTGCAGAGAATATGGACTTATGTTGAAATTGATTGCCTGATTCCCTTAAGTACTTTTCAAAGAGCCTGCTGCAAGCATTTGCAAGGTCAAGGCCCTAGCCATTTCTCGAAACATAATCGTATTCTGATGTAGCTATTTTTTTGGCAAAAGTCATTAAAAAATGAGGATCTGAATTTTGGTGTCTTTTTTTAAAATAATAAGGTTTATAACAGTAATCCTCTTAAATATTTGAGGGTTTGCCAGCTTTTAACTAACGAGCTGGGTTATTAACAGCAACAGTCCTACAACACTCAGGGATGACACTAGGTCTGATGACATTGCACTGCTAGTGACCAGTTTACAAAGTGTGTTTCACAGTCAAACCAATGTTTAGAATTGCTTAAAACATGATAACTTGCCTCTTATTCCAAGCCCACAATTTTTAAAAATAAACAGCATTGTCTCATTCTTTTTATCTGTGATTAAAGGTTATGATTATTACCAGTGTAAGTTACCTGGCAGCATTTTTTAGTTTGTGGTTTGATCAGGTAAACTTGAAAAGAATATCAAGTATAAAAAAAAATAACTTTACCTTTAGCAATAAAAAAGAAACAGATCTGTCAGAAGGCTGTCTGGCTTCTCTTGATTCTTAATATGGAGTTTCTGACAACTATACAGATTTGCCTTAATTATTTATTCATTTCACTGAAACCATCTTCATCTGCTTTAAATTTCTAATAAGTCTATTTAAATAAAGAGAATCCTTTTTGAATGTTGATTTTACGTTTGAAAATCTTGAAGTTTCTGCATTCAGAAAGTGCAGGCGTGTGGCATGGTCTTTGGTGTAACGTCCCTTATTAATAACTGAGACAATTCCACAGAAACATGTATTAAAAGGCAGAACTCAGACCAGTCGCAATTTTAAAATTTAACTGGTGTAACTTAAATGTCTGCATGTCTATGGCTTATGCCACAACGTCAATAAGACACCCAAATACTGGTCAATGACACGATTTCACCTGAAGTCTAACCCTGGAGCCACTGGAATCACCATGATGGTTGCATCACGTTTACAAAAAAAAAAAAAAATAAAACAAAACAAGCACTTCAGTGCCTCCATATCTTCTTCCAGCTATGTTTACCTTCTGATATTTAACAGCATCAACCTACCTTGTCCAGACTGGTCAAGGTTCTGAGAAGACCAACTGTGTGAAAGCTCTTAATGATCATGCGGTCTTATCTATGGAGCAGTCACTAAAGTCTTCAGAAAATGGCTACTGTTTCAGGCATTGTATGAAATAATTTCAGAAAAAAGTTCTTGTTATCCTTTACCCATTAACTTGGATAGTTTCCTGGGAAGCATCAATATCCCTTTTTTGTCTGATTGAGAGCAAAAAATGTAACATGGATTACATTCTTGAAGGTGGAGTGAGTAAATAAATGGTTTTCCAAAGGAAATAATGCTTTATTTTGAAATAAATTTTTAGGCATTAACAGTCAGGGAGAGTGAGTCTTTAGTTGGAGGATGGTGCATTTGCTAGGTATTTGCCTTGAAGATTATAAAATTGAATAAATGTTGACTCCACGGCTTTGTTACTCATAACTTTCAGATTTCCATAGATATTTATCATACAGATTAAGTGTATATTAAGCACAATTATTATCAAAACCTGTCATTACCATTAATTAGTAATAAAAAAGTAACAAGATCTACCAGGACAAGTGTAGAATTTTACTAATTCATAGAATGTTTACTGGGTTGGCAAAACATGGTTCTTTTCACTTGCTATAGAGAATATGAGAGATCTTTATAAGCTGTAAGAGGATACGGTCTAAATGTTCCTCTTCTGGCCAAGACGTTGAAACAGCTGTGATACGATGCAAGTGCATGGAGGACTGCAATGAGTAACAGTAGCCTATTATATCTTGACTGAGCATGAAACAGTGTCATTGTTAGTTTTAAAATGCAGAAGTCCTTTCTTCTGAAAGAACAATTCAGTGAAGTCAATTGGCAATCATTATTTTGAGAACTGTTAGGATGTTCCAACTTTAGAGGTTTATTGTAAAATATTACATTGCAGAAATATGCATTACATATTATTGTAGTGATAATTCTGGGAACTCTAAGGAAAGTAAAAGAGAAAAAGAGAGGAGAAATATGACAAATTACTAAAATATATTATTAGATATCGTCTTGCCAGCAAACAGTAAAAAAAACCCCAAACCCGTGATACTGATTTTGTATGTTTCTATGGCAGAAACAAGAATTCCACCTGGTCAACAAAAGCCCCAAATGGATGCCTGTGATTTTTTTTTATGCCAGCATAGCTTATAGGGAAGGGGGCTTTGTTCTTGGCTTCACAGATGGTAAAAGAAAGAAAACTGAAGGCTCTGCAAGACATTTCAGAGAGACATGTCTGACAGGTGATCAAATCATTGAACGCTTCTCCCCTAAAAACAATGTTCAGATGTAGTCTAAGCATACACCCTGTGACAGCAGGAACATACTTTCCTCTGTGTTGACATTCATTTTAATAACAGAAAATGTAAGCAGAATTGCTGGCAATGACAACAACAAAAAACTATATGCCTTCATGTTTACTATGCAGAACTTGCATCAATTAATATATTTCTTTATGTGGGGATGACTATTTTAATAGGAAACTTGTAACTTTTGTTAGCATATGAAAAAGTAGTTACTCAGATGTGGAAACACTGTGTAGTCTGTTTTAGAAGTAAATGGTCTTATTTAGTACAGGATTATAAATGCTGGTAAAAATGCTATTAATGGTGTTAACATGATGGCTTCCTTCTAAATCATGTCCTTGATATTCCAAGCTAAACACATAAACAATGTTTCAAGGCTCCTGTCAGTCAGAAGCACATTTCTGCAGAATATAAGCATATCTGTCACTCTGAGAGGTATATGGAATTTAAAAAAAAAAATAAATAAATAATGCAAAAACCATGTTCATTTTTAACTCTCCATTGTCCAAAAATGACTCAAAGAACCTTCACTATTTCATGAAAAATGTAATCTTAATCTCATAGTTCAAAAAAATATATTGCCAGAAAATATTTGCCTCTTACCTCTCACGGTCTAGGTTTGTTGCCTCACTTTATTTCATGTTCAATATGAAGAATCACAAGTGACATATAACCTATCATATATTCTCAGTACACCTACTGTAAATTTACAGAAGCTATTAGTGACAAACCCATTAATGTGAACAGTTAACCAGTAGTGACTTTTTATACTGTGTTGAAAAGTCCACAGCACGAATTATGAGTGTTTACTTTCTTCATCCAATGACACAAAATATTTTATTCATCACTTTAAACAGAGCAAACTGAAATTTTTTTGGAGAGTGGGAATTAATTCTCAAGAATGTGGGACTAGCATAAACACTAACAAAACAAAGCTGTACCAGCCAACTTGTATATTTGCAAAACCGTACATTTTGTTGTAAATTAACATCCATTACAACGAAAAAATGTGAGTGTAGGCCAGCTGAGGATTTGGTCTTTCATGTACTCTCCAAAATGGTTCTGTAATACGGCACTTCTGTAAAAAAATTGGTAGTATGTCTTTTTGGAGGAGATTCTGTATATCCAAGACGAGACAAGAAATCAGTTCTCTTGTTTTTCTCTAATACAAATCAAGTGATTTGCATGAAAACTACTAGTTTTACTAGGTTTCATGATCCTTTGTACGGAATTAGTTTCTGCACTATTTGGTGTGTTTTCCTTAAAACGAATTTCCATAAAGATATTGAGGTGAAATCTACAGTGCATCTGAAAACCGTAAAAGACATGACAGTATAATTGAAAACTCAGATTTTAATATTGTCTCATAAAAATATAACACATATAGTGACTCAAGATAAATGTGCGTGTATTCCAGTGTCTTTTTCCCAGCTTTGGTCATTAGCAATAGTGTAAGGACTAAGAATAAACACAGAGAATGATTCTGGAATTCCCCTCCTGGTTTCTTTTATTCCTTGTTTTTTTTCTGAAGAACAGAAAAGAATATTTCAAAGGATAATGTTCATTGTTCATTCAACATAAATAATTAATTAGTAAACATACACAAACGTGTGCCTCCTCTTAGGTAGGGAAATTCCAATAATCTAGCAAATACGCAGCAGATTATCTATTTATTTAGAAGATATCAAATTTAAAATTATACTCACTTTATCAGCTCAGTTAAACAGAAAGCTTTGAAAAAAACTTTCTAGGAAACATTTTTTTTTCTTTTTTTTTCTTCCTCTTCCATGGGGTGTTTTATTCTGTGATGCAAAGGAGAAACAGCTTTTGCATTTGTCCAGATGGAATCATGATGTTCCAGTTCCCGCCCATCTCACATAAATAAATATACCAATATAACCAATGCGGTGGAAGGAGGAAAAGTCATACAGCTTCAAGTACTTCCATTCAGTGCTTTTTCTTTTTATCTCACATAAATAAATATACCAATATAACCAATGCGGTGGAAGGAGGAAAAGTCATACAGCTTCAAGTACTTCCATTCAGTGCTTTTTCTTTTTATCTCACATAAATAAATATACCAATATAACCAATGCGGTGGAAGGAGGAAAAGTCATACAGCTTCAAGTACTTCCATTCAGTGCTTTTTCTTTAGCTGGGCCTACAGCAAAAATCATATGCTTGAGAATACGACCTAAACAATGCACCTAAGCACTGCTCCATTTCTCCGTCCTTGTTGTGTTTTGGCCTGGCAGAGCTGAAAAATTCCGGAAGTTTCTTACTGCAGTCCGGATGTATGAAGGGGGCAGATAATCACTCCATTCCCCTTCTCTTCACATTTGGTTTATGTGAGCTCTAATACTCTAAGTAGAAAATTGATTTTTATGTTTTTCTAGAGTTGCTTTTTCTACTATAAAGCAAGTCACATTTGAATGTTTAGAAATACTTATTAGTTGGCACTATTTGAAGAAGAGATCTGTGGGAACTTACTGAAATAATTAAAATTCACTCCACATTTTCCATCATATCACTAGTAAAGATTTAATCTGACATTAGATTTATAATGTAAATCTTAAAAATATAATTTCATTGTGACACAGCTTTTCTAAAAGGTTTTCTAGGTGAGTCACTGAAAAAAGACAAGACAATAATACACCTTGCTTGACAGTAGTGTGTAAGGACAGTAAGAAAAAAAGTTATTTAACGTATATGTGAAGGGAAAATATGTTATGTGATCTTTTATATTGTCACAACTATGTCTGCCTCTAGAAAATACGCCAGATCCTCTCCGTTTTGTTGGGTCAAATCTCTTTAGAAAACAGATGAAAACTTTATATGAACGATTTTATATAAAACTTTCTCTTTTAGTCATTAGAAACAATTGAAACAATTGAAAATTATCACTCTTCTCTGTTGGGAGAAAAGGAATCTCTTGATATTACCAGATTACAACAGTTTCTTAGTGGTTTATACCCTTATGGTTTTCCCATTCCAACTTATGTATTTCTCTCTACTAAGGCTGATTGATCTCTTCTAATTATCTCGTGTTTTCTCTACCTTGATATAATCACTTTTATGATTGGACTTCAGGAGCACTGCAAATGAAATGGGAAAAAATCCTCAGGGGCAGTCTTGTTACCACATCCCCAAATCATCATCGATAATGGCTGAAGATAAGTTTCTTCCCTAGTATTTTTAATTCTTTTGTAAAATGCAGGAAACAGAGGCCATTTTGAAAAATGGTAAATATCACTGGCACTATGGCAAAGACTATGTACACCACTGACAGCAACTTAGTGAAATACAATCTGATTTTCTGATCTGACTTTAATAAATGTAAAATATAACAACAACAAAATAAGCAGAAAAAAAACAAGTATTTTTTTCCTTTAAGAGGCCAAAACCTTTGTGAAACCTTCGATAAAAGTCTTCTTAAAGTTCACAGTCTAGGCAAATATCCAACATAAATTAATAAATTTAGTTGAAAATTGATGAAGAGGTGGAAACTCTGCTACAACTAACAGAAAATTAATTAATTTTTAAATATAGAGTGTTTTCATAGTTTAAAATCATGTAACCTAATTTCCTGCAGTGCTAGAAATGGAAGTTTCACAAGAAAGGATTATCAACTACCCAATAAATGCCTGACTACTTCCCAGTTAGAAGGTTACTTCATATTTTGTCATTCTAGATAAACATATATAGATGTGTGATGTGTTATATTGTTACAAAATATGCTTTATTATGTTACCATATTATAAGAATACGCTAGCAAAAGAAAATACATGCTGATATGTGTATTTGACTCTTAATTATTTTCAAGATAATTCCATATATGAAGGATGTAATTTTTTTCCCAGTTGATTATTGTACAGAAACGTATTTGATTTTAATTTGTAAACTTATAAATCTGGATATCTAGATGGCAACAATCGAGTAGAGTAAAAATATGCATTGAGCTATAAAGGAACCCTATAGTTTGCTGGTTGCAAGTGGAATATGGCAAAAATAAATAAAAGTGTCATTATATAACACAAAGTTAAAAAATATAGAACTATTCGAAAGGATGAGAAATAATAATTGTAAATGTATATTAATTATAATACTATATAATTTTATGGAAAAATACGTAGTGATTGTACATGTACATATGATGCGTATATAGCATATGCATATATATGCACGCATACATACACACATACATACATAAAACATTTCAAGAACATGGTTTTTCCTGACAATACATTTTTCCTGTTTCAAAGAAATGGAATAGCACTAGTTTCTAATATCACCAAATGAATCTATGGAATATTCGACATGATGGTTGTCATTCCTGCTGTTACCTCACATCAAAGACAGATGTCTACAAGTATGTCTATATCATGACACACAAAGACTTTGTTAACAGCGCGCTATCTATACTGTGAAGTTGAACACCTGAAAATCAAGGAATGCAGGCAGTAAGGGCCTACCATACCTTCAATCTTTTCTCTTTCTGTCACACACATACCCTGCAACAGATCCTAATTATGCTATCATATACTACTTTTCAATTGAGCCTTTCCTCCATTAATGCAGATACCAGATGGCATTCGTTTATTAGCACCTACTCATTATTTTCTTTCTCTACGTCAATCAAAACGCGGTCCTAGGCCCTAGGAATTTCTTATTGCATATTCTGCTCTGAAGACAGTATTATGAATTTTCACCTAATCTTTTTTCGAAGTTGTATTGATGGCACACCCAAAATATTAATAATGTTTGCTTTCACACAATGTGAACAAAAATTGAAGCAAAACCCAAAAAGGTAAAAATATTTATTTTTCCTGAATTTCTCATCTGAAATGACAGGTTTTGAACATCATGTAAGGCATTACACATTTAAAGGGCACTTCCTATAACCTCAGTCAAAATTCTGGGCCAGCTAGATGTCTACAAATAAGAAAACTCCCAACTTAGAAGTCCAGCACTCTAGAAAAAGTGATTAAGTAATTAAATATAAACCATTAAAATATTTATATAAATGATTTGCCCGTATCTCTCAGAATATATGAAATAGAGAGAAGGAAAGGATTCACTTCTGCAGACTAGTATTTATTTGCTTGGACCGTAACATCAACTTTCTTATTCTACATGTAATCTACTGTGAAAAAATTAGAATGTGATCATGTAAGCAGTAGTACAAACTTTGCATATGCATGTCCAACACTTGTTTGTTTTTTCTATCTATGCCATTAAAACTAATAAAAATTTCAGTAGTAATAGCTATAACAGCATTTAAACTAAATCATGGAGTTAGAAACACCACTCAATATTTCTTTAGGAAAGCAACTGTTGTAAATTAGACAGTGGGTAGGTTGTGGTATCTCCTGACATTTTACTGCTCAACTATGCTAAAGTAATAATGTTCCTTTAACATAGATGTCCCTGTATGTATTCTTAGTTAAAAAACCCCTCACTTTGAATTGCAACTCTAGCACACAGAGTCATACTTCTTCTATTTGCTTCTCCAGAAATACAGAAACATTCTTTACCTGTTGTTGACAATTTTTCCTGACTCTCTAATAAAACCTATTAATTTCTCTCATCTATTTATTTTTCTGTCTTTATTTAATTAAAACTCTTCCTTTCTACTTGCTAGACAGAATTTTTGTATTGATATTTACTTCACCCTAAGTGAAAGACAAGGGTTTTCTACTTTGCTGGAATATAATGAAATTCATAGCAACTGTTTTAGGACAGAAACAAAAATTGCCCTTGAAACATGGATTCTCTCAGTCATACCTGGGAGCCCTTGCCATTATATTAAAGCCAACTTATTGAGTTTCCTCTGTTCATCTCCTTGATGAATGCCTGTTTACACATGTGATTCATTCAGTTTGGATGTAAGCTTTGTGGTGTTAATCTTCCACAAAGTGGGAAAAGCTTGAAACCCAGGTTTAAACTCCATGTAACAATGTTTTCCTGTAAAGAATAGTACTGCCACTACCTCCACTTTTGGCTTCTCAGTGCAATATCTAGCTTTATCTGAATCACAGTGAGACATCTAGGAGTTCTTGTAATCTAAATTCCCTGAAATGTTATCTGGCATCTAAAGTAGGAATCAGTGGCATAAGTCTTAAATTACAGGGGAACAGGTGAACTGAAAAGATTTTACAATGTGAAATTTGATAAAAACTTGCAAATCGTCTTGTTAGAAATGGTAGTTTATGTTGAAATCTTAAACTGACTTTAGTGGATATACACAAAATGTCTTTTCTTATAGACTATAAGGTAGCACCAGAAAGTTCTTAACTTTTGAATTTGTAAAAAGGTATGTCATTTGCCAACCTAGATAGTTTGCACAGTTGATTTTTCCTGGCATTCAGAATTGTTAAAATTCGTGAATAATTCTGTAAAATTGAATTTCTTTTTACTTCTTACTGACTATAAATCTATCTAGAAATTCAAGAGTTTGGAGAGGGATTCATTTGCTTAAACACAGGTTTCCTAATACTATTTTTCAAGTCATCCTTTTTCACATCTGACAGCACAATGTGGTGTCTCAGCAAACATAAGACATCTCACATGGCAGTATGATGAGGCAGCTGAAAGCCATCCTTGGGAAGAAATTAATCTCATCTGAATGCAGTCTCCTACCACACAGACTTTGAGATTTCAGCTAGTCATTACAGGGTCATTTTCTAGTCAATGGAGAGCAATAAGTATTTCAAGAGTCTAATTTATCTGATTGAATGTATATATCTACTCTAGGATGAGATGAACCGTGCCTTAAAGGTATCTTTTAAATATAAAGGTATCTAACATGATTAGCTGAGATTTGGACGTCTATATTGTAGACATCGCTATTCACTCAGATGAATAGGACTCATGTCAGCAGAAGTGAAGGAATTTCCTGGCAAAATGAGTCTCTAAAGTTGAAGTATCTAAATATCTTTCTCAGTTTGGCACAGAGGCTTCCAGGTTTCCTGATGTTTCAAAATCCACAGCTTAGAGTTAGTATCTGTGTTGACTACTTTGCAATTCCGAACTCATGGATGAGTTGACAGCCCAGGTGACCAGTCCTTCCCAACCTAATAATATAGCTACGCTGAAGTCAGGCACGCTGAAGAGTCATGCAAACTCAAGCAAACTTCCACTTGGGATAGAAGTAGCTTCGAAGAATTGCTCTTAAGCTCTGTATTCTGAAATGAATTGCTGACAGAAATCAATGCTATCCTTGTTAACCTCACAGGTGTTCACTGAATTCAATAATATGTGACTCAACATAGAATAAAACACACCATGAATTGGATGGCACATGGAAAGGTGTAACAGGAGTTTAATGGAGGGAAATACACAAATACACCAATATCTTCCGGTGGGAAGATGGAATTCACTCACTTCTTATTGTTTAACTCTTAACTCAAACTGATGAGTTCATATATTTTTATTAAACAAATTTATGTATTAAACATGTGAGTCTGGACTTCTTTTTGTTGTTTGTTATTGTTCTACTGTATATGCATAGACTGAAATACAGGTTTGAAAATAGTACTTGGGAATTCAAATATCATATCAAGGATACACACAGGGTAGATGATATTTCAGCATTCCTCATGGGTTAAAGGAACAAAACACAACTCAGAAAAATGTTCTCCAAAATGTAATGAAAAAAGGCTGATCAATATATTTCTAGTGCTGTTTGTGAATACATAACAAAGCCGCTTACCCAGAAGAAACAGCAGAAACAGCAGACTGAAATATCATTTCAAAGTTGACCTTCTAGGTGGTGATCCAATGACATCCCATGTAGTACTAAATTCCAGTACTGTAGTATAGTAATTAGAATATCATAATAAAAACAAATTCTCGTTTTCTGTGTGTAAGATTGAGTCTGAAGAACAGTATTTGTCTCAACATTGCCATCAGAAACTTAGAGAGATACCAAGAAGCAAACACCCTGAGAGAAGAACTGCATGGTACAGTGAGTGCTGTGCTGCTCTCTGATACCTGGGACTGGTACAACTGACATAAGGCCGCACATCTGCTGTGATGGATTTCACCTGCTGCCTCAGCAAAGCTTGAACCTTCAGTGAACTTATCTTTATTATAATAGGAAAACACACCTCTTGGTCAAAAGCTACACGCTTTCTCCCCACCTCTGAGGCAAACTCCTCCCAAACCCACTCCTACTGGGCCTGTGCAGTTAAGTTTTGGCAAGCAAAGCGAAGGCAGATATTGGCAACAATCCAAGGGACAGAGGAGGAGCAAGGTGTGTTGCTTAGCATAAAAGACGACTCTTAAGCAACTGAGCTTGGAAAATCTTCCCCACCACGGATCACGATGTGGAAGGACCGGCGCGACGTTTCCTGGACCTAGAACCACAGGGACATCTTGGATCCGTGGTGGTAGTTACCTTTTCTTTCCTTTCCATCACTCTTTCTGTCTATCGCACGCCAGTTTACGGGCAGAACAATAAAGTTGCACCGTTTGATTGAAGCATAAACCCTTGGCATGTTCACCTTCATTTTTGTGCTTCGAGATCACAGCAAATGAACTATCCCACATCCACCGAGTGGACCGTGACACTGTGTCTAGTCAAGCTGTCTATAAAGGAATGGCTGCCCTTTTTAATGGTCAATTAAACACTTACGATTACATAGCCACAGATTCACAGCTTCCTTACAGAAGATACTTGAGGTTAGTATGGCATATAAATCAGCAAACATATTTTAAACAAGTAAATGACTAGATATTAGTAATAAGCAGACTGAAAATATCATGAAAGCAATTAAAAATATTTATAGGCTACGTTTCATGAAATCAAAATAATGCTCATTTTTTCAGGAGATGACTATTTACTGTAAATAATACAGTTAACAGCATACATTCATCATAACTTGCATTAATTAGATTTTTTCTTTACGTTAGGATTTATGAAGCAGTTTTAAGTACCAATGTCAACAACAGTTAACATGATTAAAACTGCATTCCTAATAAGAATTTTATCCCAACTTGTATTAATGTTTATTTAAAAATGCTTCTGTTCTGTGTAGCCATCTGTTTCTCACTAGTTATAGTACCTGAGCTCTACAAACATAGGACCCAAGGGAGATTTTCACCTATTTTTTCTTGGTGCTATTGCAGGCATTCACTACTTCATTCAAAAGAAATATGGCATCTGAAGTTAAGAAGTTGTAGTCAACAGGAAAATGTTTGCAAACTTTTAAAACTTAAACTCCTTGACAAGCCCTCTAATTTTGTTCGTATAATTGCTGGCGGCAAATTTGAATTTTTTTATTTTCTGGCATCATTATAGGCAGTCAAAACCAGTCATGTGTCTGTATTTATGTTAAAAAATACACCTGCTTTGCAAATAACTTTTCTTTAAATATGTGACTTTAAAATCACCTTTTGAAGAATATTAAAATCAATTAAATATAAGTAAACTCTCATTTTAAAAAAAAAAAGGAAATCAATTTCATGTCATTTTTTGATTGATTATTCTGTAATGGAGTGGTGTTTAATCTATGAATTTATTGCACATTATTCAACTTCTATAAAAACAGCATGTGAACTGGGTATGACATATCTCATAGTAAATGGACAGAAAATTTAGTTTTGCTTTTGAAGTCTTGGTTATAGCATGTGACCATCTGCTCATGATTTGGTGGGTCATTCCTGTTAAGTACAAAACTGTATTACTCTCTAATAAAGGTCAGGTTTTTAAGTAACAAGAGCTACAAAATTTCACATGCTGAAAAAGAATATATAGTATGTAGAGGCAAGGTTGTGTTTTACAGGTTTTGTCAATGGGGATTTTGCATAATAAGCAAATCAGGCTTGGCTGATACTACAATACACTGAAAAATATATATACATACTTCAATCACATTGAGACAGAATAGAGATACACATAGAAAGGCTTACACATAGCACTCACAATTTTGTCTGGATTGGACAATATATACAGTCCTTTGGTAGTTTATAACATGTCATGAATATGGATGAAGACTTTATAAGAACCGAATGACCTAGTGTCTTGGGAAAAATGCTTACTGAAATCTCCGAAGGAAGATACAAAGGAACCAGAAGTGAGGTATTAAATACCTGATTTCTTTACAACACATACAGTCAAAAATCAGAGTGCAGTAAAATCATTATGTCCCTAAAACCTAAAATAAGATTACACTAAGAAATATATTATCACATACACATTATTTAAGATACGGTGATATTGATGTGATAAATTAAAGAGCTTAATGACAAATTGCATTTAGCGTGCACTTTACATCATCTTACCTGCAGTCTGTCTCCTAATTGACTGCCACTGAGATTACTTTTGCTACTTTTAGATGCAAATACTTGAAGTCAGACGATAGCCATATTTAGCCTAACTTGCACAGGGAGAGCAGAGAACATTCCTCACTTGCTGGGTAGCTGTATCTGCATGGCTGGTGGAGGGGAAAAACAAGGCTGGCTCTTCATATCTAGTCTACACATAGGTATGGGATATTACAGAGCACCTGTTACTGGTCTGTCGGGATTTCCCTGATTCAGAACTGCTGAGTTTAAAACAGACTGGAGTCCATATTTGCAATCATGAAGAGTGCAGCGATGGAGAGCTGCATGAAGGCTAGGTCCAGTGTTAACCAGATGCCTCCATCACGCAAAATTATGTGTACATTCATTGTTATCAAAATACTTAATGTTATATAATAGAGAGTACAGCCAAGGCACAAGAAAAAATAGGAAAGTAAAATTCATCTTGCAAGTGAAAGGGACAATGGGAGTTTCATTTAAAAATAAGCAGAAATGAGAGTGACATATGAGGAAGAAAGGCCTTGAGCAACCTGACATAAAATTGAATTTGATCTGGCTTTGAGACATCCGCAGGTCTTTCCCTACATAAGCTAGCATTATGCTATGGAAGTGACGAGTAATAATATTTTCCACAAATACTAGCAAGAACCACTTTTATTGGGAATCTCTTGATTTTGCTTCTCACAGGCTCTGGAAATGTAGGATGGAAATCTTGTGAATCTATAGGGAATTTTTGTGAAAAATGAAAACTGTCATGCTTCTACTAACCTCAGAGCTCCCTTTGCTTGGCAGGCCTCCAAGACCTTTCTTATTTTATGCAATCTTTGGGGTAAAAAGGAGGCTGCCAGTTTCTGATTAAAGTCTCCCTTGGATGTTATCCTGGCTGGCAGACTATCTTAATTTTTTTTTTTCCTACAGGTTATTTAATATACTTTACTCTACAATTAGCCCACAGTGGCTTGCTAAATGCAGACACTCCTCTCATACTCTTTTGGTTGTATGTAGTCATACAAAGGGTGCAAGATTACAAACTAAGGTATCTATAATACTTTGCTGGAAGTTTTTTTTACTGAAGTTTTAATTCTAAAGCTGTCTTTTCAGATGTGTTCAGAGCTACTAGAACTAACAAGAAAAATTATATAAATAAATTGATCCAATTCTTTTAAAAATAGTCAGCATTTTAACTTAAAATTCAAGCACAGGAAAGAAATTGAAAAATATTTGCTATTAGCAAAAAAAAAGCTTGTAACATTAATGTGCCATTGCAAACTTGTTGACAGTGTTTATATAATGCTGTATCTGCCTTTAGATATTCTCATCTCTATTAGGAAGTTCATGAGAGCAGTATATTACTAGTTTGTATATTCCTTAGTAGTTATGACTACTTTCTGATTCCACCCTTTTCCATATCCCCAAACACATTCAATTCAAACTACAGCTTAATTATTCTTACTTAGAGAAGTCAGTTGTCCTTTAGAAATCTTGATTTTTTCATACAAGCTAGCAGAAGGTGTCAATTAGCCAGAGGAGGAGTTTACTTTCCCTATATTCACTAAATGAGTAAAGGGTTCAGATCAGAATCTTCCTATGGCCAGGTACGGCTCCAATAAGATCCAGAATACAAGAAATACGCCTCTTGTTAGTAGTGGCTCTTGCAGACCCAGGTACTGTGTGCTTTCAACGTGTGCAGCTGACTTTGGCTGAGTCCTGTCTTCGTCCTGTCTCTTACAATGTGTGTCAAGGGCATGAAAGTGTATGATGCACGATAAGGAGAAATTATTTAATTAATTCCACCATGTTTTGTGACATTATGGTACAGGACTATCTGACCGAGTACAAGAATAATTGATAAAGATGACTACATTCCCTAAAAGTTTCACAAACTGTAATAAAAAGCTGTGCTGTAAATCCAAAATGACTTGCAAAACTCAAGGGAAAAGTGAATATGATCTCTTCCCAGTTATTGTAGCAGAGACAATATAATTTTTGAACTTCATGACAGCTCTATTGCTTTTTTGTGCCGTGATTTGGCAGTGTATTATGGGTACCTCCATCCAGAAATGCTCTTTCATCCAAGACTGCAAAGTCAAGACTTTTCTTGTCATCCTTTTATGACATTGTAACTTGAAAAAGTCACAACACTAAATACAATGGAGAAAACGAATCAGAAAGCAGCATTATCTGAAGTATGTTTAATTTTGAGTGACTGAGTAACAAATGAGTCATTATAGCAAGGGCAACATGTTTGTATATACTTGGTTTTCGTGAAAATATTTACAAACAGACAGCATTTTACTTTTTTTTTATGAAATATTGCATATTGAAAATGAAATTCAGTTATTTGAAAGTTATCTCTTGGGTTTCAGAAACAGCTGAAGTGTAAGGAATTACAAAAAGAAGGAAGAGAGTGAAGCTTTTTGTAATGTTTTTTTGGGGATTCATCACACCTAAAATACATGCATCTGAAATATAACGTTAAGGTCTAAGCTAGCTACCATTGTCTTCGTTTATAGGTAGTGGACAGAATTAGTGCTTTCAGAAAGCAATTCATCTGATCTTTCCTAGATACCTCTCTTATGTGGTGCCTATCCCTTTCTATTGAGTATGCAACATAAGATAACTAGCCTAGATACGTATGTCTGCCACAGCTATTTATGACAGATGAGTTCACCACCTATATCACTTAAGTACAAACAGAACATAAACATGAGGCAGGAAGACAGCTTCTACCTTAGCGAAACTGCACCCCCAAAGTTAGATAAAAGATGACTGAAATATACAAACAAAAAAACATTGAAGAGCAATGTCACCCTTGGCGGTTTTCTCCGCATAGCAAGCATAGTACAGCTTCATTGGTGTCTTATGTAGTTCTAATTAAAGAGATTTCTAGGAAGGCAGTGATGTAGGTTTACAGGTGTTTCTACCAAAAGTATCAAAGCAAACATTAAGAACATTTATCTGACCACTTAACAAATGAATTCAGACATATTGCTGCATGAAAATGATCTTGTCTCAGAACTGATACCCAGAAAGATTATAGATAGGCCAAATATGTGTACCTGTAAGGAGGTTCAGGTCAAAGACAACAATCAATTTCTGGACCTGAAGGATCTTTATGGCTAAAATAAGGCAGAAGAGAGACCTAGAAAGTAACACTTCCCTCACAGTCAAATTGAACCTGAGCTGCTGATGAGTTTGCCGCAAGGAGATGCAAGAATTCTAAACTCAAAACTTTCAGAATGATCCAAGATGAACATTTCAGTGAAAAACTTGATGAATATTACAGTTTCATAGTGGAGTTTAATTACTAGTTATTCAAAGAAATGATAACAGCAAAATTTAGTTATTGATGTTTTCATGGTTGATTAGACTTAGAAATGTTAAGTACACAATTAAACTTTACATGAGATGGTAGATTATTTATGAAATCTTCGTTAAAGCGTCTTTGCTTTATTAAGCTGAAAAAATAAAGAGCCAGATGATAAATATGATGTATGTTTTAGTTATCAACAAGCTTGTACACAAAAAATAATTGAAGTTCTAAAGTATGACTGGATTGACCTTATTCAATCATAGTAAATATTATTCTTCCAAAATGTGAACTGCTTCCATAGGACTCCTGAAAGAGTAGAGTGAAGAACAGCGACAATATTTGGCTCCATGTGAATATGCGACCTTAATCAAGTTCCAAGTAAATATACAGGTTTCATTATACACATTTGCAGAGAGAGGAAAGAAGAAGCAGTCTATTCAACCAGTATGAAAGTGTATCCACAAAAAGTAAGCCTGGCAAAATGAGTTAATGCACATTTATGATAAGTGTTCTGTATGGGTTTTTTTAGAAAGTATACCATGCAGAACAATTAACTTAAAAGGAACAAGTACATGTGGGAAGGAAGATTATCAGAGGAGACTGCAACTAAGGAAATGTTTTGCAGATGTACTGCATTTAAATTAATAAAATCTCATTAGGTTTTATGTTTGCCAATAACGGCTGGAAAAGTTACCATACATTGTAGGAACAATTACCCAAATCTTCACTGTCTCATTAGGTTTGTCATACTGTTTTCATTATAATACATTAGAACTTGCAAGTGAGCCTTCAGTAATGACATATTGTTCCAATTCTCCTTTCAGCAGGCTCTAAGATATTTCAGTACTTCTATTATAAGCCAGCAGGTGTCTTCACTTTGGTTTTTTTCTGAATCAGTTTTATACACAGACCTCCAGACATAGAATGGAACGTAAAGGGGCTTTCAACAACCACATAAAAATGAGTCTGATTAGAGCAGAGCAATACACACTATTTTTATGTTTTTATGTTAATTCAAGGTACTAAAAATGTACATTTTTAGAGTATACGTCGATTCCTGTAAGTCCTGTTAGTGAAAACTGTATTAATGCAGATGAACCATGTGATATATAAAGTTTGCAAATTTGCATAACAAATGGAAAGCGTAAAGCTGATTTGAATATCTAAAGCATTATAAACTTCAATGAGAACACCCAATACTGTTTGAGCTTGTAAGGCACTTGCATTCGAATGAGTAAGATTTAAAAAGGTTATGATCTTTAAAACACTTTGAAGCTTCGTACTTCAGGTCTTAAGAAGCTCAAGGTTAAAATAAATACTGGATTTAAGTGAGGAGGGGAAAAGGTTTAGAAAGAATTTGAAAAATAAATCACCTATATTTATACCTAATTTGTAGAAATGTCACCTAACATTCAAAAAAAATCAGAGTTTGTTTTGTGTGCTATCCATGAGAAAAAAAGTCTCTAGTAAATAAGTACTCATGGACCTAATAGGATACTATTGTTCATTTTAGCTACATAATGAAGTAAAATAGTAAATGTCACATTAAGGCAGGTTCTTGGACATTCTAGAAATTTTACAAGAATATTAGGCTTACACCATTGCAATAGCTCAATCTTCAGTTGTTTCAGAACTGTGATACAAAGCTAGTTTAAGTGATAAGCACATGCTGAACATAACGGCAATAAATTCAACATATTTAAAAATAAAAATAGACTCTTCTGGTTTATTTTAATTTCTTTAAAGTTGTGCTTTTTAATGATTTTAATTTCATTTTCTCTGAATGTTTCATATTTTTTTCCTAGAAATGAAATGAAAGCAGAATCAAGATAATAGGGAAAAATGAAAGAGGAAAAAAAATGTTTAATAGACTATAGCTGCTATTGAGGGACATTTGCCATCTTCTCCAATCCTGTCTGTCTCATGAATGAACGTGAGGAAAAGAAATGAGTGACACATACTCATTATCATTTTTACAGAAACCAGCCTAACAATTAATTTTAACTAGATACAGGATTAGTTGTCTAAAATCAAACAGCTTATTAAAAGTACCACAACTAAAATTGCATTCTACTCCTGATTTGATAAATAATAAGTGGTTTGGGTGATTTCTGAAAATTTCTAGACAATTCATTAAATCATAGCTATCTCTTTCATAAACAAAGCAGTTGTTATCAGGGCAGGAAATTAATAGGGGTTACAAAATGGTCTTTGACCCACTGCCTATTTTGCCTTTACCACAGCCTCTCTGTCACCACAGAGCTGAATGGCAGATATAGTTGTGATAAAAGTTCTTAATATTAATTGCTTGAAACACCAAATTTTCATCAGCTTTCCATTAGCAAGAAACAGCATGAGCTTCCTCTCAAAGAGCATCAGGCACAGTGTAAACATCCCTAATGAACTACCTATTAGAGACAGAAATATGTACACAGGAAAATTAAATGAACCGATCTCTGGAAATATCTTTTCTCCTCCAGCAAGAACTACAGGGACTATCTGCAGGTTCTATCCACAGTCACAGACCTAGGCATTCACATGAGGTACTCATGAACCTTGCAGGGGGAGGTGGTGGAGTGAGCAGAAAAAACCTTCAACAACCCAGAAAGAAATAAGAAAATCTCCGTAAATTTGGAAGAAATTGTAGGGAATCTGGAAAATAAAAACCAAACAAAAAGGTAAAAGTATCAAAAATCTGTTCTCTTCACTGCAACAGAGTAGCCTTTATTTGTTTTACATTAAATATACACTTTGTCTTTCATTTATTCAACATATTCAAAAGTCTAAGAAAAAGCACATAAGAGCACACAATTATAGTACTGTTGCAACAAATGTCACCAAAAATCATTTTAATGCCAAACAGGAGATATTTTCATGGAACTTTTCCTTGACACAGTTGAAGGATAGCTTTTCCAAGACAGTCAGAGCTCTTCAACTCTACTCTTGAGCCATAGAGTAATGGACTTTAAAAACTTTACACCTGGACTGCTTGCTCTCTTATCCCATTTTATTCCATTTCATCTTCTGCCTGATCGTCACCCCTTCTGTTACTTATTACTGCACTGATACCCTTGTGTCTGCTCTTTTTAAGATACAAGTTTTCTTAATTAATGTATTTCTTGCTGCTCCATTTTTTTCTCACTTTTAATTTGTCCGTGAACTTTAATTAAGCTCCTTCATAATGGCTCACCGGTTTGGCAAGCTTTGTATGTGTATATACAAATATCTGCTCACTCAGCAAGATGACCCAAGATTTCTAACTCTATAAAATTTCTATTATGTTCATGTCTTGCATAAGAGAGTTAACAAAATTATAAATGGGATAAATAGATTGACTTACATTCATTTTTTAGCATATGAATTTAATAATTTCTTTCTTTTTAAGAGACAAAGAATACTGCATATAAATATAAATTAGAATAAACTAACTTCTACATATTCAAATATTTGTTTGATACTTACTCAGAACCAAAAGTGTTCTAATTCTTCTTGGAAAGTGTCAGTCAATAGGACGGTGCACATGCACTCAGGAGTATCTATTTCACCAATCTTTAGGGTTTTTTTCATATACTTATCCATAGTTTACTTACATGTAAACAAAAATCCTCTTAAATTTTTCATAAACATTGTATTGTAATCAAAAACATTAGTCTGGTTGGTCTTACAAATATCTGCTTAAATTTTCCAGGCTCCTAAGGACTTCTGTTTTACCTGCTGCACCCCATTCTTGGCTTATCGAAACATCTAGCTATAAACTGTGAGTATGCACTTTATTTTCTTATCTCATTTACTTTAGATTATGTCATACAAAGCTTATACATGATTCTTGAAAAATATTCTCATTAATGCTAATAATTCATGTCAGTTGTTACTATGCATTAAGCTTGTCTATCCATTGACTTGAGAGAGCTGCATGCTAGATACTCTTCCAGTTAGTGATATTCCTATTTTATTTTCCCCTACATAATCTTTTCTGAAATCTACTGTGTTACAAGGTTACAAAAACTAATAATGCAACCCAAATCTTGATTAGAGCAGACCAACTTTTTTTATCTTTTTATCCTGGTTTCTCAGTATAAACCTGTCAGCGTTGTGGTCTGCAGGATGGAACTTCACTTGTTTGATGGTAGAAACAAGAACAACTTGAAGGATTCTTCTGAGCCAAGAACATATAGAGAGTCCAGTTTTATTCCTTATTGTCTCTCTACTTACATCTGTGTTCAGACATGGCACAGTTAGCATATCTCTCATCTGAAAACTCTTTTTCTCCATCAGGGAAAGCAGTAATTCGTACGTGGGAAAAATTATTATCTTATTAGTCCAATTTCTATTTGCTTGAGGTTAATCATATAAAAGAAGATGCAGCTAAGGAAGTAGACTCGGAAGTTTCCTCATCTCTTCTGGAGAAAAGATGGTAGGCTGAACAGAAACCATATTTGGTCTTGCTTAGACTTTCTGTGGATGCCATCTTTTTGGCATGTAGCATGATCCCTCTCTAATTCTCAGAGCACAACTACTTTGCCCTTAGCAATCAACTAATTTATTTCAAGGAGTCTGTGGTGAAGAGCTAGGAGGGCAGTGCTCAAGACTGTCGCTAATCAAGTAGTTATGAGACAGAATTGCGTGATAAAACATCAATATGTTGGTCCCTTTTTTCTACTGAAAAAATCCAACAGAAATTACATTAAGAAAAAACACTTTAAAATTTCAGAATCAAACACTTAAAAGCTAGGAATCATCAGAATTAGGGCTGGTCAATGAATCTGAAATCTAACTCATAAGTTTATTCATTAAGAGAAGCTTCTGTTGGAATGTTTGCACTGAAAATTATACTATAATGCATATAATCTGTGTGGCAGAACAAAGGTTACTGCAGCCACCTGAATTCTTTTGTTTTACATATTGCTGAAGATTACTTACAATTACTAAGATTTACTTGTCGGGCTTATTGTTCCTATAGAAATCCTCAGCAAGGCACCCTACAAAGTAGAATCATAGAATTGCTTGGTTGGAAAAGACCTTTGAGATCATCAAGTCCAACCATACCTGTCCACTATTAAATCATATTCCTAAGCGCTCTTCTACCCGTTTTATAAACACGTCCAGGGGTGAGGACTCAACCACCTCCCTGAACAGCCTGTTCCACTGCCTGACAACCCTTTCAGTGAAGAAATTTTTCCTAATGTCTAGTCTGATCCTCCCCTAGCACAACTTGAGGCCATTTACTCTCATCCTATCACCTGCCACTTGGTAGAACAGACCAACATTCACCTGGTTACAACCTCCTTTCAGGTAGTTGTAGGCAGTGATAAAGTCTCCCCTCAGCCCCCTCTTCTCTAGGTGAAACAATCCCATTTCCCTCAGCCACTCATCACAATACTTGTGTGAAAGTAAAAACCCTAATTGCTAAGATGTTCATTGTCCTGTCTAGGTACGTATTCCTTCTTCAGAGAAAGAGCTAAAATGTAGCTTTTTTATTCCTGTGTCAATGTATTTTTTAAATCATGTACATCCTTTGAAATGTACTTCTTAACATTGCCAGAAACCAATCATAAGTTCTTGCCCTTTGAAAGGTAGGACGAATGACCACAACTACGGATTTAATAAAAATGAGAAGAGCAAGAGATTTCGAATAACATAGGAATGATTTTTTAAGTGCTAGAGAGGTTTTTTACTGCTTTAGTTATATGAATTGGCACTTCTCATTTTTCTGAATTATACTGCTGAACTAGGAAAATCTACAAAGGATAACCAGGAACCAACAACTAGACTACACCATCTAAAATCACATTCTATAAGACTCTCCGCCACTGTAACAGTAAAACAACAATAATAATCACTAACTGTAATTGCATATAAGCCTTGGCTTTATTTTCCAAGATACTGAAATATAACTGTGATAAGGAGAAATTCTTGTTGCTTGCATAGGTCCTTAGAAAAGCTGAAATTACTGATCATGATTCCTTTCTTACTTTACTGATTTGTAAATCATGAATTATTCTACTGATGTTATTCGTTAGTAATTAGCTGATGTATATAAATATGTACAATAGTGTACAGTGAGTGCTGATGAAAACAGTCAACCCTACTTCCTTATAAGTATTCTAAAATAAAATTTCACTATTTTTAAATGCTCAATGTTATCTCCATATAAAAATTTTCTTAATATGTCAGTCTGACTGCAAATATAACCTAAAAATTATTATATCCAGAAAAAATAAATATAAAAAAAGAGAAGTCAGAAGTCCACCCAAAGTTAGGGTGCACTGAGACTGAAGGACTCTAGATTTTGAAGTTTCTGAGTCATAAATTCAGGCTGCTGAAAGAATTAAGAATATTTCTAAATTGCAGACCACCATCCATGTCTTTTGAAAGCCCTGAGAACCAGTGGATACTTCACATTTTGAAAATCTTACCATTTTAAGAATAGGTCTCATAAACTTCTGGAGTTTCTTAGTCCTCGTTTTAGTCAAATTGAAGAGAAAAAGAACTACTTTCTTGACTATTCAGTAGGGGTTTGCATCAGTCTTACATTCCCCTATTAATATCTAGTTTTCATGCATCACTGGTGAAGTATAAGAAGAATTCTCAAAATCTAGATACGAATCTCTAAGACTGAATAAGTGTTGAATTAATGATAGTGCTCATGGCTTTTAATGAATTACAAGCTTTGGAGGCTATGCAAGAGAAGTGTGACATAACTCATTATGGCTTCTGGTTCTAATAAGTTATGAGGCACTCACACATGTGAGATAAGCCCCATAAGTTACTGTAGTCTATATCATCTCTCCATTATAGCTAGAGACATGAAACAGCCAAAATTCAGCCCAAACCCTGACGTGCCATCGTAAAATTGAGTAGATCAGCACATCTATTGATTATACTGCTTTCTTTTTCATTTGTTATTCTTGCTTTTATTTATCTTCTGTGATCTTTTAAGATTTTTGTTCTTATTATTTTTTTATTTGCCTTATTATTTGTTATTGTTTTAAGCAAGCATTAAGACAAACTTCCTCCACTGTTTACAGTGATCACATTAGTCAGGTAGAATTTTGGACATCGTATTTCCATCAGCGAAGTTAAATTCATTCCAAAGCTAAAGCAGGTAAAACATATTAAAAACACTACTCACATAGAGTGAGACTCAGCTTTTAAACTTAGTCTTGTGCTAGAAGGAGCCCAGGGACAGACAGTCACAATTCTTTTTTTGCTTTCCCTTTGCTATAGGGGAAAGTCATTTTACTGCCGCCTGTTATAATACATGGCTTACCTTCCCCTTTGTGAATTGCTCTATTTGGCATGTCACAGAAGGGAGAATTGAGGTTCCGTATGTGCCTTGTGCATGTCCTTTCAGTCCCCCCCAGAATTACTCACCCAAGGGGAAAATATAACATTTGCCAGTCCTTGTTGTTCTCTGTATTTTAGGGTTCATTATACTGGCACTGAAGGACAGCTGGTGTATGGTTCTTCATTTGTTCCCGTAGTTTCAGTTGAGGTCAGTCACAGTGTCACCTGTAACATACAATTACAAGACAGAAAACAAATCATTACAATGTAATTCAAGACATTTTCACAACACACTGAAAGATAAAGATCCTAAAACAAATTCATAATAGATGAACACTATTTGGAGGCAAAGATCAGAGGTATTAATAATGCTGAAACAAAATGCTGTGAAGTAACCTCATGACAGTTTTCAGCTACAGCACTGAAAGGGTTTTATAGGAGATGCTTTGTCAAGACACGTAAGAACACAATTAGATGTATGTCTATAGCATTCTGGTTCATGAAAAAAAAGGAGTCTACTAAAAAATAATTGGGTTGTGAAACCTCTCCGTCATTAACATTCCTCTGAGAAGATAATAGTGAGAAAGATGCTTCGCTTTGGGCTTCATAGGGCTGTAGAGATTCACACTAGCTAAGAATCCGTCCGTGTAGTTCTAGGACAGAAAAATAAAGACACAGAAAAATGGAAGCACAGTGCCTCCCTTTTCTCTGCATCTGTGTGAGACTTAAGCATAATGTGTCCAAACATGCAGTTGGAAACATTTCAAGAATAGAGGAATACCCATCAAGTGGGAGGAGGACAGACTTGCTGAACATTTCAGTCTCTGTATATGAGCTTTTTGTTTCAATGATTAGTTGTCATTCTGGGTCATTGCTGGTAAAGACCCCACTAGAAGGGAGTAAAAGATTTATCTTAGATTAGGTAGAGTCTGTGTCATTATGAATTCTGCTGTCAGATTCGTGCAGGTGGCGTGAAAGTTTATAGGCGACACACTCTGGTGCCGAAACAAAGGATCATTTTTGTTTGGCATTTTACCAGAGTTTATAAAGTAACATTATAACACATAATGTACAATATATAGAGTACATTTTGGGGAAATGTTTACAAATTTCAACAGATACTGAAATAGCTAATGTAGTTGAATCCATGGTGCCTGCAAAATGTCAGTTCAAATACCATAAAACATTACTGCTGACACATCTAGAACAGGCTTGCTCTGTTTTTTACAGATTCATAATATGCAGTAACATCAACTGTAATATAACACAATACTTATTTTAATACTTACATAAACCTCTCTACTGAGAGATTTTTGCTCAAATAAGTCTTAAGAACCAATGATCTTTCCAGGCAAGTAGTCTATCGGTGATTTGTCAGTATCTCACTTTCTTTTATCCAAGATAGAACCAAAATAAGCCCTTGGAGGTTAGAGAAGTTTAGATTTCCATCACTGTCATCTTTGCCTTTGTCATTCTTGTACTGAGATTTGCCTGTCATATCTTGTTCTGGTTTCAGCTGTACGGCTGAGATCCAAAAGGGAACTGGCTATCTATTTTGTATTCCAGGTGTCACTGGGTAAAATCTGTAAACACTATTAGAACTATGATAGGATTTGCAGATCAAGACCCAGGTTTCTGATCATATTACCATGAATGCCCTTCTCACTGAGCTAGAGAGCTTGCTTGCTCTAACTCCTTGCCTTTAGTAGAGTGAATATGGGCATCTTAGCTACATAACTGGTGAAAGGAAAGTGGATAATATTTCTTGTGTTTAATTCAACTAACCTCTGCTTCTAGCCTGGTGGTCAACATAACGCCTTTAGAGACACCAATATGAACTTCAAGCCACACAATACAAAAAGAAATGTACTTGTTTGTCACTTTGCATTGAGTGCCGCCACACTGCCACAATGCTAAAAGCTGGGGTATATAATTTCTACAGTGTGAATTTCTCTAATATAGATTTTGATATCTACAGGGGGACACATCTGCCTCTAAGTTTGTCTAAACTGGTTTTATAGATAGACAACAGAAACAGGCATTTTGGGAGTCAATTCAGCTGACACATTTTAGATGTTTACATTGGTGTGAGATCTCTATAGAAGTGTATGTTCCTCTTCACTGACTACAAAAAGTCTTTCTGTAAATGATTGAAATGTTGGTTCCTAGAGGTTAAACTCCCATGTTTGCTTGGATAAAACCTACCTCAACAGATCTTGGAAGAGAAGAGCCAGTGCCCAATTTTCAGAAGTGTGTCTTAGCTGCCAAAGCTTTTGGGTTCAGTATCAGTCATACCAATAAAAAAAAAAATTTGAGAGTTGCCTCTCTATTTTTATTTTATTTTAGGAGCTTTTTTATTAGATTTCAGGCACTCAGGAAGAAGAATTGTCTCATTTATACCTATAGCATCAAGATTAAAAGGCTCCATTTTTTAAATTAGAATATTTGGGCAGTTCTTACAGAGCAAATAGTAATGATGAACACTAATCACTCACTGTCTATAAAAGGAAACTGGTTGTGATGCCAGCATCTGTGTTGCCAATGAACACATTTTGTCAGAAGAATTATGTTCCAGAAATTCTTAAAAAGAACATAGTGGAACATTTCCAGCACTTGGATGCATGGTTAAACTGCCTAGAGTAAAAGTGGTTCAATATTCAAGTAATAAATAGACATTTTTACTTTGGCAGACCACATTGGTCTTGGTTTTGTCTTTCTCTTCCTAGTGTATCAACTTGTGCTTCACTTGGGTTTGGCCAGCTCTTTCTATTCATTTTATTCTTTGTATGTGGTAACAAAAAGTAAACCCAAAGCTATTCAGCTTACAAGGAACGAGCTATATAAGCTCATCTCTAGTAGTTTGGTTTTGGCCTTCACTGGTCCTGTGCAGTTGAATCTACTAGTGATATTCTGTACAGACTTCTTGTAAATTTCAGGTTCCTTAACATAAATTTGCCATTAGATTTATATGAACGTTATCTAATGTTAATTTTTTCACTCATCATAAAAGGCAAATGTGTGAACATGTATTATAAAGTGCTGATCTCCACCAATAAATTACGCTTTCAAATATTTTGGCCACTTACAGATTTATGGTGCAATTCTTTTTCTAATCTGAAGGTTCTACTTGGTCCAGTAAAACAGCAGATGGCAATAAGTCCACTTGTTATTTTTAATTCTTTGAAATCTAAAACAGTAGATAACTTCTCTTGTGTCTATCCCAGTCAAAGTACTCATCATCACAGCCAAGAGGGCTTAGGTTTTCAAAAACGTGTTTGAACTTCTTACGTAATGGTAGGGCCTGATATGGTTGAGGAAGATGTCTGTCCTGGTTTTGGCTGGGATAGGGTTAATTTTTTCTCTAATAGCTAGTATAGTGCTGTGTTTGGAATTGAACATGAGAAGAGTGCTGATAACATAATAACATTTTTAGTTGTTGCTAAGTAATGCTTACATGGTCAAGAACTTTCCAGTTTCTCACGCTCTACTGGAGAGCAGGTGCAGAAGATATGGGAGGGAACATAGCCAAGATAGCTGATCCAAACTGACAAAGGGATATTCTATACCATATATGGACAAGCACAGTATATAACTGAGAGGGAGTCAGCTGGGGGAAGGGATCCCTGCTTGGGAATGGGCTGGGCATTGGTCAGTTGGTTGGTGGTGAGCAATTGTACCATGTATCACTTGTTTGGTGTACTCTTTTATCATTATTATTTTCTCTTCCTTCATTGTTCTATTAAACTGTTTTTATCTCAACCCACAAATTCTAATTTTTTTTCTTCTTTCTTCATCTCCCCCATCCCACTGTGGTGGGTGGGGATTGAGGGGTAAGTAAGCAGCTGTGTGATGTTTGGCTGCCTGTTGGGTTAAAACACAACAACGTCTAAGCACATTGGGCACTCAACTCTGGTTAAAAATAGCATTTTGAGTAACAGTTAGGCAATTATTCTCTTTCGATATTCTTATAAATGTCCTCTAGGCACCTTTCAAAGCCTAGTGCAGTGCTTATAGAAGGGTCTCATACAAGCATTTAAAAATGCATGAGATGATGATGTTGAAAACTTATTTTATTTTGAGAAGAAAAATTTCACATAAAAAGTTCTGACTCAAAAAAAAAGTTCAAGGCAACAATCTCAAAATAATAAAATATTTAAAATAAGATCTTGCAAGCACTTGACAAATGCTATTACTATTTAAAATGTAGTAAAAATTATTTCACGAAATAGAAGCATGATATTAAGTTTCTGTAAATAACCCTACCAGAAAAAAAAAATCGTGAATCTTCTTATAGCCTTCAAGTTAGGAACAAGGAGTATTCACAGGTGATGTATTATATGATGCTTTCAGATATTCCATTGAAAGGAAGTGAGATTTTTCTTTCACCTGTAGGTGGAAACCTCAATGTGAGCAGGAGCACGTTGCCACAGTAATGTCTCTTTGAGATATAGTCTTTCTTTTATTATCTAATGTCTATTAACTAAATGCCATTGTAACATTATTGCAAATATCACAAGTGAATAAATTTATTTTTAAACCTCGTCTCTGATGGACTAGATGTAACATTAGCCGGTAATTATTTGAAATGTGTTATCTTGTTCTGTGGCCAGTATTTGTTCTAGGAGTGAAAGAAGCTTTTTCTTCTAAGTTTCTTTCTGTTCTTTTTCCTTTTCTATTTTATTTTCCTATAGCCAAGTAGTGTTTAGAATTTGACTGTAAGCCAGACTTTTCTCCTTTTTTCATAAAAAAAAATATTGAATTTGGTGTGATTTGCGGTCTACACATTTTTCTTATTTCTTCATTGCAGATAAAGATCTGTTGATGGTCATCAAGAAAATGAGTGTATGCTCAAATATTCAAAAAATGTTGCTACTAAGTTTTAAAGATATTTCTGATATAAGCATAAATCCAGTCACTTAAATAGTATTGTGAGAAATGATCGCCAAGTTGAGCACATATCTCATCACTTCTTAGAATTGCATTGAATTGCACCCAACAGTATAATGGTCTCATTCAACATTAATACAGAGGCCATGCTAACCACCATTGACCCATATCTGAAGCTGCACAGAAGGAATAGCCTTTGTACTTTGCAGTCTTATCATTCCCCTATCTCTGCTAAGGTCAAGTAACAGAGGGAGAAAGTAAAATCTTCTTTACATAGATACTGGTAGATTCAAGTCAGTTTCCATGCAGGCAGACGCTCACAAGCATCTATGCACAGCTGGAATTGTACATTCCTGCCTGCTGTACTATCTACAAGCAACTTCAGGAAGCGACTGGGAGTCTTGGTGCCTTGTTATCAACAAAGTCATAGTTTAAAAATATAAATAAACAGACTGTATCTCTTCAGAATTGAAGTGACTCATTTCAAATTGTGTATGATCAAATAGTAGAGGAATATGTATTGTTAATATGCAAGATTTCCATCAGGTTTTGTGAGGAAATCTGAATGCTTTATATTACCTCAAAAGAACTTATTTAGGTTCATGATTTTCTTGTGATCTAAGAGTCACAAAATTTTAGCACTACCAATTGCATTTGAAAAATCATGTACTTCTAGTTGTATTGATGTTCTGTCAATATAAAACATGACAAAGCTATATCTGACTTCATTTACACTTATTGATCATATGCAGATAGCTTGCCATTTAGTTCCATACTTGATGAACACCTATTCCTTATGATGTCTTCAATGAGCAATATCCCTTATAATTAAAATGGGTAATCCTACTAACACTGTTTATACCACTCTTACTAAGAATTTTGCTACTGTACAGTGTTGTAATTTTCCAACATGAAGTGTTTGCAGAACATGTATCTCCATTTTGTGCATTTCAACATTGAGGCAAAACTTCTAAGAGATACTCAGATTGGCCTGGTGTCATCTGTGTAGATGGGGTGAGGATAGCAAATCAGATGACATGTTACTTTATTTCTCTTGAAGAAAAAAAATGTTACAGAATCATGGAGATTTCTCTACATTTTATTATCTATTTCCTCAAAATTTGGAGTCTAGCATTAAAAAAGGGTAAGACACTTTAATTTGTTTTTCTAAAATTGGTCATTTTGTTCTTATTAATATGATAGTCATAATTTCTCTCTAAAGTTGTGGTCCAACACAACAGCTACAGATTCAGCTCTGAGCTTTGGCACCAATTTGCAGGCTGCATTATGTAAAAAAATTCAGCCTTTTCCTTCACCTCCTCTTTATGTAGTTATTTTTCTTTTTTCTTCTCCCATCATTAAGCTTCAACCCCATATTCCTTTTTATACATATACACCTTATTTTTATCCTCTACTCACCACCCAGAGTGCTGTATTTAGGCTATTGCTGCTGCTGGGGATGGTAAGTTTAGAGAAAAACAAGAGATGGAGCCTTAGGGGCAGAAGAAGCCGCGTAGCACTGTGACAGATTGCACTAAGTGGAGAAGAAGTGGCGTGACTAGTAATTGAAAAAATTTTCCTCACTGTCTTTAAAAAGAAATGGGAGCTTATGATGAATTCAGCTTTTCTTTGGACATTTTCACACTAACTGGTATTTACACGGAGCAAATCATCATGCCTTCCATTCTATGTGCATCATTAATAAGTTTCACATGTTCGGTTCTTCTCAGCATTAGTTCCAACTCTTGTATTAGAAAGAACTTTATAATTTACTATCCTTACCTGGATTTCAATCATCCACCAGGAACTGTGTGACCTTTCCTTCCTACTGATTGTATTCAAAAAGCCTTTCCAATTTGCAGTGTCTTTCTCTTTATCTTATTTCCTGAGTGGATGTTTTTGAAAAGAGTAAGCTGTTTTCCACTTTTTTTTCTTTATGTCTAAGGAAATAATCTTTCTGTTACTCTTCTACACTGTAGATTCTCTTTCTCCTTTCTTTTCTGGGTACTTAAACCTCTGTTGGTACTTTAAGTACCCTTTCTCAAAGCTGTTGAGATGATATCCTTTCATTCTTTGTGGTTTTTTTCTTTGTCTTGAATTCGTTAAAATTTTTGAGGACAAAATAAACTTAGCTGATTCAGCTTCTTCTATTGTTTTCTCAATTTTTGTTTCTCAATTTTTATCTCTTAATATTTTAACTTTTGGAATATATCTGCCTAAATTACCTCCCAGTACGCAGACCCTTATGTAACAATGAGAAAGAGGATGGAAATACACATTCAAATACGTTGTCAGAAAGCCAGTATGCTTCATCAAATCTCTTTAGTCCTTTGAATCTTTTAACATACATTTGGTTCTGATTGACTTCTTCTAATAGTTACACGAAAACCAGATCTGTCCTGCCTTATCCAAAGATATACAGTATCAACATCAAATGTGATTTTTTTGCTTCATTTTTAAGCCAAAATTAAAGAGGCTTAGTCAATCTTCATAAGCGAAGAATTCATAAAATTGGTACACCAGAAAAGGGCTACATCCTACTGAAACTGGCTAAAACTCATAAACAGGCTGAATCTGTGAAATGTCTAAAGAAAAACACATTAGTGAATTTATTGACTTCCTTATGAAGTTCTTAAAACAGATAAATTCCTTACCACAAGATAAAAAACATCTAAGCCAAAGTTTAGATTCCCTGTATCCATTTTTGTCCCTGAGATTCACTCCTTCCACTTTTCTCTGTTTATCTTAATGTAGCACTGCAAATAAAACAAGTAGCAAGTCAGTGGGAACTGTGAGGCAGCCTGAACAGAAACTGATCAGATGACTCCCAACTAACTGTAGATTGTGCCTACTGAACCATAAATGTTGAAAGTAAATGTAAACAAAAATTGGAAGAGGCTACTAAACAATTTGGAGATGATAAAGTACCTAAACCTAATGGCAGCTACAGCATGTGCCTGAATATAGCCCAATTATATTAAGAATGGTTTTGAAATGCTGCTTTTCATCATGTTTCTTCCATTCTTCAGAGTCTGTAGTGCTGACCGACATCAGCTACTATTAAAGAGTCTTCATGCATGTAAAATAATATGATTTCACAATGATTACATATTCACTCTACAGCTGGCTGAGTTTTTACATCTCCATTTGTCATTGACTATTGTGTCCAATTAAATGATTAGCTTTTAAAAACTGCTGCACATTATGAGAGCGAACTTGTGTTCCATTGCACTGAGTGATGCAGAAACAAACTCATTACAGCATGTAATTCACCCACATTAAATAACAAACAGATGGCTGCTGTAAATGAGAGCTGCTTTTTCTCTTCAAAAGTGCCAGGAAAAAGGTGTTTTTATTTATCTTTGTTTCCAGCTTCTTTCTGTTTTCTTGACAAGTGGGCAGCTGGTTGCTGAGGTTTTCAATTGGTGCAGAAGAATGAAAAGCCTGTTTCCATTAATTTCCCCATAAAATAAGTCTTTGAATCATTCCTGTTATAAATGCATGTGCAGTAGCAAGCTGCTGCTTGATTAATTCACTTATTATGAAGATTTCATCTTTTATAAGAGGGCCTGCAGGTAATTTATCTTGTTTAGTAAGATTAGAAAAATGTAATTATCTTGATACCTTTGGACCCCTCTCATTTTAATTGTGTTCCCATAAATTTCAAACATAAAGATGGGAATTTTTTTTGCACAAATGTTCCAACATGTGGTAGAAAAATGTGTTGTAAGATCTGCATAAAAACTTATCAAGTGAAATGCATTTGGATTATACTATTAAAGGAATGCATACAAATAAAACCAGTATACAGTCATGGAAGCATATAGCAATATCTGCATTTCTAGTTCCCTGGTCACAGGGTTTTAACAGCTGGAGATGGATGAAGAATGTTGGGATTCAAGTTATTTTTTTCTTTTTTTTTTTTTAATCAAGAATGCATTTCACCAGGGAAATACAAAATCTGTTCCATTTTCACTAATCAAGTCAAAATTATGTTTGTCTTCATATATACCACCAAAAGTAAAGAAAATAAAGTATATATGATACCAGCTCCTCTGAACATCTTCAGAATCCTTTAGATATTTTCTCTCCCTTCTTTCTCTTCCTGTGTCTTTAAGTGCAAATCTGAAACAAATCAAGATCCAGAATTCTTTGTCTCTAACGTATTTTTTTCTTCTCAATCCAGCAATTGGGGCATTACATTTTTTTTAATTTATTAGTTAGTTAGTTAGTGTAGCTTTTTTGTTAATCTATTTAATTTCAGTTTATTCGGTTCTAGAAGCAAAAATTTTTCTTATTTTCTTTTACTTGGTTTCTAAGGAGCTCTAGATTCTTTGCCCCATCCAGGAAAGCTAACTAACACCTTTGCAGGTGTGTCTTTTTTATATTAATTTTAATTCAAAGTACTTATGAAGGTCGATTTCCATAAAACAGATTTATAAAAACATAGGACATATGCAACCATTCCACCAAGTCCAGTCATGGGTCACAGCTCAGAGACCAAGAGCAAAGGTTGCAAAAAAGAACATAAGATGTCAAATGTGTAGCATTTGAGTATATTTTTTCATGTATCACCATTGCAGCTGAAAGATATAGAAATTCATAAACCAATAGATTTTCTAGAGATTTGCAGGTAATTATTGTTACTGCGAACAGATCTATTAAAATTTCTTGACTATCATAAGCAATTAAAATAAGCATCAAAATGAGGAAAAACTTTTCTTCTCAATATGTTTAAAGTGGGTGTTTTCCCAATTCTGTGTCCATATCTTCTCAGCTTTAGAGGGTTTTTAAGTAGTCATTTCAATGCTAGTAAACTGAACACTGTAAAATGTGGTGCTGGCTCCATATACAGCAATATGTAAAGGGAGAGGTTTTACAAAGTGAAAGTTTGGGCAGCAGAGACTCATAAGAATATGCAAACTGTACAAGGTTGAAGCCATGAAACTGAGAAATGTGTACAGATGGTTGAAACACTTCAAGTCAGGTGAGACTGGTGATTGTGACAAACCATGATCTGGGAGATCTGTGTCAGCAATAGCACACATGAATGCTGAAAAGGCTCAGCAGCTCATTAGGGAAGACTGATGAATAACCCTTAATGACCTTGCTACTGCTCTAAATTCAAGTTGGTTCTACATCAGCACATTGAATCCTACAGTGGTCTTCTCTTAACTTTATACATTCCAGGTCCTATGAAAACTCATCGTACGACATGCATAAACTTGTAACATTTCTTCAAATTCCAACTGAATTGAAAGCTAAATCTAAAGAAGTATAGTTAATTCTAACAGAATTTACCTCTGCAAATATAGTTTGATTTTTTAAGTACCTTATTTTTTCTCAGAAATCGTATATGTTGGTATTTTTTTGTTGCTTATAGGAGTAATATATAAACATTTCACACTAAAGAGGTCAGCTGTTGGCCTTCTTGGCCGCCTCCGCATACTGCTGGCTCATATTCAGCCAGCTGTTGACCATCAGCCTCAGGTCCTTTTACCACAGGCAACTTTCCAGACATTCTTCTCCAAGCCTGTAGTGTTGCATGGGGTTGTTGTGACTCAAGCGGGGGATCCAGCAGCTGGTCTTAAATTTCATACAATTAACCTTGCTCCATTGACCTAACCTGTCCATGTCCTTCTATAGAGCTTTCCTACCCTCAAGCAGATCAACACTCTTGCCCAGTTTGGTGTCATCTGCAAACTTACTGAAGGAACACTCAACCCCCTAAACTTGATAATTGATAAAGATATTAAAGAAGACTGGCCACAGAACTGAACCCTAGAAAAAAACATTTGTGATCAACCACCTTCTGGATTTGACTCTGTTCACCACAACCCTCTGGGTTTAGCAATCCAGTCATTTTTTTACCCAGTGAAGAGCGCAGCAGTCTAAGCCATGAGCTGCCAACTTCTCTAAGAGGATGCTATGGTAGACAGTGTCAAAGGCTTTACTAAATTCTGGGTAGATAACATCCACAGCTTTTCCCTCAATGACATGAGGATGAAGGCTTGCTTAAAATTGAAAGTGAACCAGTGTTCTTTTTTATCTCTGGAGGTAGAAGATAAAAGACAGGTGCTGTAATTATTTAATAGTGGACAGATAAAAAGTCTGGTGTGTAAGATAAATAAGATACTAGGACAAACATAAGCATTTTGTACTACAAAAATTGTAATGCAATTGATCCTTAAAATTAAAAACAGCCTGCTGGAGCAAAACAAGATGCCAAAGTCTCGATTTTCCATCACATATAGTCTGAGCTTCAAGATAAAACTCATCCTAACATCAAAAATTTACAGTCCATTCTCTCTGCAGAGCACAAACTTTGATATATTAAATCAGTTAGAGATGAGGAGGATCAGTATCTAGGTATTGATAGTATCTACCAAGTAGTATCTATCTCTGTCCTTCATTCCTTGCAGCCCTGGGTGCAATCAGCCCTTAGCATCAGCTCATGTCATGACTTTAGTTTTAATTATTTCATTTGGAAGGCAAAAACACAGATAGGGTTTCCCAGTAATAATTAGTAGCATAGTTTGGATAGCTAAAGAAACAGAGTATAAGACTGTCAGGGAAAAAAAAAAAAAAAAGATAATTGAATGGAATATTAAAAAAAGGGGTCAATAAAAATATTCTGTCCCATTCTGAATGATGAGGACTGACTAAAGACCTGTATTTTCTAGTATTACCTGGAGTTAAACCTGAAAACTTGAATATATTTAGGGTTTAGGCCTCCATTTCATATTTTCAGAACATAGTCCAAAATCCTTTCCACTTTCTGGAAATATTTCCATTTGGTGACATTTCTATGGTTTAGATCAGTATTATTTCAATAAATTGTGAGAGATGCAGAAAGTCAGGGTTTCATAATAGAAAAGTTACTATAGATATTATCCTTTAATATCTAACAGCATGAAAAAAAGTCTTCTGAAACTTTGCTTACAAAATGCTGCTTCAGTAATTTATTAACTTGTTTTAATGAAACAACATCTCATGGCTATTTGCAAATAATCTAATCTCCTTTCCAAAAAGTTTGAATAATGTATTGAGAAAGAAGTGACTAAAGAATCTGCTGATAAGTCTTTTGAGGATTCCACATGGTCTAGGCAAACTTTTACCTAACACTATTGAGAAACTGTATACAAACAAAATTGCCTGCTCAGGCATTTAGTACAGACTAAGAACAAAATATGTTTAGGTTGCAACTTGCAATCCTGTTTAACCAAAGAAAATTAACACTTCCCCTCAACTCTCAGTCGTTGTCTGTCTTTACCCAACATAGAGATATTGTATTAAATGTGGGGATTACATGTCATAATCAACTTTCATAGAGTGTGTTAGCAATAAGTAGCCGGTGTTGTAACTTGTCATTACTTATATCTCATATGTAAATACATATTTATTTCACATATGCCTACATATACCTCACATACATATATGTGTGCATCTGTGTGTGTAAGTGTGTATCACTCCACAGATAGTTTTCAAGATCTCTTTAAGAATGAGTTTTTACTTTACAATTAATTTGATTGAAAATAAGGAAATTTTAAAAACAAACTAACAAACAAACAAAAACCAAACACAAAACAGAAAAGAAGGACTGGAAATAATTCCATGGCAAAGCACAATGTTAATTACAAGCTGTTTCCTCACCATCCTCCCAGCTCAGAAAGCTGAAATTTCCTATAATGAGGAAAGGGAAACAGTAGAATTTTGTATTTAGCTGTCTGGGGACTGTATACTGCAGTTTCCATGTACTGCAGTGTTTGTTCACAGTTGCCTCTTCTGTGTTATGTCTATAAGAAGAAACTATTATTGACTCACTAGAGGTGATGCAACATTTGGACAGAGTTCCAGATGTGGAGGTGATAGGAAAACCCCCTTGCAGGATGTAATTGGTAATGGAGATGCCTAATAATTAGTCAATTCACCTCCGAGCTTTCAGATAGTAATACATACTTGTCAGGAGAAAAAATTGAGTTCAGATTTTTATAATACTGAAATCCTCTAAAAGCAAAACATAGCCTTTGAGTCCACTTAGTTGCCTAAAAAGTCTGTATAGTGCAGTTTATAAATCAATAGCTAACCGACAGGACATAGGGGTGATCTATGAAAACCTCTTAGTGGCAGCTAGAGACAGGCAACATCCCACAACAGAAGATCATCATTTTAGGGAGTTCAATCAGCTCCAGAATGTAGGCAACAAAACTTGGCTATATGCATGTGTTTGTTGATGTATGAGATAGGCATCAAAGCTTCTATGTCAGGTCATGAGAGCTATGGATCAGTTCAATTCATTAAACTCACCACCTAGTACCTGTGAAGATGCCAAAATATATCCTTCCTAGGACCCAGCTGCCTCTCAGAAGGGAACACATCTCTTATAGTTCTTTTGTTATATGTGTCAGCCCCACATGCATGCCTTATCCACCTCAGGGCATCTCAAATAGCATCGGCTGCTTCTGTTTAGGCAGCTGAAACCCACCCTCCATGTCTATACTCCCAACTTCAATATATGAATTAGATGCTTAGGTTCCCATTGCAACCCAGTGGAGATAAGTTGGTTTGCCTTCAAACACTAAAGGTGTCCTTTTGTCTCCAACTGCCACTCAGAGAAGGGTACAAATCACTCCTAGTTGTTTTGTCACTCTTGTCAGTTCCACACTGGTGTGTTGAATAGCCTAGGTCATCTCAAATTACACCAGGCAACTAGGTCTGTGCTTCTGAATGAAGCTATTCAACTTATAAATCGTAAGGATGTGAGTTATTCTTGTATCTAGGTATATGAATCTTGACCTGAATTCCACCTTTTAGATTAAGCAAAGAGAACATCCACCCCTTAGAGACCTTCTTTAAATGATGATTTTGGAATCTGTTACTGACTATATCCACTGCTTATAAGACTGTGACATGGATGAGACAAGGAAATGACATTCTGTACTACAAGATATAAAATAACATTACATATAAAGTCATTTGAATTTGTGCTCTTTGCAAGATGTAACAAAGTCATCATAAAAATTAGCAGTTGTTAAACCTGGGTAGTTGTGTATTGGTAAATATTTGTGCATAAGCTAGACCCACATACGCGTTTACATGGAGAGATAAAAATGAGTAGGAATGGAAATACTGTGAATTAACATAGCAGTAGAACTTAGACCACAAATTCTGCCACAGAATGTTGTCCCACAGTACTACATGAATGTAGAGCAAAATGTTCTTCCAAACTTCTAAAACCAAGCGCTGGAACAAGGTGACTAGGTCAATATTTTAAGGAGAAAAAAAAAAAAAAACCTTGTCAGAATTAAGAATGATGCACACCTTCTGTTTTGTGGAGACAGTATTTTTCAGAAATCTTAAACTACCTATAATGTGAAGTGGATCTTAGCATAACATTTTGTGAAGAGTTAATTATATTTTTCTATCTATTGAAACTGTTCTCTGACAAAGTGAAATATTGTAAACTCACATAAGATCTATTTTGGGCAAAGATCATTTAATAAGACCATTAAAGTTGTCTTCAAAATTTTAGAAGCTCAGTCATGCATAAACTTCAATTCTGAAGAATTAATTCCTCCTTTTTTATTTTAAGAATATTATCCAGGCGATAAGAAAATCTTAAGTTTATAAGAGAGAGGTATAAAAAGTATTATTATCCTTTGTTGAAGAAAATACTGCTTAAGGTGACAGAGATATTGAATATTCAATTCCCTTTTAGAAAATCATTTTCACAACTTTAGTATCAGAATTAGAAAAATAATTTAAAAAGGAATTAAAACCATCTAATTCTATCAGAATTTTAATAAAATAGCAGATATCTTTTTGTATTACATTAAGCTCACACTGCTTTTTTGCTGGGAATTAGTTTAGTTTAGATTAGAGTTTTGTGTTTGACAAGCATTATGCCAGGTTCTGCCACATTCATAGCTTTCTTTACTCCTATGTCTTAACGATGTGATTCTCATAGAATGAATCATAGAATCATAGAACAGTTTGGACTGGAAGGGACATTTAAGATCATCCAGTTCCAACCCCCCTGACACTGACAGGGACATCTCTCACCTGATCAGGTTGCTCAAGGCCCCATCCACCCTGGCCTTGAACACCTCCTGGGAGGGGGCATCCAGAACCTTCCTGGGCAACCTGTGCCAGTGTCTCACCATCCTTATTGCAAAGAATTTCTTTCTAAAATCTAATCTAAATCTTCCCCCTTCCAATTTAAAGCCATTCCCCCTCACCCTATCACTACGTGCCCTACAGCTTTCCTGTAGCCCCTCCAGGTACTGGAAGCTGCTCTAAGGTCTCCCCAGAGCCTTCTCTTCCCCAGGCTGAACAATCCCAGCTCTGCCTTTCATAGCAGAGGTGCTCCAGTCCTCTGATCATCTTTGCAGCCTTCCTCTGGACCCATTCCAACAGTTCCATATCCTTGTTGTGCTGGGGATTCCAGGACTGGACACTGTACTTCAGGTGAGGTCTCAAGAGAGAGAAGCAGAAGAGGAGAATCACATCCCTTGACCCGCTGGCAACATTGCTTTTGATGAAGCCCAGGACATGGTTGGCCTTTTGTGCTGCAAGCACACATTGCCAGCTCATGTTGATCTTCTCAGCAACTAGCACCCACAGACTGTATTGAAACCTTGGATTTCCTCAAGTCAGCTGTAAGATCTTGCATTTGAACTTCACGAGGTTCACACAGGCCCACTTCTTCAGCTTGTTCGGGTCCCTCTGGATGACATCCTGTCCTTCTGGTGTGATAACTGCACCACTCAGCTTGGTGTCATTGAATTACTTTAAACATAGTAGGACTGTGCTGAGCTAGAGTAACAATGACGCCAAATTTTCCAGTTCCTGCAGCTGCATTTATACGCATGGGTCCTCTGCTGCCTTGGAACTCTGCTGGGATGAGTGGAGCTCCCACCAAGCTACAAGGCAATGGCCTATGTTTTCCCTCCTGATATTTCTAAATATTCTCTATTCTGCTCTTCCTCAACACTTTTATATTTCTACTTGATGAGTTTGTTTATTTTTAGCAGCTTAAAGGCACGCTAACATTTTTTTTTTTTTTTTAAATGACTGGTAGCAGATTGTAGTTTTTGGCTGAAAAAGACTCCAGCTTTTAAATATGACTGAGCACCATTTTTCTTTAAGGGACCAGCTGGAGGGTCAATAACCAAACCACTGATTAATAATGTTTGCTATTTAAGACTATTCCATTTTCCTTAGTAGAGGTGATGCCCATTCTTTTAAAATTTGATTTAAAACATTTGTTCCTCTCCAGTCAGATATGCTTGCTAGAATCAAGTCTCATCCGTTGCTTACCATAAGAAGGTAAAACACATAGTTCATAAGAAAAGAAACTTTGTAAGCTTGATTTTAAATTACACAGGCCAATTTCTATTTGATTTACTAGAATGTATGTTCTCATGTGCAATGAGGTTGCAGGAATGGAGAGGAATGGATGCATTTGTCTTATCATATTAATTCCTCATAATCTGCAAGTGAAAGATAATGATTTATTATGTCACTACTGAATTCAAGAAAAACATTGAAGAGCAAGGGTCTGGAAAGGAAGTGGTTTCTAACGTGTGCAGTACTGTAACTTACCGCAGTTCGTCCTACCATAGTACTGCTCCTGTCCTACTGAGCAGTGCTGTACAGTAAGGCATCAACTTTTAATTTAATATTTTACTACTATCTGGGGATATATTTAACCTTTATTACATTCCATAGGGGTGATTTTATTCACTAACTATTTACTTCTCCATAGGGCTTACCACAACATGTGAATACCAAATCTGATATTTGCACAAATCTGATTTAGTATTTCAATGTATTAGTTGAATGTTTTAACTAATGTAATTCTTAACATAACTCCTGTAAATCCATTAATGCTTTCATGATTTTTTATGTTTTTCTTAATCACCTAGCTGATGTTTTGGGGGAATGAGACGACTGTGTTTCTAGTAATGAAACAAAGTTTCATAAATTGCATAAAATAGCTAGAAAATTGGCCCAAGCAAATCTGGAAGTCTCTGAAACAGGCATGAAATTCTAAAGGACGTTGTTGCTTCATGATATCATTATTTTTCTTGTGTTCAAGAGTGAACTACAGAGAATCACTGCTGGCTATCACACTGGTAAAAAGAGTGTGAAGTCAAAAATCCTATTTTTAGTTACACTTACTTGTTACTAAAAGAGTCCCTAACAATTACTAGTGTAGTGCCTAGATTAACCTTTATTAGCTTTCTCAGATTAAGTGGCAGTGAACTCTACAGGAGACAATTCTCAATGAATACTCAGAAATAGATGCAAGCAGTCAGCAGAATTCTGAAGAGAAAGAAGTCTTAATACACTTCATCTGTAAATTAGACATGCAGGAAGCCTGCAAGCACTAATAGATTTGACTATTAATTCATGTGCAACTTAATTAAAGACAAAACTGTATTGTTTGTGGCTTGCTTTTTATTATTATTTTTAGTTTCAACTTTTTTGTTTAGAACTTATTTTAGTTAAGCAGTACCTTTTTCCATTTCTAATCCCATTAATAGGTATGGCAAATGTCTTTAGATATACCTAGCAGACTCATAACTCATGAAGTGGAACACTGGGGTTTGTGTTTGTTGTTTTACTTTTTTCTTCTTTGAATGGGACAAATTATTATAAAGGTATCCCTACCTTTACATTACACTGTAGAGCTGCATAAAATAACTATGAATGCCTGTCTGTGTAATATGCACGATATTTAGCTACGTCGTTATTTATGTATCACATATATGGCACTAAGGAATGAATACTAAATATATGCTGTTCACCACTTCCTTCACTTATGCTGGTGCATCACAATGATGCAAAATTGCTTCAGTTTTCTCCTCCTCATATTCAAAATGAATCAAATGAATGAAGATCAGTAACACACCGTCTGCTTGCACTTCAATGTTAGTGACACTATAGACTATACCCATTATGGTCTTTCAGGTCAATAATTCCTGAACTAAGAAGGATTAATAGGATTTATGACCCTCTTTTCAACTACATGTAGCACAAGCAGTACTAATTATATTTTCATTAACCTCTGTGGCTAGCTCATGTTCTAATAATTTAGCCCTGTTACGGATTAATCCAATGTTTTACATGTTCAATAAAGTGAACACGCAAACAAAAGCTATATAAATAAATTCTAATAGCCAAATCATGGCTGCTCTAATAAAGAAATACTTGCAAAAGAGCCACTGCTTCTAGAATGTCCCATGGTCTGGCCCATGCATCGGACAGTGATATCTTGGCTCACTTGCTGACTTATTCCTTAGTCAAAGAGGCACTGTGGAACCTAAAAGTTAAATAAATCCAATTTAATTGTATAAATGGGTCCTATGCAGGTTACCTTATAATAATGAAGTCCTCATTTGCACTTCAGGAAATGTTAATGCCACAATTTCATGAACAAGTAGTAAGCATGTCTACTAAATATATTTGTAAGACTATGTATCTGGGAGTTATACCAGCACTTCTACTGACCCCTGTCTCCCCTGAGTTACTCCCAGATATCTTTGTTGTCAGAGGTACACAGGAGACATAGTTCAGCTGTCAGTAATAACAGGATTATTCAGTATGACAGCCATCCCCCACCACTCTCCATTCCCAAGCAGAGTTGCCAACAGGACAATCAATGCTGAATGCTGTTTCTGCAGTCAAAAAAAGCAGTAGCAGCTGAATTCATCCCAGATTATGCAAATTTCCAAGAAACAAATGCTATCCCACAGCCACTCTTCTCCTGAACTGCGTTTTCACTCTTTGCTGCAGTTAAATATAAGCTCCTTAATAACTGTGGGGCTTTTGCTTCCTTGACTAAAATTAAATATATATAATCTAAAAGTAGTAAGGCAACAGATCCATTCCCTAGTTATCATGAATCCAGTATACAAAACCAAATTGACCTGAGAACTACGATAGCTGAATGGATATGGAATCTAGAATTAATGTTTGTTACAAGACAGACATTGAATGCTTTATGTTATTTGTATTTTTAAATCAGTGTTAATATCAAACATTATCAAATACTCAATTACAATATATGCTTACTGAAATAAAATATAGAAAAACATTGATTGCAAACAGATAATTAGAAGAGGTATTTTTAAGACAGTTTTACAAAGTATTACTCTACCTGATGAGATATAGAAGAAGAAATCCCTAAATACAATTCAGTTTGGTAAAAAAGCAGCTTCTCTTACTCCCATAGTATTTGGAGTAAGGTTTTCAGGGAGGTATTCCTGTGCTCAAAGAAAACCCAGAGACACCTTTAGAGTACAGCTCGTGTAACCTTATTTAAGCATTTAATTTAACAACTGTTCTCTGCTTGTAAAGTGAGATTAATCCAATCCCACTATACATTAAATTATGTTAAGGTCTATGTTAAAGCTTAGCCATTAAGCTTTTTCGAAGTATTTTTGTACAATTTTTTTTTCCCAATACAAACAAGTTCGGTATCTTGAATGTACTTCAGAATATAGAGAAAGATATCACCATCTATTATACATATCAAGAAAATATAACTATTCAAGGCATATTCACTGTATCTTTACTTTTTTCACCTACAGAGCTAAAGGAGTTATTCTGGTCTTCTACTGCCCAGTAACTTCATCATGCCACGGTCACCTCACTGAAGGAGCACCTTCCTTGAGACTTCAGACAACTGGATATCTTCAATATACACAAATCTAGGCTGTGGCCACAGTAAACCACTTCTCAAGATTTTGTTTGGTTTTGTTCTAGCCCAGTGTTTATTCCCTGATTTCTACTTTCACTGTTTCTATGCTAATACAAAACTTATATAATACTTACGTAGGCTCTAGTAGACCAAAGTCAGAAACAATATAATTTTTCAACTCATTAAAGGAGCAGTATCATAATTTACTTCTGTGATGAATGGGACAAAGGATATTGGATTAAATGCATGACCTGATTATTACAAATTGTTTCACCTCGCTAACTCATTTCTGCAGGTAAACAGGAAAAATGGTTCTCTGAAAGCCCTCTTTTTGATACAATGAACCAGAAAGAAAAGAGACTGAGAAATATTTTAATACTACTTAATAGTGATCAAAGGACTTATTAGAACACTGCAAGTGACAGCTCACATAAGCGGATGACTTAGCTTCCTTCTGGCTCCACTGAGAGCAGTGTAGAAAAGGGACATAGTTAAAACTATATTTAAATTAAAATTCAAGGTACACCTATAACCTAAGGTAGTAAGTTGAATCTGTATAAAAGCAAAATTCATACAAATACCCTTTCAACCTCCAAAGTTTTGTAAGCCTGAAATTAGAAGTTTTATCACTGTTGCAATTTCTAGGACCTAAACACTCTGCCAGACTCAGCTGTTTTTCCAGGCTGCTAATTCTTTTTGATATGAAATTACTGTTCAGTCTAGGTTGTCAGTTATTCAGCTCACGTACTGCAGGCAAGTCCATCTGTTTCTGGAAGACAAAAAAGTGCAGATGTCAGTAGAACATAATGATAGAAGAACCATTATACTATGTCACACCAAAGGTACATTTCGACTAACATGAACTGTTTAATAAGACCCTTCAGAGCTTCTTTTCTGCTGCTATCTGACATGCCAATTGAATCCAGTATGAAAATGGGCTTACTGGAAGTGTAAGCACAATCTTTATATCATTTTGATTATAGTTTCCAAGCTCTCCATTATTTTTGGAGTATACATTACTTTTGGAAGAACTGGTCCAATACTTTCCTTTCTATGCTTTCCTTTGGTGGTTTTTTTTTGTCTGGTCATTGTTTAGCTCTTTCATGGCCTGGGTTTTCTCACACTTTGATTCCTATCTCTGCCGAATACTAACTACTGCGGTCATTTTCAACAGTTTTATTTTTCCTAACTGTACTCCTTAACCAGAATTTACACTTTGGTGGACGTTGAAACAAAAGATTGGTGACAGAAAAGGAATGCAAAAAGACAAAAAACACAATAAACTGAATGAAAAAAAAGATATTATGACAAATTGATCTGCTCCTTTGGTATGTTTCTCATCCAGTGATTCCTATATTTCCTGCTAAAACTATTTGTTGCAGGGTCACTAAAATAATACATTTCATCTGATTCCTGATACCAATCACATATTTTTATGTAAGTCTAGATCTCATCAAGTCATCTACCTAATGTAAACCAAGAAAATAACTTAAGAGTTAAATATACAGTTTTGGGTCAGGTAAGAATATCCTTAGTGTTCTGGACGTCTCGACTGTGATCGGGTGTCTGTGTTTAAATTAGTGAATTGAAACCTAGATCTTTACTTCCGTAATGGGAGCTTATACACCTATCTCACATGTTTATATCTAAATTAGGTGGTTTTACTTTGGAGCTAGATCATCACCTGAATTTTCTCTCTAAAACTTTGATCTAAATATCTACTTAGATGGTTTTGGTTTTTTTCATGCTTGCTTTAACCCAGCACTTACTTACTGAAGCCAGAATATTACAACTGGTGAAACAGTTCCCCCTTTTTCTTTATTTACAATATTTGAATCTGATTATGATTTCTCTTCCACTGCAGTCTTTTAGATAAAATCACTTCCTATTGAGTTAATCTTAATTGGCAGTGTGAAAGCATACAGATCTTAAATACTTTACATAAGACATTACCTTATTTCCATGACTATTTCAACATTTGGCGGGAGGAGAGAGGTGGTTTCATTATATTTCGTTAACCACTACATTGTCAGTTTGTCTTATCAGAAACCTTCTTTTTAGCTGCTACACATTAAAGCAAGCATATTGCCACTTTCTTTTTCCCTATGGACAAACTTTATTTTCTCATTATTTGTAGTGTGTTCTTATTTCACATTATTTATGTACATATTAATCTTTCTACTTCTGCTGTTGAGAAGCAGAAGCTATAATAGCGTCTTCACAGCTTATCGGGATCTTGTGTTTGTACAAACACAGCAACAGCTGTGAAAGATTCTAGATCCATGTGAAACGGGTAAATATATTTCTATTCAATATGAACTGTGTAGAGTCAGAGAAAATTTCTAAACTCAAGAGCTCTATCCCACTTCTGTAATATTTATTTTTCAAAGTAATGTCATAGAATGCCTTATCCTGGTAATGCAGTTAAATATTTTTGAACAATGATATGATTTGCTCAAACAATTACGTTTCTGGTACATGCAAATTAAACTATTCCACAAGCAATTACAACAAAAAACTTCACTATTTAAACAGATGAGGTAGATAGGAACTTTTTTGAGACAGATAGACATAAGTACACTTTAATGGAGGCTGTCCAATTGTTAGTTTGAGGGGTTAGACTTCTAAACAAGTCATCCTCTATTTATTCACTACTACTCTCTACTGAGATTACCAAAAAACCATGTCGACTGCCATCAATTGTTATGGTGCTGTTTATGTTTTGGGGAATTAGCCTAAGACTATCCACACTGAGTGGCCACCAAATGGGAGTGACAGTATTGAGAGAAATTGAAAGAATCATATAAATACTTTACAGGTTTTAACTCTCATATTTCTTGAAATTTTCAAGTTTAATATTTAGATACTGAGTTTACTACAACACAAAGAACAAAAAGTGTGAATGAATTTCATTTTCCAGACTGTCATAAATATACTTCTTTCTCACAAACACACCTTAGAAAGTGTATAAGGATTACATTTAATTCTTTAGTTCTTCTAGGTGATATCTCAAGATGAGAAGGGGGTTCTCACACTTGGATCCTTATTGGCATTACTGAAGTTTCTAAATTGGAATAACAGTAAAAGAATCCCAAAGACATTTGTATTATATTCTAGAGGAGGTCATAGCACAGAATGTTTTGTATACATTCACTCCAACAAAACTACTGACTTGAAATGTTCCAGATGAAATATCAGGTTTCCAATAAACAGAGAAAATAAGAAAGTTGAAGAACAAGATTCTCTCCTTTTAATTTATTAGTATTTTCCTCAAAAACATTCAAAAACAAGACAGAAAGACAAAGGAAATCTCAGAACAGTTCTTCCTCTGTTTTACCCCCTTTTGTTTTCTAAGCTTTTCTATTTTAGAAAAAAAGCTGAGAACATCCCAAAAGAATGCTTGAAAATGCCAGCATTTCCCAAGCAGTGCTAAGGATACACTGTCTTCTCAATTTTTTTTGTCCTGTCAGGGCAAAAAATTTACTTTGCAAGAGGACGTGGTGGAAGTAATGAGTTTTACACTAAGTTTGAATTCTGGAAGAAAACAATTGTTGATATCTGACTTTTATTGTGATATTACCGATAGTACTAGAGAAGAAAAAACATCTGAACCGAAACAAGACAAAAGCCACATTAACAAAAATGTTACCAGACAACAAAATTGTAGTTAAGAAGTTCCACTAGAAATTTTAAGGCATGGAGTTTCAATAGACATAATTTTTATATTAAATAACTCCTAGTCATTTAGATCTTACATATATATATAATTACCAAGAATTACTGCTTGTATCTGTGTTGGAATAGGGATTTTTGTGCATGTTTGCAAACTGCTTGTAATGAGCAGATGGCTTCTACTTCACTGGATAAGGAAACTGCAGAATGTAGAAGATCTAATGGAGGATATTATTTCCCATTGTTTTTCTTCAATAGAATCTTAGTTTTGATCTAAGCTAATACTCTTCTTCTAGTTTTCATACTACTGTTAGCATACTTAAATTCTAGCATCTTTCCCAGGCTTCATCATTTGTTCAAGAAAGAGTTATTTTTAATATTTTAACCTCCAGTGACAAATCCTTCATCACATATGCCTTTCTTTGGATTCCACAAATTTTCTTACGTTCCCAAGCTAAAGGGAGCTGACTAGAACTGATAATAAAGCCTTTTTCAAGTCTATTGACGCTTAGGTCCTGAACCAAACCCCACTGCCGGTGGAAACCACTTCACTATGACATCAGAGATGTCCAATGAAGACACTAAGTGGGGCTATTTTGTCCTTAAGCTTTGTTAAAAGCTATGTCTTGTTATGTAAACCAAAATTACTTTATTTCAACATTGCTCACTTCTATGAAGCTTCTTAGAGAATTGTAATTGTCATTTGTGCATGCTGTTTACAATTTCTAATCTGCACAATTGCTTTAATGTTATATCAGATATATTAATTTCTGTACTTTCTATAAAATAGTACATAATTTCTTGTTTTTTTCAAATTCACCATCAGACTAAGGAAAGATATTATAATGAAGTCCCTTAAAAGTGAACTAATTTTCCTTTTATTTGATGACATGTTTATCTCTTCAGAAAGGGTGAGTGAGAGATGTATTTCTGTATCCTTTCTTATTTCTCACTGGCAATTAAACATAATATTACAGATTAAATTTATGTTTATAACTATATGCATCTGTATTTTCAATTTGTGAAAATTATCAGAATTCTTTCATGTTTTTAGATAATTTCTTATTATATAACTTGTTTGAAAGCAAACTCCATATCAGTCTCTGAAATCATGTAAAATCTTTTACAACTTGACCAAAGAGCTTTCTTAATTAGGTATTTCCTGCTCAATACTTTAATATGGACAAATGGATATATTCGTTTAACCTAATGTCAGAGAGAGAAAAAAATGCCTGAGGAAGTCAAAATGTTTTCTGGTACTAAAAGTCCAAAACTTCAGGAAGTTTCTTTATTACTTAGTACTGTATGTTCTAGCCAAGCATAAAACAGGAAAGTGACTACTATCAAAGGACCCATAAAAAGAGTTTATGATGTTTCAGATTCAGACAACATAAAAAAAGGACATATTCAAATTAGAAACACTATTATAAAGTGTGATTCTATAAGGAATCTCCATAACAGACTTAATAATGTGATTAAAGAGACAAAGTAATAGCAATATACACAAGTACTAATTAGAACATTGAAACTATTACGCCTCATGTGGGAGACAAGCAATAAAATTCAAAGAATACTTGTAAGAAACATTATCAGACTAGCTTTTAAGTTTCCTACTGCCTTAGGCTTATTATGTGAACTTGTGGCATGTGTCGAAAATGTTTAAGCCAATCTTTTTGGACTGTAATGCTCTCTTCTCTCAAAGCGTTTTGTATCGTTATACTAAGATATAGTTTGTCTAAACTGCTTTTCACAATGGGTGTATTTGGTTTTTTTAACAGATTCAAAATGTGTTGCTTTTATATTCAAGAAAGTTATATTGTCTCAGTAATATCATTCCTTTCCTTAAAATTTACTTGCTTTCTTTTTGCTCTTGAACATATTACCGTTTTGAATGCCTGAGAAAAAATATATTAACTGTGAAAGGAAATATCTGAATATGTATTTAAAATATTAAAAGGCAAGTAAAATATCTAATAGTCAGAAAGTCTCACTGGATCTTGATTTGGATGAGTATATAAAATAACTGAATAGAAATAAATTGTAAAAAGGCATTATGTGCTATGATAAACAACTCCTCCTTTCAGTTTCTAAAACTCAGAAGGGAGATTCACATGGAAAATGTAAAACAGTGCCCAAAACACTCAAAACCATACCTTGCATTTTTTGGAAATATTTACTGCTAGTTAAATGTGGTTTTATTTCAGTAGGTGACTGTATTACCTTCAAATTTTCTGAGAAGAAAGTGAAGTCTACACTGAAGACTTCCCAAGGTATAAACAGTAAGCTTCTCAGCCTGAATATAATGAAATAATGTATTTCAAAAGTGCTGAATGCTCAACATTTGGCTTCATAAATGTGTTCCTCTGAGCATATTAATCTGGACATAACCGACTAAAGCAGAAATGTCTAGGTAATACCACACCCACGCTTGTGTGAAAACACAAGTACTTTCAGAGTACTGAAACAGAAAACCAGAATAATCCTGTTCTACGGCATTGCTATACACTTTCTATTTCAACTCACTCCTTGTTTGTCTTTCATAATATGTAGGGAAATTTTCTATTAGTAAGCTCCTATAGCATTTACTTCACCGAGAAATTACTTGAAGTTATATAACACTTCATCAAGAGCAATTTCTTTTAACATTTTTAAACAAGTTATGAACAACTTGAACTCCTGATCCACAGTGTCTTCTTCATTCAATGAGCATAATATTACAACAGACATTGAAGTCCTTTGAAGCAGAGACCATGTTCAATCACAACTTATTTGCAACTAATATTGTCTTCCCTATTTGCTACATTTGACTCAGCTCTAAGGAAGATGATCCTTTTTATTCTAAGATCTATTTGCCCAATTATTTTTAAACGGCATCTACTTCACTAATGTTAAAAGGTTTAATAAGTCTCAGTCCACTACCAGAAACATTAACACCAGCCATTATGCATATTTATTTTAACCCTCTCAGGCTTTCCTGCATAGTATTTCTGCTCAATTTTTCCTCCACCATTCATTATTAAAATAAATTTTTCTTGTATACAGCTCAGCTGCAGGCAAAATACTCCCATTCCAGGTGCCCATCAACTTTTTAAATCAATTAAGTGAATTGACAGCAGGTTTAAGCATTTGCTTCATTATGACTGCAGGCAGGGTTTTTTTAAACAAGTCCTCTCTGCCTGCCCCCAGAAGGGGCTTTGGAGTTAACAAAACAAACAAAACAATAATAAAAATTTGCAGAAACTAACCCTGCCTTGATGAGTCTCTTTGCTAAAAAGGCTCTAAGGAAGAAATACATAAGGAAAGAAATCCAATGTCACAACAATTCTTTCTTTTTCTTTCAAAGTCACTTTGGAGCGTTTTATCAGTTCATTTCAAAACCGAAAACCACGTTTCAATTAGAATCAGCTATCAACTACACTAACAATGAATCAGTAAATGACATTCTTCCTTATGGGTAAGTTCAGAGCTCAGATAATATTAAAGAATGATGTCCATTCTAAACACAGAGAAAAAGAAGCTTTGCAAATACTTGTAAAAGAATTCTTCACATGATATTCCTATTCTTCGCATCAGTATTTCCATTTCAGCATTTCTCCAGATTTTTCAGAATGTCCCATTCCTACCTACTGCAAGGCCCTCTGTAACAAAATCTTCCCTCTTCTGTTGACTGACCATACCAGACTGTGTAACAGTAGTAGAATTTTTCAATCTAAGTTTCTCAATTAGGTTAGAATGTATTTCAGCAAAGTACTGAAGTATTCTGCTCTAAACAAGATTAGCAGGAAACAAAAACTATAAATTTCCACCCTGTGCAAAATTTTAATATTGGAAGAACATTTTCCTTCCAATTTTCTTCTAGTTCAGATGAGAAACATATTTTTTCTAAAGTGAAACTCAGCACTTTTATTTTAGCTTAATCAGTTCAGAATTTATTTTCAACATTATCATTTTCATTCATAAAGTTTTATATCTGAGTTGAAGTTCTAATAGTATAGCAGTATAACCAGTATTAGATTTTAGGAACATAATATCAAACATAATGTGTACATACATCATCATTATAAAATTTAAAAAATTGGAACTGTCAAAATGAAGCATTTTGGCTTGATCAAAGCATCATATTTTGACTTTGTATTGCCAAAATTCCTCTAAATTAACAACCCCCTGCAGATTATTTAGATCACACTGAAATTGAACTTTGTGATGGAAGATTTCCATCAAAAATGTTATCAAGCAGGGCTAGCAAAGAGGCAACACTATGAGGTCTTAGTGCTTTGCAGAGCTCTTTATTGTTAGGTTGAAGGTGCCATATGCAGCCTTGCTAACAGTGATGGAGAACTATGGACTGCTCTTATTTTTATTCCTCTCCTCTTAGCAGGATAAGGCAGAACTGCAAGAAGCTAACAATGGGGTGACTTAGACATATTTCTGTAGTATGCATTCCTCTGAGAAACTTTAATGCTTGTGTAATCAACTCAGCAAGACCAGAACTTTGATTTTCCATTTTTCATATGAATCACATCAGGAAAGAATTCCCTTAAATAAGGTAATTTTTAATTAGATCATTAAGAATTCTTAGTGTGGTCAGCTTCATACAGAGATACTATGATTTGAAAAGACAAGAGAACATTCATGGCTAGATTTAACAGGGCAGCACTTCTAAGAATATGGAATGTATGATAATTTCAGGAGAAATATCACTTACGCATTCTTACTTAGCTTTCATCCAGTAACACTACAGAGCTATCTTTGCACCAACAGATAACATAACATCTTTAAAAGCTGATGGGACAGTTTTTCAGAAAATAACTACCACTAAAGTGACTTTCAAATCCCTAATAATTTCATGAGAAGAATTATAATTATTTATTAAAAAAAAATTACTGGATATTTCTAATAATTTCACATAAGTATATTTCAGAATGGCTTATGAAGAAATATTAATCTATGAAAACGGGTTAGGTAATTACTGCCATACAAGAATTACCTCTTCATTTTGCAAAAAAACACAACAAAGTGTACCAAAAAGGACAGAGGCTTTGTTTGTTTACATGTTCTTCAAAACCTATTCTACTGTTTATAAACTTTGGCCAAGCATACTTTGTAATACATTACATATTCATTAGAATTACCAGTAAATAGTCAGTATGTGTTGTTAAAGATGCCCTGAATAGTAGAATTCCAGCCGTTTTACAGAATCTCTGTCAGTGGGTGGCCTTTTAAAAACTGTAGTTTTCCAGTCCCTACTGTCAACAACTTCTTTTTCTGGTGTAAAGTACTTTGAAATTTTTGTTGCTTTTGCATTTGGATAACAGGAAGTGAGAATGGCTTAAAAATCTGTAGATTCACATGCAGTTTGTGGAAAATTATTTCCCTTTAACCAAACAGAGGATGAGGGGGTTTTTATTCTTTATGTTATTATATTTATAAGCATTATAGCTATCTTAAAGAAGCTAAGTGTTAGAAACAAGAACAGTGATCTTGTTGGACTGATAGTATAATGCCTTACCCCACATTCAGTCATGCCCTTCCTTTTCCACTTCTAGAGAAGAGAGGATTTGATCTGACAGATTCCGCAATCTGAGTTCCTGCTGAGATTAAAAGGAATGTTAGGCACAAGTAATCTACAATCTAAAATTACTTTAGAAAATCTAATATAATAGTAAACTCTGAGAGTCTATTTCCATACTATATTATTTTTCTAATGTCAAAGCCAGTCCATAAGATTTCTATATTTGTATAATCATTCCTGCTTCCACACAGCCATTCATACTCCCCAGAACCGCCTTCAACTAAGTTTTTAAGGGAAGATTCCCAAAGAAGGTTTGCTTTTGTTTATAAATTTCATCATTCCTAGTCCAGTCTACATCATGCTCAAACAGCTAATTCAGCTGAAGCTGCTAATCACAGCAGAAATGCCAGGACAGTTCAAGAAGTGTCTTACTAGTCTTCTCACTAGAGAAAACATATAGTTGAACCACGGCTTGGTACATGTGAAGGATGCACTGCCATGCCTGTTCATGCAGTAGAAATTTATTTAGAAAATTTTACTCTTTAAAGATTATGGTTTTGCTACTAGGAATATTGGTGGTGTCAATAGGCTTAATAAAGTTCAGAACAAATGCATTACACTTAAAGCAGAACTTTTGGTGGTTTTAGTCTATAAACTTTATTTTTCCTGCTTGGTCAGTCATGCACAATAACAGAAGTGGTTGGTAAATATGAAAGTATAAAAATTGCCATTGTCAATTATACAGCGAATTGAGTGTAGCAGAACTATCCTTGTGTTTCCGGAAAAAATAAAATTGGCCACTGTTTAACTAGAAAATCATTTCCTCCAAATTGAGTCCTGCTTTACACTCCTGCTAACCACTACCACAAAACACATCACTGACAGTGACTGCTGCTCTTCTTCAGTTTCAAAGAACTATGGTATAATTCATTCTTTTTATTATACCTCTACAAGGAAGCACTCTCATTTTGTGAAGACACTCTTTTCCACAGATGTATTTTCTTCAAAATGTTTTTTATTACATGTTTGCATCATAGAAGCATGACAAACCTTAAATAACATGTAATTATACCAATATATGTTTGGCAAATGCTTGACATTTAGAGATCTAAAAGATTTTCTGCTTTCAGCTGCATTACAAATTGTTGTAAAGAAGTTGATCAGCTGTAACATTTGGTTCTTCATTAAGCAGTCAGTGAGTTTCTTCAGGTTGAAAATCCCACCCCCTGTCTTTTTCACAGCATCTGCTCTATAGCACAATCACTCAACAATTTCTTAGAGATACTTTTTTTTAATTTATCAGGTTTATTTGTATAATATGAGTCAATTAAATTTGTGTAGAGCACATCTCCACTATTGGGATTCTCTTCTCTGAGTCTTTCAATTTCCCTATAGGGTTTTAATACCTGATGATGATTGTTTTTTGTAATTAAGATTTAAGTACCCAATCCCCCAAGACTTGTCATACAGAGAGCTGCCACTCAAGCGTTCAGCAACCCTTTCAGGCGCACCCTCTCTTTGTCACAGTCTTTCTAGCATCCAAGAGTTTAGAAGAAAGCCTTTTGTTGAGCTGTGCTGTATTTCATCCCACATATTTTGCTAATCTACACCATACCCTAGCTCCAGTTTACCTCAAACTACTAAAGGGCAAAGTGATAATGTCTCTTTTAGCAGCTGCCAGCAGCATGTCATGGGAATGAATAAGGCTTCCATTAGACTAAGTAAAATGAGAGACTGCTCTGTCAATTCCACACCTTATTCATAAAGTAAAAAGTATAAAAATATCTAGTAGCCTAAAAATCAAATTTATGGATACAGTTTTGTTTCTCACACAGGTTCACAACTCATAAAACCAGAAAATATGGGGCCACGGCCAGAATGTTTGTGTTTGGGAGTGGAGTTCCTCATTGTTTTAGTCAAAACCAAAAAAGGGAAGCAGGGCAGATGCATTCAACAGCAGCAATATGCAAAGGGAGCTAGAAAACCACAAATCTATATGTAGTCATCGTAGAATCATAGAATCATGAAATGATTTGGGTTGGAAGGGACCTTAAAGATCATGCAGTTCCAACTCACTTGCCTTGGGCAGGGACACCTTCCGCTACATCAGGTTGCTCAAAGCCTCATCCAGCCTGGTTTTGAACACCAACAGGCATTCCATGATTTCTCTGGACAATCTGTTCCAGTGCCTTACCATTCTTGCAGTAAAAAATTTCTTCCTAATATCTAATCTAACTGTCCCCTCTTTAAGTCTAAAATAATTTTCTCTTGTTCTGTCTCGACACTCTCTGATAAAGAGCCCCTCCCCAGCTTTCTTGTAGGTCCCCTTTAAGTACCGGAAGGCTGCTGCAGGTTCTCCTTGGAACCTTCTATTCTCTATGTTGAACAAGCCAACCTCTCTCAGACTGTCATTATATGGGAGATGTTCTAGTCCACTGATTATCTTTGTGGCCCTTCTCTGCACTCACTCTAACAGATCCATGTCCTCCCTGTGTTGCGGACTCAGGTCCAGTGTCCCTTTCCTCTGCTCCCAGGGCTCTGTAATCCTTCTCGATACCCCTCAAACTGCTCCTGGCTATGTTGCTGGTGTCGACGTGACAAAAGAGCAGTGGATGGTATTCAGTGGGCCTTATAAGGCTTAGTAGTCTCTTGGTAACATCCCTGATACAAGCCCTCAGTAAACAGCACACCTCTCTGGAGAGTAGGTCTGGTTGGCAAAACGATGCCTCCATACGTCTCAGAACAGTGTCTCCCACTACCATCATTTGCTGCCTTTTCTTCGTTGCACTGGGGACCAGATCAGACTGATTTACTCAGCTTCAGCATCTCGCCTGATAGAAACTGGTGCTTCCTCTTCAGTCTGCAGAGTTGTAGGGTGGTTCTGCAAAAGCATCCCAGACTCTGTGGGAAAATTCCTCCTGCTGGCCCCTGCAGCTTCCTTTCTTCTACATTCAAATCCTGACCATTGATGCCAAGCGTGGCTCCATACCACACAATTTTTCTTCCGATGCATTAAATGACGTTTAAATGCTGAAATAAGTTGCACAGAAAAGCACCTCCTTTGAAGTAATGTTTTAGCCTCAAGCAGAGCAGAAGTCTTCAGCATTCAAGTGTCAGGGTCTGGATTCACCCCTCCTTCCCTGAGGTCCCCAGATCTGCCAGGAGCAAAACAGGAATATATCACTAAGCAAAACAGACCATTTTGAGGATATGGCATCCACATTGTACACGTCTTGGGAGGGTTTACTTTCAATTAGCTCTAGAACAGTCCTGCAGACTAAATACCCACTAGTATTTGGATCGTATCAGATTTGTTTCTAGTATTTACCTCTTGATTTATTTTCATCCAAAAGGAAGCCAATTATATAGGGTGATACTATATTGTGGTTTAACCTAGACCTATAAATGTAAGATTCTTTTCAGAAGCGCACTCCTGGTCAAAAGTGAAAAGCTACAGAATGCATACGCATAGTATTCAAAAGGCTAGAGAGCACACACATTAAGAAAAAAAATAATATATATATATATATATATATTTCAAAATCTCTTCAACTTGGATACCCACAGATGCCTGGGCTGTGTCATCAGTACCAAACTTTTACAATCCCCAAATAGAGTATTAATAAAGAATTTCAAAGTAGTTAGATTGATTTAATATATCCCTTCCTGTTTTACTTTTAATTTACCATGCCACTAATCTATCAATCTAATCCTGCACTCATAATTATTTGTTGACTTTAGTAGACAGAATTAATTCTTTACGTCTTTCAGGCTCTTTAAATGATAATATATTTCAAATTTAAAATTACCATCAGGGTAGCAGGGCTCCAGGGGAATGCATGAAAACACCTCCTTTTGTTTGATAGAACCTTTAGACATATCACATGCAACTCATAATGAGTTGCCTTTATCCAGATTAGATTTAGAAAAACACTTTTTTTTTTCGGTCAAAGATTTTGCAAACAGAGGGTATCTAATTAGAAACAAGTTACATATTCAGCACTTAGTGTGAGTGCTTTAGTAGCAATGTGATAAAAAAAAATAAGAATAACCCAGGGGAGATCCAGAGAATCTGTGCCAACAGTGCTCGTAGCTTCACTAAGCACTCAGTCACAAACTGTCAAAAAATAAAAAGAAATGTATTTAGGTTTGTGTATAATATATTTTGTTGAAAATATGCTAAATAGTATAGCATATGATTTATCTTAATTGTCTTTCTCTTCACTGGAGTCTGTCATTGATCTTACTTTCCTTCCCAATGCATGTAACTTGTCTTTATTATTTCACTGCAATTTAGTTGTTGTCTTAGTCCTAAGTTCAGTCCTGAGCTATTGTAAGTACTGTTTACATATTCATTTAATATACTATAAAACCCAGAAAAAATAGAATTCTAGATAAAAATTCCTATCTCTACATAGATGTGGTACTCCTCCAACTGTCTGCACCATGTCATCCGACAACGGACCCTATCTAAACTACCCAAATCAAAACAATTCATTTCAGGCAGCCTTCATTTTAAACAGACCTGTCCACTGGAGCCGCAAGAACAGAATTCTCCTCACCTGTCTTTAAATGTTTATGCATGACTGAACTGTCTTCTTCATGTACACAGCCTACAGAGACTTGTAGGGTCTCTTTTCAAATGATCCTATTATGAATGCTTATCCTAGCAAAAAGATGAACTGCACTCATACCTCTACTGCAGCTGTATGGAAAGCAGCTAGAAGCAAACAGAGCTCATATGCTAATGCCTAACTTGAGATTTCTAAATTTAGGAAAAATGAAAACTAGCCAAAAATCTGTCTTTGGAGTGCAGCTGCTGCAGCAGCAACACTTTGAGATAGAACAAGATCACGGCAAACTCTTTGGCATTCTAGGTGTGTTTCAGTATAAAAATAATTTAAAATGTTTTGGTAATGTATTGTAAAAGGATAAAGGTGACATTATTTTCTGTGAAAGGGCAGACTTTATTGGTTTGCTTTCAGGGTTTCTCTTCTCAAAGAATTAAATCCATCTACAAGGTGATTTGAAAAGAGTCAAGCCAAGTCCTGAAATCAAAAAAACGGAAAATAATAGTGGATATGGGAAAATATAGAGAAAAATAAGAAAAATGATTTTTTTTATGTTAATTCATTCATGATAATATATTTTCTTTTTAATTAATTAAAACTTTATTACTCAATGTGACTATATTTTTTGTCATTGTTTAAAATCAAGACCTAAATTTCCTAATTAGCATATGTAATCCAAAGCACACATATTTTGTATTTGTGAATAGATACTGTACAAGCATTGATAAGAATGGAAGTGTTATGTTTAAGATATCTGCCTGATGAAAATAAAAGCATTTTTCTCTTTTAAATATTAGATAAGATAACTTGTGCTCATTTCAAATTTGGATTAATCATCAATGCATATTTCTTATGAAAAATAAAAATTAAAAAAAAACAGAAAGATAACAAACCATGTTTAGGTTTTGCTTATGTAGACTTTAGAGTAATTCAGCACTTTATACCATATTAGAAGCACCAACTGCTTAATCTTGTCGACAACGTATATTTTCCCTGTGACATGTTCAAAAAAGAATGCAGCATTAGACCTGTTTCACATCACCTGGCTGTGCATTTCAGGTGACAGACTGGCAAAACAGTGAATAGCAACATACAAAACATATTCATAAACTTCAAAAAGATCAAAATAAGAGCCTCTAAAGAAAAATGAAAATTCTTTTAGTGAAAACCACTGCTTAATGTGAAATTTATTGTACAGCCTGTATGGTTTTGATTTGTTGGGGTTTTTTTCCCCTACAGATGGTCTTTATGGAAAATATAGTAAGATCCTAAATATACGATATGTAAATTTAACACCTAGTTTCTACAACTTCATTTCCAGTCTTCAGTAGATCTACAGAAGAGTAATAAGTAATGAAACAGGAAAGCCTTTTGAATTAAAAACATTGCTCTTTTGTAACTTGACATTTTTTCACCTCATTGTAATTCCTCCATGTGAAACATAACAAAGAGCTATAACTAAAAGTTCCAACCTCATAAAATTTACTGTTATGAGAAAATTATAAGTTTTCTCTTAGGCAGTTCAAAACTAATTCTCTTAATGATGTTCTCCTTAAGTTTGTACTGGAGCATGGGAAAGACAAAAACTTCAAAATAGATAAAAGCACTCCAAGAAATTTAATTTACAGAACATTTACCGTAAATTAAGTTAAATGTCAGCGTGTTTAGGCAATACAACTGTCTTCAGGTAAAACATACTGTGACAATTATTCACCTGACAAGCGGAGATAATCTTACCAGGAGATTTTAAAGATTAAGAAAGATTTAAGAGGTTGTTCTAGAGCTTTAACAGGAAAAATATTATAAATGTCTAATATTTTTTTCTTACATTTTCCTGAAAAGTCCCATGGGTATGGATGATTGAATCTAAATAGTCCCAAAACTTTATGGTAACTCAAATCTAAATTTTTATTTTCATGCTACTGAAATAAATATTAACACTTAACATATCTGTGCTTCATTTTCTGCCAAAAGTTGAGGAGGGTGAAACTGGAGACGGAACACATACGTGTTTACTCCTCAGGAAAAGAAGTATAAGGACTTTTAATCTGTTTGCCCTCCTTAGTTGTCTTTTTGTGTACTCTTAGAAACAAGACACTATGCTGGACGGTTGCATTAGTATGATCATTCCTATTTCTTTATGATCGTACCGTATTTTTACTATATCAAGTGAAACAAGGTTGTGTAGTGACAGTCAAACTTTTTCGAGTAGCAGATGTTGAAATTTGGACAAACTTTGGGTACATGAGACCTTCAGAGGCTTAGAAAAAGATTTGAGGACTCAAAATCTTCTTCAGAAGCAAAACACTTCAAATTAATCATAATTTAAGAATAATTGGTCTAAGTTGAAATAAGATGAAAGGGTGGTTAGTACTTGAAACTGAGAGATAAGTTATGAAGAGAAGAGAGAAATTTGATGGAACATTAGTAAGCTAGATTAAATGCACCCAAATATTCCTTTTCAACATGAATTGCAACATCATCTGCCCCAGGTTAAACAGTTAGTTATTCTCTTATCTCTTAAAAGCATTTCTTTATGGCAATACGCTGACCTATGTTAGAATGAGATGAAAATCCATCTGAGTATATATATATAATTTTTAGACTGGAAATCGAAGTGCCTCTTGTAAGTATGCAACTTATTCAGTATTCTCAATTCCTTCGTAGAAGAGGCATAAAAAAGAACCCTCACCCCTTTTTAGCTTTAAGAGAATTAAAGAGAGTTCTATATTCAGAATATACAAAAATCTCCAAATCAATACAAAGGTGGAACATAGCACTTTTCTTGTGTCAAGATAGTCTCTGTTCCTAACATAAGGAAGAAAAATATTTAGGAAAACAAAATTAAAGACTCTGCTTTATAGAAGTAGACCTGAAAGCTTGAACTTTGGTATCATCAGTTACAAGCAAGCTTCTGGAATACTGGTTCCTGAAATATAATTATGTCTCCCTTTTGTAATTCAGTTCCCTAAGAGAGCTTTTTACTGTGATACATATTTTATATGCTGAAGTCTCATGCTCTGTTAAAATAGAAGAGAGTTTCAGATTTGCTTGGGCTTTACAAAAGAGACAGTATAAACTCAAAAGTAGCAGGACCCTGGCCAGTATCACCGTACAGAGGACCAGCTGCTGAAGCTTCTTCCTCTAACCCTTATAAATCAATACAAATCAGATATAAATTTTGCTATCTATAAATAGATGCTAGATATTCTGACCTCTTTTTAGTACATGGAAGAACTTTGTAATAGCAATAATAATTCTTGCTTGTAACACTAGTGCAAAAATTACAGGCCATATTTTCATTCTAGTATATGAAGGTTTTTGGGATACCTGACAACAGAAGTGTGTAAAGATAATTTACTTCCTGCATGAATAAAAAGTACTATTACAAAGTATTTCCTTTCCCAGTCAGCACACTGTATGTCCTAGCTATCAGAAAACTGACCTAGTTGATCGGCATGCAAGTAATGTTTTTCTTACAGTCACCATTTCATATAAGGAGACCTTGAACGTTATTTGAATTATCCTTTGAGAATATGGTTTTGATAAAATTGGCAGCAAGCTCAAAAACTCTATTGTGTATAAGAATAAATATTCTGGTTTCAAACAATTTCGCTGGTATAACATGGTGTTAGTTATTACGAATCTGACATGAGAAGAAAAAAAATAACCAAATAAAGAAAAAAATGAAAAAAAAAGAAAAGAAAACTAAAGACATTAGACAATCTGGAATGTTCAGCTTTTCACCACACTGAGGACTGTTTGAACCAGATAAATAAATTCATTTTCAGGACATTTCAAATTCAGTGTTAAATTTCCAAAATTCCAAAAGCTTTGAAAGTCTTTGGAATAATGTAGCTGGAAGGATTTTCATGAAATATTTTTGGGGGAAAAAATCTCAAAAAATACTCCCATTCTCAAAGTGCTCTTTCCTAATTCTTTCTTTCTTTAAAACACAGGTAGATGTTGTACCTTGAACAGAAATTAGGAGATGGCAGCAGATTTTATTCCTCTGAAACATGTGATTTCTAAGTCACCAAAGGAAAAGCCAAGAAAAATAAACAAGTAATTTCCCTCCCTTCCTTGCCCCCCAAGTCAGTTTAGCGAATACTTTGAGGAGAAAAGGTACTCAAGCATGATGGCAAATGATTCAGACATTCTTAAACACTGGAGACTTACATCTAATTTCCAAAGTTTGTCACTCAGAAACTTTAATTACAATGTTAGGAAATTAGCACTTTGCATACTGTAATATAATTCCCCTTAGTACTGTGAAACTATATCCTGCCATTGATCTGATCGGCACATGTAATGATGGCAGAATATGTTATTAAATAAGAAGTGAATATTTAATTGTTTACACAATTTTAAATGCCACTACTATATAAATAGTTACGATAAAATTGTACATAGAGAAGCAGTAGCTTAAAAAATGATGTGTCCTGTTCGAAACAGAATGGACATGGTATTTCAGTACTTTATTAGATCTATATGGTTGTAGTGTGCTATGATAAGTTCTTTTATTTAGGAAAATATTTCATGGAACTTAGAAAAGGAACATTTCAGAAAATTAAAGAAGATATGGTCAAAGCTATCACTCAATGCAATTTCTTTAAGTGAAATATTCTGTTATTTAAATGAAATATTCTGCTATCAATATGTGAAAGTAAGTTTGGGTCTTTTCCCTGGTATTGCAGACCTTAATATATTCCTAATTTTGTGCAAACAGATAGAACTCAAAACTATATCTTGTAGGAAGAATTTGCGTGGACACCATCTTCTCATAAGCTCCAAAGAAAACAACAAAATGGAAGCATGCATTCATTAATGCTGTTCTTACAATTCAAAGCACATTTGCAAAATTTTGGTATTCATACAGTCTAAAATTCTGTACTTTTGCTTTTTGGTCTTTTGTTCACTTTCCTAAAAAAAGGTAATAACAAAGAAAGAGGTAACACTACAGAAAGAGTATAAGAAAATTTCTCGATGCAGTATTTAATGGAAAAAGTGAAGAGAGGGTAATGGAACAGAAAGCTATGAGAAAATGATGACAATTTATTAATATTCTGACATTGTATAATGACTTTGGAGAGTCAAAAATCTTACTGCTAGAAACATACACATCTGAAGTACAGCAACACTTCCATAGTGCTGTAATCCATTTCTTCCATATTGTTTCAGTCTGTATGGGAAGAACTAGCTATAACCCTTTTTTATGTTGTGTGAGGCATCACATTAAAATATAATTATGTGTTTGTGAGTTCAGTTTAAATAAAGATCTATTGTTTAATGCAGCCTGGAGTATGCTGACAGGCATGTAGGTGACAAATATGATGGAGGAAAGAGAAACACTACACACACACATACACACACACGCACACACACACAAGCATATTTTAAGTGTGAACAACATTTATTTTTGATTCAGAACAGATCTGTTAGATTGCAGGTGGAAAAAAGGTACTGTAGGTCTAGGCAAATGCTTCATTATGAAGTTTTTTTCTACCTTTCATGGTCTTTACTATTGGCATCTTTGAACCTAGTTCTAAAGACTTGAAATGAGAATAAAGTTCTCAAAAAAAAAGTACAGCAATGGATGAAAGTTTCAAGCAAATAATTCTTAACTCTGTGTTGTGGTTTGAGCTAAAGTAGTATCAGGTTTTTTACTTCAGCTAAGTCTCGTCTAGGTAACTTCATTTTCTGAAAGTTAACTGCGTATTTTTCAGGCAATGTTTCTGTCCAGAAATGAAGCAGAAAGGCCACCGCTTATACTTATTGTACCCAAGGCCATCCTCAAGCTAATGGAGTGCTGTAAGTCAAAGACGCAGAAATGGTCACACCTGCAGGGAGAGGCCAACAGGATGGGTGAACCTAAATTGACCTAGAGAATATTCCATTCAGTATACATCATACTCAGTTTAAAACTGAGAGATTACAAAGGTCTCGTTCTCTTCTTTGATGGCCAATGCCCAGTAAGGACTTTCTCTTCCTGTTTGCCCTCATCTTGGATCCATGCATTCCTGAATCCTGTTCCTTAGCTCGGCTCCCTCCTAGTGCTGGACCCTTTCCTTCATGTGTGCTCTGCAGCATTTCTGATGATGTATATTAATCGAGGGGTGGGGTGGGGATGTGATTTCACATATTGTATATATTTTATTATTTTAATATTATTTTCTATTAGTAGTAGTACTAATGATATTAGTATTATTAGTGTTAATATCACTGTTATTAATATTTTTTTAATTAAAATTGTAGTTTTATTTTCCAACCCTCAAGTCTTTTCCTCTCTCCTCTCATTTCCCTTTCCCTGGGGTAGGGGGTAATGGAACTGGGAGTCTAACTGCTCAGTTTTAGCTGCTGAATCTGGCTGGGGGGGGAGATAAACAATAATACATATGCCCATCCTGTGTCTCATACTCTCCATTAGGAAATAAAAATCCTTGTTACTTCATTCGTAATAGTAATAGTAGTAATAATAATAATAATGATAGATTAGATTTAATGTAATTATTTAGGTCAGTAGAACTAGATTCCATAGCTTTTTGAACATAGAAAACAAAAGTTACCCTTAAGATAATCTATTGGAAAACGTCAATATAGGATGTTCTATTTTAACTCATAAGGAATTCCTCGTCTTTTCCTGCATCCATTTTTGTTGCAGTTTTACTGAGAAGAAAAAATCCTGTTTTCCTTTCTCGTCATCAAAACTGACTATCCTGGAGTATTCAGAAATAAATTACAATATACTGTATATATATATTAATCAAACATATAATAAACACATATATGTAGTCATTAAACAAGAACAATTACCAGATTCTATACTTGGGACAGTGTGATCCTGGATGTATATGTAGACTGCAGGGCAATATCACAGAATTATAGAATTGTGGAATGGTTTGGGTTGTAAGGCATATTAAAGAGCACCTAGATCCACCTCCCCTGCCATCAGTAGGGACACCTCTCACTAGACCAGGATGCTCAAGGCCCCATCCAACCTAGACTTGAACACTTCCAGGGATGGATTATTTAAAACTTCCCTGGGCAACCTGTTCCAGTGCCTCACCACCCTCATTGTGAAGAATTTCTTCCTAAGGTCTAATCTAAAGCTTCTCCCTTTCAATTTAAAGCCATTCCCCCTTGTCCTATAAGTAGTTGCCTTTGTAAAAAGCTCCTCCTCAGCTTTCTTGTAGCCCCTATGAAGGCCACTATGAGGTCCCCCTGAAGCCTTCTCTTCTGCAGGCTGAACAACCCCAACTCTCTCAGCCTGTCCTCATAACAGAGGTGCTCCAGCCCTCTGAATATCTTCATATCGCTCCTCCAGACCTGTTCCAACAGTTCCCATATCCTTCTGATGTTGGAGATTCCAGAACTGAACCCAGGTGAAGGACCTTGTTGAGCTTCATGAGGTTCACACATGCCCACTTCTCCAGGTTCCTCTGGATGACATACTGCCCTTCTGTTGTGAAAACTGCACCATTCAGTTTGGTGTAGTCTACAAACTTGCTGACGGTGTGCTCAATCCGGCTGTCTGTATCATCAATGAAAATATTAAACAGCACTGGTCCCAGTAGAGACCCCTGAGGGACATCGCTTGTCATGGGTCTCCATCTGGACATTGACCAGTACTCTCCGAATGAGACCATCCAACCAACTACTTATCCATCGAACAGTCCACCCATTGAATCCACATACCTCCAAGTCAGAGAGAAGGATGCTGTGGGGCACTGTGTCAAAGGCTCTACTGAACTCTAGATAGATTACATCCATTGCTTTTCCTGTGTCACTCCACCACAGAAAGCCACTAGGTTGATCAGACAGGACTTGCCCTTGGTGAAGCCATGCTGGATGTCTCAAGCTACCTCCCTGTCCTCCATGTGCTTTATCACAGCTTCTAGGAGTATTGGTTCCATGATCTTCCCAGGCACAGAGGTCAGGCTGACAGGTCAGTGGTTCCCAGGGTCCTCCTTTCTACCCTTTCTAAAAATGGGCACAATGTTGCCCTTCTTCCAGTCACCAAGGACTTCCCCTGACTGCCATGACTTCAAAGACTGGGGAGAGTGGCTTGACAACCACATCAGCCAGGACTCTGGGATGCATCTTATCAAGTCCCACAGACACGTACATGTTTAAGTTCCTCGGGTGGTCATGAACAGGCTATACTCCCTGATCCCCATCTTGTTGTTCATTGACCCTGGATGACAGAAGAGAGCAGTTGCCAATAAAGACTGAGGCAAAAAAAAAGATGTTGGAATGCTGCCCTGTAGAAATGAAAGCTGGGGCTTTTGGTTGATTGTAAACTCAATGAGTCAACAATGTGACCTGTTGGCCAAAGAGGCCAACTATTTCCTGTGATGCATCTAGTACAGCATAGCTACTCAGTCAGAATAAGTGGTTGTCCCACTATACTCAGCAGTGACTGACCTTATCTTGAGCCCTGTGTGCAGTTTTGGGCTCCACAACGTAAAAAGGATATATAGAATGTGTCCAAAGGAGGGCATAAAAGATGATGAAAGGATTATAGGGTGAGACTTATGAGGAATAACTGAGGAGAATGGTTTTGTTCAGCTTAGAGAAGAGGAGACTGACTGGTGACCTCATTACTGTCTGCAGTTTCTTCATGATGGGGAAAGGGGGGGGAGGTGCTGACCTATCTGCTGTCCAGTGACAAGACACAAGGCTTAAAGCTGTGTCAGGGAAAGTTCAGACTGGGTATTAGGAAAAAGTTCTTCACTGAGAGGATGGTCAGGGACTGGAACAAGCTCTTCAGGGAAGTGATTATGGCCCCAAGTCTTCTGGTGTTCAAGAAGAGAATGGACAATCATAGAGTCATAGAATGACCCGAGTTGGAAGGAACCCATAAGGGTCATTGAGTCTGACTCCTGTCTCTGCACAGGACGTTCCCCACATTCATACCAGGTATCTGAGGGCATTGTCCAAATGTTTCTTGAATACTGTTAGGCTTGGTGCTGTGACTACTTCCCTGGGGAGCCTGTACCAGTGCTCCATCATCCTCTGAGTGAAGAACCTTTTTCTAATCTCCAACCAAAACCTCCCCTGGCACATCTTCCTGCCATTCCCTCAAGTCCTATCACTGGTTACCAGAGAGAAGAGATCAGTGCCTACTCCTCCTCCTTCCCTTGCGAGGCAGCAGTAAATGGCTATGAGGTCCCCCCTCAGTCTCCTCTTCTCCAGGGTGAACAGACCAAGTAACTTCAGCTGCTCCTCACAAGATTTCTCCTCTAGACCCTTCACCAGCTCTGTGGCCCTCCTCTGGATGCTCTCCAGTAGTCTGAGGTCTTTTTTTTTTTTGTCCTTTGCTCTTAGATACGCAGTTTAACACCTGGTTGTCCTGTGCAGATGTAAGAGTTGGATTCCATCCTTGTAGGTTGCTTCCAACTCAGAATGTTCTATGATTCCACGAATGATTGTTATTATAAAGTCATGTTAGGAGAAAGTGTTATTACAAATTTGGTCTTGCAAAACTTGTCCAATGCTTACGGATGGTACTTTTTTCCTCCAATAAAGACATTTGTGCAATTCAGTAAGAGGTTAGTGTAGAACAATCTAATTTTTGCAGGCCTAGATAGTGAACTGAAACAACAGGTGAAATGTTTAATTAAGTCACGTCAGATCAATTTATAGCAATGTAACTCAAAGTTGTTGAAAGTCACTGTGCAGTATTAGTTTCATATCCTTCAACACTCGTATTTACCATGGACTTCCTAATAAGCATAACATGTTTGGATTTTGAAGAACACATTTGGAGGAAAGAGTAACAAAACTGAAACAATACCTTTTACATTTAAGTTTTAGAAAAACAAGAATTTTTTAAAAAATGCATCTCAACTGCTATATTTCCATTTGCAGTGATGATGTGAAAAATAAATTTAGCACACTATTAAGGAAACAAAAAGCTAAAAATAGTAGAAGATAAAGAAAAAGACTAAGAAAGCAATCAAAAGACTAGGCTAGATGTGGTTAAATTCTGAATAGTTCTCCTAACACTTCATTGCAGGGAAAATGAGAATATCCACTGAAATCCACCTAGATTTTCTCCAAACAAAGCATAGACAGGATCTTATAAGATATGCTTTTTCTCATGCAGAGAAATATGAGCATCTATGAGTTAAAGCATTACTCGCTGGGATGTCTTCAAAAATCAGAGTTCTATATCCAACTCCTGCCAAACTCTGTGGTCATTAAGCTTTGGAAGAAGGGACAGGCATCTCAGGAGGACTACAAGTATGAAGTGATATCATGCAGAGAGAAAATCAGAAGAGCTAAAACCCAATTAGAATTTAAATTGACGAATTCTGTGCAAAACAATTTAAAAAAGTTTTACAAATACATTTACAACAAACACAGCACCACGGAGAATCTCCATCCTTCACTGGATGCAGAGGGAACAGCCGTGACAAAGTATGAGTACAAGAATGAGGTAAATAATGCTCCCCTTGTCTCAGTCTTCAATAGTAATGTCAAATTTCTCTGGATTCTCAGCCTCCTGAGTCAGAAGACAAGCAAGGAGAGCAGAACAAAGCTCTAGTGATGCACAAGAAAATGTTTAGAGACCTGCTCAGCCAATTAGACATTCACAAGTGTAAGGGGCCAGATGGAGTCTACCCAACGGTATTAAGGGAGCTGGTGGTCGAGGTTACCAAATCCCTTTCCATCTTCTACCAGCAGTCCTGGCTGACTTGGGGAAGTTCCACTTGACTGGAGACTGGCAGACTTTGTGCCTATTTTACAAGAAAGAGGGGGAAGATCCAGGGAAACAACAGGCCTGTCAGTCTGACCTTGGCACTGGCAAAGGTCATGAGGCTGATCATCTTGAGTGCTATCACAGCATACACTGTGGACAAGCAGGTGTTCAGGCCCCGTCAACATGAGTTTATGAAAGGCAGGTCCTGCCACACTAACCTGATCTCATTCTATGACAAGGTTATGCACTTAATGGATGACGGAAAGGCTGAGGATGTACTGTACTTGGACTTTAATAAAACTTTTGATGCTATTTCTCACAGTATTCTGCTTGAGAAACTGGCTACCCTTGATATGGACAGGCACAGCCTCTGCTGGCTAAAAAACTGGCCTGATGGTTAGGCCCAAAGGGTGGTTGTAAATAGAGTCACATCCAGTTAGAGGCCGGTCACAAGTGGTGTTCCGCGGGGCTGTGTTGGGTCCAGTCTTGCTCTATATCTTTATTGATGATGTGGACGAGGGGACTGAGTGTACCCTCAGTAAGTCCACAGGTAACTCAAAGTTGGGTGGATCTGCTTGAGGAAGGTAGGCTCTACAGAGGGATCTGGACAGGCTGGATCGATGGTCTGAGACCGATAGGGTGAGGTTCAACAAGTTCAAGTGCAGCATTACAGGCTTGGAAGGAGTGACTGGAGAGCTGCCTGGCAGCGAAGGACCTGGGGGTGTGGTTGACAACCGGCTGAACATGAGCCAGCAGTGTGCCCAGGTGGCCAAGAAGGCCAATGGCCTCTTGGTCTGTATCAGAAACAGAGTGGCCAGCAGGAGCAGGGAAGTGATTGCGCTCCTGTACTTGGCACTTGTGAGGCCACACCTTAAATACTGTGGTCAGTTTTGGGCCCCTCACTATAAGAAAGACATTGAGGTGCTGGAGTGTGTCCAGAGAAGGGCAACGAGGCTGGTGAAGGGGCTGGAGAGCAAACCTTATAAGACGTGGCTGAAATAACTGGGATTGTTAAGCATAGGGAAAAGAAGGCTGAGAACCGACCTCATCACTGTCTACAACTACTTGAAAGGAGGTTGTACCAATTAATAGGTGATAGGATGAGAGGAAACGGCATCAAGTAGCTCAAGGGGAGGTTCAATTTAGATATTAGGAAAAAATTCTTCACTTAAAATGTGGAATATGCTGCTCAGGGAGATGGCTGATTCACCGCCTCTGGAGTAGATGAGCTGCTCAGGGACATGGTTTAGTTGTGGAAAGGTATGGTTGGAATCGATGATCTAAAAGATCTTTTCCAACCAACTGATTCTGTGGTTCTAAGATTCTAAGTTTTTCCCCTTGGAAGAATAAACAACTCTTTGACCTTCCCTGGATACTCAGCTTTTAAAATGTCAATGAAAAAATTATAAACGTGGCTGTATGGATAAGCAGACAATATTCATTTCTGAAGATCTTCTCTTGTTGGCAGACAGGGAAGACGAAAGTAAGTTAATATCTAAAGATTAATGATGACGCATGTCAAGGAAGGGGTTTAGCACAGGAAAAAATAATAGTGTAGAGGGCTTTACTGGGGAGCAGCAAGGGACATTTTTCTTTTCATAAAGGAAACAGATGTTCTGTAGTAAGAAAATGTATCTTAAAGATTGTACTTTCCAACCCAGAGACTAGTACTTTGGCAAAGAGACCACCTAAATAGCAAGAAATCATCTTTCAAACTGGGACATCAGCAAAAGCAGACATTAATTATTCTTTTTTCACAGATGGCTCTAGTAAAGCCATAAAATTTTACTTCATATTCTAAATTGTTTTTAATTTTACTTTTAAATGTGTAAGCTTTAAAAAACCCTTTTTTTCCACAGTATTGAACATTCTTCAAGAATTTATATACAATATGTGAATCTATTGGAATGTCATAAATGACATTCACATTTTTCCGCTTTATAGATAGAAATCAAGAAGCAGTTAATATTTCCTCTTTTCTACGATCCTTGATCCTTTTTTATAGTTCTAGTGACATTGCACAGGAGATATGGAATTCTTTCTTGTACTGCCATGACTCCCATGAAGTCAGACTAAATGGAATTTTTCTTGCTTACATTAGGATTGAATTTGGTTGCTAATATTCAGTTCAAGTGAACATGAGTAGGTGTTCTCCCTTTGATTCCTTGAATGAAAACAGACATATTACTTACCACTAGGACTTACCATTTACTGCTTCCTACTTTCTTTCGGAAAAGTTCTATGTTTCTACATTTCGGTGATTCTACCTTTTACTTACAGTAAAATCACACAGAAAAGTGTGAAATAACATTGGAGGAAAACAAAGTGGTAGAATGAATACTTTTTCTTCTTTCCTTTTTTTTTTTTAATTCCAAAATAAAACACTTCTCATTCTTCCTAATCTGGACATTAGGAAGAATTTCTTTACTGAAGGAGTGGTCAGGGATTGGAACAGGGTGCGCAGGGAGGTGGTGGAGTCACCATCCCTGGAGGTGTTTAAAAAATGGGTAGATGAGTTTCTTAGAAACATGGTTTAGTAGGGAGACAGGCACGGTTGGACTCAGTGATCTCAGAGGTCTCTTCCAACCTTATTCTATTATTCTGTGATTCTATTATTCTAATATACTTTTTTATAAAGATGTTATTTTTTACTGTATTAACTCAGTTATTTTTATACAGGTGTATGTATGCATTTTTTCATTATATGAAATTTTCAGACTAAAAGATCAGCTAGTTTATAGATTTGTGTTCTTTTTTATTACATTTATGATACTAGAATCCTATACAACAACAATTAGCCTGACGGAAAATATCTGGGATTTATCTTAATTTATGTAGGTGATGATCTCTAGATAAACCTCTAGATAAACCTCTTACCTTTGGAATTAGGCTCGATTTTTTTCTGTATATTGGCTAATTAACCTGAGCTTACTCTGGTATCTGAATTAAATAATAAATTACAAAGATCTAATATTGATGCCTTTTAATATAATATTTATTAAACACAGGCAATGTTCTAGGTAGCAAGCAAACAATGCTATTTACTTTCCAAACTGAACACTGCATACTACCTGTCTTTTGATGTAATTATTCCACGTAATTGTTTCTGTCAAGAATAAATGAAGCCTTAAAGGAAGAACACAATCATTACAAGCAACAGAATCTGAGTTATATACTATAGTGGCCCTTTTGCTCTATTTTTATCCAAAGTTGCTATTAATGGATTGAGAAGGTGACAGAAGTTGTAAGTGATTACACTAGAAAATATCTACACGAATAAACTAGCTTGGTGCAATTTGAAATTTCTTTCTGTTGCTAGGTGATTACTCACTAAATGGTATTTCTTTCCATTTAATTTGTTCAGCATGAGTGGAAGAACACTGCAGAGGCTAAGCCAGGATGAGATCTAGGAGTCAAGTTACATGATTATTAAGTAAATACTATTGTCCATTTAATGAAAAAATCTTGTTCCTTTTAGACATGCATATCTGACTGACACATATCTGTACACTGTTTCCATTTTCAGGAAATAAAGGTTAATTTTATTTAATTAATTTATAGTTAATTTATATTTAATTAATGCCTCTGCATAAAGCCACAAATACAGAAAATAACAGTACTTGCAGCCCCAAAAACGTCATCGCAGATCTTCACATGTTTTCTATGACATACAACATACGTAGAATTGGGATTCCAGCGTGAAAGTAATATTTGACAGAAGTTACCAAGTGTCAAGTAACCAAGGAATTCATCTTTATCATAAGCAAACTTATGACACCATATTACAACACTCCATCTTCTCCCTGGAGTCTTCCTAGTTGTTGCTTGAGGATATTCTTGTTTCACTAAGGTTGTAACCCCCTTTTCTGGGCAACACCCCATTAGCCCCATTAGAGCAATCATTCACAGGTGGCAAAGTACAGGCATAATTGACTATTTTTTAAAATTTTTTTTTGTACCCTTCTTATTTTGTCTTTTTTTCTGAATAGTTTTGGAAATGTTACGGTCACATGTAACTCTTATAATGGTAAAGAGGCCATTCCATGAAAAATAATCTTCTTTTATTATTTAAGTAGTACTTCTGTGATGCTGCCCATTGCCTGAAATGGTAAGTCAGAACTTCGAAGTGCTGTTATCTGTTTTATTGTCATTGTGTGAGTGGTAAATTTACCAAATTTTATGGCAAATTTTAAAGTGCTGGAATTGTCAAAGAAATGGATTCCACAATAGTATAGCAAAAATTCAACATTTTGGTACTCAACTACCTCTAAAACATTGCTATGCTAGAGAAAGCTGGTGTTATATTTTTCATGATGGGAAGAAGGCTGAATAATCATTCTGTGAGTGAAAATTAAATATTATATATAACAGTATCTAATTATCAGCTATATTTACACCATCTTTCCTTGCATAAAAATGTTTGCATGCAAATTTAATTTAAAAGGTTGACAAGTATTACCCATGCATAAGGTAGCAAATCACCTACAAGTTCTGTCCTGCTCCCTGCTCACCCACTGCTGAAGTTACATAGAGTTTTATATCATAATTTCATAAATGTCTTCAAAATGCAATTTCATCTTTCTGTGAGAAATGGTCATGATTTTTCATAATATGTATTACATCCTCAAGCTATAATCTGTGGTATTAACAAAGCAAAATTAATAGTGTAAGATAAGGTGATTTTTCTGACGAAGATGAACCATTAAGTTAGTGTTAGGTTAATAATGAATTCAATGAAGAGTTTTTACCATTTGAGTTGAGAAGTAGCGCTTCTTAGTATTACTATTTCTCATTGTAAAAAAAAAATAATAATGGTATTTGTTCTTAAATATGATTACTTCTTGAACACCAGAGGAAAATTTTACAGCTTAACATTATAATGATTTCAAAATTATTTGGTTTTACAGAAATAAATCCTGTATTTGTACTTTTCCCGCATGTTTCGTAAACATCATCACATATTAGTTGCAATTTCCTCTGAAATATGAAACTTAATTATATTAAGAAGAAATGTTTCTTCTTATAAGACATGTGAAACACCACAAGTATCTCGTTTGTACTAATACTAGCACTGGAAAGTCATTACCACTAAAAATGTCAGTTCTGATGAAGCATTTAAAAAAATTTCCAGAATCAAATTCAGAATGTCTTTACTAAGCTGTTTTATGGTAGAGAGTACCATTGGAAATGTGATGAGTCTTCATGTAAAAATGCTGATTTGAATTAGATTTAGAATATATGTCATCCTCAATTAGCCTTCCCTTCATCAGAATGATCTCACAAACACAAAGAATGAATCTTTATTTCCTCCTTTGCACACGGGAGGTCATTTGTCAGATTTAATATACTTCTATCTATGTCTTCCTACATGCTTTGTGTTCAAGATGGATGACTACAGACTTCATGGAAAAAAAGATATCACATCAGAAAGAACTTGAACACGATTTTTTTTAAATGTTGATTATATTTAACATTTTATTCTGTAAATTACAGCAAAACTGATGAATCAATGATAAAGATATTGCATGACAATTAAATTTTTAACACTTTCAAAACTGATTTCTGCACTGTAAGTTACTGTTTTTACTTAAGAATTAACAAGATATAAATTTTGTAAAATTAGCTTTCCGTATTTTCTTTAAGCAGTCGTTTGATGGGCATTATTCTGTTGTTGAAGTTTACTATCAGAACAATTACCTTTTACTTAAGATATTGTACAAACCATTTAGCTTCCTGCACTTTAACAAAACATGGAAGCATAAGCAAAAAAAGTAATTAAGAAATAAAAATGCTCTTTAAAATGTCCTTGGTAGGTGCTGGAACAGCAACTGTTCTTGCTGTTTAGTAAGATATCTCTTTTAAAGAATACAGTTGAAACAAGAAGTTTTACAAGGAACTTGAAGAAACCGAAGTAAATAATGGCAGGGAACAGAAAAGACCCAAATTCAGAACACATAAAAGAATGCTCAGTGGATAAGTAAAAAAAGAAGGAATGATACAACTAGATATGTACAAGGGGCTTGTGTCTAGGATAATCTGGAATGACTGGATGTGAATTACATATGCTAATGAAAATATGAAAATAATTGATGCAAAGGAATGTAATGTCTCCTTTTTTCTTCATTTTGTGTTATTCCTCTCTATCCTGGACCAATACTAGAAAATTAATATTAAGAAATAAGATATAGATATAGATATACTTCACATTTAAATACATGTGCACTGGATAAGATATTATTATCTAAATGCCACATATTGTTAACTGTATAATATATACAATTCTATTTTTTGTAGGAAAATCATTTAAAATATAAATAAGTTTACAAAAAAAGTTAATTTAAACCTTTCTGGCTCTTACAGTTAACAGTCACAGATGCAAGTTTTACACCATAGTCAAGATTTTGTATTTCCCTTTAACAGGTGATTTTAGGATTTTACACTTGTCCATAGGTAGAATACTTAAATAGCCATCAATATTGGAAAAGCAGCTGCATTCCCAGGGCCAGTTGTGCAGTTCAGTGTTAGTGTAAATGGAAAATGTTGCTAACTGTGTGACTTATTAGTGTAGATACATATAATTTAATCAGTTATGCAAATATTGTCATTTGTAGTGACAGTTGTGAATGTAATTATTTGCAGGTATAATGATGTGATGATAATTTCTCATATTTATGAGCAGAATGTGAAAAATGCAGAGTATGAAATAATAAAAATAAAATAATTTCCCAAATTCTTTCCAAAATAATTTTAAAACTTCTTAACTTTCGATATCTAGTCCAAAATCTAAACTGAATATTTGCTTTGTTCTATTTTAGTTTTTTAGTTAAACTTCTTTACTAGTATGGGAACAGGCAGAAATAGAAATGTGGGGAAGAGTGAGACTAAAATTAGAAACTGTCAATTATAAATTTACTTGTAATAATATTATAAAACACTACATTAATGTTGTATATATATTAAAATTCTTAAATTTATGGAAAATACTTTTATTGCTTTTCATGAGAATATTTTGGGATACTAGAAAAAGTATCTTGAAAACTTCTAAAATCATAACAATTCCATGAAAATAACATAGAACGGGATGTTCAGGTTCTGAGCAAGTGTGAATTCTTGCCTGTGAACGTGGAATCACTATCTTTTGTCAACTGCACAGATAGTACAATTAGAGAGTTTCTATTTTTCTGTTGCTCTTTACCATCTAAACAATAGTCCATTGTGAGCTTATATTTTTACTCTCAGTAAGACGGTGTACTAAAAAGGATCTTGGATTCCACTGGTTGTGATAGTTGATAAAGTAATTATGACAAACAACACATCTACTTAAAATACAATGTTTTTAATAGGCCAATCAAATCTTTGCCCTTAAAATTACACCATTGAATTAACCTCTGTCATTTCTCAGCAAAAAATTAAAAATCAGAGGTCCAGTCCTCAGCCAGCAGAAATCAACAAAGTCCCACTGAAATGTAGTTTTTGTAGGTCAGCTTCTTGTCTGATGTGTATAAACTGGACATGACTAAATGAACTTATGCCTCAACTGACTCTTCTATATTACTATGACCTGTCAGAAACAATTGCTTAAAGTATAAGGCTATGTTCAACAATAATGTTTCTGTAGGCACAGCAACTTTGTTTGTATTCTTGCTAGCACTGCAGGAAAGTTGTCTTCAAGAGTACTTCCAAAGCCACACATGCCTGGATGCTCCATATTATTTTGTTCTAAATTTTGTGAACCATTTTTAGGAACTTATGTTTGAGTTTGTGAATGATTCCACATTAATTGCTAAACAGTACTAAATCCCACATGCAACTGCAAAATTGCGAGGTCAGGACTGTGAGGAATAATTAGATTCCGTGTAAATGGACTTACTTTCCTGTCTTATAATTGTGTCTTTGTATTTGAGGACTAAAGTGGCATCAAAAAAGAGAAATCCAAAACAATATTCCATACTTAAATTTGTATCCCTTGGATTTGTACCCCAAATTGGGTAACTTATCCTGGTTTATATGTTCTAACAGTGAGTATACTTAGGTAACTCTTGTCTCAAAATCTTTTGTAAAATTTGATTCTTTACATTTTACACATCGACTCTGATATTAGACCTACTGGTAGGAAACCATCAGTATTTCTGGATTGATATGGATAGTTAAAAAAGAAGGAAGTAATATGAACTTGAGGTTAAAGTGCCATGCATATTCATCATTCATATTGGACCATAATATCCACCTTACTACGAAAATTAATCTTCATCAGAATAATTTAAATAAACATTTGGACAGAGATAAGAAGAATTTAGTCACCATTCTTGACGTGATCTCTCTTGGTTAGGCTGAATTCCTGAAGATTATTGATGATACTGAGTCTCCTCAGGGCTGAAGCAATCACTATTGTGAAATAAAATTGTGTGCTCTAAGTCTGGACAACATCATCATATATGTTGAATCTCCAGGCCTTTTTCTGGAGCACACAGTATCCATCAGGGAACACAAGAAAATCCTCATAAGACTGTATGGAGTCGATCTTCACTTCCTGCACTGGGGATATTTTTGTCCCCATTTTAGTTTATGTAAAGCTGTTCTAGATTTCTACACAGGCATTTGAGAAAGGTGAGACACAGTGAAGTATATTTGAATACTTTTTTGAATAGAAGTCTGGATACATCTAATGGAGGAATGACAATATTAACTTCAGAGGAACTGGATATTTGAGTAAGGAAATATTGATTTAGTCTTTTAAATTGTATTCCTCTTCTCCCCGCCCCCTCATCCTGGTTCCAAGAAGGCTGTCTTCCATCATCCTATTTTAGATACTGACTCTCCTTTTTTCCTTTTTTCCTTTTTTCCTTTTTTCCTTTGGTGTCTCCACTTGCTCTGAACAGACAGCAGAGTAGACAACAGCAGGATGGAAGGTAAGGATCTCTTCTGGGGACTGGGCTCAGGACTCATTCTTTCATTTCCACTGTGCTTGCTTTTGCCACCAGACTTTTTTGATGACCGTGTCTTTTGCAATTTACCAGCTGACGATGGTCTCTAAGGAACTGACCGTGACTGTTGGGCTTTGCGCTGCAGGCAGAATTGGCTGAACTGTATATTATATTCTGGAAATACGTATGTTTAGTTCAGAAATAACTTATCAAGGATTACAGAATTATTAATCAGTGCTTTCATGATAAAAACTAGTACTGGCATAAGATTTTCTCATTCACCAAATTCACAGGACTTTCAATCAGTAGAAGATCTGCAGAGGACTTTTCCTACCTTGTAGGCATAATATCTGCCACATGGTGGTAACCCTAATCCTCTATGATCACTGCCTGCCTGATATCACATTATGCTTTGTTAGATGGAGTACATATTAGGGAAGAAGTTATGATGAGTTCATTTTGGAGAATAGCTTTACTTTTCCACTCACTTAAGTTAAAATTGTCCTCTTGTCCCCATGCTAGAATTGGTTGTGATTAGCTCCTGGGTAACCCGCACTGGGAGGAAAGAAACGGAATGAGCTGTCAAACTCTAATAATTCTTCAAAAATAAAACCAAAAAGAATACACTTAAAAAATATATTTATCCAAATTATTGTAATAAAGATTTCCCCAATGCTTTTAATTGAATAAATATTTTCATATTTGTTTAAAATTTAAGTACAATGTGTTTATAAGCTAGGATAAATTTTCTCTACTTTCTGAAATGAATTACATACTGAAAACTTTAAGCTTTTACAACATCTATTAAACGAAAGTCTCCACCCAGACATTTCACTGCTGCTTTATCTTTCTACATTTTTACCTGTTACTCAATATACTTTCATCATGTCTATAATGATAAGGTTGAAAAATAACCTTTATGATACCATATGGATTCTAATTCTCAAAAATCTCTGGTGATGGCACATTCATACTGACATTTATACCGACTCCATTTATGACAGACTGAAGGTGATGAACAGGCCCATGCAAGAGGTCACCTTGTGTCAAAGCTGGTATACAGTCTGTCAAACACAGTGAATATAAGGCTGCTAATGAGGAATTAACTAGGCAGAATGTGGTCATTTTACCGTTTTCATGCAATCCAAACCTGTTAAACAATGCTAATCAGGTGTTTATTAAGTGCAACCATTATGCCAAACTTGCTGTAGACCCTACCATATGTCAAAGAGGTTGTAAAGTATTATTCATCAGATTTAAAACTGATTAATAAGAGTCATTTAACAGCGAACCTTTCTTTTCTTAGCCTCTAGCTAAGCATATGTACCAAGGTTAAGCTAACACACACATGGTTTTGAAAACAGTTTCTATTAAAAAGAAAGAAAATCTTTAACTCTTCCGTGAAAGATCTTATAGTTGGAAAGGCTTCATTAGGAAGACGCTTATTTTATTTTTTTTCTAATAAAAAAGTAGCAAAACAATAGCATGTTAATGCAACATGAAGAAGTCAACTAGGAGACTAAATACATTTTCAGACATAAGAATAACATTTACAATCACTAAACGTAATAAATATAAGCATTATTTCTCACATCCATTTCACTATCTTTCCTATACATGGTACTTCAACATCATTGAAGCAAACATTAACAAAACCATCTTGGCTATAACGAAACCAAAAAGTTGGTGAACTATTAAGCAGAACTGAAACAAAGCTATAAAAAAATCTGTTCTGTCCATGTCAGGAAGTAATAAATGTAAAGATATTGAGATAAAAGTAAATGTTGATGGTATAATGAACAGTAAAAGTCTGAAGAGAGAACTAAAATACATGTTATGAGCAACAGTAGGATTCAGATAATTTGGAGGTGATAACATTTCTTCAGTAAATAATCACTAAGCCAATAGACACGGATGTTTTCTTAAACTTGTTTTTACAACCTGGGAGAACTCTACAGAGAAACTGGCCATAAAATCTTGTATTCATACTTAGTCAGGTATTAGATTTGCTTAAATTAGAGGGGTGAATAAATTCAGAACTGTAATTAATATTCTAATTTCTAAAAATGAAAAATAGAGTAACTTGGAGGACTATAAATCAGCTGAACAAAACAGCAAAAGATTTAAAGGAGGTGATAGCTCCAAATGATGAGAAAAAGATTGCAGAGAAGGCTTTTAGGTATAACTAGATAAGAAACCATCTATGAAAGGAAATTTAAAGGCTCCCTGAGCAGCTTACAAAGAACAGAAAACAGAACTTTTCAGAGGTCAAGATATAAAAGGACAAAAAGAATTGTTAAAAGACAAACTGCATTAAACCTTTGGAAGAAAAAAACAACGTGACACTTTATGATAAAACTCAAGAAATCAAAAAAGTTGGTCACTTTGCAGAGAACATGAGTTAGAACTTAAAGTTAAGTATAGTGCAAAGACAAATGTATTACCTCAGCTTACAGAAGTGACAGCGATGAGCAATGTGGAATTAAAGGATTCACTGATGATATTGGAGGTGGGTATGGAACTGAGCCAAATCTACCTGGACACATTCCAGTGCAGTAAATGTCCCCATGAGGCTCTGTCACATTTTCAAACCCGAAATACTACAGGAGTCAGCACAGCATTTGAAACGATAGCGAAACAGAACATACTTCCTATGATGGGCTAGAGTGAGCTTTTAAAGTACCAGACTGCAGATAGGCTGACATATACTTTGATATATATTTCATTGGAATATAAACTAAGAGCTTCCTAATGAAATGTGTCAATGGTATAAAGCCGGGAAATATTGCTGATATAGGATCAGAATATCATATGGCTGGAAATAATGGCAAATCAGATTGGAGTAATACAAATGGAATGGAAGAGTTCAAAGTACTTAGAGACTAATAGCAAGAATGACTGCTATAAGCAGCAAGTTCATCAGCTGATAAAGCTCACCTCCATCACAAAGTATGTTGCTTATAGTATGGCATAAAATAGTTATCTTGTCTCAAAAAGAGATGAAAGTCTGGGCAGTGAAAAGAGAAAATACTTTCAACACCAGAAGCTGTTCTCTGGAACTGAGTAAGACCACTAAATTTAACTCACCTGTGTTAGGTTTTGAGGTTTTGGTTCGAGCATTGTTCTACCCTCCCCTGCCAGATTTAAAAAAAAGAGAATAAAGACACACATTGTGTGTTAAGGAGTGTTCAACATAGACATACCAAATACAGTCTAGAATGGATTAGACCTGAATGCTTAGTCTGGACAAAAGGGTATATTTCTTAAAGGAGATATTTTTTGCACTCCAGACATAAACCTAGAGATCTGGTTGTATTAACTAAAACCAGAATGCAGCCAGAAAAGCTTTCCAATGAAGACAAGAATATCATTTATCCATATGTGAAACTAGTGAGGATTCTTCTGGAGTACTTATTTAACTCTTAAATACGTATTCAATTTTTCTTTAAAAGCAACCCAATTGAATTATAATTGGACTAGCTAAAAACCTCCTACAAGAAAATACTGAGAGTTTGGATTGTGTAGTAATAAATTAAATACAGAAAAATGTATACACTAATTTATATAAGCAAGCTAACAGAAAAGGACACAGAAATGGGGGGAGGGAAGTTGTTTAACATAAAGCCTGTTGTTGCTACAAGAATTAGTAAACATGCATGAATGTTAAGCAAGGTGTACTGTGTTTGCATGGCAAGGTTTTGGTAACAGTGGGGCTACAGAAGCTTCCCCTATGTCTGACAGAGGCAATGCCAGAGAGCTCCATGACAGACCTGCCAAAGGCCAAGGTTGATCCCATCCCCGATGATGGTAGCGACTGAGTAATAGAGTATTAACAACAAAAAGGAGGCCCAAGGAGAATCTCCATCCTCCACTGGATGCAGGGGAAACAACCGTGACAAAGGATGAGGATAAGGCTGTGGTAATTAATGCCATCTTTGTCTCAGTCTTTAATAGTAAGGTCAGATGTTCTCTGGATTCTCAGCCTCCCAAGTCAGAAGACAGGCAAGGAGAGCAGAACAAGGCTCCGGTGGTGCAAAACGAAATGTTTAGAGACCTGCTCAGCCAATTAGACAATCACAAGTGTAAGGGGCCAGATGAAGTCTACCCAACGGTATTAAGGGAGCTGATGGACGTGATCACCAAACCCCTTTCCAATATTTGCCAGCAGTCCTGCCTGACTGGGGAAGTTCCACTTGACTGGAAGTTGGCAAAGGTTGTGGTCATTTACAAGAAAGGTCAGAGAGAGGAACCGGGAAAATACAGGCCTGTCAGCCTGGCCTCGAAGCCAGGAAAGGTCATGGAGCGGATCATCTTGAGTGCTATCATACAGCACACACAGGACAACCTGGTGATCAGGCCTTGTTAACATGGGTTTATGAAAGGCAGGTCCTGCCACACTAACCTGATCTCCTCCTATGACAAGGTTAATGGATGAGGGAAAGGCTGTGGATGTGGTGTTCCTGGACTTTAATAAAGCCTTCGACACTGTTTCTCACAGTATTCTTCTTTAGAAACTGGCTGCCTTTGGTCTGGACAGGCACACCCTATGCTGCTTTATAAACTGGCCTGACGGTTGAGCCCAAAGAGTGGTGGTAAGTGGAATCAAATCCAGTTGGGGGACACTTACAAGTGGGTTCCCCAGGGTTCAGTTTTGAGTCCAGTCTTGCTCAGTATCTTTATCAACAATCTAGACGAGGGGATTGGGTGTACCTTCAGTAAGTTTGCAGATGACTCTAAACTGGGCAGAAGTGTCAATCTTCTTGAGGATAGGGAGTCTCTGCAGAGGGATCTGGACAGGCTGGATCAATGGGCTGAGACCAACGGGATGAGGTTCAGCAAGGCCAAATGCCAAGTCCTGCCCTTGGGACACAGGAACCCTATGCAACATTACAGGCTTGGGGAAGTGTCTGGAGAGCTGCCTGGCAGAGAAGGACCTGGAGGTGTTGTCCAACCAAGTGATTCTATGATTTTGTGATTCTATATTTCTAGGAAAAAAACTCTTTCTGCACAGCAGCAGCCAGGAGAGAAGTTTAAGAACATATAAGGGAAACCACTCTGCAGACAAGGTCAGTGAAGAAGGAGGGGGAGGACATGCTCCGGTTGCTAGAGCAAAGATTCCTCTGCAGCACATGGAGGTTAAAAATGGAGAATTTATCCATCTGCAGCCCATGGAGGACCCCACAATGATGCGGGTAGATGTGGCCAGAGGGATTACCCTGTGGAAGCCTGTGCTGGAACAGGTTCCTGACAGGATCTATGACCCAGTGAAAAGAGAGAAGTCCTTACAGGAACGTGCTTGCTCGCAGGAGTTGTGAACCGTTGGGGGACCCACACTGGAGTAGGCTTTTCCTAAAGTACTGCACCTCTTGGAAAGGGCTCACACTGGAGCAATTTGTGAAGAACTGTAACCTGTAGGAAGGACTCACACTGGAGAAATTCATGGAGCATTATCTCCTGTGGGAGGAATCCCCTGTTGGAACAGGGAAAAAGAGTGAGAAGGAAAGAGTGGCAGTAACAATGTTTGATGAACCGATCACAACCCCCAGTTCCATAACCCCTGTGCTGCTCAGAGGCAGAAGGAGGTAAAGAAAATTGAGAGTGAAATTGAGCCTGGAAAGAAAGAAGGAGTGAGAGGAAGATGTTTTAAGATTTGGGTTTATTTCTTATTATCCTACTCTAATTTGATTGGTAATAAATTAAATTAATTTCCTCGACTCAAGTCAGTTTTCCCATGATTGTAATTGGTGAATTAACTCTCCCTGTCCTTATTGCGACCCATGAGCCTTTCTTTATATTTTTCTCTCCCTTATCCAGCTGGGGAGGGGTAATGATAGAGCAGCTTGGTGGGCAACTTGTGTCCAGCTAGGTTCAACCCGCCACACAAGGCTGCTGTTTTGAAAGTTAGGTAGCCGTCAATCTTCTAATAGTGGTGAATGGAAGCAAATCACCAACAGATTTGGGGGAGAATTTATAAATGAATTTATGTGATCTGATGCCTATAAGGGCAAACAAAGTGCTCAGTAACAAAGAGATCACTTCTAAACCTTCACTGTAAGTTCCATGCCATTTTATAACTCCTTATGAATCATAATTTCGTTTTCCATTGTTAAGTACATATTTGTCAGCTAAAGTATCTATAATGATGACATTTTATTTTTCATTCAGAATAGATTAAAAACTATTAGTATCCCATACAATTTCATTATCTGTAGTTTTATAGAAGTTAATAAAAAATAAATTCATGCCATTGTAATTTATTTCTTTTTTTTTTTAATATGTATTTTTATTTGAACTAGTTGATACATCTCTACTCTTGTAAGATATAAAGGAAGTACAACAGCAAAAAAAGATGAAGTCTCAGATTATGAAAGGTTTATTCTGGATCAAATGAAGAAAACTAACTGTGGGGTTTTTTCCTTTTTTCAAATAAAGGGCTACTTATTTGTTCTGTATCATCTCAGTTATCTCATAGCAATAATACTAGTCCAAGTAAAATCCTGTGCATTCAGTATTACTTTCTTCAGCTACATAATAGAATCATAGAAACACAGAATCACAGAACACCTTGAGTTGGAAGGGAGTCATAAGGATCTTAGAGTTCAATTAAGGGCTTCTTACAGGGCTACCTAAAACTAAGCCATATGACTAAGAGCATCATGCATACACTCCTGTACTTAAACCGCCACAAACTATTAGGCTCTGCTGCGTTGCAGATTTTGAAAACTGGATCACAACACAAGAACTGTCCTTCCTCCCTCTCCGATATTTTATATTTAATTCAAAAAAAAATCTTTCACTTTGTCTTCCTGGGGAAACTGTCAGCAATTGCAGAGCAGCCTGGACACAAAGTAATCTCTAAGAAGGTACAAGGTAATGGTCAGAATTGCCCAAATAAAGAATTGAATTGGTCCTACAACTCCCCAGATCCAAGTAAATGTTCCCATAGAGAATTACTGACAAAAGGTAGATTTCCTGTTTTTATTCTGTACGATAAAGAATGTAGAAATTGCTGCTTCACTTCATGGAAGCTAAACTTACATTCTGATAGTATCTACCAAACTGAGTCTATCACACGGGGAGAAAAAACAAGGGTTGAGCTCAAGATGTTGCGGTCTCAAGATCAACAGAGAGTAACCTGAAGCACAACAGGAAACCCAGGAAATTTCTGAAGCGCTTTTCAGTGCTGGGGGTTTTAGAATTATTTAGGAAAAAAAGAGGTTAGTTAAGACCTTATGACTGTAATTTTTGTTGAAATGAAGCGTCAACTCATTTTTTGTATTTGGAGCTTTGTTCTACAATTTTTGCTGACATCAGTGTAAATCATTAACTAAGAATTTGGATTTTTTTTTAAACATAGCAGGCTAGGAAATCTGAGCACTTTTATCAAGTCAATATCTAAGGAGCTATAGGAGGAGGAGTATGACTTGATAAACAGAGTTTGGATATGTATCATCACTGTGATATGCCCTCTCCTTTGCTGGTGTGATGAACACTTCTCTTGACCCAACACAGGCTTTTTAACAGATACACAATCAATAAGAGAGTTTGGATTTCAGAAGGAGATGAAGAGAATTTTTTTAAAAAATTTTCATGTGACACCTACATTTCATACTTATTACGACTCTAATCTGAGGAAAGAATTTGTCAGAAAAATGTGAGAAAACACGGAATATAGTTTGTTTCTATAAGCATATGCAGTTAAAAGTATGCATGAGTGAATAACAATACAATTATTTTAATATTTAATTCACTATAAACTTTAAATATATTTGTATTTCAACTCTCGTGATGTATATTTATTGTTTGATTCTGACATATTGAAAAAAAACCCGATTCATGAACAAAAGTAAAAGCTGAAAAATTCCCATCATTTTTCCTGAAGAGAGGCAGTCAACAAAGTTATTACAGAGTAACACCACCAGTCACTTGTGCTGAGTAAGCAAATCCATGTTCCACTGAAGTCATACTGTACTGGAAGGAACAGAAGCAGGCAAACAGCTGCATGCTCCATTCTGTTACTTATTGTGTTTCTTAAGTTTGAAGTTTTTCTCACCTAACTCAGACTAAGATGAGGAATATCAAATGTTACTGTACAACAGCTGATAAAGCTTTATACCCAGTTTTTCTCATAGAATATTTTTTATCTGTCTGAAATGTTAATCTTAATGCCCATAATTCTCCATCTTGGAAAAACAGAAGGAATAATTGTTTACAGATAATATAATCTTAAAATGTGATAAGACAAATGCAAATGTAATTTTATGATTATATCAGCAATGCAAGTGACATGATCTGCAGGTCAGATCTTTGTAAAGAAAGAACACTTTGGTGATAAAATGAGTTTGTTAATCTACAAAGAAAAGTAAATGATAAATTCTCTGACATTTAGGGATATGAATGCCTTAGGATTGGAGTTCCAAAGAGCTGTATGATGCTAATCCAGAAGTGTCAGACAGTGAGACTATAAATTAATGTAATTCATAATGAGCATTCATATTTTCATATCTGTACAAATATTGACAGAGTAGTCAGAATACGATTTATAACTAGTATATATTTTGTTTCTTAATAAAAGCTGAATTATTTAAGTGGAATTACATTATTCTATATGATTTAACGTTCCACCTAGTCTTAAAGTTTGTAAAGGCTAACAGCACCTGTTAAGTTATAATGAAGTAAACATGATACAGTTACTAACAAGTATTCTATGAGAACTGCAAACACATAACAATTTATAGTCTTTAAATTTAATACTTCTACCATGGTATCATTGCCAGAAATTGCTGAATAATATAATCAATATGCAGTACTGAAGAAAAAAAACCTTTCTTTGCAACTCCTTTTTTTTAATTTACATTTTCTGAAAAGGCATCTCATAGTGTAGTTATCAATGCAGATAATAAATGTTTAAAAAAAATTTGGACTGTGGCCAAATCCATCAGGTTCTTCTTCCTAAAGATAACTTTCCATAGTCCATCCCTGATGACAGTGCCTTGAATATCTTTAACTTTTCCATCAGAACCATTTAGTGTAACTATTGCTTCTCCACAGCTTGAACATCACTACCATTGTCAGAACCAGGCAAACAAATTTATGATGATGTTCCTGGGAATAAGGAACTAATGCAAAGGGGATTTCTCTGTAGTTCTTCATTAACATTTTATTCATTACAACAAGGGAGTTATAAGAGTTTCCTTTTACGCAAATTAGGTCACAGGGAAAAAAATACACAGCATGGAAACACAGTGTATTACTACACAGAACAAAAGATCTGGTTAATAAAATATGATAATGGAATTAGTCTACTACTAATGCTGAAAGGCACATTTAAATGTTGTGAAATTTACTTGGAGAAGGGAAAGCTCTTGCATGTATTCATAAATTGTTTTTCTCCTTTGTGCCTCAGTTTCTGTTGTTCTTTTTTGTTTTTTCCCTCTGAGGGAATGTTGATATTCTACTTTAAACATTTGCTTTGGTTTGTTAAAAGGCAAAGGAAGATTTTGAGTGGGTAAAAGACAAAGCTTTACTCTCCTGTTTTCAAAATGAATGTTTTAACTATGTTCAGATACATCCTGGATCATTATCTGGAAATGATAATGTGCAGAATATGGAGAGTGAAAATAAATAAGCCTAATTAAAAAAAAATTTAAAAAGAAAACTAATATGTATATCCTTAAACAAACATTAATACCAAGAAGAAAATCATTAAGCAAACATGTGACTCTTATAGGTATCTATTATCATGAAAGTTATTAAGTTTATTTGTTTAGTTAGTTAGTTCATTCGTTATTAATATTCTTGGGTTTGTTAGTTTACTTCTCGGTTTTGAACTGAATTTATTTCTAAGATTTCTTTAAACAAAATAGGCTAAATTCATAGCTGGCTTAAATGGTCTAACTCTATTGAGCTAATTAATTTACAACTACCTCATTAATTCAATGATTACCTTCAGTTTATTCATTAGATTAACTTAACTCCTTTTTGTCCATTTAAGCAAGGTCTGAATATAACCAAAGTGTAGCAATATAAAAACTCTTACAAAGTTTGCTTTTGGCAGGAAAGTAAGGAATGATTTTCCACTTCCTCCAAAGGAAAGCAATCAGTTTTAAGCATCTTTTAGGGAATGTGCATACTGAAGATATTCCTCTTGTCAAAAGAGAAAGAGGAGGCATTTATCAGGGCAATACTTTGCACAGATATTTTTACATTTCTGTAAAATCACAATTTCTGTTCCATTATTTTTAATATTATGATTAACAAAACAAAACCCAAATAAACAAAAAGGAAACCAAGTAATGAATTACTCTCCTAAACTTACTTACTTTTAAAAAATTATTACCAAAATATGTATTCATATGAATCATCTCATTCCAAATCTTTTTAAAAGATAAATATAATTTTTAAAGATAAATTTCATCACTGTAAATCCCAAAGTGTCTTCCAATACTTATTAAGGAATAAAGAAGGATGTCTGAAATGGAACACCCTTGATGATATTTCATATTAGGTAATTTCACTTTCTTCTAAATCATCGGTTACTTTTTAAAATCCACTACCCTGCTCCTCATGTCAATATGCTTAGAGTTAGATCTGTAAAAGAACTATTTTTATTTGCTGAAATAAAAAATGTAAATCAATTTCTAGCTCCAGGGGTCCATGCTTCAGAGGTTACTTGGGTACTTACACCTACAGTATGCCGTGCTGTGCCCTAGAGGGTGTTGGTAGTGCTCTGACTCAGTATATTGAGACACTTTGAAGATTAAAGCTGGGTCCAAAAGCACTGTACTTACCTGAGTGTGGCCTTCACATAAGAGCTACTCTGGCATGGTTAATCATTTCCATGCCAAAAGCTCATTCGCATGGAGTCAAATCAAACAGAAAATGTTGTCATATGCACAATGGTACAGGCTTATTTAGGATAACTTTTTCATGAGTGACCAGAACTGTCTGCATCTTGATGTTGGTGAACATTTAGAGAGTACTTGCCTTGCAACTTCAATTTTATATGTCCAAACCCAGGATTATGAGACTTGACCTTGCATAGACTACAGGTGCTCTACAGGATATTTCAAGAAAAAGAAGAGTACTTCTGTGTATTAGTGGCTAAGCACTAACATATTAGACTTGTATTAACTCCAGAATGCAGATGTGGTTGAAATCAGCAGAATTCAGTCTTCAGAGTGACAACAGATATTTAAGTTCTTCCCCAAAACATTCCCTGGTGCAAAGATAATTCTGAAACCTGAATGTTGATATTTAGCTGGTAAAATTTTCTGTGATTACTTACTGTAATTTAGTCTACTTTCAACGTGTATCATATTTAGCCTTCCTTTATTATATATGCTCTATGGATGTGCAGATAGAGTCCTGATGATATTTCTTTTACTTCCCACGAAAATGCTCTAAAATGTGAGGATATTTTGAAAAAGGTGCTCTACATAATTATGTACTTATCTTTAGAAGAAATCTCAACAATGTAGATCAGAGATGGAGCTATATAATTAGAAGGTAGTTACTTCTCAAGTCTGGTAAGATTTGAGAAATACTGGTATGCCTCTCATTTCCTTCTGACTTGGCTCAAGGTTTTTCCCAGCTTAACACACCGGAAGTCTGGTCTGGCTCCCAGAGCCATCCTTTGATAGCCGTTCAGGAAACACAAGCATTTCACTTGAATATTCTTGAACCCAGCATGGGAATTTGGCAGCAAGTATCTTGTTTTTTGCCTTCTGGCCAGACAGTACACCAGTGATATTGGGGCACATGTGTCTGGACCGTTTGCCTTGGGATGAGTGTAGGAATTTAGGTTGGAATGTTACTCCAAGGTTCACAGTTTTGCTAGCTAAAGGAAAGGTACACGTTTCTTCTGTCCTCACTTGGATTTGCCTAAGAACTGCAAAACCCAAAGAGCAATCAAACCCTTGCTGTGCTACTGTACTACTGCTTTCTACATAATAATTATTATTATTCAATACCTAATGGAAAATTCAGCAAATAGTCTCAGTCATAAAATGTGCCCCAGTTAAACGCACAACTTAGCAATGTATAGATGAACTCTGAGAGCAAAGACCACTGATTCAAGAGCAATCATTCTTTTCTGAGCAGACTAATGTGCACGTTAGAGCAACCCCTGCAGAGGCTACACTGAATTTCTGGCACGTGTACCACAGATAATCCAAACTGGAATTGACCTTGACAGCAATCCATGGATGATACTTTTCCTGGGAGGAACTGGTCTTGAATATTTTTTCAAAAGTGCTAGGCATTAACATTTTGTTCATAGATTTTTTTCAGTTATTTAAGTTATAACAGACTTTACAAAAATACAAATCTAGTGCATTTCCTAGATTTGTGCTCAAATCTGCACTAAATTCAAGGGTAGCCTTTACCACTTACAAAATTTTATGGAACCAGTGAAATTAGTATCTATTTTTATATTTAATTGCTTTTCTAGGAATTCAGATGAAAATATTTTTCTTATCTAAGTTCCAGCTTAATCCTTTAGAGACAGTGTATGTATCAACCCTTCATTAGACTGCTTTTCAGATGACAAAGAAAATTTAGAAATTTTTAGTTTTGAATGGCACTTTTTTGTTCTGTAACAAGATCAGAACTAATTGCTCTAAACCCATACTAGCTTAATAGTCTGTTCTAACAAATAACAATGCCCAGAAGTATTCATTTTCTGGCTATGAGGTTGCTTTTTTTATATGGCTGACTGACATCCTCACTATTAAATTCTCTTATATTCTAAACTGCAAAAGCGGCATCATTCAGAGAGCAGTATACGCTTGTGTCAGTGGTCCAGGAACTCTCTAGACTGCGTGCGTGACAACTGTGCAATGCAGTTACTGGAGGGACCCTACAGGGATTGTGTTCTTTGTGACCCACTGCTCACAAAGAGGGAAGGTGTAACACACACACTCAGAGCCGGCGACCTGGGCTGCGCAAGCTGTTAGACGATCTATCTTCCTTAAAGGACAAGCTGGGAAGACAAGTACCAGGATTAGGTCTCTGCACTTAATCAGAACAGGCTTCAACCTCTTTAAACAAATGTTTGGAAATCCTTGGGAAAACTGCCAGGAGAGAGGAAAAAGGCAATGATGAGAGCTAATTGTTATTAAAAAAAATATGTATTTAGAACTCAGGGAAACTACCTGCATTGTGCGGGAAGACTAGGAGCTTTGGCCAAAGGCCTAGGTGACTGGAAAAGGATTTTATCAATTAATACAGCGGGTTATCTACAGCACTTGTGGCATCTTCGCCCTTGGAGCCAGCCAATAGACAGTCCTGATGCAATGCTGGTGATAATCCTACTTTAAGCTGGAGGCTGGACTAGGTAGTGGCACCTCTTGGAAAATGTTTTTAAGAAATGGCAAAATGCCATCACATGGAGAACAAATCAGGTCTTCCTAAGCACAAACCTATGCAAAAATATTAGAAGAATTATGTTTCAGAGAATTTTTTCTCTAGATCTGATAGGAAATTACCACTTGAGTCCAGATTCTTACAGGTATTTAAGCCCCTTGCTGTAGCTGACAATAATGAGTTAAGTGCCTGTGTACCTTTGATAATTTTTTAATTTATTCTGTAGTAATCTGTCATCCTCAGATGGAGGTTTAATAGGTGAAAAACATCATAATTATATATATTAAATCTTTGTTTGCCCACAAAATGTTTCATCACAGATTTACTTGTCTTTCATTTTCCTTCATAGTATGTGTGACCTTCTTACATTCAGTGGGATTTGACTTAAACAACTGCAATTAATAAGTGAAAAGAATATTATATTTAAATATCTTAACCATTTCTTAAAAGAATATTCTCTTCAAGACCACTCAATTTTATAGGCACTTTTTTGTGATTTTATTACCTCTTTTTTGCAGACTATCTGTATTTTTAGCTTATGGTCATTGATTTTATGAGGTTCCTAATTTCCAGCTTGATGAAGCTGTTGAGAAGTTCTGTATGCTTGCAAGAGTAATCTACATTGCAGTCAACTTTAGGAAAGCATTAATCGCAATCACTCACTGTATGCAAAACAATGAAAATATTACATCTATATTTCCAAGGACAGTGATCAAGCGATCATCTTTTCTTATCTCTACTTCTGATTGCATATTTTACATTTCACTCCCTTCCAAAATGGTCTTAATATCATTTGTAAAGAAATTAAAATAATATATTAATATCTGCATGTATTCTTAAACACTTGTTATTTTCTAGAAGCTGGTATGTTATGTAAAACTACTAAACTACTACAAAATTTATAATCCCAGATAAAAGTGTTTTAAATACCACTGTATATCCTATCAAATATTGAGGTATTGCAGCATGCATCTTTGTGCATTAGCAATTGTTTTTTAATGGATATCTTCTTAATTTTAGTGAAGTTTTTGCTTTTATACTAAAGTAAAGATACGGGACTTTCTGATCAAAATAATGATCAAAAAATAGAAATCCTTGCCTTCCACTCTTCTTTTCTTAAAAATCAGTACCTACGAAGATCCTTTCTGGACATCTAGATTATAATATCAGTGAGAAAAGTCTTCACAGGACTGGTGCATTTACAGCAACTTCAAGACCTCTTTAAGCTTACTTGAAAGAAAGCATTTTTTATACCACAAATTTTAATCATGTAGTCCATCACTCTGGTTACCATTTATGCTACGCTTTTCATCCACAGCTTAGGAAACAGTATTTCTAGATATTTTTGCCTAACAAATAGATTTGTAAAATATGTCATCTGCTCATCTTGATGTAAAAGTTCTTGATAGAGTCCTGTCCAGGAACTATTTGCATTTCAGTTTGAATGTTGCATTTACTAGATTAAGAGTAAGAAGTTTGAAAGTTTATGCTACTTCGAAATGGAGAAAGAGAAGTAGATTAAAGGCTTCATTAGCACTATTGAATTAATGAGGATTTTGCTGCTGACTTTTCTAAAACACATATCAGTTCCTACTAATGCAGGTTTGGAATGGTCATCAAGACTTACAGTATCATCAAATCTTCTTTCTTAACTGAAGCAAGAATACATGTATGCAGTTGGGGTTTTTTTATCTGTTCCTCCAAGAGTTTTCACTATTTCTAATTCCCCTGTTCCAGTGCTTAACTTTCCCTAATATTTGAGGATATTAGACTTTAAGAATGTAATATATGTAATAAGTAATATATTTACTTACAGGTTATGGAAATTTTAATATAAAAATGCTTCTCTGTGTATTTCATTAAAAAAAAAGTACCTTGAGAATCAACAACTAGCATTATTTTCTAAGAAATCATCAATAGTAATAGTGCTGAGGTTAATAGAGATTTTAATGTTAACTCCACTGACTCTATTGCGTGAATAAAGCTACTTGGAAAATCAACATCTACCTTCTGCTTTTCACATAATCATCAATAATAATAATGTATTTAAATAGAAGAGAAAAATAAAAATCCACTTCAAGAATCAATAATGTTGGTAATGATGTATGTAATAGAATATGCCCAGCTTTGACCCTCAGAGCTCTGCACAAGCAACTCATTCTGATTAGTAAACCGAGCAAAACGTATTGTGGAAAATATATAGACAATGGTAACCCTAATGTTAACATGTTCAATAATATATGGAATTTGATTCCATCAGAAGGTTCTGCCAATACCATAAACTACCTTCAGGACTGAATTACACTCTCAGTACCTGATAGAAGGAATGATAATTTATTGCAGTAGCATCTCCTGTGCTGCTGAATGTAAGATTCTAAGTTTCTACTTCAAGACTGATTTTTACCTTCATTATACCTCCGTTGTAAAAATGATCTTTAACTGGGTTTCAGACACAATTATTCAAGTGAAGCTCTATTTATTGCTATTTATTGAATACTGTTGATGCTATACTGTCTGCTGGACTTACATTCAAGCAAAATTGCAGAAAGATATCATCGTATCTTTTATGTAAAGGATGAACAATTGCAATTAAAATTATTTTCTTCGCATTATTATGAATGCAGTTTTTGTTATGTAAGACAAACACCAACTAATAACAGCTTTATTTTACAGTACTTTATAGCTGGTTTTTGTTTCAGGGGTTTTTTTGTTTTGTTTTATGTTTTTTTAACAGCTCACTTTCAAATTTTTCAAATTAAAACAAACCCATTACCTAGTCTGAAGCCAACAGAACATCCTTTATTTCTAGTCCAATCCTTTGCCATTTCACATGCTGGATTTTACTTCAGTGTACTCAGTGTAACACTTTTTGCCAGATTTTTAGAGCCATACTTGCTTATAGCCCTCAGAAAGACACTTATCATCTATAGATCTTACACCTAACTGATATTAAAGTGGGAGCCTCGTACAGACAGCTTGGCTTTCATAGCAGATGAACAGCATTGAATTTTGATTGCAATCAGTCCTTACAGGTAAGTGATAGTGATGGTACTGGCTCAACAGGATTCTTGTAAATAGAATTAATTTTTCCTATTCAAATTTAGTGGTAGCATCAGGACTTACACTATTTTCATAAATCACATTGTTAAAAAGACCTAACTAAAAACTTGTCATATTTATAGTGATAGATTTTACCCCTCCCCCCAAAAAAACCCTGTAATTATTAATACATTATTGGATATCCAGGTTTTATTTGTATCCAATTCAAAATATTATTAATTTCTTCTTTTGCAAATTATTGCTCTTCTAATACATGAAACCAGAAACTCAGGGCCTGACCAATGAGAACAGATTTTTGTGCTCCTAATCCAACCTACTAAATCAAGAAATAATTCTTTGCCATAATTGCTATAAATTGATAAAAACTCTGAACACATTCTGTCTTCATAAATGGAGTTGTTTTTACCTAGCAAAGTCCTACAACAGTGGTATGAAACTTTAATATAAACACTATTCACATCTAAAATGTATTATTAGTCATGTACTGCATAGGAAAAAAAAAATTGTATGTACTTTTAAATAGTTCATCTGCTTCTGTTCACCCACTAACTAATATGTCATGGACTGAGGTGCCAAGTCTCCCCACTCAAAGACAAAATACAAGTCTTAACTGGGATAACTACTCACTTCAGTCCAAAAACCTGAAACACTAAAGGATTCATGGGAAAAGACAAATGAAAAAAATCATAACCTACTGATTTTTCCTTCTCTCCTGCCTCAGCCCCGTATAATGGTGATTAGCAAGACTGTTAAATTAAAAGCTGATTTCCTTCTGTCTACCTGGTGTGCCTTCTGCAAGGATAACTGGAATGTTGAGCTGTGCCTAGGAGATAACACAGTAAGTGCCTATTCCCTCCTCTTCTTTTTTTTTTGTTATTGTTGTTGTTAGATTTTTTGGTATGTTTTTTGTTGTAGCATTCCATTCCATTCCATCCTATTATTTTCCTCTCAGAATAAAGTAGGCATCACAAGCATAAAATGAAATGGACTTGTATAGGTTCTGCAAGTGAATACCCCGAACACAATTTTTATACCTCAAAACTTCAGCTGACAAAATTCTGTAACTTTTTTTAAGGATGATAAGAAAAACACAAACAGAATAGGGAATTAAATGTTGCATAGTAGTTCATAAAGGCAGAATACAATTAGGAGATCTCATATAGCTATGAATGTGTTAGGTAGAGAACTTAAAAGGAAGATTTTTCACAAATGAATCTTTATTTTCCTTACTAATTAATAAACACCATGCTGTGAATAACTGGTGATAATATTCTAATAAGAAAAATCAATAAATTTACACCCAGGGTCACCGTAATTGATGCTGCAGAATAGAAAAATGTATTCTCCATTGATCCTTTAGCAATCTTCTAACTAAAAAGGAAAGGAAAGAAAGCCAATTACTGTAGTATGCCTCTGAAAATGATAAGATTAAAACAAGCTAATTAGGTGTTCTTGAATAACTACAATTTTTGATGAAAGTAGGTAGAATAAGGGCATCCTGTGTCTCCAGCACAGAGATATTACTTTTTACTAATTAAAATATAGTAATTTTACATTTAACATATCTTAACCAATAGGCAAACGTATAGTTTGAAAAATTAAACTTAAAAATCTCCCTGTATAAAACCTTTTGATATTACTGTGAGCAGAGGATTAAAATGAAGAATGAAACAAGCTTCTGAAGCATTGAAGATCACAGAATTTTCATACATTAGCTAACAACATTTTTGGAGAAGGACAACAAAGACACAAATAAAATCCTGGGAAAAGTTGTCCAACAATTTCTGTTTTCCAGAATAAGTACTTTTTATTCCTTCAAGTGATTCCCACACAGAACCACATATACAGAACCCTGATGAGTTCCACTGGGGATTTATCCATCCTGAAGTATGGCTGTAAAAATTTACAAATGAAAAACACAAAATTACATAGAAAGCAGCATCTACTGCTCATTTAGGCCTCATGGTGCAAGAAGATGCCATTACAAAATCAAATTTCCTTTTAAAAGATTAAATATGTACACAACCTTTCTTTAAAACTGTTAGTAAAATTCAGTAAAATATCTGAAAGTAATCAGGCTTCCCATTTTCTTTTCCTTTGCAACTGTAGACAAAACAAAACCCACGAGAAACAAAAGGCAAAGGAAGTATTCAATACCGCTTAAATATACGTGTTACAAAATGTTCTTCTGACTTCAAACATTCAATTTTAATTTGAGGTATAGCATGCCATTTCAAAGACTAAATATAATCAGATTATTCGCCTCCAGCGACTATGTCATGGAGGTGCATGTTTTAAACCTGTTACTTTGCTTCACAGGCATCTCCCGTTGAGCCTATGCAAATCTTTGGGAAGGTTGGGGTTTTTTATGGACCTATTAAATTCCCTCTAATATTGCCATATTCATTTATTTTTAACACTCTTAGCATTCTATTCAGTGTCTCCCAAACTCACCTTTTTCCTAACAAGCCCACGATAATCCTAGCTAAAGTATGTTTCCTGGGTATTCTCCAATTAATCATGACTGGGACATTGAAATTAAAAACTACCACCTCTAGAATACATTCCACACCTGAAAGTCACTGGTTAAAACCAAAAATAAATTAGGAAGTAAGGACTAGGTTAATATTTGAATTCTAGTTTCACTGAAATATCTAAATCCATGTACGCTAGATGGTGAAATCCTACTGCATTTTGGCCATATCCAGGGAACTGGTTTATGTTCAGCTGTCAATCCTAGAATGCTATTTTCCCTTTAGTTTAGTAGTTGTAAGATTTTCATTCTTTACATTTTTTTTCCGGACCGTCAGCTACTTATAGTAGCTCTTAAAACACATACATAAAATCAGTGTATTTGGAGCTGGCTGCAGTTGAGGATAACTACTCACTACTGTAATTGCTTGATAATTACATATTGCATATGCTATTTTCTGTCTCTCTTAACCTAAATGCATTATAACCTATTTTCTGAACAGTTCCTTTACTGAGTGGATGTGTTTATGTTTTGAAGTTGAATATTTTCTACACACATAGAACAGGACAGCTGGAGATTATGAGATAGGTTCTCAGTAACCAGTCAATAATAAATGTCAGGAAAGAGTGTTGAAAAAAGAATAATATCACAGTGGAAAAACAAATGCTCCCACTGTCAAAAATCAATCTTAGGAGCTCATATTTTACCACGCTCTTGTAAATGTGTTTTTGTTAGGACTTTCTTGGTCACATACTTTTCAGAGAAAAAGACAAGATCTAAGAAGCTGCATTTTGCCCTAGGCATGCTTTCACTAATTTTAGTTTGTTATGATTCAGTTCAGTGAGCTTGTTCAAGTTTAACATTTCAATTAGTTGTGTAACTACCTAAAAAGAAGTATCATATAAAGTCATTTCTGTTTTACAGGATCCTGATGTTGGTTCATAATATGGAAAGTACTTGCTCATGCTATTCAAATTTGTTTGATCAAACCTAGAGGACTTTACCCTAGGGGCAGGTTCTAGAAAGAACACAAAAGATTCACTTCTCTGTTGTTGCATAGACACTGGCAACAGGCCCAGGATGAAAGCAGTCACCAAAACCGCTTGTGCTCTCTGAATATTGGCATCTGAATTAGTCAGGAATATTCTCTTTCAGGGTCCCCTCTTGACCTATTATTCCACTCCTTAATCACTATAATGAAATATTGAATAATAATATTAAAATCATTGTACTTCTGAAAGAGAAAATAAATGTAAATACTCTGTGTTACCAACCACAGACATCATAGAGTGGCTCAGAAATAAAATTTAAAGAAAAACAAAGAAAAAACTAAAAAAGAACAAAAAGCTTTTGATTCTAGTACAATTCTTCCTTTAATGTTATGTTGAAATATTTCATTGAAGCTTTAAACACTTAGCACCCAGCGCTATTTCAGATTTCAGCAGCTGAAACATTATGAGTACAAAAAAAGAAAATTTATAAAGTGTTCACTACATTCATTATACACCCTGTCCTTTAATACACATACGTAAAATCAAAGTAAACTATAAAATTGCACATTTTTGACTTCACTAACATTTTATTCCATTATTAGTGTCACTAAGATGAGTATTTGCATTTGCATATGCTTCACCAGACTTTTTTACAACTGCAATTGTCATATAGCACTGAAGCCAGCTTAGTATCTAACAGGCAAGTAAGAAGATCAGAGAAAATAGAAAAGACTGTTTGGAAAGAATAAAGACAGAAAAAATATTAACATTAATCTGAAAGCAAATTATGTCCCCTTCATATTTGCATTGGGCCTGTCTATCTGCTACCTTGCTCATCCGATCTGTTAATCTGCTCAAAATGTGCTTAAAATAATACTAGATTAGAATAGCAGTATTCATAGATACAGAGTTACAGATGGGATTAATTTATAAAAATTAAGTATCCTGTATAGACCTCATACTTAACGCCCTATAGTCTGCTTGACTTAAACAATGATGAAAAAAACTGGGTGTGACTAGAGGGGAAAATCCAAGTTCTTTAGACATTTATTTCAGAGAGATTGTTCTGAATTGCCAGCTGTAGGTTTCATCAAGTATCCAAAGAGATTAGTTTATTTACTTTCAGACAGCTAAAGTTGAATATAAATTGTGTACTTCCAATTTTTAGATGGCTTGAAGTGAGGTAAGAGGGAGTGAAAATATGACTTAAAATACCTGCTGGCTTCTGGAATAAGTGTGTTCAAACAGCTACAATGCAGCGGAATAAGAAAAAGTACAAAATTCATAACAAAGTCTATTTCTGAAAGATTTTTTCCTAGAGATTTTGATGTGCTCAAAACTGGTGATTGTCCTCCAAAGAGGATTTGATTCTGTGAAAAATCTCAGGCAAATCCTAATGACTAAAGCCAGGAGGTTCTGGTATATCACTCATGATGTGTTAACAGTAGTAGAGTGGGAAGAAGTTAGTTGTAATTAAAAAATGATGCAATTTTCAGCTTGTTCTTGGATTTCTGGGAAAGCAATGTCTGCAGGTGGATATTACACATACTCAACTCTAACATAGGATCACCCAGTGAAGGTATTCTACACATGCAGAAGCATGAACTGTATTTATCTGCAGGTTTATTTGCAAATGACTAAAACATTACACCTGCAAACTCACTTCTGATGTGATCTAGGGTGAGCGTACTTCAGAGTACTTCAGCATTTTGACCAGATCTTTTATACCCTTTAGTAAGCAGATCCTTGCCAAAATCTTTTCCTACTCTCTTCATAATTTATCTTTCTCCTTTCTTGGCTCTTATACCATCTCTTCCCTGAATTCTAACAAACTACATATCTATGATATTTCTTTCCTATATTTTCCTTCATCTTCACCTTTAGGTCTGCCCTCATTTCCCCTTTCCCTTCCCCTCTCCTTCCTCCTCCCTTTCTCCTTCCCTTTCTCTCTCCCCTTCCTCTTCCCTTTCCATCGCCCCTTCCCTTTCTTCTTCTCCCTCTTCCTCTTTTTTTGTTGAGTGTTGCCTCTCCACTACATGCTCCTCGGGGTGTGACCAACAATATATTTGTATTTATACATTTCTTTGCAAATGGGGTACCTTCTTGGTTAGCCTTCCACTAGTTATGAACTTAAGTAAAGCCCAATAATCACAGGGGATTGGAATGTAAGGAATAATGCTGGCTGTCCAGATTCCTACAGGGTTCAGTTAGCCATTCTGTACACTAACAACAGGTTAAGTTGCGGAAAAATCTGTCATTCAATGCCTAAGAGTGTGTTCTTACTTGCACTGCACTAAAAAAAGCAGAAACAGAATATTTTATCCTAACTACATTTAGGTAGTGAGTTTATAATGATTTATAACAGGAATATGCCCTTTATGAAAGCATACTGCATAATAAATGTCTGAACAATTTCAGTTCCTTGTTGTTGGTCCCAGACTATAGTATTCATAGAATAATCAATCAGTTCTACTGTTCAAAGTATAAAATTGACATCTGTTTACATCTTATATCCTTGTGATGTCCAACATTCTTATGAAATCTGAACATTTAAAAATAAGCATATCCATATTCTGGAGGCTTTCTACATAAAGGGTGTACACAGATTTATTTAAAAACAGATGTATATATACTCTTTCTGTGTTTTTTGTTTGTATATAAACATACATATTTGATTACTATTTTTTCATTCCTTTAAACATTCTTGTTCGTTATGATATATTATTTCTTTCTGACTATAAAGCAGCAAGTGCCAACACCTCTACAACTAATGAAGCATATATCTTTGCTTTGAGTACATTATAGTCATAGCACTAAAGAAAGAGCATTTGGCAAACTTTTAATAGCAATACAGCATGTGCTGCTCTTCTAATACGTTTTAACTTTGCCGCTTGTGTAATAACAATCACATTTGCTAGATTCATGCTACAGATGGATATGTTTTCCTGGTTTACATAGTTCTACAGTACAGTACCTTATTGAAACACAAAAGAGAAAAATCTCTTTTAGATTAATAGATTTTTATAAAATGCAGTTTCTGTATTCTAGGCCTTACATTATCCTCAAAATACTGAAAAACACTGACAAAAAATGTTGTTATGGACTAAACCTTATTGTCTTTTCTCTCCAATTAAATGAAAGCTTTCACTTCATCTGATTCCATCTGTTGATATATACATGAAAAATTTTCGCCATAGAAGAAGAAAAATTAGAAAAGTTAAAATTAAATACACACATTTAGTTCTTAAAGTAGCAAACTAAGCAAAATTAAATTCAAGCACACCTACCAAAATACTTGTAATATCTGACTTATTGTGTAAAGTGATTAAAAATATTCTGGGGGAAAAGGAGAATCCATATGAACTTGGATTGCTAGGAAAAACATCGCATTATTTCTCTCATAAATCCAGACAGGAATAAGTAGGAAAAAGGAAATGATAATTTATAGTATGAAATATGATATGTCACATTCCACACAGTAATTAGGTAGGTTGAGGTAGAGAAAACCTCTTTCTAGTTTGAGACAAACTCTGCATATGCATCACATAATTTTGTACATGAAGTTTGATGATATAAAAAGAAAACTGTAATTTTCTCCACATTTTCCTTTGGAATTTTTTGGAAAAAGTCTGTTACATATTGCATTGTCCCTCCTGCTTTTCCATCTTAAGAATTACCTCAATCAATTTCATTCTTGATAGAATGAATCTACTCCACTTTATCTGACAGAAATTACTGCTGGGCATCAATATCTGGCAACAGAAAAGTATTTTTAACATTTTAATACTCTTTTCTCTCCGTGGACCTAATTCACAACGATTACTCTGATTGAAAATTTGGTCAAAACTCAAAGTAACTTAATCAGAAATCACCTTCTACTTGAAAATCTTTTTAAAACAGGTTAACAAGCATTCAAGATAATCCTAATTTTTGCACTTTGCCAAACCCACTAATATTTCCAGTGTGGATTTCCAGTACTTTCTGCCATTCATAGGCTCCAGGAACATTCATCTCACAAAATATATCTCTATAATTGGCATTAACTGGCACACTGATTGGCAGAGCATAATCTATAATGTCATGCCTAGCAATGTTCCATCTATGTCAATACTAAAGGAGAAGGGGCAGAATGTATGCAGCAGATCTCAATGTGGCTGCCCGGGATGGAGGACAAGACTTTAGTCTCCAGGCCATACTGTTCACCATGATATTAAGAAACTGAAATTTAAAAATGAAAAAATACACATTTCCTCTATATGCCAGTTGTGAGTTAACACAGATGTCAGGAAAATGACCACTTTATCTTTCCTCTGGAGCCCTCTGCACCACTGTCACCGCCCCCACTCTTTTTCTGTCACTCTTGATTACATCTTGCATTCGGTCTTTTATTTTGTTCCCTGAAGATATTCTACTGGTCATGTTACACTCAGTCGCTCTTTTATCCACTTGTCCCACAATCATTTCTATACCTTCTTCAAGGTGTGTTTAGAAGCACACATGTAATCACTTACTCTCCTACAGGTCACCTATAAGGCCACTGATATCTCTAAAAAAGTCCTCAATACTTGCTTCAAACACTCTACCTAAAAGAAACAAAAAAAAAAAACCCAAAAAAAAACCAAACAACAAAAAAAACCCCACAACTTTGAGAGACCAAATAAAGGATATGATAAATATATTGAGAAGAATTTTGCTTCACTGTATCTTTTATCCATGTCTTCTTTTCAGAGATTTTGAACATTCTTGGGCAGGGAAGATAGAAACCACTGACTACATTGCAAGCACAAAAAATGACCAAGAAAAACAGAAGTTTAGCAACAACAGAATCATGCAAAACAGGAACATATGTCATATGTGCATGCTATTCTGACCATGAGACGAGCCTGCTTGAAGATGCATTTATTCGTATAAAGGAGAAAGCTGGTGCTTTCTCACCAATACAGTGGGAATTCTACTAAAGACAGTAGAAGCACATGAGCATATCATGTTGGACAAGCTTGAGTGCTGAGTTTGCTTGTCGGGCAATGCATCTCAATATAGATCACCAAATTTCTCTATACTTCTACATGATGAGGTGATTAGTTTATACTAATTCGAAGCAAATTTTTAGAAATTAAAGATAATGCAGGAAATTGATACAATATTACACTATGTAATTTTTTTCCATTGCATTAAACATGAAAACTGATAATTGCTATATGACTGGACATGAGTTATATTTCCTTATCTGAGATTCTGACTTTTCTGTCATAAATAGTTATGTCATGCTCAGCTCAGGCATGTTAGTTTATAACATGAGACAACAAGCAGGGAAATAAAATGTCACGGTAACCTAGATAATATATCATATATTTTTAGGCAAAAAAAATAATCTTTCTCTTTCAGTTTAGATATTATCTTTCCCCCTAAAAAAACAGTAAAACAATTGAAATCATATTTTTCAAAACTAAACTGAAATAATATATTTTAAAATTTATGTTTGTCTGTCTCTTTTTTTGACTGGCATTATTGTATGTATTTCACTAAAAACAAACAGCTAAACAAATGTTTATGAGCTAACAATAAAAATAAATTGGAACAATTAAATGTAGCTTGTAATATTGAATAGAAATTTTGTTGCTCATCTTTTCATAATTAATTCAAGATGGGAAGCTGGCATAACTTTTATTCTTCAACAAGATCTTGATTATATCTCGTTTTAAAGAGACACTTCCTAAAGTTCAAACAAGTTAAGTGATCTAGTCAAGGTTATACTGTGAAACTACATATTGAATTTATTTTGGATCATGACACACTTCAGTTTCTCTGTATAACACAGTGCGTCTCCATTTCTGTTTTAAATCAAGAATCAATCCATGGTATAAAGTATACTAGAACACAGTGTACTGAAAATGAAAGCAGCAGATGCTTGGTGCAAAGTGTAAAACCTGTCAAAAAGAGTCACAGAAAATTTATTTTTAAGAATATTTTAGTATATAATCTGCTGAGTCCAAGTGTTTTTTCAGATTTTTATGAAAATTATAAAAGGCAATACTGTAGACTAACGCTGTTTGCAATTTGCAGGGACCATATTATTTTCAGCTGGTAGTCTTTTTCAATGTTTTTCATTATTAGGAAAACCAATTAAAACATACTCAGACTGGGCCACATATGCTAAGTATATAATTTGCAGAAAAATCTTATCTGTCCATTACCTTTATTCTATTGCATTTTCTTCCACTGACTTGGGGTAGTGGGCTCACTTTTTTTGCCTTTTAATAAGAGTTTTGTGTTAAAAGTGGCATGTTGAAATGTCTGACATGAGAATTCTCAAAGTGTTTTAACTAGATTTTGGCATTTAATAAGCTGTAAACTGCTGAAGCTATTTGCACGTGAAGTCTCATTTTTGTCCATCAGCAGGGGGCTGGAAGCATAATTAATCGAGTGAAAGTTAAAAGACGGACAGCGTGGTTACATTTATGCAAATATTGCAGAAGAACATCCAGCAGAAAAGAAAAATAGCTTGTAACTGATTGGTTTGGTTTTGAAACAAAATCCACAGGGTCCATTAAAACATTGCAGATTGTGCTTATGACAATTAAGACCTACAGTGTTGGGTTGGTTTGGTTTTTTAATATACTTTCTGCAACGGAAAAAGTAATAGGAAAAGAGAACCTTCAGTAACAGTCGAAGTTCCAAATCCAGGGAGACAATTTTATTCCTGTTTTATGCTCTCTAACTGCTTATGAATGTTAAAATAGATTAAAAAGAAGGTATTACAAAAGTCATATTATACACGTGCCTTCAACCATATGCCAATCTCTACTCTTTATTTATTTTATTCATATCTCAGTCATATACATCCTGTTACATCAAAGATTCTATTCATTTTTAGTTAAAAGATTAAACCACAGAGATCAGGACAGCTGCTAGCCCAGGTTAGGGTGATCAGAAACTCTTTCATTTATTCTAATTTATATTACTTTGTCCTGCAAGGAGCCGTGTTGATATTTTTCTGTCCTCCTGGCTGCTATTGTGTATTGGAATGATTCCTGCATTAAAAAAATAAAAGCTGCTAACACCAACATTTGGGCAGAAACAATTTCCCTTTTACAACTTTTGATCTTGTACTGCAATCTTGTTAATTGATTTTTGACTTTGCATGAAGAGTATGACATACAGCAGAAAAAACTGGTAAAGAAATTTTGAAAGGAAATATAAACTTTAGTTCCTTTTTTGTCCTTCACGTGGCATAAATTAAGTCTAATGAGCAAATACTTTAGTTTTTATTAGGCAGAGAAAATAGTGTATCACTCATTAACAGTAAATAAAGCACAAAAGTTTTTACTGATCTCAATGTATCCATATTTTATGGATTCTTCCTATAGTCCAGTATTGCCAAAAAATGCTACAATCAGCTCATGCTAAAGTTTTGAAAGGATAGGAAGAATAGACCTTTAGGAAATAAAACACTCACTAGTTTCTACATCTGTATCAACAGGAAAGTAAACATTTAGTAAGTGTGTTAAGGCTACTTTACATCACTTAGCGATGCAAAGGGTGAGGTATCTTTAGATGACACTAGGTGCTCTGTGTTGTGAACTGCATCAAGCAGTTCATCATAGGCAATGGAATATGGAGGGATATCCACTAATTGTATTCAGATACATTGTCATTTAAGTGCTAGCTAGGCTTATGCCGAAGAAAATTACAAGGAAGACATTATTTACTATTTCATTAAGTCTAAAATTTCTCTTTGAAGTCTACGGTTATTTTTTTATTCAAAAAATCATTTATGAAATAATTAACTGTCTTAAACTCCTGAATGCAAAGAGTCCTATAAACCAATACCTTCTTGTCTATACAAACACAAGATTAGCATCCAGAGATTTATAGGTGTGTTTCTGAATACAATTGAGAAAAAAATCATAGAATCATAGAATTACCCAAGTTGGAAGGGACCCAAAAGGATCATTGAGTCCAACTCCTGGCTCTACAAAGGACACTCCCAACATTCACACCATATGACTGAGGGCATTGCCCAAGTGATAATAAACAATGTAAAATACACAAAAAGGAGGAGATACTGTAGATCACTAATTTTAATCAGACTAAGCACTGAAATTATTTTTAGACTTCCCAATATATGAGAATTTTATTATTGAATGTTAAAAAATTACACATTTCGTTTAAAATGGTCAACCGTTATCAAGTAATCCATTAGCTAATGTGCAATAACCTAACTTCTACTTGCCTGAACTGTAATACCTGTTGCAGTCTTGCAAGTGGCTAGAAGAGTACTCATCATTCCTTTCACTTAAAAAAGTGGAAAATATCAAAGATGTCAATTGCTCAATACTGTAATATAATATTATACAGTGATCAAACAGCAGAAATATTACTGCTGTCTTAAAATATTAGAATAAATCAGTGCTATCTCTTTCTATATTATGTTTCCAATAAATTTGGCATTGTAAGTTGTAAAAAAGTGTTCAGCTGATAAATATTTTCAATGATCTCTGCTATGCCTGGAAATAATTATCAGACTTAAAACATATATCTACGGGAAAAAAACAACCTACGGAATTAGATTATTTCACTGTGAACAGTTCATAGATCATGATGAAAAGAGCTTTTAAAAAAAAATAAACCTACAATTATCTTTTTAAAAAGCATAAATACTTCTACTGTATCTTTTTTATACTTGCCTGAAATGAACAATAGCTGCAAATCAAAATAAGCAGTAATTTCCCAAGAATTTTATTTACTTTGCAAAACTGGGAGTTCTATAACAGACTTAGGAGGAAAGAACCACAATGTACTTATCTATTGTACCTATTCCTATCCTTATTATTGAATTAGCAGTTCATTTTGGAGTCCAATAACACATCTATATAACTCAAGGACATTGTTCAGTAATGGTCTGAAAAGAAGGAAGAGAAATTAGGATTTCAAAATGGCATTTGTCACATTATTCTGTATGAATTGCTTTTCCACTACACTCTAAGTTTCTAGCCCAAGTAAAGTAAGACAAAAGAATAAACAAGCATCTGCCATTTACTATCCACCCCTGTGGGATAAGTACCACTTAAAACTACTGAAAAGAATGGCAATAAAATCCTAATGGTTGTGATTCAGTCAAGCTTATAACACTTTCTTGGAAACCTCATGAAACAGCAACTTAGTAAACACATACTTCTAAAACTTCTAAAAACATTGCCTGCCAAAATAACTTTATCAAAACAGATTATGTAAAGTTGCATGCAGGACATCACAAACAGCTTTAAATACTATACTTACGGGAATAATTAGGGCCTTTACTACAGAAGACAGAGTATTCTGGTGAAAACGAAGTTGACTACAAGTCATGATATTTACCTGAAGTAATTAAAACTGGTTACCTCAGGTGACCCAGTAGGTACACTACTCTCAGAAACTAGTCTTTCTAATGAAATTAACAAACTGTCTAAATACATTCCCCCATTATCATATTATAAAAAAAGAAATCTGCAGCAGACTAATTTCTGTAGCAATATCCTCTCTGTCATTGTGAACTTGATAAGAATATATTTATTTATTTACTTTTCTGTAGAAAACTTCTTTATTTTTAGATTCTGCTTAGTCAACAGAAGATGTATGGTGATAAAAGAAAGATAACAAATGTGAAAAATGCAGTCTGGAGAGTTGTTTTTCAGTAAATTCTAATCTGCCATCTAAAGCAAGACTCAGTACATCTGAAGCTCACTATACAGTCTGTGTACCGGGTTAATTAAGGGAGCTCTACTTGACAAACAAATCCATTCAAACATAAGGTTTTCTGCCAGTAAAATTCAATGAACTTTGAATTATGGTGAATAGTTAACAAATAATGTACACATTTCTGGAATATCTTTTATGAAAAAAAAGGAAAGGGTATCTGAGAGAAAACAGTCAAAAAATAATTAATCTTTATTTTTGAATCTTCAAATTCTTTCTTAACTTTTAGATTATGTGTTATGTGAATCTGAATAACAAAATTAGAAAGCTTCAAGTGACATCTCATGGGGGCCAAAGAAAAAATACTCCTTCTTTTACATCTAAAAAGAAAAAGAAGATTGTGGTGGTTTAGCTCTAATTTAACTTGTCAGGAATTTCAGAGGACATGTAAAAACATATTCTGGTTAATCTTAGATTTTAGCTATCTGCTTGTTCATCTTAAGGTTGTCTGTGTGTTTATATATTGTATCTTCCAGACCTATGTTTTAACTGCACATATTTTGTTTCTCTTCTTGGTTTTGATTGAGATCAGAAAATTTGGAAATTAATTTGAACTTGAACTTAATTAATTTGAACTTTGCACTTTGAATTTGAAAATATTTAAAAGAATATGTTGCTTTTTGTGTTGGAATACCTTGGCCTTTGAATGTAACTGAACACACTACCTTGAAAAAGGTTACTTTTAACTAATAAGCCATGTTTTTTGATAAAATAGTAACAGATGAAAGGAGTAGCACATCTAGGGAAAAGTCCCAGTGACTAGTAAATCTGTAAGAAGCTCTTACAAAAGAGAAATATACTCTATCTCCATATTCAGACTATATTGCATCATTGGTGTAAATAGCTGCAAATAGATGTTCTGGTAGGAAAATCTGTTATGAAAATATGATAATAGCATTCCTGGTGATTTGGTAGTGTTGAGTCATCAGTGCAGTCTTCTAATTCTATGAACACTGGAGTTCAGTAGTGTGCAAAAAAAGGAGTTGCTATCCCCTTTCATTGTTTATTCAGACAGCAAAGTGTCAGCACAGGAAACCGTGAAATCTCCTGAAGAGCTTTCTGATAGCAGATATCTTAACTGGGCACAAATCCATGTTCAGCAATACCAGGTGCAATCAGGTCCAGTGATTCAGATTCCATTTCAGACATTATGTCTATTCTAATCAATAAGAATTGTCTTCCCCTGTTTTAGAAGAACGATGTGTTATAAATAAGAAAATGGTTCAGTGACATGCATTTGGATACAGTCCTCAGATAAAAATGTTAGTGTAATACTGTCAGGTTCTGTTACACAGTGGTTAGAATCTTTATGCATCTGGCTGAACCCTCATTCGCACAGTCTGCTCTGGCATAAAGCTGAGAATAAAGCTCTGGCATAATGTTGTCATAAAACCCCATTATAATGGTACTTCACTTGAAGTGACAAAATTTTCAGAAACGTCTTGATTCACATTAGGTGGTGTTATGAATCCAGACATCATTACACAGCAACCAAGTTCCTGAGTTCACAATGGACTGGACATTGCAAACACAGATATATTACACTCATACATTAAAGCACCTGAAAATCACTTTGCAGGTGATTTTGTTAAAAGTAGTTTCAACCTGAAATATGAAAATAACATCAGAAATGTTTGCTTACTACACACAGCTATGAATTCTCCTCTGCCATTACACCTGAAGAAGAAAAACTCCTGGAGAAAAATATAGAATTATAGAAATATTTTATAATAAAACTGTTCAAATTATGTATCCTTTCAAATCATATTGTGCATGACTACTCACATAAAATTTTAAGATTTTTTGGTAACTGCTTATGGATATTTTACAGAGTTCGTTAGGAAAACATAATGATACTTACTAGGCGTTCAGTAAAACAAAAGCCAAAAGAAGTTGTAACTCAAAAAATTATATTTCAACTGAATCTGTACGCATGCCTCAGGATGCCTGCGGACCTTAAGCTAGATTTAGTCTTCACAGACTTAGGGAACTTGACTGAAGTAAATTGAAAACATAGCTACTATAGACTATATATTGCATAATCATAGGTATGTTATTTCAAAGGATCCTAACCCCAAGGAAGTGCCTACCACTTTATACTATTTTTACCTAAAATCTCAGCTGGCATACTGTTTTGGGTAGGATGAATCTTGAACAAAAGAATAGTTACTGTACCAGAATTCAGAAGTAAAATACATATTTTTTCAGAGAATATAGCTTAATATTTGCAAAATTATTCTCTGAAAGGGAAAACAAAGTTATTCTCTTTGTCATGGCAGTCCATCCAATAATATAGCTTTTATTGATGGATCTTTCTTCTTCAACATACTATGTTGGAGTTGGTAGAACTTTGTGCAGAAGAGAGAGCAGCTTCTTCTGAATAACAGCTGTACAATATAAGTTTCATGTGTATGTAGTAAAAAATGACTTACAGGCATGCAGTCATACAGGAAGTCATACAGGAGACACACCCAGATGGCTTAAAAAATTTGAAAGCATTGCTTTTGCATCTACAAAACATCAATGTATTTATGTTTCCACTACTACTAAGAATATTGTAAATGCTGTTCAATTGCTTTTTGTTTCAAAGAAAATTCATCATCATGGTTTAAAGTTGATTAAGTTTTTAAATTGACATAAAACTTAGAAACTAGTTTGGAGTGTGGAGTTCCCTGGTTTTAGACTGCTGCGTTTCTCAAGCCTTAGAATTATTTTTCCTTTTTCATTTGTTTTTTTTTTTTTTCATTATACTAAAGACTGTACACAAAGAACATTTGGGGAATACCTAAAAGAAATACCCCCACAAGGGAGCAAGAATCCACAGCTTGTATTGATCCTGGCATTTTTCCATGTTCCAACCAGATGAACAAGCCACAGGTGCAACCAGAAAGAGCAGGTGATCAAAACAAACTGTTATTGTGATGGGAATAAATATGATTTCTTGTCCATAATGTATTCATCTCAAGGCACATTAGTGCATCTGTTATATATTTACTGGCAGTGATGATTCCTGCCAGAAATTTTAAAAGGATATGAATCTCTGAATTCATACACCTTAAAGTTGTATTCAACAGCTTTCTTCTTTCTGATTTCCTTGTCTAGAATATTAAACCAACTAACTTCATAGTACAGCTAACTTTCAGTAGTATAAGCAAGTCATTGACTTATAGAGTCATTATTCAGCAACATAGGGAGAGAAGAGCTAGGAAGACATGCTCACATTTCAATACAAGAAGTATCATATAATTTACAGGTGTTCTTTTACTTTCTGTGTGGTTGTTCCCAGCACTGTTCCTTCTTATCAGGTGTTACTGAACCAACAGAGAGGGTTATCCGTAAAATGGCCAATACTGACCATTTGCCATAAACTGTACTATTTAAACAAATTTGTTTTCTCCTGAAAATTTTTAAAATAATTCATAACATACCTCAGGTAATTTTCTTGACAAATTTAACTCTTAGCTGTTTAAAGTCACTGTCAAATTGTAGTAGTACCTGGTTTATGAAACAGGATAAATGGTTGACCTATGCCACTGTGATTCAAAACCCTAAATACAGATGTTTTTGAAGAAACTCTTTAAATGATTGCTTTTGGGCTCATATTTTCTTCCTAACTTTTACTGTAGATAACTTTTAAAGGTATGGTCTTGGAAAACATTGTATATGGTTGTTTCTCTCCTAAGTTGGTTAAATAATGTTGGTTAAATAATAAAGCTTTCCAGAGCTTTAAGTGTCTGTTTTCTTTCTAATGTTATGTGGAATAGGAATTAGTGTTCATTAGAGTGGCACTCAGATTGCACCTACATTGCTAAATAAAAGTGACAGGATGATTATCTATAAAGGAATAGCTGGTATAGATCTAAAACCATGCCAAGGAGCATAATCAGAATTAACCACTAGAAAATACTGGTACATTGTTTGAACCTTTGCACAGGCCCTCATTTATTTTCTAGAATACTGGCAGAGACACAGACACACTGTGCTCTCAGGAATATGATCCATCACACACCACTGTATGCACTTAACTTCACAGGTCTTATAACAAGAAGGGGCATATGGTTTGACTATGAAAAAAGGAGGGAGAGGCGTGTTAAATAGTGTGCACAAAGTTGTAGCAAGTACTGCCATCTCTCTCCTTCCTCCTGACCTGATAGATCTGTTGCCATGGGCACAGGTGATTGATAAATTCAAGTGTGCTGTGGTGTCATGTTGGATTGTGTTACTCCAGTGTGTGCAGGAAAGAATCTTGCTTTTTGGTAGTGAGAGAAGTAGCAATGTCCCTCTAAAAAGATTTGACACATCCCATACCTCTTCTCAGACATACTAAAGATGCTTAGATTAAACATCACACCTACACAAGATTCCTGGTACAAATAAACAAATGCAGTAAATGGTAACTTACACTTCTACTCTTTATTGCCTCTTTCTTGCTGAATCAGCTACCTGTTCACAGAGTAAATTTTCATAGATCCTTTTCTGCAGAATCTAGAAAATATCTGTACTTGAATGGAGCTCTTAAAGGTTTGAAGTATTTTAGCTGTGAGACTACAACTATCTGAAACCACTAGCAACTTCTCTTGACACTTTTATAACTAAAATTGGCTCAACCAGCTTTTAAAATTTAACAAAAATGAAATTGCTTCAGGCAGAGACCTGGTGCACCCAAGCTTTGGGAGTGATTTTTTTTTTTTTTTTATGTCTGAGATAAACCACTGAAAACCAGGGTTTATGTCAGATTTGCTGGCACAAAGAGAGAAACTGTTATATATCAATGCCGAATAAGCTTCCTTTTATTTCCTTCTATTCTAGGTTTAAGGGATCAGCTTCTCAACACATGCAAATTGGTCACTGAAATCAAGAAATGCTATAGAATTCTACAACATAGCTGACAGACATATGTCTATCTCTATCTGAGACCAGACACGCAGACCAGACACAGCTCCTACTTAAATTCCTTGCAAGGTTGTTGAACTACTTCAGATTCTCAGTGCCATGGTTCAGAATATAGACTTCAAACTAAATTATATAAGAGCTTAAATAGAGAGATGATTTAATCTTTGTCTCTGAAGACTGACCTTTGAACTTAATCTTTTACAGCAAGCATGACCTGCTTCTACGTTATTTGACCATTTGTGGGAGCTCTACATTTTTTCCCTCTACTTGTCATTGTGATTGTCTGTTTCAGGACTCTAACTCTACTATATTTTCTCCAGTGGCTCAGATAGATAGACAAAGAATTGTATAAAACACAGACCACTTAAACAAGTAATTTCAGTGTGATGCATTCCATCAAAATGCAGATATTAAAAATAGATCAGATGAATCCTGTTTATTTCTCCCCATCAATTGCAGGTATTGTATATTGATTAGCTTGGGTCTAGGTATCTCCATTGCCAATCTTAGGTGAGATTAATTCCACTACACGCATTCAGACTTGGTAATCAAGAAACAGCTAGATTTCATACAAAGATGAAACAAATCTCAATGACTGACCTCAGTATAAGGCTGTCATAATTGCTAGAAACAAAAGGATAAGAACAGGGAAGCAAAGAGACATTGGCTAAAGGTACCAAATATATAGGTATTTGACATAAGTTCTATCAAGAATGTTTGTTTTGCCTTTCCCCAAGCCTTTTGCTAGGAAATCACATCAGAGTTTTAAGGGAGAGATGTGAAGGAGGACTGCAAGTAGGTTTACATATGTTTCTGAGAAACTCGTGCCATATAATCCATGCCTTACAATGTTTTTCCAAAAAATGACAAACATGCAGTGATGGCACATGTCACACACTGCTCAAAGATCCTTGTTTAAAACTATGCTCAATGAGAACTGAATATAGGTCAGGGGAAGCTTAAGAGTGGTACTGAAATGCATAGTTAAGAGATGGGATTTAATGTGATGGACGGGTCAAAACTCACATAGATCTTGTAAAAATTTTTGGTGACACAAAGTTATGAGAGCCTGGACAAGTGTTCTAGTTTTGTGGAAAGATACCATAGACCATGAATCAGAGCCAAGGTACAAGAAGAACTCACAAATTTAGATACATCCTGGAACCAAATTAAAGATATTACCTAAATCACAAACAGGATAGTGAAGTTATCCATTATGGCAGAGGTGAAAGAAGACTGTGAGGGGGGAAATGGTGTTTTAAAGAGGTGGGCACACAATATTTTCTCAGAAGGACTATAGTTTGGAGATAAGAAATAGACATAAGCAGGAGGAGGAGGGGAGAGAGATGAACATATGATCGGATTAGGAGAAGAAACCATAGTCAATACACTAAAATGTTCTCTGCAGACAATGTTCCTTTTACATAAAACCTAAAGCTTAGTAGCAGTGCTTCCTTACAACAACCAGTGGAGAGGAAGGAAAATAATCATAGAATCTTAGAGTCATAAGTTTGGAAGAGTCCTTTGAGATCAACAGTACCCGTCTCCCCACTAAACCACGTCCCTAACAAACTCATCCACCCATCTTTTAATTACCTCCAGGGATGGCAACTCCACCACCTCCCTGGACAGCCTGTGCCAATGCCTGACCACCTTTTCAGTGAAGAAATTCTTCCTAACATCCAGTCTAAACCTCTCCTGGTGCAACTTGTGGCCATTTCCTCTCATCCTATCGCTTGTCACTTGCGAGAAGAGACCAGCACCCACCTCGCCACAACCTCCTTTCAGGCAGTTGTAGACAGTGCTGGTCTCCTCTTAGCCTCCTCTTCTCCAGGCTAAACAACCCTAATTCCCTCAGCAACTCCTTAAAGGACTTGTTCTCCAGTCCCCTCACCAGCGTCGTTGCCCTTCTCTGCACACGCTCCAGCCCCTCAATGCCCTTCCTGTAGTGAGGGGCCCAAAACTGAACACAGCACTCGAGGTGCGGTCTCACCAGTGCCGAGTACAGGGGCACAATCACCTCCCTGCTCCTGCTGGCCACGCTGTGTCTGATACAGGCCAAGATGCCATTGGCCCTCTTGGCCACCTGGGCACACTGCTGGCTCATGTTCAGCCGGCTGTCAACCAACACCCCCAGGTCCTTCTCTGCCAGGCAGCTCTCCAGCCGCTCTTCCCCAAGCCTGTAACGCTGCATGGGGTTGTGTGTCCCAAGTGCAGGACTCAGCACTTGGCCTTGTTAAACTTCATCCCGTTGGTCTCAGCCCATCGATCTAGCCTGTCCAGATCCCTCTGCAGAGTCTCCCTTCCTTCAAGCAGATCCACACTTCCACCTAGCTTGGTGTCATCTGCAAACTTGCTAAGGGTGCACTCAATGCCTTCATCGAGATCATTGATAAAGATGTTAAACAAGACTGGACTCAGCACTGAACCCTGGGGATCACCACTCGTGACTGGTTTCCAACTGGATTTATTTCCATTTACCACAACCCTTTGGGCCCGGCCATCCAGCCAGTTTTTAACCCAGCAGAGGCTGTGCCTGTCCATGCTGATGGCAGCCAGTTTCTCCAGCAGGATACTGTGAGAAACGGTGTCAAAGGCTTTACTGAATTCCAAGTACATCACAACCACAGCCTTTCCCTCGTCCATTAAACGAGTAACCTTGTCACAGAAGGAGATCAGATTGGTCTGGCAGGACCTGCCTTTGGTGAACCCATGTTGGCTGGGCCTGGTCACATGATTGTCCCACGTGTGCTGTATGATAGCATTCAAGACAATCTGCTCCATGACCTTCCTCGGTACTAAGGTCAGACTGACAGGCCTGTAGTTCCCCAGATTTTCCCTCCGACCCTTCTTGTAAATGAGTGTAACATTCGTCAGTCTCCAGTCAACCAGCACTTCCCCAGTCAGCCAGGACTGCTAGTAGATGAGGGAAAAGGTTGCCAATGAAAGTAGTCTAGACAACATTTTCAGGTGAAAATCATCATACTATAGAGGTCTAAAGATGAAGAATATAACTTTACCAAGTACTAAAAGTGAAAAGAGGAGAAGGGCTGAAACAGCTCTGTTGAAATGCCACAAAAAAAGTTAGAGCAGTGCTATCCGTGTTTTCCCAAACAAAGTTCTGAAGCAGTGACTCAGTAGGGAGGATGAAAACTGGTGGAGGATAAAATATGTAAACTGAGAGAAACTAAGATTTCTTCCTGGAATTTCTCCCGCGAATTCCTTAAATACCTGGAATAACAGCACCACTGACTGGAGGAGGTTGCTGATGAGTCAGACACAAATGGCTTACAGCACCAGTTTTTTGGTTTACAGAGTAAGGCAAGATGAGAGGCTGAGACAGATTTGTTCATCCTTAACTAAAGAAGGTTGAGAGGGAAACTTACAGCTATCAACAACTACCTAGTGAGAAGGAATGAAAAACAGAGCCAGATTCAACAGTGCACAGAACAAAGTCATGAAGCAAGTTTGGAAACAGGAAACTCCATCCCAAAAAGAAACACAAATAAATACTGAGTGTGGACACACATGGGAACAGGCTGCCCAGAGAAGCTGTGATGTCTCCATCCTGGGAGACACTCAGAACCCAGCTGGGCACAGCCCTGAGCAACCTGCTACACCTGGGGATGTGGCATGGGACAAAAGACTTGCAGAAATCCTGAAAAATTCTTCAAGATTTTGGGATTCTATGAAAGGAGAAGAGATAGATAGATAGATAGATAGATAGATAGATAGATAGACAGACAGACAGACAGACAGTCAGGAAGATACATCGATACATACTTACATACATGTATACATGCATATATACAGACACGTTTTTAAGAATGAAAAATCTGAAAACTGCTTATCTTATGAGACAGAGACAGGACAGCCAGAGAGAGTGAAGATTAACTGAAGAGCGTGGGGAAAGAAAAAGCAGATTCATGAAAGAGATGAGAAGATTTTCTTCAGTTTCAACAGTTTGAAGGGTGATTAATTTTAACTTACTAGACTCGTGAAAAGTACGAAGAACCATTCCAGTGCTAAACAAAAACTTTAGGTCTACAGTTTTACCCCAAATTATTACACATGTTAATCTGGTTTGTTGGTGATGAGTTTTTTACAAATAAATAAATACATAAGAATTCACATCTAACAGAAGTGAATATCACCCTACTTCTCTTCACATCTTACTGTACTCACAAGTAGCCACTAAGCTTGCAACAGGACTACAACTCTGCCTTTAGGTCTATTACTCCAGGAAAACTTCACCTATATAGAATCTCATTTTTTGTATCTGTAGAAGAGAAGCAATGAAAAAAGCTTGTTTTATAGTCACTGAGCTCTTCAGATGATGAGAATTGTTTCTGTTAATACTGTGGATTCTGAGATAGAATAAAGACAAATGTGCTAATCTCCATTGTTCCTTTTCTTTCCCTTCCTCAAATATCTGAAAGTCCTTTGTCTGTCTGCTACAAGCATCTAAGTTGACTCCAAAAGTAGGTATTTTGTTTCTTCTCAGTGAGTAATTCCTGCAGATTTATTTGATGCATGCAATGTTTTACAAGCTCTCTAAAAAAGCATTTTCTAGATGCAGCAACTGCATGGCTGAAACGGGAATTGCAGAGGTATCATGCAGTACAAACAGGAAAGGACATACCTGAGGCTCAGCCATGTCCCTGTTAGAACTTCCAGGTCTTAGATGCTTAGAGAAGCAAATAATGAAGATAGATATTTTAAAAGAATTATTACAAACTTCTTATGATTACTCAATTTAAATAAGATCTACTATGTAAACAGAATTATTATTATTAAATTCATCTAGTTAAAAATAAATAAATGTTTGCAGTGGCCCTTTAAATTGCCAGCCGAACTTTCACATATTTAAAAAAAAAGAAAGATATTATGGTCATTTGAAAGCTTGTGATTGTTACGCCCTATTCCATTTTATATATGGGTTCTATGATTTATTGATGTCCCAGAATAAATGGTTCTTTATTTTCTATTCATCCTAACCTTGGTCAAATAATACCACCCTACTTCTCTTCACAATATTTTCCTAATATCTCAGCTCATTTAATTCTATTGATCCACTGAAGAGTATAATGGCAATGAAACTGGAATTAATAGCACCTCCCTTCTCCAATGCTAAGAGCTTTCCTATTTAGTCTGTGGACCATCACACAAAATCATAAAAGTGGACAAAAAAGCAGACTGACCTTTATCAGCTACTATTGTGTTGCAAAATTCAGCAAAGGCCAGAACATCATTTTCAGTTTTATAGCACTGTTTTCTTAAATAATAAGGGGAATGGGGGGGAGGAACTGACCCCTGTTCAGCATTTACTTAAGCAGAATTGGCATTAATAGAGTATTCTGTCAAAAATTCAAGCCCAGGAAAATGTATGGCTTTGTCCACAGCAGCAGCTATCTTAGTAGATTGCACTGTCACTGCTTCACACAAAGAGCATTGCAACACCATTAGTGGACATAAATAATGCACAAGCTCTTATGCAGTACTCAGCTAAGTGCATGGAAACCTTGGGCTCCTGTTGTCAGAAATTCAATGGATTAGTACCTAGATTTATTTTAAGTCTGTAAAGCACTTTGTTCTTGACAGCGTTCAAAGTAGAAAGAGTGCTATCCTGAATGTGCATCTTAATACTGTCATTCTTGTCTTGTAAGAATAGATGAAATATGGGATGCAATACTTCTTTTTAATATTTAAAAGTTTTCACTGAGCGGACGCAGTACCTGCATACCCACACAGATATATGTATGTGTTTATAGATATATTTGTAAGAACATAGCAACCCGTGGTTTCCTTATTGATCTGGAAAAGCAAAAGATAGATATGCAATGTAATTCTAGTAAGGAAGATTACCATTACAATTACAGATTATGAAAACAAATCTCATAAAGAAATGTATTATCATTATTACCTGTTTTTCTTTGTAATTGAGATATGCCCTCTGTCAGATTCCTATATAAATATCACATTTACAGTTCCATTACAACACAAAGTACTTCGCTTCTACAATGAGCATTACTGAAAAGAGATCATAAAGTTAACTATGATGATAATGAATTTTCTATTCTAATTACTAATATTGAGAACTCAGTAAACCCTTATCACATATCAACTGAAGTTGTGTTGTTGCACAAGCTTACAACGAAATGTCTGTTTCCTAGTTTAAAACACAACAAAACAGAACACAAAAAAAAACCCTCAGAACTTTTCAAAAATGTCATATAAAAACCTGAATAATGCTCAAGAAATTGTTTCATAGCTATAGAAACTGTGGGGTCTTATTTGCCTCTCTATGTTCTGGAGAGTTAAGCACGATAATCCCTCATGCATTGAGAGGATAACAGGACCCTTTCTGTAGATTAAAAGCAGTTTTCTATTGATATCAGGGTGGTAATGCAAGAACAGCAATATCTCATGTGAAGGTCAATCTTTCACAATGCCACTAAGACATAAAATCTTAGTTTGAAATAATAACAGTTACCTTTTCTCTTTGCCTGCATGGTCCATGAATTTCCACACAATTCATTGAACCAGCAGTCAATGAACTATTCATTACTGAACCCAGTGATTTAAAAGTCACAATATGTACATCATTAATGTCCATTTGGAAAAAAATGTCAAATTCCAGAAATCTTGATAGGATCTGAAATATGCTAAAAACATATTGCAATATCTACACAATAACCTTTGAAACATAAAATCAGAATTGCTTTGCAGCCAACTTTTTATATCTATAGGAAGCACCACCCTCATCCAAGGGAAAAGGAACTGCTTATCCCCTTAACTACTGGAAGATATACGAGCTTGTCTATTCAGCAAATAAAGTTCTCCACCAAGTCAGAAGTTATTGAGGTTTGTATAGCTTCACGTTCTATAATACTAATTGTAAGAGAGTTTCTGTTAAAGCTGTTCCCCAAATTCTCTGTACGGTACTGCACAAAAGAAAGCTCTTTGTAAAGACAGAGGTGAGCTACAAGAGATACAAGAGAGAATGAGAGAAAGGACATAAGAGAGAGATGGAGGAGAGGAGGGGAGGAAAAGACAGACAGGGAAGGAAGGAAGGAAAGGAAGGAAGGAAGGAAGGAAGGAAGGAAGGAAGGAAGGAAGGAAGGAAGGAAGGAAGGAAGGAAGGAAGGAAGGAGGGAAGGAAGGAGGGAAGGAAGGAAGGAAGGAAGAAAGGAAGGAAGGAAGGAAGGAAGGAAGGAAGGAAGGAAGGAAGGAAGGAAGGAAGGAAGGAAGGAAGGAAGGAAGGAAGGAGGGAAGGAAGGAGGGAAGGAAGGAGGGAAGGAAGGAGGGAAGGAAGGAGGGAAGGAAGGAGGGAAGGAGGGAAGGAAGGAGGGAAGGAAGGAAGGAAGGAAGGAAGGAAGGAAGGAAGGAAGGAAGGAAGGAAGGAAGGAAGGAAGGAAGGAAGGAAGGAAGGAAGGAAGGAAGGAAGGAAGGAAGGAAGGAAGAAGAGAGATAGAGAAAGGGAGAGAGAAAGAAGAAAGAAAGAAAGAAAGAAAGAAAGAAAGAAAGAAAGAAAGAAAGAAAGAAAGAAAGAAAGAAAGAAAGAAAGAAAGAAAGAAAGAAAGAAAGAAAGAAAGAAAGAAAGAAAGAAAGAAAGAAAGAAAAAGAAAAAGAAAGAAAGAAAGAAAGAAAAAAAAAATTTCTGTGTTGCATTGTTACTACTGTGTAAAATATTCATTTGATATATATTTTTCAACATTTTACCATGAAGCCTGAAAATCTTGAATCTTGTAGCAGAATATGCATCTAAAATGCCGGCTGTACTGATTAAATAACCACAACTACAAGTACCAAACAACAAATAAGATTGCAAACCATGATCAATAGGTGGCGCTTTCCCCCTTTCTGTTTCCTTAGCCCCTATTCATATCATAGAAAAACTATTTTCAAAGTATTTCTGTAAAATTTCTATTACGTTTTAAAAACTTGTTTTCCTTATGCAAAAATGTGAAATTCTGATCTGTTCATAGACTGTTTTTTGCAGTGCTATAGAAGAGCTGACCAACTTACACCAGAGCTGCACTGATCATGGAAACAGTGACTTTGGTAAAGAACTTTCAACTTTCTAATATTAGTGGGAAACGTGATTTTAATTCCATGGGTTGTATTTGTGTTAATTGATTTTTGTTGTTCTTCTTTAAATAGGAAGAGGTCTTATTTTCAAAGAAAATTATCTTCTATGATTTGGCCATATTACTGCTGATCTGATTGGATTTTTTAAACATTTCTATGAAAAATATTTACTGTTGGAACTGTTTACATAATTAAAATTCTTGACTTAAGAAAGCTCAATATGGACTTTTTATTTTGTTCTTCTTGCCATATTGAAAAAAGAAACTTTCCAAATATTATACACCACATTAAAATAACATTTGAATATATAAACAGACTGCTTATTTGTTAACTATATATTTATTTTAAAGTAGTATGAAAACCCAAATATTAAACCAAAATATGTTAACAGTAGGCCAGAAATCCTGGTTTGGTTGTAAACCTATTTCTATACCAGTGTTTAAGAGATTTCATCTTGATTTCTATGAGAGAGGATAGGATTCTCTTTCCCTTGAGAAAAGAGAGTTTTTTAAAACTGTGCCTTACATTCACAAATAGGACAAAGTATATATTCATCTAGACACATACACATATGCACACCAGGGCACACTATATATTCATATACAGAATCCTATTATTCCCAAAGTAGAGTTATTTTAAAAGCAAAGAGATAATTGATTAGCAGTGCAAGAAATTTTCTAATGCTGGAAGGCAAAGTAAAGTTTCTTATCTAGTTTCTGTTATCAATATCTTAAAATGAAAACTACATTTCAAGAGAAAAATTATGATATCACGATAAGAAGTTTCAGCCGTAACTAAGAGTTTTGCATTGATTAAGAAATAGAGTTGGAAGGTAAAACCAGCTTCCCTTTCAAGAGAGAAACCCTCTTTTCAAGGAGGTCATCCCACATCATGGAAAGCACAAAAACGAAAATCAGGTGTTTGTAATGTTATTAACTTAGCGTAGTGGATGTCAATAGCTTCATTCTATGTTGCTGCTTTGTACATTGCATACTTGAAGTAAATTACCAGATTAAAGAAAGGAATAAATATAACTGGTTTACAAATTCCTGCAAGTTAAGACTTTTACAGAATGGTAGAATGACCTGAGAATATTTTAAAAGTACAGATGCGATTGGTATGTTTATAAACTATAAAATTAGAAAATATATCACAGAAGCACAGAATGGTTGAAGCTGGAAGGTGTCCCTGTCCATGGCAGGGGGGTTGGAACCAGATGATCTTTAAGTTCCCTTCCAATCCAAACCATTCTATGATTCTATGACTGGAGGTCATAGAATGGACCATAGTACGTCCATTCTATGGACTAGGATATGAAGTCATCCTATCCAACAGCCCTGCTCAAGTAGGGCTATCTAGAACCAGTTGCCCAGGACTGTGTCCAGATGGTTTTTGAGTCTGTCCTAGGCTGGAGACTCCAAAACCTCTCTAAGCAACCTGTAAATATCTATGAAGTAAGACTTCTTAGTTTGCTAGCCAAAACCTGCTAATGTTATTAGATCTGAAACTGGCTTCCTAAAAGCACTACTGCAAATGTTTCTTACCCACATTATAAACCAATAGGATTCTTCCGGTCTTTCAAGTAGCTCTTTATTTAGAGATGCTTGCAACCAAACAATATGTTTGTCCTGTTTGATCTCGTAACATCTCTATATGCTCTTTGGTACCCTGTGAAGATAGAAGGAATATGGATCAAAGTCATCCAGCTATTGCATACTTTTTCAGCCACCAGCCTGGTACCCTTCAATGCTGCAAGATTGTGACAGAAGAAAGATAATCTGTTTCAGTAAAGATTATAAGTGGTGACTTGAGAGTAGAGACACCAGCATGGGACAAGGGGAAAGAGAAAGGGAATACGGAGACAGGCATATCGAGGCAGAGCAGAGGGAGAAATTACCAGGGACTTCACTAGGGCCCCTATTCATTTGAATTTAACACTCCTTGTCTAATAGCAGACAAAACTCATTCTTTTTTTTTCTCCATATACTCTCATTCAACAAACCATACACATGGGAGTTAAAGTCATATGCACGCAGCTACATAAGTATTTGTGGAAAATGGACCGTAACTGGTATCCTCAATTGTCAACATATTGATTCTACAGGTCTAAGACTCCCATTCATCTTATATGCTGTTTTGCTAAATTTGGAATCACTCCAAAAATACCACAACCAAAAGCTTATTAAAACATATACTACTGCTTTTCATAGAATATAATGGGTGAAAAGAAAGGAGCTAGAACAAAATTTAAGACTGCCATATCCTTAAATGCAAGTTTGCTTATTTTTGCCTTGTGTTTAAATCTTGCATTACTTTCAGCTTGGATAATAAAAGAGGCCAGTCATATTCACTTTTCTTACTTGTTGGTTTCTAAAGAGTCTTTATTTTCATGCACTTAAATATTACAAGCATGACAACAAATATAAACAGATAAATACATAGACCTTGTTATTTTTCCTTAATATGCTCACGCTGTAGTATATAGATAAAGCATGAATTTCAGAGAGTATTGTCAACTATTGCATTCATTAAGGTTAAATAACTTTTTTTGTAAAACATTTCATTTGGGATTTTTTTGGGGGGGAGCAGCGTGAACATTTCCATTGATCAGGGTTTCCACTAACAGTTATTCCTTAACACCTATGTATTTGGTCGAATTTATCTGCATAACACCACTAAAATCTGTGGAAATTGATTTAAAATTCATACATGTACTGGCTAAATATGTCTTTGTATCATATCTATGTGAAAGATATTGTCATTTACAAGTGAGAGTTTTGTTTTATCTCTTATTTCTTATTATGCTTTTAACATCCTCCTAACCTAGCTGTTAAGTGTATTGTATAGCAGTTTCACAGTTCTGCTGGTTGTTGGGAAGTACCTGAATATCTCTGTGTCATGGGCCAGTATAAACCATTATAGACATGTTTTGGAATTTGAGAAAAGAAGTCCGGAAATGTAAATGCATTATAATGTTGTCAATTTATGGTACTGATTCTTAATCTAAGTAATTTCTCTCTAATTTCATTTTTCATATTTGTTCTTAAAAGCAAATCCTTACAGGAAACTCAGTTTGACTTTAGGTATCTGTGTATTAATATTTATCTGTCTATAATAAGCCTGTTTTAAATGAAACCAAAATAATTTCTTTTTTTTAAAAAAGCTACCAAAATCTTCTATACCTTCAAATTCATCTTAAACCCCAGCTTAGGTCATTTGACCAATTCACAGCTAGAATTTGCATTGCTGCCCCAAACTACAATGCCTTTGCATGTACCTAAAATCCATTCTGACAGGGACCTACAGTGAAGCAAGTTCCATAAGAAATTACTAGTGTAGCTATATCATTAAAATACCTTTTGATTTTTCCAAGATCAATGGAGTCCATTTTATTGAAAAGAGAGAGCTATATAATCTTTCCAAGGATAAATGCACATATAAAACTCCTTAGTAATCAACAGAAGACTAAACATTTTAGAAAGCTTCAGTGATCATATGGCAGGGGGTATTGGCTACCAATTACACACAGTTTGATGACCATGGGAAATTCTGTGATAAATCTGTTACTGTCATCAGTGCAGAGCTATGTTCCCATCTCTGCTGTTTTCTATTCATTAGAACCATAGCTCAGCAACTCCTTTCAAATTAATTGAATCCTCATTCAAATGTTATTGGAAAATCTGCAAGTATGAGTCTTGTGCCATCGCTAACCTACTTCAACTTTCTGCATCCTAATTTTCCTCTGCAAAACCTAGGTATACAAAAAAACATAACAGCAAAAGTTAAAAAGAACCTTTGAAACTATCTTTCAATAACCTGCATATGCAATAAATTCTTATACCCACTTTGCACTCTGACTTTAAAGTAGAAAATCATCATGTATTTTGTCAAGGAGGCTAATAACGCTAATATAACAACCTAATTTAAGAATATAACCATATTGATTTAAGATGCATTATTAGAAGTTTGCTGTCACAAACTTTAGTCATCAGTGTAACGCTGATGATTCAATAGCCCTATTGTGTTTGCAGAATTAGCTTCTTGTTGTGTGTTAGAAGCTGAGGAATGTGTATATTAAAAACTTCTGTATTCACATTGTATAAATATGAAAGAGCATTTTTAATAAAATTCTTTACATCACCTTTCATTCCATTCTATTACTCACACGTGTAATATACTTAACCAGAGATCACCTGTAGAGATTGAACCTGAAACTTTTAATATGAGGTTTCTTCCATTTGAAATAAAGGAACTCAATCTGCCAATAACACTTGCAGATCATATTATTGTGGTCAAGTCATTCAAGTAGGTATACAATATAGATACACAGTGTAAAAGTGAGATCATCTGGCTGTCTGGATCATTAGTTTTTAATTACTTTGGATATCAGTCTTTCAGCACTGACTAAACAAATGAACACTATTCCTGCTGATGTCCTGTTGTGGGCTCTGTCATTGGTTTTCGAACAGAAAACTTTAAAAAATGTTATCTATCTTGAGGTATATTCATATTTACTATGGCACTGGGTGCAGGTGCACAGGTGCTGGCAGTGAGGGATGCAAGGGCCTCTGTGAGAAAAGGCCCTATGCTGGACACAGTGGGTTCCAGCTGGGTACAACTAACCCACCACAGGGCAGAGCTGAGCCCTGCAGCCAAGGTGGCAGTGCCTTTGGGAAATTGTGCTTAAGAAAAAGCAAAATGCTGCATAGCAGAGTGAGAACTAAGGATAAAAAGTGTGAGAAACAACCTTGCAAACACTGAGGTCAAGGGAGAAGGAGGAGGAGGTGTTCCACCAGCTGGGGCAGAGATTGCCCTGCAGTCCATGGGAGAGAGCATATTGGAGCTGGTTCATCCTGAAGGACTGCAGCTCACACAAGGGCTTCTGCAGGGAAAAGTGATGAGAAACAGCAGAGTTGTGGACTGACCACAGCGATCCCCCTGTGCCACTCTGAGGAGAAAGGAGGATGAAGAATTAGAAATGGAGTGAAGTTAATCCTGGGAAAAGGGGGGCAGAGATAAAGGTATTTTTAATTTTTGTCTTTGTTTTTCACCATCCAATTCTATTTTTAATAAATGGAGAATAATTTAAATTTATTCTACCCAAGCTGAATCTGTTTTGCCTGTGGCAGCAATTGTTAAGTGGTCCTCAGTCTTTGTCTTGACCTATGAGCTTTTCCATCTTATTTTTTCCCCTTGTCCTATTGAGGAGAGGGAGCAAGAGAGCAACTGGATGAGCATCTGGCCAAGGTCAACCCACCACAGTGTATTCCTGTGTATACACAGGCTATTTTAGGTGCATCACTAATAATTTATGTTTAAAACAAACAAACAAACAAAATCATTGCTTTCTGCAAGGAAGTTGCCAAGACAATATCATTTTAGTTAATGTCAAAAGATCTCTGTAATTATGTTACCTTTTGTTTTGTTTTGTTGTAAGACCACGCTGAATTATTATTAAACTAAAATTCTGTAGTAATATTCTGAGGATACTACAAAGTTTTTTATAGTCTTTTAATGAATGATGTCTTCCAATCAGAAGAGAAAGATTTAAGAATTGTTTTCCCTACGTCAATTTAAAATGTAATTGAATATATCCACTAAATTAGAATTTAAAAGGGATATTTGGGCCAGACTCCCAGGTAAGTCAGTATAACTCTCTAAAAGTGAATAGATCAAAACTCATTTGTTCTAAATAAAACTTTATTAAGTCAAGATACAATGGAATGATATGATTTAAGACATGACACATTGTAAATCAAAACATCCCATTGCATCAACTGTAAATCAGTAAATAATTAACAAATTAGAATACTGGGAATTAAAGAAATACATAGTAGTTTAAAAACTATTCACCCCATGGGTGTGTGTGTGAAAATGAACATCAGTTTACTGGCTATGAAATAATTAAATTATCCTTGAAAATCCACGGCACTGTAATTGCCAACCCAGTTTGCTGCATGACCTTCTTAGGATTATGATACAAAGCATTTATCCATAGCAGGTAAAATCGTTCTTGCAACACTTTGCAGTTACTGAAGCTTCCTATTTTACATTGCTTTGTTTGGGAATATATCATATTAATTATTTTTTTTTCTTTCTGAAATGAACTGATGAACCAATGTTTCTTCTAGGATAACAGTAACAGTTAATGTATTGTAATGTCTTCATTGATTTCTTCCAGCTGATCTTCAATTAGTACTGCTCTCCAATTTAACTTTAGCACTGTAGGCTTTTCTAGAGCTTGAAAAAGGCTAAAAACCAGCAGTAAAGGCAGGCATATTACTTACATGGCTCATATCACTGTGCCTGTCAGGCACAAATATATCTTTTTTTTTTTCCTGGAAAGAAAAAAGCAAAGCTAAAAGGTGTTAGAACATTGTCTTAGTCCTGTTCTAAGTAAAATACATGAAAAAGTGTTATTTCTGTTTCTGAGGAGGAAGAGGAACACTAAAACTACGGAGGGAAATAAACAGCTACTTATTAGTTTAGTTCTTCAACACCGGAAGTTTGTGAATACAACTCAAGAGTTGGTACTACGAGACTGACTGCTAGACTGACTTGAAAGGAAGATGATCCCTAGAGTCTGGCCTTGTCCATAAGACTGTTTTTTATCTTATGATTCTCTTTTATTTTTTCCCAATCTTAAAACCAAACAAGAATTGTCAAAGAAAAAAAGTGCTGAAAAGAGAATTTCAAGGTACATGTCCTCATCCACTTGTTCAGATTGATCCCATTAATTACTGCCACCCTATACTGCCTGTCTGTGCTAGTTGTAGAGCCAGGTAAATGCGGTTAATTCTCGTGAATTCTGGAAGTCATTGTTTTGCTTCTATATGTGCCTTCCTGAGCAGACAGGCTAAAAGAAAATTTCTTAAAAAAAAACCAAGAGGGTGAGTTCCTTTCTTTTTTTTGTTTTCCTCCTCCCCTATGTCATTTGTGCACTACTCTAAATCTTCCTTGACAGACAGGTATTATACTCAGGTAAATACTCTGATCACTGAACTTGTGTATGGAAATGAAGGTTTATCTTTTTCTTCTAACCTCTTAAATGAAAGTATCTATGCTTGCACTGTTTGTTTAGTAAGCCTCATTCTACTTAACTGCACTTGAAGTTTCTCTTGAGAAGACCTAGGAGCTGAAGTGCTTTTGATTACCTGTAAAAAGGACTAGTTTCTGAAATCTGGTGGGATTTCAGTGTCATGTATGCATGAGATGCGACCTCTCAAAAAAAAGTAGCAGTTGTGTACACTCAGTTTTCAGATTTGTAACTTTCAACTCAAGGTTTTCAATTGCAGGACATAATTCCAGGCATTCAATTCCTTTCTTAGGCCTGGCTGTGTTTTTGCACAGTATACTCTTATGAACCATTGCACACTTGTGTATAGCCTTGCCAGCCTGTATTACTTGAAACATTGCAAAAGTAGAGTTCAAACTGAAGCCATACCCTCAGTTTCCCTTGTTTTTGGCAGGCCAGCTACATCATTCTGCAATCAACCTAGAGTACTGGCTGACACCAAAGGTGCCATCAAGTAACGTGCCAGCTCAGGTAGCTAACACAACAGCAGAGACCTACAGAAGTGTAGATATAATTGCCTGAAGAGTTCTGAGGAGTAAATACACTACAGAAACCTCTACTGGAATTAGCTGAGTGGCTAGTTAAGCTAGTCATTCTAATCTCTCTTTACAGTCCATGAAAAGCTTGCATATTTACTGTAAAACACATCTTGTACTTCAGTTACATATCAAATTATTGAGAAAAGTGACTGTGAAAGAGTCTAGTTCTCTGGTTTAAACAATTATCAATATATATACCTGGTCAGAATAAACATTACTTCTTCAAATAAATTGATAATAAAACACTTCACATTTTGACCTGCTTACTGCCAAGTCAGTTGTCTCCTTTTTGCAGGAGAGCAGTGAACAGGATGGCTGTGAAGAAGTTCTGAACTGAAATAAGTTAGTGAGAATTCTCTGACCCTTCTCAGCATTAAGTCTTTGAATAGCACAGGGGTTCCAAAGGTTTTTTCATAACCCTTATTCTTGACATTGTTTCTTCACGCTATGTTTCAATGCAAATACCTCTGAACTCAATATTTTCTTCATCTAATAACAGACTTCACAAGAAACATGAATAATCAGGGATTATCTATGATAATAAAATAAGAAAGTAGTTTCTGCAGGGGGGAATTCATGGGTTTTTTGTGAATACTGTCCACTGTTTTCCTAGAATCATATCTATCCTAAGAGATGGAAGATAACTGGAGACTGGTTTCCAGGCACTTCATTCACCATCGTTAGATTAAATCAGGAATATATAAAATATATCTGTAGATTGTTTTTTTAAAAAAAAAACTTATATGTTTGAAAATACTCTTATTTTATTATTATAGAAAATGTGATTAATTAATTTTGCCACATCTCTTAAGTTAAAAAATTGTAAATAAGTTGTTAAATAAATTATCATTAGCATGAGCAAATATTTGTATATACTTTCCATAAAAGATGAAGCAATTCTGTTCTCTGAAGATTATACTAATCTTAACCTAGTTATGGTTGAAATGAATATGAAAATACAAATATATCAAAACATTTTGCTATGATATATAAATTGTAAATAAATTGCTTAAAATCACTCCAAACCATGTCTTCTTAAATTAAATAATTTACAAGTCTTTCCAATTTTCTGAATAAAACCATGTAATTCCTATTCCATATTTACATAAATAGTCTGCATAATTGTTCTTTTAGCATGGTTACTGCATTGGTTGATTTGACTAATATTAAATATGTATGAATTTCCTGCTATTCCCTAGGGCTCTCAGAAACTAGATGAATCTCAAGAGACTGGTTTCAAGTTTAAATTTAAAGAAGAAAACCCTTACAGATCCAAGCATTTTTTAATCTATTTTCAATTCTTGAAGTCTAATTTTCACCTCAAGTAAACATTTAATAAATAAATAATTATTACTTGAAGATTTACAAGTAGTGCTAAGATTAAGTAAATTATTTGTGTATTTCTTTCAAGCTTTTAGACAATTCTACATTCACCTAAACAATAAGTAGGACATGATTGATCTTAACCATATTGACTTTTTGCAACAATATTCACGCTGTTGAATTAAGATTTTCCAATCCATCTGACCAAGTAACTAAGTTCCAATATTCAATATTGGAAAATGCAATTCTTATAATACTATCCTCCAGAAATTGCTGATATTTTAGGTAGCTGCAGATAATTATTTATAACAACTATCCATAGTATCCTTTAAACAGCACAAGTAACATTTTGTTCATGCTGATAAGGAGTTAATCATTTGTTATGCATGAAAGAATCATCTGAGCTACAATACAAGTATTGTCAATGATGGACTTGACGTTGCCGTTGTTACAAGTGGTGAGCTTATGCAGAAGTCAAAGGATTTGCAGAGTAAGTCCTAGCATCCTGGTGAAAGAAGAATGTATTTTTTATGTATATCCCTCATTATTTTACCTGCTCTTTCGTTCTCAAGAATGCATTAATGTTGTCTTAAATACTGTACATTAGTGCGTATGTATGTATCTTTGTCCTACAGTTTATAGGATTATATAATTCATAACAATGCTGTGTTGAGTTTCCTGGGAACCCTGAAATAGTTCTTGATAGCTTCTTAAAAAAGACCTAATCTTGCAATCTGAGTACACTGCAGGCATGTGCTGTAGAGTGGGAAGGATTTCAATGGCAAGAGCACCAGACTGGAAGCACGTCCAGTGTATCCTCTTAGAGCACTGTACAACTGAAGGTAGAGGAATTATAGCTGAGGTTGTTCTAAACTGCTTAAACCAGTTATTAGGCAGCTTATGATGAAGCTCTCCAAAACCTGTAAAGGGGGGGAAAAAAAGGTAAACAAACAATTTTTATCATTTTTATCAGGTATCTTGGTCAAACTATAACAATAGGATGTTTAGAAACCATCCCTCATTACCGTTGGTTATATACTTACGCATATCAGTTGACTTTGCTGCAAATGTTTCACTTTTAAACAAGTGAAAGGCAATGCATTTTAGCTTCAGATCTTTATATAAAGTAGACCATACAGTTCTAGTAAGTGACACCTCTGCTGACCCTTCCTAAAGTATGATATGTGATACATAGGTGTAGAGAAATGCCTTACTACCAGTAATAACCATTCTGTTTTCCTGAATCTGTAGTTTATAAGCAGATACAGTCTAAACAGAAGCCAAAGTTTATTCATATGATGGTTAGAAAAAATAAAAATAAAATTTGAGGTGACTTCAATGTGAGCCAAGTAGTGTAATGAACCTATAAAATGCTTAGTGAGATGCAGTCAGGCTTGCAGATGTGTTTACAAAAAGGAATGCTCTAGTTTCATATTTATTATGAGCTTTCTCTGATTTAAGACTACTATATATTGAAACTGAGTAAACAGTTCTTTATTTACATAAACGTCAGCATATCAAAACAAAACTAAACTGAAAAAAAAGTCTTTCAAAACAGTATTATCTTCAGAAAGCTTTCTGCAATTAGGGAATAAAGAAACCTCATTGAACCTAAGAAACGGTTCAGAAAGGCTATTAGAAAAAAATCAATACCTTTAAAAATAGTAATGTAAAAATAGGGTTCTAAAATGCTGTTCGTTGGATTCTGACTGCATGAAACCATCAAAGTGCAGCACTCCACTAACATTTTAATAACACATTCAGGTGGTAATATAATAGATAGGCAGCTTTTTGCATTATAGTCCAAATGCCTTGATGCATATTTCTAGTGTAGGAAAAAAGAATTCATATAAGTAACCTTGCATAAGTGGACCTTTACTTCGCCAATAGCTGAAATACAGAATGTTGATGAAACTCCACTTTTTCAAAACAAAGGAAGCACAACTGCATTGTAAGGCCTAAAGCAGGGATAGAGTAGGATTTTACATTCATCTTCAAAAGTGCAGAGGACTAAAAAACATACAAAGCAAGGGATATTCAGGTCTTTCACGGGTTAAAAATGCAATCCTGTTCTCAAAATGTTATTAAGCATTTAATGACCTCAGCATTGGATAGGCCTATACTGAATGGGTTTTGTCAATGATACACTAAGTATTTTCTTCTGTATATTGAGTAAAATCAAATACCAGTTTCAAGAAGGCTTCAGCATCTCCTGAGAAACTGACTCTTTGACTGTTCCCATTGAAGTCAATAATGAAACTCCCTTTTACTTTTGCAAAAGCAAGTCCTAAATACATGATTCTTAAGCAAGCGCTTTCCAGACTAATTATACAAAAGAACGTCTCTTTCTTAACTTTCTTCAATGGCCATAACATACAACGATTAATTTAACAACAATATTCCTACCATTAATTCTGTTATTTTGCATAGTAACAAATAATCCTAATCAAGGGAAATTCTTTTGGAACACACTTCATAGTGTTTAAGCCATACAAATACAAATGATAGAAAAATGCTGTATATCTGTTCTGTTGCTCCTTTGGGAACATTGTAATGGCAGGAGAAACTGGCCAGTTCTAGCTTGGATAAAATCTGTTCAGTTTCCCTGTGTTTAGTTCCCATATGTTCTAGTCCTCAGGTGATGTGAGTTTTTTCCATTATTTAATGGGGTTTCTACCACCTCCCTCGGGAGAGTATAATGTAGTCCAATAAATCACACCACTAAGGCAGCTTTTTAGTCTAAATTTCCTCTTTTTTATATTTACATCATCCCTTTTATGTAGTTATATCCCCCTGTATTGTCACAAACTTTTTTCAATTATTTTTACGTCACTTGTTCATAAAATCCAGCAAAGCATTCTTCGATCTTATAGCCAAGAGGGTGAATTGATAAGATGCTACTGTGCATTTATGATCAAGGCTAAATGGAAAGACACAAAACTAAATTTGTTCTAAGTAGTAGCACTGTAGAGTAAGTGAGATAGAATACTTTCAGTAGTTCAGTCTTCCAGGTTGCAAAATTCCAAAGAAGTATCCTCATCATATGAAATATGACCATAAATATCTACTAGAGTAGAAGCACCTGCTTATAGTCCAGTTTCAGAAACAGAGACCAAAGAGAACAAGTCAAGGATTTTAAGTGTATGTCAGACCTCTGAATGGTCACATGCATTCTGCTTTAGCTCAAAGAGCAGCCTATTGTAGCCAGTTATGCTACTCCAGCCAAAAACTTATTCTAGCTGAGCGCCGCCATGCACCAGTGACTCCCTGTTGTGAGCCATGAGGCATCAGCCACCGCCCATCAAATGACACACAGTACCCAGTAACAGCTCTCCCTTCCCCTGCTAAGGAAAGGTCTAGCTAGCGCTTAGGTACTGCGGTTACTGCAAGCACAGTTGCAAAGAAAGGAGGTGAGTATTTTTGCTGCTGCTCTGCTTACACTTGTGTGGTCTAATTTTAAGAGTCAAGAGTTACTATTTCCTATTTGTCAGTTTCACCCGTATTGTAATGTAAATGTGTGAATCCAGCACTTCTACATGAAGAAGAGACAGGAACTAGAGACTGGCAGCATTTTCAGAATCTTTCCAATATCCAAAAGCACAAATGACGGTGCAAGTCAGAGGGCAGGTGCCTCTAAGAACATTTGTAGAACCGCATTTGAAAAATCAACCCTTCTACCATTAAAGAAACAGTCAGTCACACTGAAATGCATGCACTAAAGAAACATATGACCTTTTCATCTCATATTAATGCTTCTGGATTTTGACGGGGTAGTTGTTGTATAACCGTTGGAACTTTTTTTATTTTGTTCTGGGGTTTTTAACACTTGTAGATCATCAGGCTTTCAGCTCCTGTACATTGACATTTTCATTCTGACTACCTGGAGTTGTAGCAATTTATGTTAGATGAGCATCTGACCCACCTCTCCTTCCTGAAGAGGAATTTTTCTACACGAATCTCTGTCCTTCGCTGCAAGATCTTTGAAAATGTTTATTTCAAGGTGATCTCTGAATTAAAAACACACAAAGTGTAGTCATGTGAATGCTACACACAGCTTTATTGAATATACAGTAGCTTCATTTGATATCCTTTTCATATTTGTATCAAACTGGATATCTTTTCTAGACAGACTATGATTTAAAACAAGAGACATACCGAATGAGTAAATGAGGTTATATTACTAATTAGCATACTGTCTCATACTACCTCCAGTAAACTACTAAAATGTGACTTCCATTTTATCACATAGATGAAACAGTTATCTTTCAGGGTTTGAAATTTCTGTGATCTTTATGCTTAATAAGCTCAGTAAAAGGCATTCAAATTACATCACTTTTGTCTTGGAAGTTAAATTGGGAAATATTGCATTCTCTGAGATGATAAACTCTGTAGAAGATAAATTATCATGAGAAATAGTTTTAATTGATTTACCATAATAAAAGTTATGTGACTTTGAAGTGCAAATGACACATTAAAATGAAGCTACAGTATGTTGATAATACAGTAGCTTCTTTGTTAATGGAATTACTGACACTGCAGATGCTTGCAGAAGAGTTGTCCTCCAGTTTTAAGTGAGAGACACTGATGGGAACTGGCGATATACTGTATTTAAATCCAAGCTTGACTCTCTTTCTTCTGTGAGCTCTAAACTGATCTCAAAAAGTGTAAATGAAATATATTTCAACAATACATGCAAGAGCAGCTTGAGTCTGAAATTTCACTGTTAGTTTTGGAATATTATTATACTTGTTTTATCAAAGTCACTACACTGAAGACCCAGGAAAATCATCAGTCTCTACCTCAATTTCCCCATTTCCAAAACTGAGCTATATAAAACTTTTTCATGCTCAGAGGCTCTGGCCACTAGCTAAAAACCACTGCGTGTTGTATTCAGAGATATCTACTGTTCAAAATGAAGGAAAATGCATATAAGTCCTGGACAACCATTGTTGTAAATGTTCTCCTTTTATCTTTGTAAGGCTAAAGAAGAAGCCTAAGAAACTTACAAACCAGCAGCGCAAATAAAAAAGGGAACTTTATTTTATCTTACTTTTTTCCCAAACCACTTATTTCTGTGATCTTTCACTGGATTATCCAATGATTCTTCTTTCTTTATCCAGATCTTTTACCTCTCTTTCTTGCAATTTTTCTACACTCCCAACATTTCACATTTTCTTCAGTTCTCTCTTGTGAACTTTTCATTCTCTGCTTCTTTTCCTTGAGAAATGTCTTTCCTACTTTCTTTTCACAAGATGATATATATTTTCCACTCTTCTCTGACCTTCTCTCAGCTTAAGTGTGTTTTAACCAAACTTATCTTTACCTTGTCCTACATTCTCATTCTTTCTTCCCATACACATATTTTTCTTCCTTAAATTTCCTTTTCATTTATCTTCTTTTTTTCTTACTTACCATTACTGAAATCTAAGATCAGAAATACAGTAAAAGAACTTCTGATACCTCATCAGCCTGTTAATTTGGAGCAAACCAAATCTAATTACTGTCTGAACTGTTGAATCTCTGGATATACGAATCTTTAAACACTCTATTTGTAAGTGTGTACAGTGGGCTACCCTTCGCTGGCCTTCAGGTGCCCACCAAGCTACTCTATCACTCCCCTTCTCAGCATGACAAGGGAAGAAAATAAGAGAAAAACCTCGTGGGTTGAGATAAATATAGGGAGATCACTCACCAGTTACAGCCACAGGTGAAACAGCTTTGGCTTAGGGAAGATAAATTTATTGTCGATTAATAACAAAGTAGGTTAGTGATAAATAAAACCTAAAATAAAATCATTTACTCTCTACCCTCCCTTCTTTCAGACCCAACTTCACTCCTGACTCTTCCGCCTCCTCCGCCATGCAACACAGGGGGACGGGAAATGGGGCTTGCAGTTATGCTATAATACTTCATCTCTGCAGCTCTTTCCTCCATACTGTTCCCTCACCACTCCAGTGTGAAGTTCCTTGCTTGGGAGCTCATCCTTCACAAACTGCTCCAATCTGGATCCTTTCCATAGGGTGCATTTTTTCAGAAACAGACTGCTGCAGTGTGAGTCCCCAGCAGGCTACAGTTCATGCCAGAAAACCTGCTCCTGTATGGCCTCATCTCCACAGACCGCAGCTCCTGCCAAAATCCTGCTCCAGCACAGACTTCCTCCAGGATACATCCATCTGCTATGGCATGGGGTCCTCCGTGGGTGGCAGGTGGATATCTACTCCACCATGGACCTCAATGGGCTTCAAGGGGGCAGCCTGCTCCATCATAGACTTCTCCACAGGCTGCAGGTGAATCACCTCCTCCTCCTCCTTCTTCACTGACCTTGGGATCTGCAAGGCTGTTCCTCTCACATTTTCCCTCTTTTGTTTCACAGCTGACACACGGCATTTTTTACGCCTTCATAGATGTTGTCATAGAGTCACCACCAGCACTACTGACAGGCTCAGTCTGGGGCAACAATGGTTCATTTTGGAGCTGTCTGAAGCTGTCTCTGTCCAACACGGGGTCATATCCTGACCTCTTCTCACAGAAGGCAACCATGGACACCCCTCCCCCTATTACCAAAGTCTCACCACATAAACCCAATATAACATGCAACTATGCAAAAATACATTCCTGCTTAAAAGAATTTTTTTATTTTGTTATCTATTCTTTGAAAAATAAAGAAAATGCAATGTTTGCTGTACCATTTCATGTACCTATGTTAATAATGCTTATATATTACTTCAACTTTTCATACTAGGTAATGGACAAATACAGTTAAAATAGTAGGGGTAACAAGAACCATCAAGATCTTACTTGTGCATTCATTTGCCAGTTTGTAACACTCATATATTTCACAGCCTTTCAACTTGGAAAGCTTCTATCCTTTTTTTTTAGCAGCTGTTTAAACAAAAATAGATGTTTATCTCTTTAAAATTTTGCCAGGAAGCTGTCACTTTCCCATTTACTCATGCTATGTTGTGACAGAATATGTCAGCTTCTTGCACAAATGAAGAGAGATATAGACCTGTATTTACTTTAGCTGAAAAATAAGTAGTCATCAATTCTGAGAAAAGTGTTTTCCCATCTGAAAAGATGGATAAATAAGAGAGGTTTTGTGAAGTAACTATTTACCAATGCTTAAAAGGTAGTTGCAAGCCAAATACTCCAGTTCAATCCACCAATATCCATGACTAAGAGAGTAGGTAGACTCATAATGTGTAAAATTAGATATCTGCAGCAAATAAAACCAGATATCCAGGAAGCTAACCTTCTTACTGAAGCTTTTGATGTTTAAAAGTACCAAGAGTAACAAAACCAGCTAGATAAACCTATGTAAGGCTTTCTCTTTGGTCACATATTTGATATAGAACAGATTGCCAGCTGGAAAATCTTTATCCTAAATTGTATTCAAATGCTGGAAAGGATGGAACTAACCAATGACAATTAGGTAGAACTGTTACACTACTATAGAAGATTCTTAGAGGTATTTTTATGGATGCACATGTGTGAAAAGGTAATAAATAAGAGAGGGCATTTATACATAATAGCTGTAACTTCCTATTCTTGAAATTTCTTTAATCTTCATCAGTCTCACAGAACTAAATTTTGACTCTGTATTCAGTTAAAATGTAAGTTGTAATTAAAAAAAATCAGTTTTTCAATTATTCTTTGACAACCACTATGACAAATTAGAGCATGGAATTGTAAAATCCTTAAAATTCATTAAATTCTAACTCAAAAATTCCATGCATCGTGAATCCAGGAAAAGAAAATAAAAAATGCCCATGAAACAAAGACCAGATCTTAAACCGATACCAAAACACCATTGCAGATCAGGTCAAATTGTGGAAAAATATAGATTTAAAAAGACCAAGTTTTCAACCTAGAAGTTAAGTTTAAAAGAGTTTTATGAAGCAATACAAAAATCCCTTCAGATGACATATTTTGTGTTACAAAATGGAATACAGTACAGAAATCCTCAAGCTGCTGGGAAGCTACTGAGAAATATTTTCTGTCCCTGTCTCAAACTGCAGTTACACAGTTATACTGCTGTCAGTACAGGAGCCAAGGTCATTGTGCATACTACAGAGCGTGCATTTGCTATCATGTATATGTCTCACTGAATCAATTCATCGAGTCATTTGGCCAAATGATTGCAGGATACCTTACAGGTGCATTAGGGTTGCTCTTCCTTGCTCCCTTTACCGAAGTCTTTCAGAGAAATTAGAAAATACCAGAGGGTTGCATAGTCCTTTTCCTGTTCCAGCTGCAGGTAGATGTAGGGAAAGTCTTCACAGTCTATATTTAATGTGATGTAAAAGCAACAGAGGGCATAGGTCTAGATCTGTGTCTACAATTTAACAAGATTTTACCCATAACAAACATATTCTTCATAACCAGTCCTATGTCCCTCATGGACAGGCAGTATAGAATATATCTGGAATATGGAATATCTTAAACTGCTGCCATTTGTATTATACTATGCATTCTAGTCAATGAAAAAACAAAGATATTCATCTTAAAACAAGACTGGTCTATCATCTTTTCATGAGCACTAGTATATTTTCTAAGGTAACACTCAATGCCAGTATTAACAACAACTATATAAAAATACAAAGAACTCTACTCAGGTTGGAAGCTCACTTTCTAAATGACACTGTAGAGGTAAAATAAGTAACAGTCAAACACCTGTGAACAATTAATCGTCGTCTGTCAACTCCCCCCTCACCTAGTCCCTACCCCAATCGCCAGAATTTGTTAAATAATAGTACACAGCAGCTACCGTTGCTTTTTTTATATCTATCTGTTCTTAGAAATGGCTGCAAATAGATTTTAGCTCTTTCACTTCATAGCAAAAACTTCCATTAAAATCACTTAGAATCATAGAAAAGAATCATAAAATATCTCAGGTTGGAAGAGACCCATAAGATCATCAAGTCCAAGTCCCTGCTCTTCACAGGACTACCTAAAATTGATCATATGACTAAGAGTACTATCCTGCTGCTCCTTGAACTCTGATAGGCTTGATGCCACGACCACTTCCCTGGGGAGCCTATTCCAGTAACCAGACATCCTCTCAGGGATGTCTGCTCCTAACATCCAATCAGAACTTCCCCTGACACAGCTTCATTCAGTTTCCTCATGTCCCATCACTGAGTGCCAAAAAGAGAAGATCAGCACCTTCTCCTCCACTGAACCTCTTGAAGAAGCTGTAGACTGTGATGAAGTCAACCTTCAGGCTTCTCCAAGCTGAATAAACAAAGTGACCTCAGTTGCTTCTCAAAAGTCTTGCCCTCGAGGCTTTACACCATCTTGGTTTCCCTCCTCTGGACACACTCTAATACTCTGATGTCCGTATGTGCCCAAAACTGCAGACAGTACTTGAGGTGAGGTCACATCAGTGCAGTGTAGAGTGGGACAACCACTTCCCTTGACTAGCCAGCTCTGCTGTGCTTGATGCACCCCAGGACACTGTTGACCCTTTTGGATGCCGGAGCATGCTGTTGAATGACATTCAAATTGCATTCAATCCAGGACCCCAGATCTCCTTCCACAGAGTGGTTCTCCAGCGTCTTATCCCCCAGTTCTTAGATATAACCAGGATAACCGCATCCCAGGTGGAAAATACAGCACTTTCTTAAATTTCCTACAGTTGCGGATTGCCCAGCTGTATGGCTTTTTTATGTTACAGTGTTCCAATAAAAAGAATATTTTCACAGTCACTGAAAAGCTTTCAGAAAAGTAGTGGAAAGCTGTCTTTGCAAGGGTAAAGGCAAACAAGATAATAATCTGTAGATCTGTAGGGTTGGGTGACAAGGTCCCTGAGTCTTTTATGGCCAAATGTAGCAACTACGTTTCATAGCAACTACGATAGGGTAAATTCTGTAACAATCTCTTTGCATAGTTGCTTTAACACTGAACAGTAAAAGGAAAGTAACCTCGTTAGACAGACATGAAAAATTACCAACTGTTTGATAGTGAATTTGATCTTCTTTATTTTGATACATTTTTATGTATCATATTGTTACAAATTGACAATAGGGAAATAAATCCCATATATGTGTGAATATATATGTGTGTGTACATGTGTGTGGGTGCATGTGCTTTAATAATTCAAAGTCTCACTCTATTTCATCAACATATGAGAAAGAATAAAAGCACAAATGGGAAAGAAAAAGCACTATATTGGGTTTCGATTAATTCATTTTAATAGTGCAGGAATAATATTCCTGAAGTAAATCACGGCAAACTAATTTGGAGAGAGGTCATATGCGTATCTACAAACAATGTAAAGTCAAGGTCATTATATATGAAATTTCTCAAAAATAAACACTTGGACTTTAGGATATTTATTTACTGACCCTGAAATGTCAGGTTGACACTGATACTAATGGAGCACACTTGTCTCTGGAGTTTATCCCACTACGCAAAGGTGCCGCTTACTGTGAGAATCCTTCTGAGGTGCTCCAAGTGCATTCTAGAAAACATTTGCATATGTTATTTTATTGCTAGGCCTCATCAATCAATATTATGTAGAAATATCTATAATTTTATATTGTATTAGAAATAGGATAGCCACAGTGCTGCGCATTTTAGGTCCTAATAACACTAGCTTTACAGTACTTACATTTTAAACATTTTATTGAACATCTTGAGGTTATTTGGTTTTATAAAATCCCTAGCCTACTTCCTCTCAAAGCCCTGGGACTCTGACCTAGCAAAGTTCAGGCTGTAGACGGCAGGGGAGGAGTCCTGCTTGAGTGTGATAAGGGACAAATAGCAGAAGACATCAGTGGAAACCGAAGATCTGAATGCAGGCGGCTGCATATAATCAATACAGCTAATAATAAGAAATGACATTTTAAAATATGTAAACGCGATGCTGCAAAATAACTCCCATTAAATTTGCAAGGACCCGACAGAAGGAACAGGGTGCATTAATCATAAACATAAGCACAGAGAAACACTTGGGTGCTGCGCTCTTCTCACAAGTGGCAAGCAATAGGACAAGAGGAAACGGCTGCAAGTTGCACCAGGAGAGGTTTAGACTGGACATTAGGAAGAATTTCTTTACTGAAGGAGTGGTCAGGGATTGGCACAGGCTGCCCAGGGAGGTGGTGGAGTCACCATCGCTGGAGGTGTTTAAAAAACAGGTGGATGAGTTTCTTAGGGATATGGTTCAGTAAGGAGACAGGACAGTTGGACTCGGTGATCTCAGAGGTCTCTTCCAACCTAGTGATTCTATGATTCTGTGATTCTATGATCAGCCATCTAACAACCACTTCCTGGTTTTGGGCTATGGTAGTGCAGTATACTCTACCATATTACTCTTTTTATTATCTCATCTACATGTCAACCACCCCTGAGCTGAACAGGATAGCTGTCAGAAATTTTAAGAAGGAATCTCTCGGGAATTTCTCCTTATATCTCTTTCTGAAAGTTGTGTCAGATGAGAAGATAACTGTAGAAGAGCTCTGTAAAGACCTACTTCTTGTGCTTGTTGTGTCTTAGTATAGGGCTGCCTGTACCTGAGCGGCTTTTCTGTGGCTCCTGGTTAACAACGAGAGGGGGAGATGTAGGAGTAGGTACCACTCCCTCACCACCCCCTCACCTCTGGATGGGCCAACTGCCCAGGCAACGCTGCCTCACGGAGGGGAAGGAGGGACAACTGCCCCTCCCCCAACACACCTGATTACACATGCACACCCAAAGAGTTCAGGCAGAGGTTATTCTGACAAGGGTCTGTTGAACTGCCAGTGACCCTGGAGCCCCTAGCCTCACTTCGAGGACCTTCTTGAAGGAACTTCTACTCATGCCCCAATTCAAGAACTTTCACAGCAAGACTCACACGCTAACAGGGCATAGACTTGCCCTATAAATAGTGCCTGCAAGAAGGTAGAGTTTGCGCTCACCACCCTACGGATCTGGCCTGGAGAACTGCTGCTGCTCAACTGGTCTAAAGAATAACCAGGTGGTCCTGAAGAACAACCAGGTAGTCCTGAAGAACCGCTGGCCTCTCACACTGGATTGGTGACTATTTTTCTTTTTCCCCTGCTGCTTCTTTCTCTCTCTTTCTTACTTATCTTTATGTACCTCTTTTTTCTTGACACTATGGTGTATCAGATTAACTCCAAATTGTGTTCTAGTTTGTTTAGTGGCCTTGACTGTGTTCAAGGTATCAGGTTGTGATCTGGACAGATTTGGATGTGGCTTTGTGGCTTTGAGAAGATGCGACTCGGAGTGCACATGAGCATCTGTTTTGTGATTTCGGTTGTGTCCAAAATAAATACCACGTTTGAATTTACCTTGAGAGATTTGTTGGTCTCTGATTTGCTGAGCAGATATCAGAAGAACCCTTTTCACTCTCCTTTTTTGACTGTGGAATTCAGGGTGGGCCTTAACACTACTGGTGTTGGGAGCAGGGTTTAACAACATCTTATGGTCCATTTTCTTTCTGTTTGCTGCAAAACTATATCAAGGCTTTTGGTTTCACAGAAGTACATGACAAGCCCACAGTTCCAGATAACAGATTAAATTAAATTACTCTCTAGTTTTATGCAGTTAAATTAACAAAGCCAAAGGCTTCAGACATGCAAGGAAATCTTCCATTGCCTAAATTTTGCTAGGAAATGCTGAGATACCTTTCCTTTTTCTCAACTGCTATATCCAAGCCATCCACCTGCCAGCCCCAAATGAAGAACTTAGTTTTGCTCCAAAAAATCTGAATGCTCTTTTATATTTCATCTTGATTCAGCAACTCAAATATTCAGTAGTTTCAAAAAAAAAATTACCCAAAATAAGACCAGCATGCTGAAAAACTTTCACAATCCACAGGGTTGTATCGTTCATGTGATTATACAGTCTAGAGTTTCACAGGTATGAAAAACAGTTATATCAATCTGAGCTATGTGTACACCACTGTGTATTTATCTTGAACATGTCATGCTAAATCTACTAAGAGCCAAAGAATTATAATGCTTTTGTTTTCCCAGTTTGGCCCAACCAGCCAAGTCTAGATGCCTTGGAAATTGTGTCAACTAGGATGAGAAACTCATGACAGAAACAGCTATTCTGCTAATACAATTCAGCTGTAAATTCAGAAGCTCCAGTTGCTGTTAGATAAGATCTGTTACCTTGGACAACATAAGCAACTCGGTGAAGGTCTTGAGAATCAGGGAAGGAAAAATCAACTACATATAACCGACCACAAGCCTCCATGAAACCTCCAAAGATAACAATCCTTCTCCTTAATTACTTGGGGAAAGAGTTTATATTACACTCTAGAAGCTTAGAAATTTATTCTTTCCTGCAGTTCCAGACATTGCTGTCCTATTTCTACCCCATCACAAGTCCTGCTTTTGTGTACAGTTGCTGTAAACACTCTCGCCTGTCCTTTCAATGTGTACCTTCTGCCAGAAGGTTACTATGCAATTCTTCCTGACACCTCCCAAGCCAGAGAGAAGCGACATATTCCAACAACTTTTCTTTATTACTTTTGTCTGTCCAGTGTACTACATATTCTCATGTACTCTAGCACAAACCTTACCCTAGTACAGTCATAAGAAAACATTAACACTGTAGATCTTTTCAGCAGAGACTGAAATGTAAGCTGCCTCAGACTTCTTGGGGCTTTACACTCCATGTATTTAAGTACCAGGTTAAAGCACTAGGTTCTTGTTAAAAAAGGGACAAGTCAGCTCCTAGCATATGTGCTATGAATTTTCCTTTCCAGGTTTCATTGATCATGTAAGGAGTTAAGTCCTTTAATATAGCTTGTGAAGTTAAATATCTAATGTTAAATGGTGTGAATGATTTTTTATATGTACAAAGGAATTATTGAAAATCCTACAACTTAAATTAGTTATATGTATAAGAAAATATTCAGTTCTGTTTTGATAATTTTTAAGCCAGTTCCCAGATACCATTTTCCTTGCTTAATAAACATTGATGAGCTAGTGTTTGCTTTTGTTTTTTCCATTTCCTGTGAGTAAATATGTCCATTATTTTGTAGTAGAGTGGATCATCATTTAAAAACGAAAAAAAGAGAATACATAGATATAAAAATTCAAGTATAAAATAGTCTTATGTAACTACTTTAATCTTTGAGACACTAATCTTTTGTTTTCATTTTATAACTGTAAAAAAAACATTCAAATAAACAATTTTTTCCTCTAATGTGAATAGAAAATAGTTAGACGAAGCAGCTCTAAGACTGAAAAGTCATCAAAAAATAAAGATATATTCTTGAAAAGAAAAGATTTTTAACATGGTGTATTTTAGTTTTTTTCTTTCTCAGGGATATTTACTTATGCTTTTGAAACTGATGTATATTTGTAATCTGATGAATTAAGAATTGTAGTAAGAATGATTCCAGAAGTTTTAAAGCTGAAACTGAAGTTAAAAAAAAAAACAAGTAGTGTTTTTTGAGCAAGCTATGTCTGGTGTCTACGTATTCTGAATTAACTTTAATAGTATCTTTAGTTTTGATGCTACTGTGTTGCTTACATTTTTAAAAAATATACTTTGCTGTGTAAAAATAGTATAAAATGTATGTCATGAGAAAACCTGAAATAATCCTGTTTAAATAGAGCTAGAGGAAAAGTTTATTTACATGGAAGAGGAATGAAGAACATTTTAGCTTCTGAGGAACCTCCCTGTTTGAACAGTCCTTGATGCTGTCAAAGCATCTTTCCAAGATAAAATATTGTCATAGGCATTTTCATGGAGTTCCATAAGAAAATAAGTTTCCATGGCTGGGTGATCATTTTCTAGATCAGCTGTTCAGACAAAGACTCATCTCGGTGCTGTTAATGAGGTTTTAGAATGTCTCCAAAACTGGCAATATCAAGCATCTTCCTAAAGGTCGTTGTGCACTAGAATCACCCTAAATTTAATTTAAGGGTACCTGGCAAAATGAGGCTTCCTAATGTATCTGAAGAAGTATGTTCTATGAACAGAGAAAGCAAAAGGATAGAAACCTGTTGATTACCCTTGAAATTCAAGATATATTTTCCATTTCACTGAAGTGAACTATCAAGATTTACAATTAATACAGAAATCAGTATCCTACACTTTTTGCACTTCAAACTAGCTTGAACTGGATAAAGAGATTTGACATTCATACCTCTTTCTGGGTGCCATCAGAGTCTCCTCTAATGTCAAAGAACTGTGTGATTTGTACTATACGGGCTTTCAAACTGAAAGTTACTGTGTTGTTTTAGCAGAAGTAGAAAACTGCATTATCATGAGCCTTCCCCAGTATTAATGTCATGTGGAAAGATATAAAATTAAACTAGATTTCCAGATTTCTTAGCAAAAAACTATGTATTAACGTCAGTGAAATTCAGCACAATTAGTGAAATTCATTTGTAGCATTTCATCTCACACAGGATTAAAAAAAACCCAAATAATCCAGGTTAACATTAATCTAATTGTAAAAAGGCCTTTTCAAAATAGTGTTAAAAATGTCTTAAGCTCATATACTGCTCTATTTCATGACACACATAGCATAGGAAACATGTATTGCATGGAAATATGAACACCATGTCCATAAAAAAATTAATAAAGTCTGATCAGGAAGTCTTTATTGTGTTGTGTTTTATATTTTATTGTGTATTCCTAGAATATAAATAAGCAACCAAGATGTTAATTGCATGAATCTGACGATAGGAAAGGGTGAGGGAGACAGGAGATTATCACCTTCAACTATTCACTGGTTGATCCAGATTAAGTAAAATTTTGTTAATCCTGTCAGCAGAAATGAGTCTGTACATGTTTCAGCAGAAATTCCTAGGAGTAGTAGAACCACCAGTTAAAGGAAACACAATGAGATGAATGTGAACCCATAAATGGACTTCTTGCCTGAAACTGTTAAAATTTCAAAAGAAGTCATCCTGTCATACTTTTTTGAATTCCTGGGGTTTATTCCCCTTGTGGAAATTAAACAGGTTTTAAAATAGATATTCCCCAATTAATGAAATACTTCTTGCCTGTCCAGCTCAATGCTGGCAGCAGAATTCCAGAAGTCTTCAATAACTTATATATTTACTCTGTAACTGTATGAAGCATGTTGTCAAATCCACAACTGGCTATCCTTTAAATGGCATGTTTCACTACAGTATTATCAAAAGGTTCTCAAATTAGAAAGTTGCACAATCTTTTAAGAAGATTAGGAAAAGAGAAAGTAGACAAAATGCGTAGTTGCATACAAGAAAATCCACAAAGCCTGTTTTACCCTGCTCTCAAGTGAAGCCTAATACTCTAAACATATAACCATATATTGCCATTGCCCTAATCCTAAGGTCATATGTCATAAATTCATCTGAACTTCCTTTGTATTAGTTATATTTAACAAGGTTCTCTGTAGAAAGAAATACTTTAGAATCACACAAATTTGAAAGAAGGAATATCTGAATAGTGTGTACATTCTGCAAAGATAAATTACATTATCTGTTCAATGATTGACATGATCACAGTAATTGCTAAAGCTATGAATTTAATAAAGGCCAGATCCATTAAAGAGCTTAGTAATATGGGGGCAGGTAGAGTAATTTCTAAACCGTGAGTGATAGACACAGTGGTTTCTAAAACCCGAAATGCATTTTATAGTAAGAGTCAATGGATGAAAATAGATCATAGATCTCTGTCCTCATAGTTAAGTGTTTTATTTATTAAATACCAAAGTCAGGTTCCTTATACACTTGGAGGAATTCAAGGCTCCAAGAGAAGTCACTGAAATGACACATAGCAAATTTTGACAGAAAATACTTTTAAGTAAAATCTCAAAGAGGATTTTCTAGATCACAGTTTCCAGCATAAAACCTTAAGCCCACACAAATCCTTTTTTTGTGCATCTGGCTCTACAGTTCCATCTACTGAAATATAGTAAAGAGAAATGAATGGAGACATTGGCCTTACAGCAAAGGTAGTGCAACATAAAATAATAGTACAGACTTCTACTGAGGGCCACTTCCAACAAAACCTGGTAGATTCAGAACTATAAAAATTCTTAGCAGAGTAATGCTTTTTATCCATAAAGAGTCCAGTAATAGCATTATAAGCTATAGTGCTTTTGATCATTATTGTAAAACACCACAGTATCTATTCATAAAGACTACTGCTTGATTCAATGCTCTGTAACACCAGCTTTTATGCCTCCATAACGACTCTAAGGGTTTTCATTTTCAATTAATTTAGTACTCATATCAGGTGCCAGGTTGCAGAATCCGAGGCTCATTACTCAGTCACAGAAATAATTTCCCAAAGTCTATAGGGTTCCCCCCTACTCAACAGCTGACCTTGCCCTGTTTGGTCTTTTTGCATTGTTGGTGTAATTCAGGCTGCCTAGGATGCAAACACGAAGCAGTAGAAAACCCATATCTCTGTCCCTAGAATGTTCTTTACATTGGCCTATCATAGTATCAATAAGAACAACCACAATAATAATTTAAGCATATCTGAGCAGCAGAAACCAGAATCCAGGGATATATGGTTTTAAGTTAAAAAAGTGAACTTTCACCTCATATCTGACTACATCATGGGGTGTTTGTAACAGGCAGGCAATACAAATCTATCCACAAATACATTCCATGGTCTATTAATATGCCTTTAAGTGCATGAAACACGGATGCAGTCTAGAGTCCAGAGCTTCCATTTCCCAGGCAATCCCATCAGAGTTTGTCATAGAGTTACTGGATTTCTCCAGGAGTACTGAACACTCAGCATCAGGTTAGGGATAACTGATGTTCTGATGAAAAAGCACAGGGAATGAACACAGGGACTGGATCACTTTCTTGAGAATACTAGTGTAAATTGAGAAACACTATTTCTTTCCATTGACTCAGACTCTTGTGCGTGTGTTTACATGGCTGGCAGGGTGGGGACAGCTTAAGTCAGAAGACTACAGTTTTGGAGGGATAGTGACTTAGTTATGCTTCTGAGCTAGGTGAACTCATCTGTCTACAACAAAAATTATAAAAAATAAGTAGGAGATATGTGAGACCATGTTAGCCTTTGCTGAGCTCTAGTGAGATACAAAACATAGATGTGAATTTTTTTAGAGGGTTTAAAATCTATTTACAAAGTTAAGAAATTAATCTATTGTGTATTAGGTAGGAGCTAACTGCAGTGTATTTAATTTATATACGTTGACCTTGTGAAATACTTCCATGTTTGGAAGAAAGGTGAAAAGTATTTTCTATAATGGTTTGGGTTTTTTATTTTCTTTCTAATATTTCATTTGTATAACTTCAAATCTCTCTCTGTGTGTGAACATATATACACATAATAATTTAAGTATTATGAAAAATATTTCATAACTAATAATATTAGCTGGAAAAATGCAGCTGATTTTAAAATTATTCACTTGTACTTTTGATTATTTGATATTTGGTCACAAGATGATGAAAATTTATCTTGGTCCTTCATTTCTGAATATCACTATTGGACTAAAAATAATTTACATTTACAGGCATAATAGTCATAGAATCATAGAATGGTTTTGGTTCGGAGACACAATTAAAGAAGATCATCTAGTTCCAACTCTCCTTCAATGAGCTTTCACTAAGGCAGTTTGCTCAAAGTGCCATTGAGCCTGATCATCAACATTTCCAATGATAAGACAGCCACAGCTCCTCAGAGTAACCTGTTCCTGTGCCTTACCACCCTCATTGTAAAAACTTTCTTCCATATATCCAATCTACAGCTACCTTCTCTCAGTTTAAAACCATTACTTCTTTTCCTGTCCTTATAGGCCTTCGAAAATATCTCTCTTCATTTTTCTCACAAGCCCCTTCCAAGTACTGAAAGGCCACAATGAGGCGTCCCTGAAGCTTTCTCTTCTCTAGGCTGAACAACGCCAACTCCCTTAGCCATTTGTCACAGGAGAGATGTTCCATCATGTTTGTGGCCCTCCTCAGGACCCTCTGTAACAGTTCCATGGCTTTCTTGTACTGGGGTAGCCGAGACCCAGGAAGGGTCTCCCAGGAGTGTAGAAAGAATGACCTCCCTCGATCTGCTTGCCATGCTTCTTTTGATGCAGCCTGGGATATGGTTGGCTTTCTGGGCTGCAAGCATTCCTTGATGTCTCATGTCCAATTTTTCACCCACTAGTGTTCCCAGGTCCTTCTCCATGGGGCTGCTTTTCCCTACATCCCTCTATCCCCCAACAAGTATTGACACAGGGGGTTGCCCACCACAGTTGGAAGACCATGTGCTTGGCCTTGTTGAATCTCATGAGGTTCACACGGGCCCACCTCCCTAATCTGTCAGGGTCTCTCTGAACAGGATCCCTTTGCCCTAGCACAGCAACCATACCACTCAGCTTGGTGTTGCCTGCAAACTTCCTGAGAGTGCACTCAATCCCACTGTCTGTGTCACTGATGAAGATATTTATTCATGCCAGCGTGGACTCTTGAGGGACACCAGTCATTACTGCTTTCCACTTGAACACTGAACCATTGACTATACCTTTTTGGACATGGCCAGCCAACTAATTCCTTATCTATCTAACAGTTAGGTCATTAAAACCATACCTCTGTGATTTACAGGTAAGAGTGTTGAGCGGGACTGTATCAAAGGCTTAGAAAAGTCCAGGTAGGTGATGCCCATAGTTCTTACCTCGTTCACTGATGCAGTCACTCCATTGTAGAAGGCCACTAGGTTAGTCAGATGTGATATGCCCTTGGTAAAGCCATCTTGGCTGTGTCTAATTCTCTGCCTATCGCCCATATGTTTCAGCATATCTTCCAGGAAGATCTGCTCCGTGATCTTACCAGGCACAGAGGTGAGTCTGACTGGTTAGTAGTTCCCAGGTTCTTTCCTTTTAACATTTTTAAAAATAGGTGTGATGTTTTCCTGTGGGCATTTCACAGTTGTTTGGTTTCTAATATATCAGCAGCCCCTGGGTTCTCTCTGTTCCTCCATCTCCTGCCTCTACTAAATCTAGTTCAAATCTCTCCATATATGCCTGGACAGCTTCTTGGCGAAGACCATTTTGCCCCTCTTGGTCAGGTGAATCCCAGCAGCTTCCAATAGTGCCATCTTCTCAAAGATAGATCTATAGAAGCCAAAACCTTGAGTACAGCACCAGTCACGTAGCTGGGCGGTCACCTATGAAGTTTGTCTCTTCCTTCCTAAGGCCCTTCCTGTAGGAAGCAAGAGGAGAATAACACTTACATTCCAGATCCTTTTAACATTGCTCCAAGGGACGCAGAGTCTGGTTTGATCATTCTGAGTTGCCTCATCACAGAATCACTGGAGCCTACATGGAACAGTAGGAGTGGATGATAATCTGCAGGGTCAGGCTCCCAGTGATACTGTGAAAGCAAGCTCCAGGTAAGCAACAGATTTCTCTAGAGAAATTGTCCGGGTGGCAAATGGGTGCTTCAGTGTTTCTCAGTAAGGAATCTCCAATTACTCATGCTTTGTGTGTTTATCTGGTGGCACTGGTTCTAATGAGGTGTGGTGGTTAGATCAACATTTTATGGTTGGTTTCTCTGGGATCCTGTCCATTACTCACATGCTCTTTATTATCCACTCCCGGAATATTGTATCTATTAGAGAGGGGCACTTCAGGAGAAGGAAGGTGGAAGGTTCTTCCTTCTGCCACAAGCAGAGACAAGAGTCCAGAATCCTTCGTTTCATAGGTTATTTGTTTCAGTCAGCTTGAATACAGGCTTAGTTTCCCCTTGCACAGCCTTAAAGTAGGGCGGATGCTCAGCCTGGAACAGTGTGCAATACAGTATGTCCATCTCCCACTCACATTCACAGATACTTCACTGCTTGTTGAGCTCCTTTTGTAACACATCTACTTGTTTGAAAAGTTCCAGCTGGGCATGCCAGCAGTTAGGGCATCCACATGTGCCTTCATGCCTTCATGTGTTAGAGGGAACTTCTGCGTGCTGGAGCTCCGTGCAACCTGTGGTCTGGACAGCTATTTCGTAATAATTGTGTCTGCCTATATGACCCTACAAAAACAATTACCAATTATTTATACAACGAAAAATGGCTGGTATGTATCTAAATGTGACTTAACTTAATAAATTCCAAATTAATTATGTGCTAAACTGGCTTTTGATAACTAGCATCTTCTGTGTATGCAAGTAGAATATTTTGGTTTAGTTTTTGAATTAGTTATATTCAGTAAACAGTGTATTTAAACTATTAAAAACCAAACAAACTAAAAGTTTGGATTGAGAAAGCAAGAAGGTTTTTCCGGTGTATTAAAACACTCTATATGTGAGAAATTTAGATGTATTAGTTTTAAGAAGTTCTTCAAGGATGCAATGACCAGAAGCAATCAGTTCAGCACAGTAACTGAAGATAATAGTCTTTTTGTTTAATAACTTAGTTATTTTTAAAAGTGTGTAGGTATCATATATCCTAAAAAGCAATTTAAAAATAGAAAATTATAGAAAACAACGACAGTCTTTTTTATAAATATTGCTAAATAGTAAAGAAATAAAAGTTGTAATTTTTAAATTTTCAGCTTGCTGATTTAAATAATGATTAAAATTGTTCATTTAAATCAGTGAAATAAAATCAAATTAATCTGTCCTACTTTAAAGTAATTATAAGATGAAAGTTCCTCTGTAACAATGACATTAAACTGTATTAGTTAAAAGGCTAGTTGTTCTATGATCCTCTTCCTAAACTGTTTACCAAAAGTCTTCTATACAGAAATTATGAAGTTTTTTGTTCTGTTTTTCCCTGAGGAATCATTTATTTATATATTATAGTAGAAGCTGATTTTTTTTATAAACATCATTTGGCTTTTATCAGCATTATATTCTTATTGTTGTCTTTTAACCTACATTTTAAACCAAACATCAGGAGACCTATCATCTCAGCAATGCGCTCAGTAAATGTTTAAGACCTTAAGAGGAACTTATGAGTTTTAACAATGCAAAGTAATCAAGTAATCAATTGCTTATTTAATTATATTTTTCTTGGTTCATGTAAAATTAATTAATGCAATCCTATATCTTCTTCCTACAGTGAAGGGGCGTGGGAGGTGACCTTATAGCTGAAAGAATTTCTTGATCAGGGTTTGAAACAGTTGGAGACTTTACCAGACTCCTGTGAGTGCAATTTTATCTAAAAACTTTCTTCTGACTTTAGAGAATTCAGAGGCAAGAGAAGTGGCAGGTCCAGAACTGGAATCAGTGTTTCCTGGGGAGACAGAGAAACCAGGAGGGAAAGGGATGTACTGAGAAGGCATTTATCCCATGTCTGGGGACCATAGCTTACACAGTAAGTTCTGATTACCAAAGCTTTGAAGAGATGTGACTAGTTCCAGAAATTATATACAAGGCCTCTAGGTTTCATATAGCTTCGATAGGTAGTGCAGTTTGTTTGGACTTATAGAATATTGTATGGACTGAAATTAAATCTATTAATCAAAACAGATCCAAAATAATAGCAGACCCAAGAATTGGGCTCTATTGTAAAATTAAGGGATTGTTATATTAGAAAGAGAAATATATCTTCAAATCAAGGGTTACAAGCCTTTTTTTAAAGTAGTTTTTTGTGTAGAGTTACTAATTTCAAACAGCTGTTAGATATATAATTTGTGATTTTGATAATTTTCATGTTTTCTATGAAAAAGGTGCCAGGCTAGAAATCCTGCCACAAAGACACACAGTCCCTTTACATCCTTACCATTACCTTTGATCTTCCTAATTTCTACAAGAAAGATTATGTGTATAATCATCATCTTTTGACATGGACTTCTATTACAGAGAAGAAACAGAAATACTAGTTCTGGCTCATGTCAATATAATAGAAAAAAAAAGATCCAAATCCAGTTTATACTTCTAGAGGGAAGTAGAGAATATTCTTTTCCCATTAGGGTTATTAGAGTTATAAGAGTTTAATTTGCAAAGCATTTGGATCAGAAGCCCAAACTGACTCTTAACCACCATGAAAGAACAGAGAAAAATAAAGCAAAACAAAACATCAAACTGTTCTTCCTCCTACTTTCCCATACTTAGAACCACAGTTCAACTGACAGTTCTAACAAGACTGCCATTCCTTACGAAAAGGCTGACGAAAGTGTAGGAAATCGTTTTTCATTATTACCAAGTAGCAATTTTTGTAATCTGTGTAAGCATGTCCCAGAATGAAAATCAATTCCAGATCTTACCCCTTCACTTGTCCTGTAAGGTCTCACCAATGCTCTGCCAAACAGGGTGATATTAGCTGGAACAAGAAATCAATTTCTCTAAAGACTACTTTTCTATGAAGACCATTATGAAAGCAAAGAGTTGGATTGCTTCATCTATCTACATAGTAGTTGGATAAATATCCAAGTGGAACAAGTCTTAAAAGATCAAATTTCTGAGCTAACATACAAATAATTAATTCCGTAGACAATTACTTTTACTCCCTTCCCCCAAAAAAAGTGAATGCTGTTCTTGATTTAGTACTAAGTAACATACAGCCATTTCTCTGAACTTTATTTAGTAGAACAACTTAATGTATATCTACATTCAACATCTTCAGGAAAGAGACTTTACCTAAATTTAGACAGCACACTGTAGGAAAGCGTTACAAAACACGAAGAAGTTTATCAAGAATGCCCTGACATCAAAGGAGAAGAAATTCAAACTGTGAAGTCTATTTAAAAACTCTACCATGTAGTCATAGGAATGTGTTTTCTTTTATATAAAATAGACGTGAAAGGGTCATGAAAAGCATAACAAAGTTGTACAGGAAGCCTACCAGTTCACTGAAGCAGAAGGCAGTAATTAGAATGGAAGAGGACATTATACGTCAAGTGAACCATTTTTCTTTGTATGTTTTTTTACCATAATGTTACTTAGATATGCATCTTGTACAAATATATTCCAGGTTTTAAATAGTCAGCATGTCAAAACAGATTATATTTGAACAAAACTGTACATTGACGAGTGACTGTTCGCTGAGAGCAAAGTCCATAATATCAGGAGGTAGAAGACAATTAAACTATCGCTGTAGTGTGCTGGTTTAAGACAGATGAGATCTAAAGATTACAAACTTGAAGGCCAAGGTGAAGCTGCTATAATTACTACATATAAGAGTCGTAAACGGTAACAAAAAAAATAAGAAATCCATTGAAAAAAGAGTATTATGTTCATCGCTTTACACAATTTATTGCAAATAATTTAAAACATGCTGGTTTAAAGAATTATCAACTCTTTTGGTACATAAGTTCAAACATCTGCCAGCTTAAATGACTAACCCAGAAAATAAAAGTTAACAATGCAAACCGTATGTCTGAACTAGGAGAGAACAACTTGATAAGCATAGAAGAAGAGAGTTTCTGATGGAGGGAAGGCAGTAATATTCATTAGGTTTTGAGAGTGAAAATAAAGTACAGTTAAACCAGCCTCGGGTAGGGTTTCTAGAAGTTTTTGCAGCTTTTATAAATTAAAATATTTCTGCAACTGTACATGACGTTTCTTAATTCCATCTTTCCTGTGAATGTGCAAGAGTTCCATTCAGCTGCTTTTTACCAAAGGGACTCAACTTATCTCTTTTTTAAAACATTTACTTTCAGAGACTGCAGAAATGGAGTATGTGGGTGTGTAATTTCAGAAGTAAGAGGAGTGTAGTTGTATGAATTCATTATAATTGAACACAAATTCGTGAAACCTAGCACATTGCCAATATGCATAAAATGCAGAATTTAATCAAAAATAATATGTACAGAAATAAACAATGGTAGAAAACAGCTGAAGAGAATAATTTATTTTAGGTTACTTTTAAAGTAACATACCATACACTCATTTAAGTGGGCATTTTTTTTTAAAAGTAACCTCTTATCATGTACCTAAAGAATTTCAACTGTGGGAAAGAGTTCTAAACCAAAGGTTTCATAGGTATGAGCAGAACCACAAAGGAAAGATTAAATAGGAAAGCATAAAAACAAGAAAGACTGACAGAAAGTATTTATCTAGGAGGCATATATCTGCAAAGGACTCTATATAAACTATGTCAGTGAGAGATTCACACCCTTTAGTGAAAATATAGCAAAGTATTTTGTCCTGATCAGCATTGCTCTTATCATGTCATTTCCAGAGTTTAGATGATATAGTACTTTCTGCTTAGATAATGGCACAGAACAATAGCTAAATCAGAAATAAAATAAAAATATCTGTTGCACTACCACAATCATGTATATATTTATCTTAGCCTATATATATAAATAATGTATATAATATATATAGATAATTCGTATGTCCATTACATTTAAATCTCTGACCCCAATGGAAAACACTGATCAGTTTATTTATTGGATGTACCATCCTGCTGTTTGCATAAATAAAATAAGTAATGCTTTGGCTGGTGGTTTTTTGACATACACATAAAATACTTCCTAAAGATCAAACCCAAAACCATATTTGCCTTCCAATGTACACTATATTTCTTTTTTCACTCGTTCTCTTCTAATCCTTTCACTGGATTTCTGTTATTGAAATATGACAGTGCTTCAAAGCTACAAATCTTCTGAGTTTTTTCACTGACTGATAGTAAAATAACATAGTTCTGGATCTGTTCCACTTACTCACTCAGAATAGTAATCTTTTCAGGCAGTAAGTTCAATGATAACAATGTACTAGTCAGTGAACAAGTTTTATTCCTTTATAGAAGTCTCATACAGACTTTCAGAATAAAACAGGCATATCATTCTTATTTGAACATTATCCTGATTGCGTAAAAATGGCTGTTCCTCACATAAAGTACAAATCTCAGAAAGCAAAACCCTTGAACTGTGAACACTGATTTAATTGTTTTTACTGTATACAGTAGTACTCTTGAGACAGCTGAGTCTGAAATGCAAGTAGGAATCCTATGCAACTGCCCCTGATCATATACTTCTTTATTCTCACCTGCCCCTTGGTTTTATGGCCTTGTAATTCATGAAATTTCCTGAACCCTGAAACATCTTTCTTATTTTGAAAAAGTAAATGGAAATATTCTGTGCTTGTTTTACCTTAATATCTATTTTGCACTTAATATTCCCCTTCTTATTTATACACAGGATATAAGTCTCTAGTGTGTGGATCCTGTGCATACCTAGTATTCCTTAAAAACATTTTCATAGGAATTGTCTTGTATCTAAATAAAAAATGAAAATCCGCATTTAGGTTTTTAACCTTGCTTTGTAAGTTAGATTGAAATGCAGAAGATAAAACTTGGTGTGATAAATTGGAATACCCAGGGATATAAACCTAAATTTCACATTATGTATCTGATCTTATTGTCTCACTAAGTTCAACTAAAGCTTACTATTTTGTGACAAGTCTCTTAACATTTAATTTCTGCAAGTATAAACTACAAAATACGCTTTTAAGGAAAGCCTGAAAGAATAATTTATTTCAAAATATTTTAGAAAAAAAATGCCTCAAATGTAGTTTTTAATATGTCACTTTCCAAGGGAACCTATTTGTCTTAATAGTACCATATGTAAATGTAAAGCTGGAAATTGAACTAATATAAGTATGGTGTGCCTGTGCTGTTAATTCAAGATAGCTAAAATGTGAGAGTAAGAGGGATCTGAATCAATGGTGTTCAAATTGTGAACTTTGGGTACTTTTGACCCTCAAGACGTCAAGTCAAGAGAGAGACATCAAGGACAAAATTTGTGTGCATTTATGAGGTGAAAATTAACATGTCCCATTAACATTTTCTTGGAAGATCTATACTGAAGTATTCGAATCATGCTTGCTGTTGAGGGGAGATACTGAGGGTGGAGATTAGCAGTTGCCTGCATAGCAAACTGTTAGCCGACTCCATCATTTCTGACATTGATCAGAAACGTGATGAGCAGAGGATATCCTTTCCTTGGTAGTACTAACTCTTTAGTTGCTCCCTTGATGGAGGGGAAAGAAATACAGGAAGTTTCCTCAACTTTCCCTGAGCCACAGAAGCAGCTCGCAGAAGTAGGGGGTTTAACGGCTTAGAAAGGAATATACACTAATAAGTGGAAGTGTTGACCATTTTTCTCTTGTTTATTGGTATTATTTGGAGAGATACATGGTTTAGATGAGGTTTAATCTGACTCAGCTGAGACATTTCAGATCAAAACTAAGAGCTATGCTATTTCACATCAATTAGCAAGTTTCCAACTAATTGCAGTTGAAAGGTTAGTTCTCGGTAACCCACACAATTTTCCTGTTATGCAGCAGGGTCTTCCCGTCATTCAGTGTGGGGAAGTGTGGAAGGGAAAGAGGGAGGAGGTAGAAATTCCCTCTTCCCTACGCATATACTTTCAGGGATATCAAGCGTTTTTAAGGAGTCCTTCAACAGTGTCCTATGGAATATGGAAAATTAGCAGATTAAAAGAAATTTAAAAAATTATTTCCTAGGCCTTGATTATGTGTTGTTCATGATTAAAACCTGGCCAGTATTATGAATAAAATCAAATATAGTACTTCTGTGGGTAAGGAGATATTTTCAAACAAAGCGCAAGGTCAAAAAGGTAATTAAGCTTTCCACTTATTTCCAAGCTCCAGAAACTGCACAAGCTCTTCCCCAGAAAGAGACGGAAATTAGTGAAGCTCCACTGTTCATACGGTGGCCTATTAAGAAATATTTGCCTATTTTTGCAATCCTTGTTTTGGTAAGACTTTCATATTTCAGTCTTGCGAATAAAAGTAAAATTAATTCATAGTGGAATAACTATTGTCCTCTGAGTTAAAAATATAAGAAAATGGAAGCTGATAATGGATTAAAATGCAAGAAAATACAAAATGAAACATATTTTCTCCTTTAATAACAAAAACTTTCAAACCATCATCAAACCTTTTTTTCTTTTTTTTTTGTCATGCAGCAGTTCAGGGTATTACTGTTTAACAAATTGTAATTTACACAACAAAACAAATGCTAGTAACCATGTCAGTATCCCGTGACCGATAATCAAATGTTTTTGCATCAAGTGAGATTATACAGCTGTGTGATTTGAATAATTAAATATATTTATTTAAATAAATATAAAATAGATTTGAGGGGATGAAAAGGACAGCTGTAATGTCAGTGTATTGAAATAAAATGAGATCATTACCACTGTATACTGTAGGAGTAGAGGAGGATGAAAACCAACAGTTCAGCCATAATGATTTCATTAGAACATATATGTGGAGAGATGAAAGGAAAAGATCACTAACAGATTGCTAGTGAAACAGAAAGAATGTAAAAGCAGCTGAATGTGGTAATACTTAGAGAAATGAAAGTAGAAATGCTTCAGAAAATAAATATAAACTAAATGTTTTTCTCTGTTTAAGGCAGAGTACAGGCAAAAGATCAAATACACATTTTTTCAATTCACCTCAGAGACAATGATTTCTCTTAAGCATTGAGCCTAATGAGGCAAGTAGGAGAAAATTGCAGTGGGTCTTTCGTGTGCATGTTTTGGGGCTTGGATTATTTCAAGTAATGGCAAGAGTCTATTGCAAATAAGATTATGAATATTATTCTGTAATGAAGAAATCCTGAGCTTCTTCAACTATAAATAAATATGCATTCTGTCAACTCAACAAATACACACATCTTTTTTTGAAGTACCTACACATTATTTATGAATATCAATTCAGATGGGTCATTTGGGGGAGCCATGCTATAGATAGACAATAAAATTAAACTGGAGACTTCTCCATCTAAGTAACTACTTATTATTTAGTATTTATATATATTTATATTTATTTATACCATAGCATTATTTAATTTGGTTTTCTGCAGTTCTATATAAGATGTACTTCAGCATTGGCTAAATTATCTCTATAACAATTTTATATCATACATCTTTACACTGTATTTGGAAATCATCAGTAATAGGACACTCATGGGAAAGTGAAGCAGTCTATATATATTATAATTATAAATGCCAAATTGTGATTCTTGAACACAGTCTTGAGCAAAAGTATTAGATTATATAAAATAAGTAGTGATGTTCTTTGTATATTCAGTGGTATGATTAAGACGTCTCTTAAAAAGCAAACCAGAAAGCACACTGCTGAGTGGAAAGTCACCTAGAGGATAGCCAATAGGAAATGCTTAGTGCAGGGATGATTCTGAGCTGTCCCTGCTTTCTGGAAATTCTGCTACTTTTCCCACTACACTGTGCTTTTCTTAAACGTGGTTAACCAAACAGTGGTTACTATCTGTAACCATGCTTTTAAATAAAAGACAACAGGCACCAATCACTGGTCTTTAGGCTGTGTGTCGAGGTTTGGCTTGCATCCTTGACATTGTTTATGGTTAGCTTCTGTGCTAGTTTCTTTTTGAAACAATAATTAAATAACCAGTTAAGAACCAGCTACAGCTGTGCACATCCATGTCCCCGTTCTTAGAACTGTGAAAGTTGGCTATTCGCAGATCAAGCATGGCCAGAGCTCGAACTCAAATAGAACCATGAAGTCTTTCATGCTTTTTGGCTTCTAGTGGGATTCCTGGAATGTGTTTACTCAAATCAGTGCCCAGTTACAATCCAGGATGTAATATGTGTTGACATGGTTCCTGACAGAAACTATGATCAGGTTCATTGTTTTGGGAAGGTAAAGAACTGAATGCAATTTGAACACAAAACTTGTAATACTGCCTTATGGCACAAGCATTCAAACACCTTTCATATCCTTATGCCAGGGTTCAAACCTCAATGTGTACAAATTAAGAAGTTTTCTATAGAAGTCAAGTATTTCTAGTAAAAGTTTCCTTTTGTGTAGTCCCAGGCCTTTTTCTTTTCAGGTCATATTAACTGGGATTAATAGTTATGGTGTGATAATATCTCGGGGAACTTTTTAAAGCTTTTGTGCATATGTAACTGTAGCTGCATGAATATTCATGTCCAGGATGCGATGGTGTACAATGCTGTGTGAACACTGCTAACAGTCTCAGTTCCCTTGATATTTTAGTAGCCTATTGTCTCATTTTCTTCAGTTATACTTCTCAAACTATTGCTCAGTGCCAATCAAAATTCTTCAGGAACCTTAAGCATTAACCTTGACAGACCTTTCTTTGGAAGTAAAAAATTAGAAGGTTTGTGTTTATCAGACTTACCTCATACCCACAGGACCTAGAATATTTGATTTTTCTTAAACAATACAAAGTGAATGCAGCTAGTCATGCCACTGGGTGTATGCAGACTCTCCAGACTGCTTCTTTTGCACATCTTGTTTGTTCAAATCACTTTTTTCCCCACCTACATTTTCCCTGGCCACTTTGTCATTATGTCAATTACTAACTGACAGAGTGATATGTGTGACATAAATCGAGAACTATGTGCACTTCGTTGGCTCTATTATTTTAATGTCAAAATACAGGTATGCGAAAAACAGCAGCATGAGAGCTGGATTTTCATCCCCTCATAACTGAAACAGAGAAAGTCAGAGGCATCTCCAAAAATTACTTATCTTTTTAGATTATTTTTCCTCACATGAATAGGGAATTTTGTTCAATAACAAAGAAAATGTCTATGACATATTTCTTATGTGACTTCACAGTGCTTGTAATTCCTTTATAATTTTACAGTTGATTAAAAGGGAAGCAGACACAACAGACTTTCTTTTGGAGCATTTTATTATATTAATCGTGTGTTTTTTCTGATTGCTCAGAACTTCTGCATTCCATACTTACTTTATGTTAAAAGTAACTGACTTTAGTTGCAATTATTAATGATAATATCTACACTGATTAGGTGACAAATGTGCAGCTAAATTTATTGGTGACTGTGAAAAAGCTAAGGGTTCTTTAATTCAGTGACATATACCAGCCTCAATGATCGCTAGATTGGGTCCTTCAAGACATGTGATCCAAAATGATTTTAATATGTTGGTAAAATTAAGATTTTAATTCCTTTTTACACAATACAGGGTGTCCTTTCAATTTGGCAGAGATTTGGATATTCAAGGTGTATTTCTTTACGTGGTTAAGTTGCTGAGGGACCAAAAAAACAGTGTTCTAGCATTTTCTACTTAAAAAGGGCAAGAAGAAAAATGAAGATGAGGGTATGTATATTTAGCACATAGTAACAACTTGTATAACAGCATGCATAGAACAGGGAGCCTGTATTTTGGCCAATAGTAGATGTCAAGGCTTGGGCATCATGCCTGAAATACTATTACTAGATTGGGAAAAAAAGATTTACTAAACATGTTACAATCCTGTCTTCGTTTTACTATATGAATGTGCATTATATAGTGACATGAAAAGGCTCTGATATGGTTTGTAGTACTCTAATTATCAGAGATAAACATAATTCTTTAGCCAAATTGGAGATCTAACAGAAGTGGCAGTACCGTCAGCAGGCCAATAATGGCCCACAAAATGTTTGAGCTGAAAATCTGACTAATGAAGGAACATTTATTTATCTCAAAACCCAAGAACTATATATGCATGGTTGTTAGAATTCCAGTTTTAACATACCAATAATCAGTGGACGATATCTCTTTCAGCAGGATACGTAGAAATCAAGGACGATATTTGGAGCTGGAAAGTCTGGATTAAAATGAAGATTTAAGATATATTCCAGTAAAAAACAGTAAGTCACACTTATCTGATAGAAAAACCTAGTATTTGTATACAGATTAGGAAGCATCCATATGTCATTATTGTAAATTAGGGTACTAAGAATAAAACCTGGGCATCACTACAACTTTGCCCTTTCTGAGCAAGAAGAAATTCTCCTGTAATACCTCCTATCTCATGGTCATTTGCCAAATCTTAATGCTTTAGGTTCAAAGCATATTCACATCAGTTTCACATAAACAAACAACAGCTGTAACTGAGACTGTTATTCTTTCTTAGAAGAGTAATCTGATAGCCCATGTAATTACTGTAATATCCTTCATTATCAGCTGGGAACCCACTGGAAGGTGTTTTCAGGTGGGGCCGAGGGGGATGGAAGCGAGTTCAATAATATTTTAAGGGGAGTATAAAGAATCTGGTTTACAATTTTGTTGACTCTCTCCTCTTTTGAGAATGATGCTAGGATGCTCCTGACTTCTATTGACTCAGAGCAAGGCATTCCGGAGAGGTTCTTTTCTAATTCTACTGTAAATCAGGAAAGAATTCCAAATCTTGTGACAGAAGCAAATAAAACACTAACATTTAATTTTCCATAACGTTGCTGTAGCTCTGTCCTTTGTTGTTCAAGAATATTCTAATTGTCTTGCCCTTCTCAGATTTTTGCAAAGCCAGTCATTTTGAACAGGTACATACAGAGAGTTGAGGTTTTTTGAGGAAGAGGCTTCTTTTGGGGACCTGGAAGGGCTGGCAGATTTCATTGCCAATAGATGTTTGCTGATTTGTTGCTATATTTTGGCTAAATTTTTGGCTGGTTTTGCTCTATGTTTAGGGATTATGTTTTTTTTATTAATTGGTGGCAGGATGCCTGGTGTCTTATAGAGATTTTGAAGGACCATTTCTGCACTGTAAATACAGAAATAATACCTGCTCGTTCACACTATGCAATACTCTGAGAGAGTGCCCATATTAGACTGAAGAGTAGAGGATTCACACATGTGAACTGCAACTAAAAGAGATCATTAAATTAAAGAGTCCCTTGGCCCTGATATAACATTCCAAGTCACTTCCATGCTGTTCCTGTGTTATAATTCTTAGGTATATTAATTGTGAGGGAGGTGCTCCCTGTAGGCTATTGAAACTTCAAATTTAGGACCTAGAGTCAGGTGAATGTCCTATAGATCTTCAAGAGACTCTTCCCAAGTACTTCTCTAACCAAGGTTCTTCCACATATATGCAACAAATGCAGAAATATTTCTATATTATAATATGTGCAATGTGAGATGAGATGTGATCTCTCGGTATTTCAGTGCAAATCTACTCACATTGCACATGGTAATAACCAGGGGTTTTTTTACTAGTCATACCGTGTTTTTCATTGACATCTGGAGAGTTTGTTCTGAAAGTATGAATTGTTCCTATGACCTTATAGTTTCACACACCAAGTCCAAGCCAAACCTCTACTGAACGGTCTGCTGAATATGAGTACGCTCAAATAATATAGGAAGCAAACTTAAAACACTAACCATCAGCCTTTCCAATTACATTAAATACAAATAGAATAAACCTTGAAGGAGTTTATGGACTCAATAAACAAGTTACACATAACAAAGGAAAAATATGGAAAGAAAAGATGGAATGAATAAGAAATAATATTGCAAGGGTGTAAGAGTTGACATCTCAATCCGATTAGGCCAGTATTCTTTTACTGATGATCCCCAGCCTGTGACACTTCAGAGATGTTTTCTAGTTTGACCTTCAATATGTAGAGACCAATTCAAGTCTTGGAGCTTTTTTTCCCTTTTTTTTGTTGTTATTTCTAGCTCTTAACTCTGTCATTAACTCTGGATATTTCTACTGCCCAAAACAGCTCTGAAGCTTGCTTAAATCTTGATTGTTAACTCTAAGGCATACTGGACAAATCATACAGCAATTTGTAGACACGTCAGAATGGTACTCTAATTTAAAATCCCAGAAGAATGAGTATGGAAAGATGGAGGTAGATCACAAGCTCTATATCCTGTTTCTTCTTTGTCTTTTTTTTGATGAGTGTCTTCAACAATTTTGGATATAGAGAAATGTCCATAGAAATAAAATAATTGCCAGTGAAGTACAAAAGGGATGTCTAGGCCCATACATCTATGGTTTGATGAGATAAGAAAAAAATACAGTGGGTTATTCTGGGTTCACATATACCAACATTACTGTGGGGTAATTGTGAAAACTTACATGTTTTAAAATTACCTGGGTAACAGAGTGGATATACACTGTACAGTGGATATATTCCCTATACAAGGAAAAGTATTCTGCATTGAATTACTTCCTAAAAATGCTCCCTTGATTGTTATTTGGACAATTATATGAAGAACTTGATTTTCTTTACGAGAAATGTATGATTTGTTATAAAATTAATGAAGTAACAGATCAGAATGGCACATATACATGTATATGTATATCCATATATATGTGTAGATATGCACATATGTGTAGATGTGAGATAAATATATATCATGGTGTTTCTGTCTCTGAACTTTAGACATTTTGTCTTCTGCAGATTGCAAGGTTTTTTGATAATGTACATGATTTGGTTTGTGTCTTAAAAGTCTTTCTAAGGGTTTTTTTACTAGGGGCTTTAACTATTAAATTCTGAGAAAAATATTTCCATAAAACTTTGCTGATCTTTTCATTGCAATCTATTTTCACTGCTTCTCTGTATGTGATTTGGTGATGTAAAAATATAATGACCTTACAGTCTAAGTGACTTTTCCAAGCAGTGAAACTAGTGATTTCATGGGATGACTGAGTTCAAGATTCTATCTCCTTGAAATTTGTTTCCAGGATGTTAACTGCAAAGCAAGTTATATATAGCAGTAAATGCATGCTTAATTTGTGCAGAAATCATGGTGTGATGAATACAATTAAGAGCCTCGGAGGGAATAATTATATTACTGCATAAAGCTGGTGGATCTCAAATTGCTTGGTGCCTGGACTTTAAATTGGCCTGCGTTCCTGTTGTGAAAGTCATTCACAGTAGTAACAAAACTGCAGTCAGAAATGGGGTAGTTTCAAAGTCATATAAGTATATTTACTCATCTGCAGCAAATGACAGAGCCTAGGAAATGGAAGCAGCATTTAGAAATAAATGAACAAAAAGTTAATTCCATTAAAAATATATGCAATCAATTATGAAAATAAAACATAATATACAGTGCACATCAAAGCATTGTTTCATGTAGCAACAAATCTTACCGAAATTATAAAATCTTAATGAATGCATTTTCTTTCATAAAACACATTAGCAGCATGATGTAGTTCTTACTTTTTCTTTATAGTCCAACTTAGGTACTTCTGAAAGGATTTAGTGAAGATATATAAATGAATTAAAAATCACAAACATAGTATAAGTCCAAAATTTGATCAGTAAACAATAGCCCCATATCAGAGGGCCAGATTCCTCACCTCAGGGGAGTTGCGACTAAGGGCAAGAATTACGGGACTGGATTCTGTCATCTTAACAGCCAAGCACAATTTAGTGGGCTGACATAGGATAGTATCACCTGAAGGATTTAATATAATCATGGTGATTATGTAGTATTGTACAGCTAGCTGTTCAACATTTTTTTTAATCCAATATTGAACATCTAGTAATAGTCTTAACAAGAATTTCCCTTGACTCTATGACCAAAACCAGAAACTCCGGAGTTCAGGATATATCAGCTATTGTAGCCCAATTAAAATTGAGGCTTTTAAATGTATTCAACTTCTTACAGCCTTTGGAAACCATTTTCTTATTGTTCTACTTCTTTTTATGCTTGTCAAACACACTACAGCAAATGTGAAATTGTGTATGTAGTACTAGAAAAAAAACCCAGCAAATAAACAGTGACTGATGCTAAGGTCAATAGCTGTAAAATCTTACCCAAGGGAGAAAAAAATATTACTGAGACTTGAAACTGTGATTATGATGTGAAAATAAAAGCTATGGGCATTATTCCTGAACTGTGGTAAATTTTCTTTTCCCTTGGCAGTATTTTATAAAAGTCTTACTTGGAAAGTCAACATTATTTACTCTTGATAAAATTCTATTTGTTTGAAAAAAGGTAATGTTATCATGTCTGCTTTACCAGGCACCCTCTTTATGTTAAAGAATATATGCATCATTTTAAGAACTATTGTTTTTTAGATAATTATATAAAACATAGGTACTAGCAGTCTAACGGTAAAACTAGCACCGTAAAACCCACAGGTCAAGATTTGTATATCCTAAGACATCATGATAATGCTGGTGACATCATAATAGCAACGAGAATAGACTCTGACCTAGAGACTGCTCTTTTAACACACTTGGAAATTTCACTTACACAGGTACCACATGGAAAAGGATCCTTCTTCAGATTAGTTATCTAACGAGATGGGTTTTTTCTGTGTAACTGTGTTTTACTATTTTCAAAATAGGAACAGTAGTACGTGTACACAATATGTTTAACAATGTTGATGGCAATATTGCACCTTTAGTGGAACAAATATCCCAGAATATTTGCTGGTAAAAGTATAATTGGAAATTTCCTAGAAAAGGGGATTTCATATCAATTCAGCACGCTTCTTTCTCATTTCCTTCTCACAAAGAGACCCATCTAAAAGTTTACATTTCCAAAAATTATTTTCATACGGGGGGGGGGAGCAGAAATGATAAAAAAGTACATTTCATTATTTCCATTGACCAAACTGGCCATAGCATTACTACCTTCGTTTTTCCTACTTACATTTTTCTAGTCCAACCTGAAGTCTGATGTTTGAGCCATAACAGAACTGATCTGTACACTTATACTCAATCTTTACTTGTCTAGAATCTGAAAGGTTTTAGTTTAGTGTTATTATTCCTGGACATATAACTTTTCCATGTTATTATATGAGCAGCTTCCAGAAATGATGTGCTACTGCATAAGCCTTCCCTTTTCTTATTTGTGCAAACTATAACTATTGCAACTACTTTCTTTACATGTAACATGTAAATGAAAATTGTGACTGAAAACCAGCATAAATTGTTAAGTTCTATTTAGTGTCAGTCTATTTTATTCACACATTTTTTCATTTGCTTGTTCTTTGGCCTGGAGGAAAATGACCAATGCAATGTACCATCCATCTTTATGCCTACAATCTCATCCTCTCTCTTCTCATATCTTCACAGAGGAAAAAAATCTTCAAACTGCATTTGTTAGAGAAAGATGAATCAACGTTAGCATGTACAGTACCTGTTTAATCACTGTTTTATTCAACATCTCTGCATAGGTCAAGCTTACACCTATAAGACTGCTAGGAAACAATGATTACCAGATGAGCTGTAGAACCTGTAGAACCTCTCAAATAAAACTATGCTTACAACTAAGACTTCTTTTAAAGTCAAATAGAATCAAAATGATACCCACACATTAGCTGCTGTATTGATTACAAAGCTCATGTCAACCACTCTTGATAAATCAAAGCGAGTGCAAAGGCTGCTGTAAAGTATATTTTAGAGGATACTTTTCTATTTGCCTTCACTTTTTAAATAAATTCATCCACAAGTAAATATGTTCTAATTACATTTTTTTTAAGTAGCAACTGTCTGCTAGTGGTGTGCATTTTAATAAATATTATCTGTACCTCAGTATAAGATAGTTCCTGACTTTGTTTCAGAAAGATATTCACAGTGCCCAGATGTTTAACTGCAGACATTTACTTTCCAACTGTAGCATCTGGCTCATTGGCAGTCTCTACTTGCTTTTTTGTTGGCTTCACTGCAGTTGTCTTTAGGCTGTGAAATGATTAGGATGCTGATGTGATATCTTATTCACTAGAATCCCATTGCTTGTAGCTAAACTCATAGTTTCTGTTCTGTAGCATTTCCAAAAAAAAAAAAAAATCTAAATAAACCCAAAATTTCTCCAAAAGATCTCTGCATGAGCTGAAAGCAATGGGGTAAAAATCCAAATCATTTATCCAAAGATGAGACAACATGAGTAGTTTCCAGAACAATCTGGGAAAGGGATGACCAAAAAGGAAAGAGAGTGACTGATAGTTATTTCATTATTATGATATTATACAGATTTCCAGTATATTACATTTTTTAAGAAATTGTTGATAAATTTCTTTACTTTCTCCCCAAAGAGGATTCACTATATTTATAAGGTGAAAGCTGAGATTTTCCTTATATCCTACTTCTATAAATACCTTAAAAAATACCTGAAGTATTAGTCCATAAATGCTGGATGAAGCTCCACAATCACTATTATAAGGATAAAAGAAAGTATATTGAATTTTAGAACTGCATGTAGTAGGTTTTGAGAAGAGAAACAAGAATGGACAAAAATTTATACGCTACATTTTAAAGTAAATTGCAACCATATAGGAGTATGAATATGGATTGGGGGGTTGACCCAGTCTTCCTTTCGTACATAGTGTCATTCTTTTATGCTTATATGGCTCTTTGAGATTGAAATTCAATGTATAGTCCTTTAAATAACATTGGTTGTTATCTAATGATTTTATTAAAAATGGTTTTTTATTCGTTCTATTTCTGATATGATATAGTCGATATAATTTCAAAAATATTATTGGAACAGTTACAGAACGATGATGTTGTAGGGCTTTTTTGTGGGGTGGGAGGAGTTTTGGTCCTAACAGTTATATACAGAAACTTTATCTTTAAGAACTTTTCCCCTAGGTCCCATTTAGCCCATGAACATTTCATTCAATTATTTTGGTATTGAATATAAAATGCTGGCATGTAGAAACCAGACTTTTCCTTCTTAGCTATAAATACACATACAAACTGTAGATTCAATTATCAATACTGTCATCTTTTAGATTCCCATAAACTTAATATTTTGTTTTGTTTTGAACAATAGAAAAATGTTTTCCAAAGTTTGAAAATTTGAAAATTCTGTGATTCTTAGATTGTATTTTGGATTCAAATTGCCTTCTAGCCATACCTGTATTATATAATAATACAAAAGATGAAACTAATATAAGTAAAGCAGGTGGTAAAAGGTGCCTGGACAGGAGCAGTGGTACTGAACCTGGATGGGTTAGTCCATCTGTAACATTGTCATTACTCACATCGATTGTTCTTGATATTACTGTATGTCATTCAATGCTTAGGATCTGTATAGCTTTCTTTGAAACCTTTAACATAATACTGTTGAGATGTTGAAAGATTTGGGGGTTATTTTTGTGTTGAGTTTATATATGTCACATCCTTCTACTTCAGAAATTAATGTCAAAGTTATTTTACTTAAAAGATGCATCGATTTGTAAAGATACAGCCTTTTGTAAAGATACAACACCATTACTTGATATATATCTAATTTGTCTTTAAATTTATGGAAGTATAATGTTATTGCATTATTGTTATAAAGTTAATCAAGACTTTAATGGGGCAGCTATGTTACTATTGAGAGGGGTTTTTTCTTCTACTATAATGCATGTCTTCAGTGAGCTGATTATGCGGTGAAACAATGAATTCACTAATTAGAAAGTTATTACTACATGTATAATGGGTAGGAATTCTAGCTTTGTAAGATGCATTTTAAGATGCTTTCAAATAGAAGACGAAAATATAAAATTTTAAAAATACACATGAGCACTTGGTTTGTTTTACTCTCCAGATTTTTATCACCTTATGATGCATATTTCTTTGTATACAAAATAAAAATAAGATGACTCCACATAATGTGTCTGTGACTTAACTTCTTTTATTTGTTCTGCATAGATCTGAAAAACTCATGCTATAGACCAAGAAATATTGTAGACTTCAGTTTGAACAAGAAGACAAATTGTTACACATTTTTAACCTTGTTTCTGATTTGAATTTCATGTGAGGTTTGAGGTTTGAGGTTCCTCTGAAAGCAAAGACAGAATAGACCTTAAGAAAAGGAAATATATTTAATATTATGAAGTTCAAATGTTGAAGTCTATATTGAAGTGACAATTTTTATATATTTTTATTATCTTTAATTGGAATTACAATTGAATCTTGGTTATCAAAAAACATGTTTTCTTCAAGTTAAATGAGAACAATCCCTTCAACCAGAAATTGATCCTATGTGATAGTCTTTATAATCTGGAGCACTCAGTCTATAAACTATTCATGTAACTCATTCTCCATGGTTTATCTCACTATATACATCAAAGACCTATGAATTCTTAATAAAATTGAAGGCACAAATTGAGAAATAGAATAAAAATAAATTCTACATCAGACTTAACAAAATATAGTACCATGAGAGCTAGACAGCAAAGCTTTAAATCTCTTCTTTTGTCCAGGCTCTGATATCACTAAAATCATTACGAGCAAGAACTATCTAGTTAAATATCTTAAATTTAGCATTTGCTTCAGCTGAAAAATCAAGTATTTCAGCCAGGTGTGCACCTCTGTGAACTCAAGACTATCAGTCCAGGATCCAGCCTGAAGATCACTGATCTGAGATCCAGTCTCTGTACTATTTCTATTTTTTATTAAATTAGGATACTGGTTCTTTACCTTTTTCTCTGTAAAACTATGGAAACACCACAGATGTCTGACACCAATATAGGAGAAAACCAAAAAATATTGCACAGCCAGACTGACCACGTGAACCTACAGAAAATTGGTATCAGTAAGCTGTGGGTAAGATGCTTTTTAAAGAAGCTTGGAGCCATATGCAAAGCATTATCTGGTATCATTGGACTGTTATTGTGTTGAGAAAAGTAGGACTTTGCCTATGAAGAGCATAGAAATAAAATCACATCAGTTCTATCTCAACTCAATCAAATTATTTAGAAAACATTGCCTTTTTTTTTCTTACATTTCAGAGAGAGAGGTGAACAAAAAATTGCTTTTATAGATAGAGCGGGGTCCACTTCCAGATTGCAGATACATAAATTTAATTGCATAAATTTAGATCTTAGTATCTGAACAAGGTGTTTAAACATCTGTTATAGGTACCGTCATAGATACAATTAACATATAAAAAACTTTTGGACAACTATTTAACCCAGCTTCAGAAAGACCTAAAGATTTGATCTTCTTTACGGTCCAATTTAGGAATAACATTCAGTTATCTGGTACCGTTTGTGGTACCTGAGACATCTGTGTGAAACAGACAAATAAGACAGAAACTGCATGAAATCTGAGTCCCTTTATACTTCTAATTTTGAGCCAGATAGGAAATATTAGAATTACTTGTCATGTGGAATAGACATTCTACATACCAACCTTTCTTACAATAAGCATGAGCTCACTATAGGGTAAAGAGTACTTGATATCAGTGATGGCCAGTCAATTGCTCATTTAATTACTGAATATAATTACAGCAAACTAAGTAAAAGGACACTTTTTAGATGTACATAACACAAAATTCCACTAGGAATATGATAAAATATTGAGATCTTTTTTAGTAAGATCTTTTTTAGTTTGGGGAAGAAATTAGATGTGAGTCATACTGTTCTAAGAACTCACTGTCTTGTTTTGGCAGACAGCAACAACCCTGTGCTGGTGTTCTTTGGAAGCTGTTATTATAACAGACATTACTGCAGTGAATTTGGCAGGCATAGTAGAGTGAGGGAGATGTTGCTGCATCTTTTGGCACGAGCATGCAGCTGAGGTTTACAGTCCTGATGTCTCTTCTTTTTTTCTTTTTCTGCCTTTTCCCCCTTTCTTTTTCTTTCTCCCACCCCCATTATTATATATAAAAATTATCATGGTTTCAATCCATGATTCCAATTGAAATTTCTCTTGTTTCTCAGAAGTGAACAGTACGCTTGAGCATGTTTCATTAGGACAGGGAAGGGCTATTCAAAACAGTTCAATACATGTCTAACAGAGAATCTGAGGGGAATAGACCCTGTTCTGCTCCTGTGACTGCTTTCAGGAACTTCCCATTTATCCCAGGATGTCATCCTGGCATCTCTTTAGATACATAAATAAAATATTAGAAAAAAAAGTAGTTCAGACTCTTTTGACCATGTTTTAGCTACAATTCCTCTTTTGCTCTTTTACTATAATAAAATATATCCTTTCAAATATTATTAACAAAATTCTTTGTTACTTTTGCCTCTCTTTTTCATTGCCCTCAAACACTATTCACCAAAATCAAATAGACATGAACATTTGAACTACAAAAAACAGAGCAAAAAAATAAGCATGATATCTTTCACTCATTACATGCTTATTTTTCCCTTGTAATTATAACTATGATGAATGTAAACTATGTATCTGTAAACTTCTGAAAAATAAAGCCCATGTGTGTGCATTTCTTAGTAAATTAATATTATGGACCCTGGGATTTTCTTATTTACAAATGAGGCATCGTTAAGAATCATCATTATTCAGACCTAACATATGAGCACCTGCAAAAATTTGTCATGTAGGGGCTCCTCAGAGAGAAAAAATAATATTTTAGCAGTTTCTGGTAAGGGAGAGTTTCAGTGACATATGAGAAGAGTATTAAACTTTCTTATTCTCCTTCCTCCTCCAATTTCTTACATAAGACATAAGGGTTACAAATGTTTGTCAAAATACTGAAGAAGTAAACAGGCAAATGGTATATTCTTAAAAGTGAATTGTAATGCAAACAACCAGTAATAAATGAACTTAGTGCTTGCACATATTTCAGTTTTGTGCATTTTATATAGCAGCAAAACTGCCCGTAAAACTCAATAATCACAAAAGACAGATCATTCTTATTTTATATGCCCCAGAAACAATAAATCTGTATAAGATTTCCCATTGTATTTACATACACATATGTTTGAACATACTACTGAATGAGATGGAGAAGGTAGATACGGCTGCAAAAAGCATAATATTACAAATAAAAATAATTCTGAGCTATTTTTTGAAGGTTCTGTTTTTACATTTCTTATTGAACCTTTCTAATTTTGTTAATATTGTGAAGAAGGATTTCATACAAAGGAGATTTTTTCTGAAGGGGGCTTTTCTGGCAGTTTATGGTTTTGGTTATGTTATCTATTGAAACCTTGAACCCACTTCCAAAGAACCTCATAGCTCTATAGGGCTTAAAAACAAGGAAGCATTTCAAGGAAGTTCATAGTTAAGGAACTTGGTGTTTTCCAAAACACAAGAAATCTTGTCAGGCTCTGGTATTAACAGTAGCTGACACCTGTTGTGGACTACAGAAATAAGTAGGTACCTGAAACAGCTATAGTTTTTTACTTATTTCTTCTTAAAGGTTATGTCCTTACACAACTATTTTATTGGTGTTAAACCTTCTATCACCTTCTGTTGCTCAGCAGCTGATACAATCCTCTGGTCTCTAGAGTAGAGGTGTAAAACAGGCACTCACCTGGAATATAGATGCATATCACTGAACCACAACTTTTTATCTCCAAGGTTAATTATAACGTTACTCTAACCATGAAAAAGAAAACTTTTATCAAAAATTATTTTGAAAAATCACCATTCCGTTCAGTATAGAGGCAAATTAAGCAAGCAGTTCATCACACAGATTGGCAAATGCTGTCAGATTTCAGAGTTTTGTAACTCTACTTTATGCGGTTAGGTGAAGTGAGAATTTAGTGCCCAGGGCTCCCGAGGTTTCATTTTCTTCTCAGGTTTAGGCAGTTCAGATTGACTGAAGGCACTTCAATGGAATTTTTCTGGATTTAAATGTAACTCAAACTCGACCAAGAACTACAGAAAAGGTTTACATCATGCACAGATATTCTAAAACTGACACTAGAGGACTGTGAGAGTATGTCTGAGATAGAAAAAAATTATGTTGAAGAACATTCAAAGAGCATTATGTTTCCATTTCTGGAAAGAATGGTTTCTCTAAAATATTGGATAGCCTCTACTAAAACAGCAGAAGAATCAATCTAGGAAATTACAGAACTGCAAGTTTGAATTCAATAGCTAGTAAATTGCTAGAACATTTATTAAAGCAGTCAGTGTGTAAGCACCTAGAGGAAAAGAAGGTGATAAAAAGTAGGCACCATATAGTGGTTACAGAGAAATCATGCCAACCTAACAATGTCTTACTTTTATAAGTTTTAGTAAATTAAGGAAATGTTGGCAACAAACAGTAGATCTCAAGCTAAAATTATATGCAGTATTCTCACATGGCAATTAAAACACAATGAGATTGAAATAATGCATTATGAAGACACAACCAAGATTAAGATTGACATAAACAAATAATGATTACACTTTAATCCTAGATGAAAGAACTGCTGATGGAATCATCTTCTCAAGACAATTATTGTGATTTTTTTATACCCTATCTAATTTTTTTAATAGTTTACCTCATTATTTGCTAATAACTGGAAAAGGATATATATCTGTACTCAGTGGAAAATCCTTTATATGAACAAGTATTTTATGTTTGCTTTAGCTGAACAGAACCCAAAATTTTATCTCTACCATAGAATCATAGAATCATAGAATGGTTTGGGTTGGAAGGGACCTTAAAGTCCATCCAGTTCCAACCCCCCTGCCATGGGCAGGGACATCTCCCACTAGACCAGGCTGCTCAAGGCCCCATCCAACCTGGCCTTGAACACCTCCAAGGAGGAGGCATCCATAACCTCCCCAGGGCAACCTGTTCCAGTGTCTCACTACCCTCATCATGAAGAATTTCTTCCTGACATTTAAGCTACATCTTCCCCCTTCCAATTTAAAGCCATTCCCCCTTATCACTACTTGCCCTTGTCTTATCACTACTTGCCCTTGTAAAAAGTCCCTCTCCCGCTTTCCACTAGGCCCCCTTCAGGTACTGGAAGGCCTCTACGAAGTCCTCCTGAAGCCTTCTCTTCTCCAGGCTGAGCAAGTCCAGCTCTCTCAGCCTGCCTCGATCCCCACTCTCAACATACTTGGAAGAGAAATAACTATCATTCTCATTGTGCAGTGAACAGAGGCAAAATCGACTCATAAACTAGCCTGTAATATTGCTAGCACAGGGTTGGGAGATCTGCCCAGCTCACAATCACGACATACACCAAATACAACTGACTCTTTTCACATGAAATCAAATCAGAGTTTAGAAATTAAAATGTCCCATCCCCACTGTTTATGTCAATGAATTGGAAAGGCTTTTCACAGTTTTAATAAAGACAGTTAAAGGATGTACAGTCCTTGAGTGCTGTGGTACTCGTAAAATACACAGTTGTGTGTTGCAGCCCATCTCCTTTGTGCTGCTCTTCAACATCTGCACCAAGTCTCTAGAAACAAAAACTTAGTGAAGAGGCAATCGAAATTTCTATATAGAGTTGACATGTTCTATTAATTCTGCATATGCCAGACATAAGCTGAGCCATTTATTCCACACCTTTCCCTTCACATTTAAATTCTGGACATTTTAGACAGTTAAAAAGGATTGTAACTCAATCTTAGCATTTCGCCAGTGTCATAAACTATCCCATCAAAGTGCTCAAAAAGGCAATGTAGGGACATCCGTTGCGCCAGGTAAAATCTAGCATAAAACTGAGACCAGTCCCAGGCTAGAGGTGATCAGGATAGCTAGAAAGTACTAGAAGGCTTTTTAATTTTCTTATGGTTCCAGGCCTGAACTGTCTCTATATGTCAAACTCAAACTATACTGAGTTTAATTTCCAGACACTAGATCACTGAAGGATATAGTAGTCAAGAAAGACTCAGCAAAAGGCACTGAATTTATGTGATTTAACTTCAGACTCCTTTCCATGCTGTAAACAATTTTGTTTATATACAGGTACTGAAATGGTGATGACTACCTGTGGAATGTGCTCTCCCTATATTCGATGGAATTATGGTCACAGCCAGTGCCATCAAAGTAGTTTGCAAAGTGCAGCCTGAAGCAAAGACCCATAGATAGTTAAGTATCTCTCCCAATTCTATCAACTGAAATCAATATGAGCACGTTTCAGGAGTAGCATTTGAAACTAATACAAGATAGAAATGGCATTAAAATGCCTATGTTTGGACAGGGAAGTAGACTGTAATGAGGGCTTAAAAATAGAGCTAAGGTAGACACTCACGTTCAGAGGTGTGACTAAAATCCTAAGCTCTCATTTTCTCACACTTAGACTCAATGGGGGGGCTCAATTCACTTTTGCAACAGAGACCAATAAAAGCAGCTGAGATGCTCTAGATCTTTCATCAGGCCTCTGGCTACCACAGTAGAAGGCAATTGGCTCTTCTAGGTTGTGTGTCACATCTGTGAATTGTCCCAGATACTCTAGAATATCTCAAATGACACGAGTCCTTTCTGCATGCAAATGAATCAAGCCAAATGTATCTTCAAGTCAGTTCACCTATACTCCAAGGAAATAAACAGGCACTCTAGGGTACAATTCATCTCTTCTCAGTTAGACGTCTAAATATATCAGACAAATTGTATTTCAGTATTTCCTATTTCTTTCCACTTAGAACTTCTTTCTATCACATTCCTCAGAGTGTCATAGCAGCACTTTTAATGCAGTACTCCCAACTCACCTTTGCCTCAGAAAATGCAAAATTTGCTACAGGCTGTAATACATTTGGTTTCTGAACTGACACTTCAGAAATACTACCTTTCCAGAGCTGGTTTGGGCGTCCATCCAACAGTTCATCTCATGGTATAGCCGTACCTGACCTGCTGAAGGTATTTTGTATTCAGATCATTTAATCACGTTTTGTTTTAAGTAAATTAGCCCACTGGTCCCTCACATGTTATATCCATTACCCAGATTCATCTTGTGATGTTAGTGCTGTTAAATTGCCAGTAGCTGCTCTTATTCTCTTTGAGGTTATTAGGACTTAGACAGCAATTAAGCAACATGTCGACTGCACTAGTGTTTCAACATATAGGATGAGAGTTTATAAGAAGATTGAGTGTAGCTCCTGCATAATGGTTAGAGTATGTGCCTACATATTCTGCTGTAGATGCCAGTATATAAAAATTATTTTCCCAGGACAGTACTGTAAATAAGGTAGAATATGACATGAAAAAAGGTCAGAGAATGTACAGCAAATATTCTGTTCCAAATTTTGCAATACAAATTGATCCATTAGGCAATTAGGATCAGAATCAATGCCATTTATATTTCTCCTCAGGTAAAGCTCATTCTTTCCTCTCTTTAGGTGATACAATTATTACATCAAAAGCAGGATTCCGCATTAGGAGAAGCTTTTTTCATATGAAAAAAGTTGATAGAGAAGACGGATTAGTGAGGAGACTGCTAGGGAAATCTGTACTGGATGATAGGAAACGTTTACAAAGAAGTTGATATAACTAAGAAACTGATGAGTGTCTGGAAAAACTGGAAAACAGCTACATTATGAAGATAATTTGATACCCTGGGAGAGAAGCTGTAAATCACTGGATTAGAGTTAGAATTGTAGAATCATAAAACCGTTTAGGATGGAAAAGACCTTTAGATTAAGAACTCAACTCCAGCTGTTAACACTACCAAGTCCACCGCTAAACCATGTCTATAAGTGTCAAACCTACACAACTATAAAATATCTCCAGAGATGAGTCAACCACCTCACTGGGCAGCCTGTTTCAATGCTTGACAACCCTTTCAGTAAAGAAATTTTTCCTAATATCCAGTCTAAAACTCTCCTGGTGTAACTTGAGGCCATTTCCTCTTGTCCTACCACTTGTTACTTGGGAGAAGAGACCAACGCCCACCTCTCTACAATTTCCTTTCAGGTAGCTGTAGACAGTGTTAAGCTCTCCCCTTGGGCTCATCTTCTCCTGGCTTAACAACCCTCATTCCCTCAGTTGCTCCTTATAAGACTTGTGTTCTAAACTATTCACCAGCTTCATTGCTCTTCTTCAGACGCAATCCAGCACCTCAAAGAGCTATTCAAAGTCATTTAAACAATTATTTAAAAGGAGCTGGAATGAGCAGAATGTTTGTGGCACCTGGATAGAAGAGGAGGAGAACTGACAGAATTCTGTGACAACTGGAAAAAGACCCATTACTTTAAGGAAATAAATAACTCATGATGGAAGAATATGGGACCAGTTAGATCTCAAAATGTATTTTCTTGGTTTTTATTTATTTATTTTATTTTTTTTCATTTTGGTTTAGTTATGGGGATTTTGCTGTTTCTTTTTCTATTGTTCATCTGTTTATTTCTTTAGACGCAATGGAGGTGGCACAGAAAAAGTATTTGCTGGTGACCAACGACACCGTAAGTACAATTGCATTAAAAGTGATCCCTGTCCTGAAGCTGGACATGACGTTCTACCCAGTCTATTGGAATATACATTCTAAATCTGTGTACCTATCATGTAACTTTGCCAATACACTACAATTGACCTTAAAAAAGTATTTGGTTAGTGATTGGTGGATATACCCTTATTGTGTACCTTTATTAGCTATGTGCAAAAGTATTAGTAAATTTGGGTTGTATTTGATACTTTGTGGTCTTATCAATTTGTCCCATTGAAGTTCATTGTTGCTAACCAGAAAAAAACAAATAGTGCTGCTCTTCAACCAGGAAAATATTAACTGACTATTCAAAAAAAAGAGAGTGAAAAAGTAAACTTGACTATTCAAACACAAACCACATTTAATGCATTCAAAAAATGCTTTTCAGTTCCATCAACTCTTTCATAAATTTAGTCGCATGGTAGTTCATTACAGCATGATTCAGTTGCCTAACCATAAGCACAATATAAGCACATAAGGTGGTAGTGTCCTACCTCAATTTTAGCTATTTTGGAAGGGTACGAGTTCTCTGCAGATACTGTGTCAGACCTGCCAGCCTCACATAGATTTTTAATAGAAAAAAAATATTGCAGTGATTAATATAGTCTATTAGAGATCCTAAAGGAATAGAAGGGGAATAAATCCATTCATAAAAATGTTGACATAGATATAGGTTGTTATTAATCTTTGTAGTTCATTAGCTATCTGATATCTTGTCTTCTCTTGAAAGAAAATAAACCTTATAATATGCAATTTTTACTTTATTCATGTATTAACAACTTGTTCAGTAATATGTATTTGTCCAACATACCATAGTATTGCATAGATGACGTTGTAGGTGCAGACTGGATTTTGACAGTACCTCCAAGATAGTAAGACAAAAAGAACTTGAATAATATTAATTTGGCCTAATAATATCTCTGACATAAAAAGATATTATTTTCCCTATTTAAAATGAGTCATTAAGAAATCCCTCACTTGTGGGAAGAGATTAATCTCACCTAAATTAAGTCATCTGAAATTTAAATGTGTTGTTTAAATTGGTTTTCCTGGCTCCCTCTGCAGGCAGTGGAAAGCCATTCTTATCCATTTTAAAAGCAAACTTGTGCTCTGGAGGATCACATTTCTCTCTACTATTATACAGAGATTCTAGATGATTAACTCACGCTACCTTTTAGTGAGACAAAGTGAATGTCAGAGACAACATACTGAACTCCCATATTCTTCTCTGAAAGACTCTGAAAAGAATGCCAGGTTCCCAGATCGTTAGTCCTTGTATGACTGGTTTTAGGGAGCTATGGGGTAGTGATTGAAAGAATATTTTCATTCAAGTCTGTACTTCTTTCAGTCTATCAGACTATAGGGACAATATTCTGTAAAGGGAAGTCTTAGCAGATGAGGAGAATCTAAAGAAAGGAAAGTGTATAAAGAAAGGATTAGTGCGATATTTTTAGAGTACAAACAGCTACAAGAGACAGAGTAAGCTGTCATTCTTAGGAAGAAGCACTTGGACATACTGTGTTTTCACTGTAATAATGACAAATATGCCTTGAAGAAGAAGAATAAAAGCAGTATACATACATAGGTATATATATGTACATACATATACATACACATATATACTACATATGTGATTTATTATATTTTTTCTACATATTATTTTAAGTATATCATGTGTTTTATGCCTTTTGAATATGATTAATCATGAGATTAAGAGCAACACAAAACAAACACAAAGTTGAGAAATAAATATTCTTCTGAGAATAAAGTTCAGAAAAGTCACTACTAGTAGCTGAGAAGTCTACACAGCATGGTTGTCAAATAAATGGTCTATTGTGAATACAAATGTTGAATTTCTCGCTTATAGGTTGTCAGAATATATTATTTTATTGTAACAGTTTTACACATATAGAATTTTTGAATCTCTGAAAACATAGTTTAAAAAATTAGATCTTGAGCCTAATGAGCTTTTAATTTATGTATTGGTGTTATAGACCCCATTATTTTCTGTCCAATGATACACACTCCATAAATAACATTTTCTATAGCATAATAAACAGTGCAGACTGTTCTTAGAAGCTGACCTGATCTTTTACCACTGTATTAAAAAGAGACATTATTTGATATACTCATAGCATTGAGAAAGCAAATGTTGCAACAACCCCAGTAATGAGTTAAAGAAACATGAAATTAGATGAAGCTGATGACTATTTAGAAGACAGAATGGATATTTTCTGATAATTTTATAAGGAAGATACAAAGGAGTAAGTGGACATCGTTATTAGAACTCTAAGGCAGCTTGCCCAAAGTTTTTATAGCCAGCTTTCACAGGAGTCTAAACCAATCTTTAACTCCTATGGAAAAATAATTACCTAATGAGATCACCAAAGAGAAGCTGTCTTTTCTTAGAAAGAAGCAGAGAGAGCTGTCACAGCTGAAAAAAAGAGATACTGCGCTACTTTCCAAGTAGACTCATAACAATAGGGATATATTGGATCTCAGATACAGCACGTAAAACAAGAGAGGTGCTGATAAGAAAAACTGTACTTGATAAGATAGAAAAGGTGTATTCAGGCACTCTACAAGTAAAATTGGTCTCAGTTAAACTGAGGATTTGCTTATCTCTTTTATTATTGGAAACTTAAAACAAATGTACTTACTATATTACTGCAAAAACTGAAATAAGCAGAAATAGTCATTGTAGTCACTGTTGTTTGCCCTACCTATGGATCTGCTATCAAGAATCAGAGATAAAAAGAATAAGAATTAATGAGAATTCAACCGTAATATTTCTCTTCATGCTAACTGAAGTATTCAAAGGGATGCTTGAGTAGATATTCCTCAAGAGATCGCAAAAACTTTTAAAAGTGTTTGTGTAGCATTCTAGTCTAAAAAAAAAGAGAAACCCTGTGGAATAACAGAATTGTAGATTCATAGATTAGTTTAGGTTGGAAGGGATGTCAAAGGTCAACCAGTTCCAACTCCTCTGCCATGGGCAGGGACACCTCCCACCAGACCAGGCTGCACAAAGCCCCATCCAAACTGGCCTTTAATGCTTCCAGGCAGGGGGCATCCACAAGCTTCCCTGGGCACCCTGTGCCAGTGCCTCACCACCCTCATTGTGAAGAATTTCTTCCTAGTGTCTAATCTAAACCTTTCCCTTTCCAATTTAAAACCGTTCTCCCTTGTCTTATCGCTACTTGCCCTTTCAAAAAGTTCCTTCCCAGCTTTCCTGTAGGCTCCTTTCAGGGACTGGAGGACTGCTATGAGGTCTCCCCTGAGCTTTCTCTTCTCCAGGCTGAACAAGCCCAACTCTCTCAGCCTGTCATCATAGCAGAGATGCTCCAGCATTCTCATCTTATTCATGGCCTTCCTCTGGACCTTTTCCAACAGATCCATATCCTTCTTATGTAGGGGATTCCAGAATTAGACACAGTACTCCAGGTGGGATCTCACAGACAGGAGCAGAGATGGAGAATCACCTCCCTCAGCTTACTGGCCATGCTTCTTTTAATGCAGTCCAGAATACAGTCGGCCTTCTGGGCTGCGAGTACACATGGCCAGCTCATGCTGAACTTCTCACAATCAATTTGTTTTATGTGAATCAAGATTATGAAATACTGGACAGTATTAATTAGACCCATACATATTCTACAGAGACTGTGGGGGAAAACTCTCTATATATTTAGCCTCCTTTGTTTAAGTACAGCCACTCAAATAGTTTTGATGATAGTACATAGAGTGATGGCCTAGTTACTTGATGCCAGTGCTCGCTTAGTCCTCTTGCTTTTCCAGCCAGATGCTGCTCTTAAAGAAGTTGAAGTGAAGAATTGATTTTCTTCTATTAGGTATTAAATGCTTAAACTTGTGAGTAATTATCTATAGGCTTCCCTGTTTCAGAAACCTGACATGGTAACACAACCTTTGTAAAAGAGTAATTCCACAAAACCAGATTGTTACTAAAAACTGAAAGACTGTTATCTAAAATCAAACATCCCTTCACACTCAGAAACAAAAATTGACAAGCAAGCAAGCATGATGCTTTGTATAGACTCCCTCAGTATTTATAAATAAATGCAGAATATACCACTAGACAATTTCTCTCTTCCTTTATAATACAGACCATAAAACATAGGTACTTATTTTGCTGTTGAACTTCATCCTTATAGTTTATCCTTATAACGTCTGAATGGCTGGATTTTTTCTAGTTACAAATGAAAAACCTGTTGGGTTATATACAATAAATGCAAAATGAAGTGCATGGTTTCTTCTGTAAGTTAGATGTAACAGTGTGTTCAGTATTTGTTAATGTCTGCCATCTGGTACACATCTTTGGCATTCGCCTTTCGATAACACAAGTTCCTTTTGTAAAATGAACATAGTCATAACATCTTCTTTTCAAAGCACCAGACTTCTAAGAGCTATTGAGTTGTCTGTCTGTCGTACCTGCTGTAGGAATTGCAATCCTGAGATAACTGCACACTCTGTACACTCCTATACAGGTAATACATACAATCATTGATATTTTGTGCTGGAATCAAGTAGCAAGTCACGATTGCTTCTGACAAAAACAAGACCCTATTCCACATATACGGTAAAAGACAAATTATCTGGAGATGGAAAGTAAAGCTAAAACCACATCCTGTAGCACTAGTGCCGTGCAGCTCGAATATAGGAAACTTAAAAATGGAACTTAAACTGTTTTCCTGGGGGAAACATTTTTATTTGATAGCTCAATAGAGGACTGAAGCACCTACACTGAGAAAATGTAAGAATATATAGTCAATAATGATAATAGTGATGAGAAAAATGTAGCAGTTTTATTGAGTGCAGTAGGGGTTAAACACGTAAATTGTTGTGTATCCTGTGCTGCCTCACAAAACCACCCGCTGGCATTGCAGAAATTCTACAAATTTGCCTTACTTTAGACGTTGCTGGTGACCATAGAGCATTTACAGACTGGCTAAAAGATAACAAAAACGAAGTCCCCTCCAAAATAAGTGGGTGAATTAAAGAAATACTTTGCCAGTGGGTAGGTGATTTCAACGAAGAGTTAAGAGACAATTCTTAATTCTAAAGAGACATACAATGTGTAGTACGCAATATTAAGAAAACATAACTATTGACTGTGGTTGCCTTCACCATAAAATGTATGTTAGATATTCTTATTTTAATTTGGACTGCTACTGAAGATGGTAAGGGGTCACAACAGCATCAGAAAATCTGTTTACCAACAAATACAGCAAGAGAAGAGCAGGAAGGACAATGTAGGGAACACTTTCAGACTGTATATTTTGATTATGAAAGTGTCTCACAGTGCCGATTATTGTTTGTTCAAGGACAAACACTGTGCAAAGAAACTGGGACATACATAGAAAAGATGTACAGGTCAGTGCAAAGAGCTTCTCATGGGGACAGTACCTGAGAATTCCAGAATCATCAGCTTGCAGACGACAGCACAGAGTCCATAGAGAATACCTTAGCATCTCTACAGCTGTTTAATTTAGAAGTTATTATTTAAGTTCCTTTGCAAGTGAAAGCAATGCAATATAAAATTGAGCTTGATCCAGAGTCTGCTGCTTCTGTAATCTCATGGCAGGTTTGTCAGAGGCTACTTAAGAAGGTGAAATTGCAGAAAACTTCAGTGTTTCTAAACATATACTTGAAAAATCCTCACTCCCCTGAGTGTTGTAATGGTGAAGGTAACATATAGCTGTAAACAACATATGTTAAATCCTTATGTTGTGAAACAAGGAGGTCATGCATTATTTGGTAGAGGATGGCTGAGAAAGATTCAGTTGGATTGGCAAAGTGTACTGTGCTTGCAAGCTTGAAAATAATTATGGACTCCAGCCCAAAACAAAAGTGACTATTCTGAGTGTTTATACAATGAAAACTACCTTTAGAATGGTATCAGAACTGTAGACATAACTAAGAGCCATCAGCATAATCTAGCTGTGAAAAAGGCATACAGGACAGATAGAGTGTACTAAGCAAAGTGCCAGCAGCCATAGGAAAGTATAAATGTCATCGTTCAAGACAATCAAAAGGTCTCCTTGGGCTATAAAAAGTGTATGGATTTACCTTTTTTTTTCCTGATTAAAATGTTACAGTTGTTCCTGTGTGTGAATCCATCTGTCCTTTCTAAATGACAGAAGATTTAGTAATCAGAATGGATGTGTAATATAAGCATAATATTCATTACTGTTGTCAAAACTGCTGTTGAACTGGTGCTCAGAAAATGTCTTTTTTATCTTTTTGATTTTGTATTTCTACTTTGTAAGACAAAACATCATTATTATCCAAGTTTCCATCAGGATTTCTTACAGGCTAATTAAACCATCACAAGTTTGCCATCACGGATAGATTTTTATAATCTAAGAAATTTTCACTGCTCAGAAACAAGTTATTGCCCTTTTACCTGAAGTGTAGTACCTGATCCAATGAATACTTTTAGCCTATTTCAGTGCAAACTCATGCACGGAACTTAAATCACCACCAGAGCGAAGACCGTAGTATGTAGTATCACTTTGACAGTGACTAAGGATAGTTTAATGAATCTCAGATCCCTCTTTCTTCTCCAAGTACTCTGGCACGTAGAAGTATGAAGGCTTTGCTGATATAGTCACATCAGGAAGAGGGAGGCAGTATTTTCTTATATTTGTAATGACACGATTTTGGCATAGTCATTTTTAGGAAATTTTACAGCAGAGATGTGAGGGGACTTTCAAGGAAAGTTCACCAATCCCATTTACTTCACATTTGCACTATTTAACAGCAATCTTAAATTTCATTTCCCTATTCAGTCATGAAGGCTTGTATTTGAAGGGCTAATATACCCTTTTTTCCTTATTAGTCATTATTCATAGAGAAACTACATATCCCAGGAGACTTTGTCATCTTGCTTAGTAGTGGAAATTCTTCAAATTCAGAGTTTCAGTGACTAATGGGACAAAATTTGCTGCAGAGAGGAGGTATAAACCAGGTTAGTCTGCTGGCAGTAATGGATTTGCAATTTTTCTGAAGATATTTTACATGGAAGTGGTAAGATTGTTTAATGTGTAAGAATTAGATTGGTTCAATTGATATACTGAACCTAAGACCTGACTGTTTTCCACTGATACTACTGTAGCCATTTAGGACCCTACTAGAGAAATAGTGTGTGTAAATAAATAGGCTTTACATACTTGTAACTTGTGAATAATACTGCAAGTACTGATACAGAATCTTCCTCTGATTTTTCTTTGTATTGTGAAAAGGGCATAGTATCTTTGTCCTTATTTCACAATCAGAAAGTTAAGCCATAGCACTATCCACGTCTCAGACTAGATCTCGACAACTTCTTGTACCTCAGTGTCCTATTACTCTCACTGCTGAGACAGTTCAGGTTTTGGAGTAAGCTATGGATATCATCTGATTAATGCCTCGGTATTTATTCTTTGTGGAAGCTCATTAAAAACACCGAAGAGTTAAACAACAACAAAAATTAAAAAATAAATAGTGAAACACATCTAAGTCTCACCTAGCAGAATTAGATTGCACCCCGTGTTTATATATCATGGGATACCAGAAACACTTCTAGGTTCCTTAGCCTGTATGTAGCCACAAAAACATATTGAGAGCCAGGAGAAAAAAATGTGTTTCCTGGGAAACAAACTGTTTGCCTGAACCACACGTCCATCTTTCAAGCCTGACTTCTAAACACAGGGTTTGCAAATGGTTATTACATTCTTATGGGCATAGACTTTAAAGTGCAAAGACTAATTTATCCCTTCTGTGGGAGAAGTACTGTATGTGCATAAAATGAAGACGCAATATTCCTAATAATACCATGAAGTGTTGTGAAAATTCCAGAGCTAAGACAACAGCCTTTGGGAGTCGGTTGTTCTACTAAATAAAATCTACATTGATTACTTTTATTTAGACGTGCCACTCTGTGACATGGTTTAGTAGGTGTGACAGTGTTGGGCTGACATTTGGACTTGATGAGCTTAGAGGTCTTTTCCAACTTTAATTATTCTATGATTCTATGATTTTAATTGTATGATAAATATTTTAGCAATTGTAGTGTAACTGTCATGATTCGAACAGTAATAGCTGCAGAATATCTTACTTTTTTAACTGAGACAAGCAAGCATGTGATTTTCTTGTAATTATATTGTACCTACTATACAATTACATAGTAAGTAAGTAGTGAATAAAAAATAATTGTGTATCTTTTTGCAGTCTATCCAATCCAAATCTGAGACAATAAAGAGTGACAGAACTCAAAGCACCTCAAGGGTTATCAGATGTCAGCTGCTTTGTTGGAACTGCAGTAAGAGTGGGAAGCAATTGAACTCTCAATATGAAGTCATTACATGTTAGGAATCTGGTAATTGTAATTAGTAGCAATGCTGACAACAGAAAAATGTTGAAATAATTTTGATATAATGACAACCTGGACATTTCATGAGTTAGTATTTTCAATAACAATTTTTACAGTTAAATCAAATGTGAACTTAGGGTAAATACCCCTCCGTTTTTTGAGGTAAGGGATTACAATTTTAAAAGAGTTATATGTTCTTGCCTGTAAGCAAATAGTTTTGCATAGCTCTTAGAAAAAAAGCCAAATCAAAACAAAACAAAATAAAAAAAAATGAACTAAAGAAACCAGCAATGTAATTGCATGCTTATCTTTAAACACAAAGTGATACAACTAAGTCAGAAGGAATGCCAGCATGCTTAAAGATGAGCTCAAGAGCTATTTTCTCACTTAGGTTTTGAATGAAATGAAAGATTCTTTAAATCTTCCTCTGCTTAGTTCAAGGTTCCTTTCTGAAAGAGAAACTGATGAACTTGCATCAAGCAGCTGTGGTAACTGTCCCTGCGAAACTGCCTTACTGGACATTCAGTGGGCTTTTGTGCTGGTTTCTAACTTAGACTTCAGTCAACCATCATTTCCTGCAGTTCTAACACAGTCCAGACAGTTTTACTTACTCAGATGTTTATAAGCACTCTCCAAATACCTGGAATTCATTTCATCTAATTAGAAATATTCAACACCTATTCCACTAAGGCTAAAGTAATCATCTTTGTTTCCCTTTCCTAGTCAGTGGAAAGAAATAAGTAGTCCAGAAGTATGTTTTGCTTCATTTATTTTGTAAGCCCATTTCAAGATTAGATGTATTGTCCTTTGGGTGTTTTTCCGCATTTATTACGTATGGGTGACTTGATTAGACTTAGAAAACTGGCGATGACTCAACAGACGCTGGGCAATGTTTTAAGCCCTCTGAGGAGAGACTGAGGGAATTTGGGTTGTTTAGCTTAGAGAAGAGGAGGCTAAGAGGAGACCTCATCACTGTTTACAACTGCCTGAAAGGAGGTTGTGACGAGCTGGGTCCTGGTCTCCTCTCACAAGTGATGAGCGATAGGACGAGAGGGAACAGCCGTAAGTTGTGCCAGGGGAGATTTAGACTGGACATTAGGAAGAATTTCTTCACTGACAGCATGGTCAAGGATTGGAGCAGGCTGCTCAGGGAGGTGGTGGAGTCACCATCTCTGGAGGTGTTTAAAAAACAGGTAGATGAGTTTCTTAGGGATATGGATTAGTAGGGAGACAGGCACGGTTGGACTCAATGATCTCAGAGGTCTCTTCCAACCTTATGATTCTATGAATCCCTACTTTTCTCCCTAATGCATTTGCCTGAGAGCTGAAGTACTACAGTCTGACTTTGTCAGCCAATACCGGTCCTTTAGACATATATGTAGCAAGAGAAATTCATAAACCTCCAACATATTTCTACAAATGGTTTCTTAACTATATCAGAGCACTTGCATTGTATCAGTCACTGTATTGTGCTGTCTAGGATTCTTTTCTGCGATTCAAGTCATTTCTTCTGAAATACAAAATTTCTCTTCTACGTATCTTAAATTCCTTATACTCATTTTAACTAATTTGTTCTGGACATTCTTTTGACCTGCATTCATTTGCCTTTTAAAAACAGTCACCTTCCCTGAAACATTTTGGGTTCTCTCCCACCCAGCTTTTCTCCCCTGTTTATGTTCAATTTTAATATGGACCATTCTTTAGCCTAATCTGAAGACCACTGAAGTCAATGTAGATGTTTCCATTGATTTTTAAGGTATTTTTAGCTTTTTTTGCATTTATTTTACTAGTTTATAGCAAATCCCATTGAAATTCTAGGTATGGTTTGTTGAATAAAATACTATGAATGAAAGTAGACGAATCTGTCCTTCAGTTAAATTTCTCCAAGAAACCTTTGAGGTTTTTCACTAGCACTTTAAAAACAAAGTACTGAACATAATGTATTGTAATGTAAATTCTATCAAACACTGTGTCATTAACATTTAGGAATCTTGTTTAGTCAAGTCAATCCATCTATATATACAAATCTGATATTTGCCTTTTTAAAAATTTAACATGCGTAAGTGCCCATAAATCAGTTATGACAATCATTGTTAAAACAATCAATAGTAAGGAATATGCATTAATTCAGATAATATTGATAGCCACATGAACCTGCATCAGTCTTCTGTGAAATAAGAAAAATGAGACATCTTTTTAAAATCAATATTTTCCTTTTTATGTCATTCATTTGAAGAGTATCAATAATACATTACTTTATACCTTACGTGTCAGTGGCTCTACTTCTAAATGTAGAGATATTTTGAAAAAATATTGAAGTGAGGCAAAACAAAAAAGTCATCAAAGCAATGACCTGCTAAAAAGCTTGCATTCATCCATTGTATGGTAGGTACTCATCTGAACTGAAATATGTATGGGCAGCATTACTGGTTGGATATATTATTTATAACTCAGACCTCAATAACAGATGCTTGAACACTGTATTTGTCCTGGAGTTAAAGAGCAAGAGGAACAGCAAGAGAACTCAGTATTGCCTTTATCTATCCTCAGACTTAAGAACCAGGAAGTTAGGCAGGTGTGCAGACCAAAGTGGAAATACAAGATGTGGAATTACAACATCCATTCATCACAAAAGAAACATTTTAATTGGTTATATGTGGAAAATATCTACTTGACAGTCAGTTTCTCACTTTTCACATAAGTGCTTTGCTGCTTGGATGCCTAATCTTGTTTAGTATAGGGAAAGTAATTTGACATGAAAGTACCTAGATGGCTGCCGAAAATTAATTGCCAATTAAAAAAGAAAAATGTTTGTGCTACTCTATAAACAAGCCAACATATAAACCTTTCAGTCTTGTTGCTTTATTTATGTCTTTGTAGATCTGGTTTCAAGCTATTTGCATACAATTTACAAATTCATATTATAATTCTCCAGTATATTTATGATTTTATAGTTGTATATATTTTACCTCTATGAAAAATATTTATTTCTCTATGCTTCTGTTGCTTATTATTTAACAAAAACATTTCATTACAATTGATAGTTTATGTCTCTTCCTTAGAATGAGGCTTTTTTATTTGTAGGGCTCAAAGACAGAGGTTTATTTCTCCCCCACAGTTAAAAAAAATAGCTAAATCTCAAAACGATGAACTCTGTCTCTAACTTTCCATAGCTTCCTCAGTCTGCTTTCAAGTGAGGATGAATACCCCAATGCTTCAAAGTATAAAGGTTAATCTGAGTGGAAAATGAAGGCTTTAACAGGATTGTAAAGCTTAAGGACTCCTTTCAGCACTAAAGAGACTTTTAAAAGTGGCTGAGCCATGGAACTTTCACGAGTACCATGGAATAGCCCCCTTAGACCTAAAATACAATTCAAAGGGTATGACTGGCTGAATCCATCAGTAGAAATGGATATTGACTTCCATTTTCTTCCTTCTTTTTCTCCTCCCAAAATTAACTTTCTACACATGTCAGGTAGGTAGAATCAATACTATGTCCACATAAACAATTATGTGCAGGATAGAGTACTAAATATCATAAATTTTAGGTAGCAACATAAAAGTAATAGAATTTCAAAGCTTGTGTGAGTTTTAAACAATAACATAACTATCTCTCTTTTGTGTTTAAAAAGTTGTTTTGTTTTTTAAGTTGAAATATGGTCCCAGTGGGTCAATTCAGTCATTTCACCTTCCATTAGTAGAGAATTGGGAATACTTATGGTTGTTTGAAGCTATTAATATTATATCAACCTTTTTATTCAGTTTGCAAGTCCAAATGAGTGAGGTAAGCTAGGGCTCATTTGCTAAAACCAACCCAAAAGCCACATTTTAATGGAGGAGGGGAAAAAGAAGTAAACAAAACAAACAAACCAAGTAAAGACCCACAACAAGCCTGTAAAGATTTCAAAAGCAAGTTTTTTTCACAAACAATTGTGATTCTGTGGGCAAAATATGGATACATATTCATTGTGAAGATTTTCTAGGTTAGAACTATCTTATAAGAAATTTCTGTGCACATTTATGCACCGCTCCATTTTCTCACAAAACCTAAGGTTGCACACAAAACATCAGTAGCCTGTAGACAATGTCAGGATCTCTTGTTCTGACTGTGCCAAACAGCTCTGGAATCCTCAAAAGATGGACATGTGACATGTAATAGAAACCATTAAAGGCATGAATGAACAAAGTGACCTGTCTTATTTTACTTTTCTCTTTTAATTAGGATGATAAGAATAATAATTATAAGAAATCATATGTAGATTTTATTGAATGCTACTTTTTGCTGGGGAAGAAATTTGATAAAAAACATAAATGTAATGTTAACTTTCTAATCCTAATGAAAAATAACACGCAATATTTCTTTGTATTTAAGGTTTTCAAGTTGTTCTTGTTATGAAGTCCGTTTTCTAGTTCCTGTTTCTAGATAAAAGAAAATAAATATCATAACAACAAGCCAAAATTATCATGTGATTAAATAAGCATGACCTATTAATCTGCAAAGTTATCACAAAACTCACAGATACCTGTGTTCAGTTAACTTCTCTCAAACTTCAGTAGCCTTCATCTTGGAGTGCATTAGCTATTATGGCTTCCACAATAGTTTCATTTAAATTGAAATATTTTATGAGTGATCCTATTTCAGCTTCTCAAAAACTTGTGATAAAAATAATTCCTAGTACAAACATTGAATCACTTATAGATCTATAATATGAATCTCTTTGAAAGTACTGAGTAATATTTTATCTGGTCTTCCTTCTCTGATATATGATACCAGAGGAACCAGTAAAAGTGACAAGACATTTGTTAAAATCTTGCAGATACAATTAAAGAAATAGAGACCTGCATCAGTCACCTATACCTTTAATAGGTGACTGATTTGGCTGTGAACACAGTGATATTTCTGTGTAATATTTCATTAATTAGTTTTTTTGCACTTAAATTTTTATGTGACTTCCTCAGTTGACTGTAAGACATTTGAAATGCTGCATTTTTTCCTCAAATTAAATACAGGTGGGTATGAGCTGTTTGTCTTTACTGTATCACATCATTTTCACATTATTTATCATAACACACATAAAAATGCTTGTAGGACATCAAGAGGTGAAACACAAACTCTTTATTCCTTTATGTCAGATATCTACTGCAGTTTTTGTCATTCCTTCAAATCGACAGGACATTCAGGTAGCTACAGCTGCAAGTAGGAAAAGCATTTGAAAGAGATTATTTTCTCTATGATAATCCCTACTGCTGAGGCATTATTAAGTTGGTTTACAATCTTGTGGTCTTTTTGGACTCCTTAGTGGTGTAAGAACTTGTATCAACCATAATTAAAAAAACAGACAAATGTGAAATATCTATGCTATGAAGAGTTTACTGTGGTCTATTCTTTTGGACACAGATCTAGACACAAGATTTAGACTTAATTATTTTACCTTCCCTGTAGCAACTGAGACACATATTCTGAAAAGCTCCAATTACTTCAAATAAACACCAGAATTCTCTTAGCTATGTAGGTCACCACAAACCCATCACTTGCTCTTAACTGACTACAGAGAGCAATTCAAAGCCCTCTGTGACTGACCTGCTTACGATATCATGCCTTTCTGCGGCCCGTGATACTCTGTTTGGTTGTTTTCCACTGGAAAATAAAGTACTATATTGCAGATGAAATCTTGTGACATCTTTCCATGAAGGGGAATTCAGCAATAAATGACACCTGTGAATTCACTTACTTAGGCCTTTCCTATTCTCAACTCAAAACTTTTTTCTTTTGTTTTACTCTGTAAGTAAGAACCTCAGCTGTACTTGTACAAACACATGAATAAGTGAGCTAACAAACAAAAAAATTTTGCCAATATGGTAAACATAGTCCTTTCCTAGGGTGGAAAAGAAACAAGACAAAGACAGCTTTGTTGTCACATAAGTATTTAATAGGGACATTGACATACCTTGACATATGCTATTTTAGTAAAATGAAACGGTCAAATAAACATCAGTCATCTAAATAATTTGCAAAATCATCTCCAAAACTTAATTGTAAGTCACACAAAAGTCACTATTCTTTTGAAATCATCATTACTTATTCACAGATATAATAATGTTGCAAGCAGATAAATGCCAGCAACTTTTAGCACTTTTATTTCTATTTATGGTTGAAGGAAGGAACTGTAAAAGCAGATAATTTTTTTTTTTTTTTTTAAATTGTTAGTATTTGGTTTGGTCAAAAACGTTGTTTGTTAAATGTCTATAGCTGAGGCACAGACTAGCACCAGTTCTGTTCTCACCTTCTTGTCTTTACATCCCCAGCTGCATTTATAATTCTCCATTCAGTGTGTTGGGCATTTCAATACCTATCTATATTGTGTTATATTTTTAAAAAGCAGTCATGGACTGAGCAGAGCTTTCAGTTGTTAAGTGTTTGGTGATCAAATTCTTTAAACATAATAGCAATGCAAGATATATAATCATATCAACATTAGCATCACACTTACAGCAATGTCTCTGAAAGACAGTTCGACTGAAGAAATGGTTTTAACAGTTGTATCAAATTAAAATTAGACCAGCAGCATTTTACCTCTTCACATTTCAACCTTCTATGCTTCTTTTCATGTTACATACTGAAAACCAAAATAATAACTCAGCGGGTACCGCTGTATTCAGCCTGTCGAAGAAAACACAATTCCAATTTAGATAAAGCAACACCTAAAAAATTAAAAATAAAAATTCACACTTGAAAAGTATGACCAAATATTGACCGATAACTATAGAGATGTTTTGATTTGACATAATGGGACTGATTCTTACTTTCCTTGCCAATTGTGGTTAGTTATAGGCAAATAAAGATGGTCCTTCCACTTACTTTGCTAGTGGAACAATGCCTATTTTTCAAGTAAATAAACATGCTGTGTTCCACACCAGCCACCAGGATTAGCAGCAGAAAAGGTGGAACAGTTAATATCTGAATGGTTTTGAACTTTTTAAGTCATTCCTGAAGTTTTTTACGAAGGAGGAAAAGAAGTCTCCAAGTCTTACTGAAATAAAAGAAAAATTAAATGCCTCGTGACCACAGTGAAATAATCTTCAGGCTTGGGAAATTCCCATCACTGTGCCCATACACATCTCTTAGGCTTTCTATTTGCCATGCTTCATAACTTGTGATACCCACCAGAAACAATGTTTCGAAGTGAGGTAAGTCATGTTTATTTGTGTCTAAAATATGCCTACAAACAAGAGAATCAAGAAACTGTCTATTTTGAGAATAGCTTTACTAATACATAGATCTTCCCCCCCCCGCTTTTCCCTGAGAAATCATGACCTGGCAAATGAGGTAGAGACTGAGGTATTGGTTCCACTTTTATCACAACTTTCAAATAAGCCACTTAGTGTCTATGTCTCAGTTACACAGTAAATGGGAGGAATGGTGTTGGCGTACCTCATAGGCCTTCTCTGTTAAACCCTAGTAAAGAAGGACTCTAAAATACCAAAAATTAATACAGCTAAACAGTAAAGAATTTTAACAAACATTTAGAAATTTCAGTTTATACTTTTAATAAGAAAGAGAAGAAAAAAGGGCAAATTTTCTTTATCAAAAAATCTGTTTTATAGTGTGATTTCAGGGAACACAAACAATATAATGCAGCAGAATTATTCTTACAAGCTTTAAGAAAAATCCTTCATAGGAGCAGTATAGTCACATTGACGCAGAGTTGCAAGTAGCCTTCTAACTTGTACAGAGCTGTGCAGTTTCTGAGTTTCAACACCACACCACCTCCACGGCTACTCTGCTCCTCCTGGTCCCAAACCTGATTGTTCATAGTTGATACCAGCAATTCCAGCACTGATTTGGGTTGTGCATAAAGATGTAGTCTTAGAAACATACTGATTTACTGAAGCTCTCCCCCACACAGAAAAGAATCTAGTGAAAATTCTGACAATATCTTTTAGACAGCATTGGCTGTCATGACTGCATCAATCCTCCTCTTAAAAAAAGCAGCACATGGCTGTTTTAATAGGCAGAGGTGAAATCCAAGTCATTATATAAAACTTTTCTTTGCAGAGCAGACTGACTTTGTTCTAGAAAGTAATGTGACCAAACTGAAAAAAAACCCTAGTTTTTAATGAGCTGTCTCAATAGTATTCATCAAAAAGCAAGCACACGATTCATCAAAATCAGACATTTTTATTTGTCTAAGCTGTGGTATTAAGTGGAGCACTTCATCCCTTAGTACACTGCCGATGAGAAATTATGAAATAGGAATGTATTTCTAACGCAAAATGTCTGAAGTGAAAAGTCCCAGCTCAGGTGTAAGGTGCAATTTGGAACACTATTTTGCATTTAATCTATATAACGTTCCTACAAACTGTCTGTCTCTCACATTGTTATTCACTCTTCCATAACTAAGCAGCTTTTCCTATTGCTATACCGAATATGACATGTGAGATAAAGAATCTTTATGTGACCTATCGGTCACTTGTAAAGTAAATCCACAAAGTTGCTCTCTTATGATTTATTTATAGTTTGAAATCCAATAATTTCAAAATATACCCTCCTTATTTCTAATAAGCATCATGGAACAGGTGCTTTTTTCACATGCCAATTGAATTGCTAGTTCTTCAACACATTTTGCAGAAGATATACAAAAAGATTTCAGGGACTAAATGAAAATTTTGTTGAAACAATTGATGACCATGTATTTTGGTATTAAAGTTCTCCTCATGTACCTGACCTTCTTACACCAGGCAGTTCACTGTTTGTTGTATAGCTCAATCACGTGGCACTGGACAACTTAGTTTAATAATATCTCGGAGCTATTGTAACAGGTTGGGAGGCACTAGTAATATTACCTTGATGGCTGAAACATTCACCTCTTTCTCAGTTTCCGGCAGACAAGTTTCAAGCAGACAATTTTTCAGCAGAATTGCCCAAGAATATGCCTTGATGAACAGGTTTAAGTCAGTTCTTAAAAAGAAAATGGAATTATATTATCATTCTTACAGCCCCTCCATTAGAAATGTTGATAATTATGAGTACAATCACTGGTTAGAGAATTTTTTACACAACATATTTATTAGATACTGCCTATGTTTGAGTCCTTCCTCTGTGCTTTTATAGTTGTCATCCAGCAGTGTTCATCTCTTTTATTGTAAATATTTATCCACTGCTTCACATTTACTTGAAGTATTATTACATTATTTTAGACTGAGTATAAGTAGGATAAACAGTGCATTCTTCCTTTTCACTGTATATTAGAAGCTACCCTGCAGAAAAAGGCATGTTCACAAGAGGTGAGAAGTATGTAAACCTCTTCAGGCAGAAAAGGAGCTGAATCCAGAATTTTCACAATCTGCAGGAAATATTTAATCACTGAACTGTTGAATAAAAAGAGAAAGCTTATTTTTCTTTAAAAAATTAAATTAAACTAATTAAATTAAATTAATATCACAAGACGACTGAGGGAAAAAAAGTCCTATTTGCAAGTGGTTAGGCATTAGAGAAGGATCGATTTCATTTTGCAGACACTTTCTCCTGCAAATATCTCACTTGTTACCTAAAAAGACAGAAGTGTTACTCAGTCTTCCAGATTCTTGCCATCTTTCTCTTCATTATCTAGCCCTTATCATGTTGTATAACAATACTATTTAGAGTTGTTTATTTAGATATTGTAACTAGGTGCCACAAAGCTGATTTTTTTTCTTAGCTAGAAAATTCCTTTTAAACATGCAAAAAATATACCAGACTTGATTTCAGTCACTCCAAAAAATAATTTCTCATCAGTATTTGCAATCGATAAAAGTAGAGCAAGTACAAAGTCCTAAACTTCGTACTTGTTAATATAGAAGGGCTATTACCAATATTTTGGATTCACTCAACAGTAACATATTACCCTTCCTCATAAACTTTGATAATTGTTTTTCAATCAGTATGCTGCTTCTCCAAGGTGTAAAGGGCATTATGAGCTTCTGTTAGAATGGCTTGTTGGCTGTTCTGTACCCTCACCTAAAGTCTGCAAGATTTATATGAAGTGTAGCCATATAACCTTCGTCTCTGATCTTGTCAGCTTTTACAAAATAAACAGGATGAAAGATGGTCAATACATGAATGGTAGATGCCAAGAAAAGAGGGAAAAATAAAAAAGACTACTGAAGGGAGTACTGCTCATCACCCTCTGCATATCAAGCTTCCCTGTGAGTCAGTACTCAACCAGCACTGTATCACTTTTTTGAGGATGGCTGCTATTAAGTATGTTGCTCAAAACTGAAGGAAAACTAAATAACTGGATCTTAGTTTTATAATTTCATCTTCATATATAGGTAAATAAAACAGGCTATTTTCAAAATGCCTTTTGAATCTTCTATAGGGAATCTCCTATGGGGAGTAATTATGGCAACTAACTCTCTGGTTTGGTTTTGGAAAGAATCATTCCTTTTATTTATATGCCTACTTACAGAAGTAAGGAATAATCTTTATATTTCTACTCAAAAAATACCTACTCTCAATGCCCTATCAGACAGGGTTTCCAAGACAATTTAAGTCTTTCTAATTGAAGAATGGTGATGAAAAACTTTCTGTCTTCCTTCACCCCAGCCACCTTCTGGCACATCCCTCTTCCCTTTGTGGTTGTTCTAGAAATTGAGCTGAGCTGAGTGAGACAATGGATAACTAGAGCTGTCAAATGGAAAACAACAGACGAGTATGTCCTGTATGGGGTGGAAATAATAGCAGAGCTTCCTTCAGTTACACAGAGCTTTTTTTACTGTAGCATAGAATAATAGCTTGAGCCAGTTTTGAAACTGCATGTGAAGCCTTGTGTGTCATGGAAAACAAATGTATTACTGGATGTGGTCATGAGGAATCAAAATTTATTCATTTTTTCTTAATCTAGTATATGATCGTTTTCATCCTAAATTATTCAGAATTGGTTTATATTGCTAATTTATGTGACTGGTTCATCAATCCAAAAGATTAGCTTTAATATATTAAAATTGATAGAATGTGTTATTATATAATTCTCTGTGCAAGCTACATATTCAGAAAACAAGCACCTTAGTCCAAATGCATAAGGAAAATTTAGGAAAGAATATAATTAGGAGGAGAATTACGAGATGATCAAAACTGTGTATATTTACAAATACTAAATTTCTGTGCCTCTGAATAAGACATAAGTCAAATAACAGAAAAACAGTTCTTTACTCTCAGCTCTAAGCTTACTTAGCTCTCACTGAGAGCTTTCTATGTTGTACAGCGTTCTCAGACAAACTTCTAACACTCCTGCATTTACGAATTCTCCTATGCTTTTTCCTGTATGGATACCTGTCCACACCCATGTATATTTGTTTTGAAATCTAATAATATTCCTTAGCTTTAGGTTAAAGAGAGTATTGTTTTGGCTTTCTGATCTTATAAATGAACCTGTCTGTTTTTCAAATTTCTTCCTTAAGTGAAATGTTTCTCTTAACAATCTATGTAATACATAATAATATTCCCTCTCTATGTATTTCTTGTTTGCACCTTAAACAACTAATGCTATCCACAAATAAAAATAATAATAATTTAAGAAAGAAAAAAAAAAGGCTATTTGGACTAAATTGAGGCCAGTAGAGAGCTTAGGATTATAAACAAGAAGTAATGTTCTTCTGATTGATTGTTATTCTCTTCAGGAAATTTTTAAAAATACATTTGTTTTCATCAAAATTTCCCATCTCCTTGTTTTTATTGGTGAACGTGCCTTTACTCTGTGCAATCTTAAATTTGGTTAATATTTCCTGCTAATACGGGCAACATTGGACACGTACTGTAAAAAATTTGTAACTGTTGTTTTTCGTTTCCAGACGTCCTTGACTGAAGGAGGAGGGAAGAAATGGTACAGAACACCCTGATACCTTCAATTGACTTCTATCATAGTTAATCTGGGCTGCAAGTATATATAAAACTCAAAACTGAGGAGGAATTTCAACATTAGAGAAACATATTTTATCACTGCTAAGAAGGACATGTGCCCTTGCAAAATATATACAGTTTCAAATTTATCTATGCAAGGTCATAAAATGGTAGAAACGTGGAGCCCAGATAAGGATTTAACTGGGGAGGAATTTTGTATCTTTGGGGCTGCTAGCTGTTCTATACAGGACAAAATATTTCCTGGGAGAGTTTAGTTCGATTTTTCTAAGAGTTAATCTTCAAAATTAAAAAAAAAAAAATAAGTTCCTGGCAAGCTGTATAAGATAATCTGTCCGTTGGAAAACCTGATGCAAATAATACGACCAATTGCATTCAAGGGATACATGTATACCAATATAGTAGTTATCTTCAAAAACACTATATCTGCATTTTGATCAATCTGTTGATTTATGTGAATATGTTTAAGGAAGGTCCCTAATTAATTCTGGGGATGACTCTCCATGATGAAAGTTCAAAGCAAACAGTAACAAAAACAAAGCCCATACAATCAAACAGGTGAGTATAGAATCTTCCAGAGAAATTACAAACAAAAAATCTGTCAAGGTAAGCAAAGATGCTATCAGTTACAAGGCAATTAATCTGTTGGGAGTGAAAGGTTATAAAGTCAATGTGATGACAGACCTACCTTAGTGTTACATCAACGTTCTTAACCAGTCTCTGTGACATGAGGCATAATCTTCAGGAGGACAACACCACCCATAACTTAACAATGACTGAAAGCTTGGCTTTATTTCATGAACAGCTTGTAATCATACAGTAAAATTAGATATGCCTGAAAAGAGGTATAAAAAAATCAAGCCTTTTGGTCCTAGTTAAATTAATCCAAATGTTTAAATTATTAATTAAATTTTATCAAGAAACCGTGATGAAATACTGTTTCTCTGATCTCAGAAATTAATCTCCAAATTCATTATAAAATGTACTAACTCTTTTTTTCTGTGGAGAAATTTTGTGGTGACCTGTTATAATTTACTGATCTGATTACACACAGCTTAACAAAGGAGACACTGTCATCTCTTTTTTGTGAGTTATATCCCAATCCTATATTTTGTTTTGTTTCTTCCATTTTATTGACAGAAATCTCTTTTCTGCAGACATTTCCTTGGCCTCTGCCATATTGATCGCTGCTGTTGAGGGAGAATGAGTCTTCTGATTGCACTCTACTTGAAAGACTGTTAAGGCAGAACAAACCTGGAGATGCTAAGCAGGTCACTGGACAGTCCTTCATAAATATTCAGAAGAAACAAACATTGTGAAAGACACTAATGCTGATAGAATCCACAGATATGCTAAGTAAGAATAAAGTATTTCCTGCAGAGAGCTCCTGTAGGGATTACAGGGCCTTCTGCTTTAATGAAGTTACAATTCTGACTGATGACGAATGATGTTAACATTTCCCTTTCAATAACAAGGATGTTTTTATGTTTTAAAAAAATGTATGGTAAAAAAAAAAGAATTCTAAGCCTAATTACAAGCATTTATAAGCATTCTTGAAAAGAGGATACATTCCTTACAAAGAAAATTTCCATCCAAAGTTTAGAAACAAGTCTTTAGTTATAAGACATAATATTAACAATACTAGGGAGTAAACTTGTTTATTACTTTCACTGCTACCTGAATGATAGCAAAAGCATATGTAAAATTACAAATAAACTTTCCCGTCATATGATTTCATAGAGATCAGTAGAAACATTACCTTTTCTATTGAATTATTTGATGAGCAGCACAATTCATATTGAGAATTTTATTCTCTGTTAAATGTTACAGATTAGTTTAAAAAAAAAGTCCTATCTAAACATCTGTATTCTTTCTGTAAAACTGTTCTTATTTTGCTTCTAGTCACCAAACCACAATGTTAATATCCTTTATTTTTGCAATCAAGGGAGTCTTTTTAGTCTTTATCTACAGTTCTTCTACTGAACTGAGAGAATTGCCCTTAGTCTTTACTCAGAAAGTCACTCACTGGATTGAACAAATGTATACATACATATATATATATAAAAATATATATATAAATATATATATTTAAAAGGAGTAAGCTATAGCCCTGATCTTGTACTGTACTTAACTTGAATATTTTGTGTCATATTTTCAGTGGTTTCAACAAGCATCAAACAGCACTGCAAACAAGGATCATGGAAACCTGAAAAAGGCCCTCAGTCTTTCTGCTAAAAGTACTTTCCTGTTTAAAATTTCCACCCTTTTAACTGTGCTCAAGTGACAGTGAAAACTGATTGTCTTTATTTCATTAGACAGGTTTTTTACGTAGGCTGTTATGAAAAGTCCTATACTGAAAGTTTTATCAAATAAGTAAGAATTTTCCTAAGAGAGAAAAAAAATTGAGGATTTATGGGTGTGCACACAGACACATGAACTAAGCAGTCTAATAGCAATGAATCAGACAAGGACAAGAGGGTGTTAGATTCTGTCAACCACCAGAAAGCGTCTACTCAAGTGTGCAAATGTGCTATATGTTTTAGCATGACATATTGCAGGAGCTATAGATTTCAGGAATTAACTCTTCCTAGAGCCTGTATTTTCCTCTCTACACAATATATTTTAAAGCCAGCTTGGTTCAAAGGACAGTCAAATTTTACTCTAAGTGCCATAAACAAAATTTTACAGTAGAGGAAAATCTTTCTTTTCTGTGGCTGTCATTAATCAGTTACACTGAGGAGTAGTAAAAAAAGTTCCTTCCAGCTACTGTGTGGTAAGATTTATCCTTATTATTGCAAATAAAAGCATTTTTAAACACATCACCACCCAAAAAAATATTGACCAGCAATACTTGAGGGTAAGCTAAACTATAGATATTAAGAGGGAGAGGAAGTCATGATTCCTTTTTATTATCCCACCACAAGAGGATGAAAGAGCTTTGAAAATTACTTTTCAGTAACTGGAAGGGCAAATACAAAGTAATTTCACTGCTGCTTTTGGTTTTCAGCAAGGAACTAGATTTGCCTGTGACTTTTAATTTTACCTGAATCTGCAACACTTAAAACCTTAAATATCAGTAATGGAATGTAGGTAGGAATCTTCTCAGTTCCTTTAGACATTTAAAAGAATAATCCGAGCTTGTCATGTAGATTCAGCATAAAGAAAGAGGATTTCTGATACAGAACAAATTGAGTATCCTCCAGAAGGATTTCTTGCTCTCTGTTTACTTTATGGGAAACCTCAACTTTTAAATGTCTAAGTTAGGTAAGATAAATCGAATATTATATATCCTAAGGATTGCCATACTGAAAGTTTAGGCTAATTTATTTCTGTTTGGTAACTAGCAATATGTGTCTTGCCTATTCACATCTATTTAGGCAGTTACATTGTCGGATAAATATTTATTCAGTCTTCTATTTTATTACCTTTTTTTTTTAACATGCTGGGAAATAATGGGAAAGTTTCATTCGCTTACAAATTACAGCTACTAAATTAGAATGAAAATAGAACTAAATTAAACGTGTTTAAATTCCCATTTTTAGATGGGTTTTATTACTGTTAACTGTGCTCCAAAAATAACAATAAAAATATTTGATTAATTTTGCCTTGAAAATGGATGAATTTATTAGGTAAAACGAAGTATTATCTGTGTTTCAGGACCTGATTTCAGGAACATCTCCATGAAATACCTCTCATCCTGCTCAGCTTGTTCATTTTTTCCCCCCCCCTCATAGAACAGAAGGGTAAAAAACACTCCTGCCGCTTTAATTTCCTATCAGTTTCTCATGAAACTTGCAAGGAAGAAAATATTTTCTTCACTTGAGAAAAGGAACAGGTCTCAAAATTTAGCTAAATACTCCTACACACTGTTGCTAAGTACTTAGTATCTTCCATCATCTTAGCAGACTAGCGGCAGTACTTTTTTTTTTTATTTAAATTACTTTGGTGGCTTATTGTTTTTAGGAAAAAAATAACACTTGCTGTCATAATTTCTGATTTGATTTAAAATGGAGTTCTATTGATTTTTTAAATAATATACATAAAAATCATTACAGGTATATTTGAGCCTGCCTTGGTGCAGAAGGATGGACCAACCAATCTGAAACCTTTTTGAATAGCGCATCCCAGTAAACAGATAAACAAAACAATCTGCAGGGTACATACATGTATACAAATGTAAAGATACATACTGTGTATAACATAAATTACTTATTGATTTACTTTTTTAAACATATTTACTTATTATTTTTTGCTTATTGATTACTTATTGATATTGCATAACATAAATTACTTATTGCAATGAAATAATTAATAAGTCAGTCAACATTTTTCATCTAGTGGTTGGACATCCTGTGACCAAAGTTAAGTTGGCAAGAAACAACAGGGTAAAAATAAGGAAATAATTTAAATAAATCCAGATTCTAATTGTCATTACAATTGTATGTGCACAGGTAAGATTGTTAATTTTTGTCTTCAAAGTCACTGATATTTATTAATAAACACAAACATTGCTTAGCATTTGTAAATGTCCAAATAACATTTCCCTATCTTCATCTTGATTTGTCTTTGATCTTTTTAATTACAAATGGCTATATATAGAGCTTGCAAAAAGAACATACTTTAGAGGTGGGCAGTGAAACCTGATAATTAGGCAGTGGGTGTCTTGTAGCCTTCTGACATTCATGCAAACATCATTAGCCAGCTATGTTTCTCTGTAACAGTCATATTGCTAGTGTTAGACTGGATCCCAAACTGGATATTTGCGTTGATTTTTCTGTCACCATAGTCTATTCAGAAGTAAAACTTCAGACAAATAAGGTATCTTCATTCTAAAATGAAGATGTTTAACAGATCAATGGCTGGATGAAGATCAGCGACAAGTGATGTCCCTCAGGGGTACTAATTGAGACCAACACTCTTTAATATGTTCATCAATGAAATATACAGTGGGATCGAGAGCACCCTCAGCAAGTTTGCAGATCACAGCAAGCCGAGCAGTGCAGCTGGCACACCTGAGAGACAGGATGCCATCCAGAGGAACCTGGACAAGCTTTAAAAATGGACCCATGTGAACCTCATGAGATTCAACAAGGCCAAGTGCAAGGTCTTGCACGTGGGTCATGGCAACCCCTGCAGTAAATACAGGTGGGGCGATGAAGGGATTGAGAGCAGCCCTGCCCAGAAGGACTTGGGGTACAGGTGAATGAAAAGCTGGACATGACCCGACAATGTGTGCTTGCAGCCCAGAAGGTCAGCTGTATCCTGGCTGCATCAAAAGATGTGTGGCGAGCAGGTTGAGGAAGGTGATTCTGCCCCTCTACTCTGCTCTGGTGAGAGACTTTGTTATTATGTACAAAGAATTTATTTTATCTGTAACTGGAGGATATACACATATGCTTATCCTGAAAACTTTCATTCTCATCTGAAAGTTAACAGAAAACATTTCAGAAGACAGATGATCAGTTTAGGATTGCAAGTGATTGTCATGGCCATTTAATTTAATCAATATGTAATGCAAGGCATAAGAAAATCCACCTATAAGCAGGCCTTTATGATATTGACTTTGTCTCAGTCAGTAGATACTAGAACAATCTGAATTATCTCCTGTGTCTTCTAACATTTATAGGATAATAATGCAGTCTGGAGCCACGGTCACCTGCTTGTAGTTACAGAATGCAAAGAAATACAAGGAAAACACTTTTTTCCAGCACATTGAGAAATGGCTGTGTCTTCACTAAGGCTGAAAGTGGTCCTGACCTATTTTTTAAAAAAAAAATCAGCACATCCATTCGACTAAAGTAACAGGAAAAAAAATATGTTCCCTTGGATGCAGAGTGCATGTAAAAGCTTTTACGTGTTTAAAATGCTTTATTTTCAATTATGTTTAATAAATGCAGAATATGGGAAAGGCAGAATTCCCTTCTTCCCCACTCCATAGTCAAGATAATAAAAAGGTTTCCTATAGAAATGAGCTACAATAGCTTCCAAGAGCGCTATGACTTTGTAGACAAATGCACAGTCATAACACACAATAGTTCACATTCAATACTGGATGCAATAATTATTTTAATGAGAAAGATAATGGCTAGTCAGGACACTGGAGCTAGTCCCTTACTATATTAGAGAAATGTTTTGTGAGTTTAAAATGTATCATAGGCAGCCCCCCAGATGGAGAAGGAAAGAGCTTACGGTTAGTGATCCAACAGTTACTGTATCTGGTGTGTAGAGTACAATGGGCGCTGAACATTGTCCCATGTGCCAAGTAAAGAACGCTGAATGAGAACATTCCAGCAGAATATTAGTTCTTTAAATTAGAGCCACATCCTAACATTGCTACAGAAACTGCACAACACTGAAAAGATTAACTTAGGTATAGTCCAATTAATGTGTACGGAAATCCACTCCGTCTACCTAAATGAAGTCTCATCACGCTCACGCATTTAGTGAACACTCTTAAAACTCTGTTTGTGTTGCACCTTAAGAAGTCACCAGTGATCATGAAAAGACAACAATGCTACGAGCTCCACATGATACTATTTTATTGATTTTGCAGAGGACAAAATGACTGCTGAAGGAAAAGCAAGCACTGGCAATTCAGGACAAACACTAGGATTCTCAAAACTTTTGTTTCTTTTACCTCTCCTTTTGTTCACTAGTAAGGTGCAAAAAAGTATTTCACTATTTTTTGTTACAGAAATCACAACGTGTTGAATCCAACAACAAAAAAGAATCAAGACTGCTGCTTCTCTGTGCTGTGATGTGTTCCCAACAGGCACATGCACTCATTCACGCTGCATAAATACGCATAGACTGTTGTTAGCACTATGGATACTCAGGCCCTCCAGCCTGTGGTCTGACTGCAGCTGCTGTGCTGACATGCGCACAGAACAGATTGCCCCTCTGACTGAAGAAAGAGTTAGAAAGGAATTTAACAAGATGATTGCATAGATTGTGCTGGTCAGATGCAGAGTGTACCCTGAGAAGCGTACTGATTATCTACATACAATATCTATCCCCTTAGTGCTCTACTTTCCCACACTTGTTCCTCCTCAAATCATCTCACCTAAGCCCTTTCTTTCTCCTAGCTTTGCTTCCTCCCTTAAGCATCCTGTACTAAATCCTGCATAATCTTAGACTGCTTTTCCCTTGTATCCCTCAATATGTACCAACCCTAGGCAGGAATTAGTCTGAAAAGTGGTCTGGAGAGCTGTTCTAGATGATTCATCCTGATGGATTTTATGCCTGGGAACCATGGGGCTGATGGTTCTGATGGGTCAGCCCTGAGAGGGTCCTGGACAAGGTGTCCACTCCTTGGAAGCATGTGATTTAGGCCCTGTGCTTTCTAGGTTTGTGGAGTTGGGTCTTAGGTTTTGTAATGGCCCCTGTAATGGGCTTGGGATCAGCGTAGCAATGTATTAATGGAGTTCCCCACACTGCCATTGTTTCTTGGAGCTTTTCTGTGGAGCAGATAATCATTATCACATACCCTAAGACTTTTGAACTACAGGAGCCAGTGAATCATCATATGTCTAAGTATACTTCAATCAATATAATGCACTTGAATTTCCAAAACTTTTTGAAAAGGGTCCTCAACGAATATTCTTGAAGAAATTAAACTAACAGGGAAATAATCATCTCTAATTCTTACAAGATAGAAATAGATGGTAGATTTTCTCAAAGGTCACCAGTGGAGAAATATGTGAACAGTGAGGTGACAAATGTACAAAACAGTATTTTCCAGCACGATTTCTGCTAAAACAGAAGCAAAAAAAGAATGGGAAATAAATAGCAGGAGATACTCTACATCAGTAAGTGAATGGAATCCTGGCTGTGCAAAGAAACTCAGATTTCCTGTGCTCAGGAAAGATTTTGGCAACCCCTGTGAACAGATACCAGTTGCTCCATTTTCATGATGGTGAGGCAAACAGAATTTTAGTAACTATCAGAGAAAAAAAAATACAGATAAAAATAGAAGATGTCATTGTGCTACTGTATAAATGCATGGTACATATTCCTCTTCAGTAATGCACAATTCTATTATCCTGCTTTGAGAAGGGTATAGTGATACACAGAATGAGATGCATCTATGTAGCCAAATGATTTAGATACTCTTTTTCATTACAGCATACGGAACCCCTTATCTTCTACATTGAATGCACATTACTTTATTATTGGGCTCTTCCTTTTGTAATGAATGGACTATTTCCTTCCAAAGCAAACGTGGATGAGGCTCTGAGAGCACTTCAGGAAACACTATAGACATTAAGTTGAAAACTGTACAGGGTTTGTCAGCCAGAATCTGAAAGAGTCAGTCAGTGCTGTCTGAATAGGACTTGCGCCTTCAAATACTTCTCGTGCTTCCCAGTCGTGTCTAAGATCATGAGTTGTAAAGATATGGTATAAAACCATCTTTCTGATCAGTAACACTTCTGTTCTGAGACAGCAGAGGAGCAGGGAGCTGGACTCAATGATATCTATGGTCCCTTCCAACTTGAGATAAGCTGTGATTCTGTGATTCCGTAACATAGTTAATGAGTGAGTTAATGAGTGTGTGGCTAAGTGTGAATTACTGGATAAATGGGAAGTAAAAAATGAGACTTAGTAAAGAAAGAGAATAGACAAAAATCATAGGAATTACACCATTCATGGTTCTTCATTGCTGCCATCTTCAATTCCGGGAGCCCCTAACAGATCACTTCCAAAAGGTCTGGTGGTATATTAAGGAAAAATAATTGAGTAGATAGGCTCTTTCCCACACTCTTTCCCTAAGCGTCTACTTTCTGAACCATGATCTTGCTTGCATGGACATTAACTTTGATGCATTACATCAGTTATATTTTTGACCTTTAATTCAGTGGGACTTAAAGGCACTATTGGAAAAATAAGGGACTTCAGTGACCATTTTTTTTGAATGGAAAAACATGTTAGTATAGAGTCTCTGTGGAGGAGAGCAAAAATCAAGCTGGATTGTCTACATAAATCTGAGGGAATGGATGAGTGTATATGCCTTTTCCTTATGTAACTTCTATGATTTTTTCACTCTTTGTCCAGTGGCAATGTGCCACTCCCATAATTGTACTTTCAAGTACTGAAATAATGCACACTAGGATAACTTCACATTCCCGCATATTCAAAAGTATCATTATGTGATAACAATCAAAAAGTATTCCAAAAACATTTTATTGTGATATATGCATATAAGAGAAGCCATTGAAAAAGCATTTGTACCACTAAATCTTTCTAACTCCTACCTTCCAATTCCACCTTCACATTTCTACCACCTAAGAAGAAATCATTGTAGTGTTAGAAAAAATGCTGTAGTATACAGACACCATAGAAGGACTCATTACACGCTCATTTAAAAAAAAAAAAAATTGTCTTTTCTACCTCCAGTGTAGGGGGTACTGTAAATAATCTGCAATTACTCGTATGTGAAGAGATGTCCATTTTCCACTTGATTACTGAATTTAAAAATTACAGTGGTTTTCATGCTGCAGTATGTGTTAAAAACCAGTACGCCAGGTTTGGTTACTTGAATGGGAAACTGAAAGCAGAATCAGAGGATGAAATTGAAATGTGTCTCTGTTATCCTCCTTAGGACTGTGATGTGAAGATTCAATACCAGCTTTCATAGAATTCAAACGCATTTTAAAAGCTCACAAAAAAAGAAGTAAACAAAAACCACAAAAGTTTGACCAGACTATCCCTTACAGAACCTTTGAAATTGATAACCCTTAGAAATACCTTATGCTAGTATTAGTTTTTGTATTAAAGTGCTATGTATGTATTCCATTATTCTTAGTAATAAGTAGGTGTCATATATAATCCATACTTAGAAATATATATTAAAGATATGAAAACATTTTAAAAGTTTTAAAGGACCCAAACATTTGATAGCTTATAGGCCAAGTCCTGAAATGCAAGTGAAACCACCACAGGCTAGTAATAACTGGACAGCGTGTAACCTATTGTTAGCTAAGGCACCGTGAGAAGTATCCAAGGGCTAACAACTACCTCTACAAAAGACAGCAAGGAAGCTTTAATTATACTGTAAATTTAACAGGAATTAGAGTCTGAGAGAGCTCACTTGAAAAACTAAGAGCCCCCTTTTCGTCACATCAAGTACGTGAAGAAGTAATTAATAGTTTTTTAAAAGTACTTGGGAGGCTGGTTGTGTAAAGGAGACCTGTATCAACAGAATTTCAGTATTTTATATCTTGATGTATCCTGGAGTATCCCAGTAAGGCCTTCTTGCATCTCTTGCACACAAGACCATTGAAACTCAAGTTATATATTACTTAAAAGGATAAAGAAATGAAGCGTTTGCCCTTGTATATAGACCATCGAGTCTTTCTGTCTCTCTTCGAGACTCTCTTCGAGTCTTTGTATTCCAAAAAAAATTCTTATTTCCTTAGAGAAAATGAAGTCTTGATAAAGATAAGTGAGGTTTAACATAGCTGCAGACAAATGTTAAAATAAATGCAATCGGAATTTGACTGAGGCATTTATAAGATGCACAAGAAATTATCCATTTTTGTCTCTTCACTTTCAGTTGATAACAATGCCTCCTTTCTACTCAGGCATTGCTGCTGGTTAATTTTTGTTTGTGTTTAGTACAGTGCAAAGACACTAGCGTGCTTTCTCACAGATGTTTGCCTTTGTTCTTGCTTATTTTGTTGTTCAATTAGTATCAAACAAAGGTCAATCTGACAAAGTATATGGTTGGTGTTTGTGTATGGAAAAACATAATGGAAAACTTGTCGTAACAGCAGTCCCATGTGCCAAAGGAAATGTTAAAAAGCCTTTCCTTAGTGACAAAGTGAGCTTCATTTGTACTGCATAAGTACCATACTACAAAAGCAGTCTTGGACTTCCATGGGACTACTATGAATATGTTTATAATATGATTAGGCAGGCAAAGCGCTCCTAAAGTGCTGCATCACTAGTCTTGTGACTGTTATACTGCTGTAGTGGGACCTCTTAGACTTCTAGTGGGCTGAAATAGCACTGCTTATAAGTGTACTTATATCTTACTTAAAATGAAGAGAATCTTGCTGGCTGATGCCATGAGGCTTGAAGAACGATATTAGTGTTATAGATAGTGACAGATATTTGCTCACTTTATTTCTGTGACTCACATGGCAGCATTACTTCACAATTTTTGAATCCCTGGAATAGAATTCAAAATAAGTCCCTGTTCACCAAAAAATAGAAAACACTTACTGATCAAACAGATTAATTTAATGCATATTTGTGAATCATTAATATGGTATTCTCCTGGGGGGCTGTCAAAGTATTGCTCTGGGACTACCAGCCATGGTGCTACACCACAACTGTGAGAATTTCTGGAGACTTCTGGATTTGCATTTTCTTTGTAGTTTCATCAACATAATTGGAAAACAGACTTAATTAGTGTTTTAGCACTGTTCATTTTGGTTTAGTTCTATTTTTTTTTAATTCCTAAAGAGATGTTTTTTCACTGGGGTAAGATCCTGAACTGACAACTCTGAAAAATAAACCTGCAAAAAAAATTTGGAGCTACGCAGTAAGTACATATAAAGCCAGTAAACAAACCTGGTTTACTGGTCAGGGGTGGGTTTTTGTGATTTTGTTTTTGTTTTGTTTTAATTTTTTGTATTTGTTCATATGCTATGACAGATGTTGTTCTACATTCCTAAATGTGTGAATATCTGTGTTTCATTCTACACTGACTGCTAAACAACAGCTTTTAAAAAACCCACACCTTTTAAGCTCCCTCAAATCAGGCACACAAAACCATTACTGCTCTGAAAGAACAGATTATTATTCCTAATACATATTTTTATGCTTTCACTCTCCATGACATCCTATGTTTTGTGTTTTCCGATGTCTTGTAGCCCATACAAGTTTATTGTTCTAAGGGAATACTGCTAAAAAATAGTCCTGAAAATGCTGCTTTTCTCCATCAAAACATTTATCCTTATTTCCATTTATGCTTTTTTTATTTCTGTTTTTCTTTTTTTTTTCATTTTTATGCAAATTAAAGTTAAATGTAAAAAATCACAGTAGTAAAACTGAAGAAAAAATAGTCTACCTATAAAGATTATTCATTATTTTATTGTCCAATAATTGATATTGCCTCCAAAACACCAGTTGCAGAGAATGCTGAGAACTTGGACAAAAAAAAAGTAAATAAAGACAACAAGATATTTGCAAATGATTGCAGCAAGTAACTAAAACTGCCCAAGTATTCTCAGTGAGGTCCCCTTAGCCTCACTTAGACAGCAATGTATGACTGAAATTTAGATTTCTAATTAATCTGTTGTTTAGCCTAGATGCATAAAATCCTCACGCAGGAAGACTGCTTCTAGCTAACTCAGATATCTAAACAAATCCATACAATGCTTGAACTGAAAGATATTACTTGAGAAAAATATTTTAGTTTCTCATGTAAGACCTTTAATTTTTCCACTTTGATTTTGTGTACATCTGGTTAATGAGGTCTAATCCAGGTCCTGCTTGTAGAAATAAATTGTAGATTAACTTTAAAATTTAACCACAATGCAAAAATATTACATAATCCATAGTTACTCATGGTCCTTTAGGATATTCCTTCCCTGCTCCAGCTGATTAATCTGCCCATTTATTAAACTGCAACATTTACTTATGTTAGTTGCTGTTACATATGAAATTTTAGATTTCTTCTACTGCTTTAACTATTAAGTAGTACCACATTTGCTGAAATAGAAAAGAAATTAATTAAGACAAAAGGCATCGCTCCAGTTTCTGAATCTTTCCCTGCATCTGTTAAAGCCTGTTATAACGGACTGAGGAGTGGATACGCACATGAGGAGTATTATTACTTAGGCAGTGAAAAAGTGTGTTGGATTTGATGCTGAAGACTGTGTGCCAGATTTTCAGCAGGACTAAACTGTTGTAGCTTCCTGGAAATGAATCGCAGTGGCCACAAGGAATGTAAAAGCAATGGGGACTGTGGAGAAGAAGTTGGCTGAGCAATGATAATCCGTGATAACTCTTATGAATGTTAGAGGGCAGCTTGTTAATCAGAAGTAGTTAAAACTGTTGTTTGAAATGTTGCCACTGGACAGCATCTTTCTAAGCAAATGAGCAATCCCGACAGCACTAATGATACTAATTTATCACTGAGGTTTCGTTTGTGTGTTTTGTAGTTTCCAATCTGTTACAGGAAAATGGTGGTGACTGGTTGAATGCTTTTTTTTTGTTTTAATGAACATTTTAAGTACATAATTTTACTTCATTTGTGCCAGAAAATTGCCCAAACACCTCCATTAGAAATAAAGCAAATCTGTTCAATACTATCTGAACAGCAGGCAGTATATGCTTTATTGAACAGAAAAGCTTTAGCAAACCTTATCCTGTACACATGTTTATACTATCAGAGTCTGTTTATTTACTCACAAGTTTAGGGAAAATACGGGTGCTACTACATAATAAACAGTGTTTTTCTACCCTTCTTTTTTTATCCAGGTGGTTGATTATATGGTATGGGATATTTTTGCAGGTGGTATAGAAAATCATATATACCAGCTGCTGCACCTACTGAGCAACACTTTGCTAAATGACACGGCACCGCTCACATATAACAGCATCTAATGACTCTAGAGTGGTATCTTTAGTAGTTGTATCTTTTCCTTATGGAGAAAGAGCCTTCAAAAAGACTTGCATCTGCCTTGGTTTTGTTGCATTCTGTGTTAGTTAAAGGGAAAAATATTTAGTAGAAATATAAGTGATTAAAAAAACCAAACATTCGTGACAGTACAAAGCCAGATAGTATAGCAAAGATGCACTACATAGTCAATGGCTTGGCAAGCTCCCACTAACACTTGGCATAATTCACTGTGGGCACTGGAGATGTTAGATGTACCAGCCACTCGGTCCCTGTTACAAGCATTTTACTATGTAGAATCAATATTGACATACTACATAAACAACTGGATGAACCTTGTGCAAAAATGATAGCAAATAATGTTTCAATCGTTTCACATAAATCTGAAAATATAATAGTGCTTGATATTGCTATTAGTATTGGATCTGAAAACCCTGATTATCAATGAGCAACATTTAATTTAGTGTATTAAACATAGACCCTATTCTTGCTTTGCTTACAAGTATGATTGGTGTGAAGAAAACAGCAGTACAAAAATACTTTTCAGTTGGTATTTTATGGAAGGGCATCCAGAGTATCTGTTGCTATTTGTGCAATTAACAGTCATATTGATCAGTTGTTCATTTCAGTTAATAGTGGATAAGCTGTCTGCTTCCTGTCCCTGCTGTAATTAATGAAAGTAGACATCAGCTGTTGCTAGAACAACATAACTGTTTCTTTACCTCCTGTACTTCTTATTCTGAAGCAGGGGATATGTTAGCAATTGGCCAGGGTTGGTCAGGGTTGGTCCTGGAGCAACCAGTAGATTAAGAACATTTCATAGCCAAATGGCTTAGGTTTGTAGTAGAAACACTGTCATTGCTGGTATTTTCTGTTTAAGTGGTAGAGAATTTAATGCATTTGGGAAAAAGATTGCCCCTGTTTTAATTCCCTGAAATTCCTTATATTTTATTTAATGACAAAACTGCCTTTGTCTCATAAAAACAATATGGTTATATCTTTCTCATGAAACATGATCATAACACAAGTCACTGATATAACGGGTTTTGTGTGAAAGACACACGATAGCACGTGTTTGTGCCACAGCTCCAAGTTCCTGAAGTCAAAATCTGTGCTCCAAGTCCTCTAAATCTATCTAAATATGTGGACTCTTTTGCTCAGTTGGATGCTGTCAAATCACTGAAGAAGATTTAAGCTACCACATGAAGTATTACTTCCTGCTGTGGCTGATGAAGGAGATATACACAGTAACTTTAGTGACATTATTTTCTTTCTTGTAATAAAGTGTCCTCTTCTGTGCAAAAAGAGTGTAGCATTTTTGTCAGTATTTTGCCCTTGTTAAATGACATGTACGATTAAGTCATACTAACTATGGCAAATTTTCTAAAAGAAAGAGGCAGACCTACTTCACTTCTTACATTACACTGGGCTGGGTGAATATAATGAATGTGAATTGATGTTGGCAAAGACAGAAAATGATGGAATAGATGGACTGTGTGATGTACATATCTTTATGTCTCTGAAACATATGAAATAAGGGGGAAAAGACTACACCCTTTTTTAAATTATTCAAATTTTAAAAAGGAGACAAAGGGAAATGAGGCAGCATATATAAATACATGCTCATTTACGTGAAACTAGAGATGCTTGAACTTTTCCAGATTCTTATCATCATTTATTTTGTTTATCTATCCAAGACCTTTTCTTTTTCCTTTTTTTTTCCTTTCCTTACTGCCACTAGCAACCGTTTCAGGAGCATGTTGACAGCTTTGAGATGACAGAGAATCATTATAATCAGTGTAGAAGATATAAAGTCAAAATGAGAAAGGAATTCATGTTTACAGTAGTGGGGACCACACACTGTGATAGTTTGCATTAGAAACTCAGCAGGGGGTGTGTGAAAAGCTGTGGCATTATAGTAGATATGGGGGGTTTTTGGTATGAATAGGTCGCGTGTGTTCAAGTACCTGTCTAACTTGTAACAATCACAAAATATTATCATATTCAGCAGGGCCATTATTGCTGCTACACTGAATACATAGCCTCTTAATATTCCCCATGCTCTCAAAATATGAAAAAGATACAACCTCAAATAATAGATTCCCCCTAACAATGTCAGTAGTGCATTTCAGCTTACGTAGCCGCAAAAAGAAGAAACTGAGACATACACAATAATGAAAACCATATGGAGCAAGTATTATGTCAGAGCAAGGTTATTCCTTCAGATAAACAAATGTCTGAAACAAAAAGAACAACTGAAGCTTTACCTCTAAGCTCTGAAAAAAAAAAAAAAAAGATGTATTTTTAATGTCATAATGAGCAGAAGATTATTGCAGCTCAAGACAGGTTCAAAAATCCAGGAAGTATTCTCTGGGGAGACACATACATAAAGCAAAGATTCAAGACTGTGATAAGGCTCTGCAATTTTTTATTTCTTTCTTCTCTGGTTTTACTTTGAGCTTATGAGACGAACTGTAGGCAGTTTGAAATTACAAACAAATCTCTAGGAGACAGAGATCAAGCAACAGAAGTTTGACTACAAGGTCCTTGTTGCAGTAGCAAAAGCTACACTTTATCCCTGTTATTACACACGACACCATGTTGGAAGAATGCTAAGGTTACACAGGAAGGCACTTAAAAGTTGTGAGATGCCAGAAGTACTTTTCAACTTTCCCCAGTGGAATGAAGGGGTGTTACTGTCTTCATTTTACAAATGAGCAACTCTAACAGGCAAATACTAAAGACAAGGGATATGTTTATTTTGGCTCCCTAAACAGGGATACCATGGACCTGATTGTCAGAGAACTTAGGATTTAAAGGAGGAGATTGAAACTACTTTAAGTTAGACACCTAAATGGCTTAAAATTAGACATCTTAAGTTATTGGAGCTGAATCACAGAATCACAAAAATCCATCTTAAATGTTCAAAGAATATGTCTCATTTACTTCAGAGTCAATAAGCATTTTTGAAAATAAAATTGTCTCCAAGAAAATGAAGACTGGCCCACTATGAGTAACTGTGAAGAGCTATCTATTCGTAACATGAGAGACAGCTTGCTCACAATGTTAGTTGTCAGCTTTCTTAATCACAGAATCGTCTTGTTTACTCCTTTGCCATGGCTGATCTGAATTACCATCACACTAATATCTGGATATCTGGCATCATTTAAGAAAAAAGATCACAAAAGGAGTGCAGACAGATAGCTACATCAAATACATGTAGAGTCATAACTCCCTAAGCTCAGCACATGTGTCTATAGCTATATTATGAAAAAAGGGACATGGGAAATGAACAGGACCCTGGTTACACATGATACTTAATTCTTTGATTTAACCTCGTGTCTGGTTTGATCTGTTCCAAAGAGATTTCTGTGCTACAGACCTAGTGCTTAGTAGAGTAGATGCAAGATAATAAGTGCTATTTGTAGGTTGAAGGACTGGTCCCCTTTTATTTAGCTGATATACTAATATTTATTGATGCAAACACATAAGTGCCTACTCCTAGGCATTTTCATCATTAACGATGTCCTACCAGACCTGAATGCTCAACTTCATTGTTTCGTTTTAGTATCGTCCACAAACTCGTGCCAAATCGGAACTGATAGACATGCTCAGAGTTAGACTTCCCTCCTCCATCCCCCTGAAAACACTGGGAGAAGGTCATTCCTAAATACTGTTTTTCCCTGTAAGTTTTGGGACACTTTCTCAAAATGGTAACCTAGGCCTAAGTTTCTCTTCTACAAGATGGAATGTAAGACCATGTCCCAGCTGAATACATTAAAAAACAAGCTACAAGTATTTCTGGGACAGGCATTTCTCATTCCCACATGTATAATTTGCTCTGCTATGCATAAAGACTCACTGAAGCAAAGAATTCAATCTTTCTAAGTAAATGTCCTAACCACTGGTTACGAAAAGTGGGGGGAGGGCATTAGAACTCACCCTTCCTTTTTGTAAGAGTTGTCTGAAATGCCAAACTCACAAAGAAAGACCTTTGATGATGATTCCCAGAAGAAAGTGTAAAATAAATGAATCTCCTAAGGTAGGAAAACTGTCTGCTAGTCAAACTAGGAATTTAACCACTTAAGAGGGAACTTACTTAAATATTGATATTACTCAGAATGCTTTCTTCAAATCTAATTCCAGAATGGAAAATTTTATAGTCGTACATTTAATTTGGAAGCTGAAGATTTCTGGAAAATACTGGCTGTCTAAGAAGTGTCTCAAAATCCTAAATAACATTTGTCAGTCTAGTCAGAGAAGGAAAGCTGTAAGAGTAAGAGAATACATAGTACTCACTTCAGAGGCAAAAAATTTAGGCACAAGCTACTATTAAACAAAGCTAGGTAAAAATACATGTTTTAGCACTGACCCTTGCTCAGCTCTACAATTTAGGCAAAATGAAACAAAGAAGAATTGAAAGAGCAGTACTTTCTCCTGAAAGCAAGCGAGGACCTTCTTCCACATAAACAGTGATCAGGCATAGTGTCTTTAAGTGAAAGAAACAATACTCGCAGTTTCTCTCTTCTTCCCTTTCTCCTGTGTTAGTAGAAGCTATGGCAAATTTCAATGCACGTATATTATCATCTTCGTGTTTCAACATATGTTTCACAACATATGTTAAATGAGTAATTTTTTGTTCTTCTTGTAATACTCTAAAGTGAGGTCCACCCAGCTCTCAAAGTTTCATCTTTTTATGACTATATCTGATCTATGTTTATTCCTTTGTTGCTTTAGGTATTGTCTTACAACTGTATTTTCAAGGCCTTCACAATCTTCTTGAGGCTTTATTCTTTGGGATCAGTGTTATACAACACACAATTCTAGAAATAATATAAGGCAAGACCCTTCCTGATAAGGTGGAGCCATGACCTTAATGGCCTCATATTCTTCAAGTGTAGCAAATTAAATTTTCTTGCTTCTTTGAAAATGAATTTACCACTGTACCACATCAGACAGAGGTATTTTCATTTATTTCGATAAGGCAGGAAAATTATCTGATAACATTGGGGCGTTTGGGTGGTTTTTTTCTTATTATTTTGGGGTTTGTTTTACCTTCATGTTCTATTACATCTACACAGAAAGGAAGCCTCTGTTACTGTTTCTAAGACTGGATTTTGTTTCCTATGCATTCAGTGTAAATTAAGCACCTGAACTCTAGAGAACTCATTTAATGAGTTTCAGTATTTGCCAAAGATCCCAGCATAAAGAGACAGCAGAACAGGAATTGGTAACATCCCGTACTACTGTAATTCTTTAACCATCAGACCATGCTGCCTCTATAATATTCTTGAAATTAAATTGAACTCACCTAATTAAGTGGAAATATTTCATAAATTCTGTTAAAACAGACTTCAGTTTAGAATTTATGTCACATCTAGAGTTGCGTTATTACACAAAATTAAAATATTTCTTTTCTTCAAGACAGTTCTGCATAAGTTCTCATTGCTGGATGCCCAGCACAATATTCTGTGTGTTCATTTTCAGAACTAGCAAGTAATAATAGAAAAGCTGAAATTCTGTAGATAGCTGAATAAAATAAACATGCCACAGCTCCTAATTGCCCACGCAACAACTAAAATTGGGTTTGTATAAGCAGCATTCTATGTGCTACAATCGTCTGTGCTAGCTACTCTAATTGCTTGGGCTGAGAGGATTATAACTTGGAGAAAGTAAGGTGTTATGCTGTATTATTCCGTAGTTAGGAGCTTTTTCCTAAAAGGCAACAAAGGAGAACTATTAGAGCCACCCATTCACCTCTGTCTCCATTAATATTGACATTTGGAAGAAAAAATACACGTTCATTGAAATGAACCACATTTGATATTTGAAAGCTGATTTATTTCATACGAAAAACTAAACTATGTTGTAAGGATTTGTGTACAGTGCAAACCTGCTAAATACTTAATGGAGCATAACAAAAAAACGCATTCTTTAAGGAAGAATGCTGGTAGCAACATGCTTCAGTCTGATTGGTACATTAGCAGTCCTGGCTGTGATAGAAGAACACCAGTGTCAAGGAAATCTCATTAAAAATCCTTTCCTTCAGTAGATAATGGACTGTGTGGCTGAACTGAGCTGCTCTTGGTTTTCTGATCAGTGCTTTTCAATTTTAGCTGCTAAGAAAGGTTTCCTTATTAGCAAAGTCTTCCGGCCAGAATATGCAGAACTGGATTAAACATCTGATGTTTACAAAACGTATTTGAATACACTTCACATACTTTTTCAAAGATCGGGGCTAAATCCAGCCTACTTACAAACGAATGAATAGCTGTGGAATGAGGTTAGTTACAAAACACCATGTGGCCTTTGCTGACAAAGTTGCGGTTAGAATAGTTTTCTAAGAGACAATGGAGGCCCAGGATCAAGACACAAAATAAACCCTAATTTATAAAATTACAAAGAAGAATTAAAATTAAATGCATCTTATTAATTAAAAAGTGCTATTTGAGATATGCATTTTATTGAGTTTCATATAACTGCTGACAGTTGATTAAGCCAATTTAAAGTTGGGAATCTTCAGGGAATTGGAGATCAAACTCTATTCATCTGTTGAAAGCCCAGGACACAAATATCAGAAATAAAGGTGTTTTAAATATCTCTTGCTAGGAATCACAGCTGCATTGCTGTTAAATGTAATCAATGGTCTAAGTGAAAATGCAGGGTAAATTTTATGGAAAAAATAATTAAACCAGACAATGTATTTGGCAAGAAGTAAACAAATAAACAAAGAGACCGGGCGTAAGACACACTGAAATCTTATTCTTCCAACTAGGTTATTGATTTAATGAATGATATTACCCCTTCCTATGAAATTTCCTCTTTCAGAAGGGTGTTCCTTTGTGGGAAAAGACATGCAGTTTCTTAAAAGAATTTATTTTCATACAATGCATAATTAAACTACGGAATGCAATACCACAGGATGTTCTGAAGGCCAGATGTCTAAATGAGTTCAAAAAGGAACCTGACAAGTTCATGGAAGATAAGTCCAACTGGGACTGTTAAAAATGTCACGCCTGACTTCATACTCCAGTTTGAGAATTCCCAAAGCCATTCATTCGTCTAAGTTGGGAGAGGAAACCAGGAAAGTAGTTTCCTCGCTCCTGTACTCTTTCCCTAGCAACCTGGGACAAAATCCTGGAAAACATTGACCTATTGTCCCTGTCTTTTTATTCCTTTGTAATTTTATTACCATCAAGGCCACTCAGGCACTTATATTTGAAATAAGATAGTTGAAGTCAATTATTTGAAGACTGAAGTTTCACATTGCTAAATTTACTTTGTGAGGCCCAGAAGTGAGCAGTTGCATTATGTAAATTGGTTACTGATCAATACTCAAGATCGGGAGTGGTAAACCGTTCCTCAGATCCTAGTTGCGTTCCACTCAGCCCAAAGTATTACATACAGAGTGTTTTACATACATTTATATAAATATAATTGTATGTATTTATGATATCTTTCAATTTTGAATAGATTAGATACAGAAAGCACTGCTTCTTGACAACTATACTCGTTTTAAAATTAGAAAATTACTGACTAAAAGTGAAGAATTAACAGGAAAAGAATTTGCAACTATTCTTCCTTAGAATAGTAAGCTAGCTTCTGAGCTATGGCTACTTTTTGGTTGCTTTGTCTTCTCTTAATCTCCTTCTCTTGCCTCCTGGCTTCACTGTGATCCAACTTCAACAGAAGAGATGGAAAATGTTCCTTCACCTCTTTGAATCCCCTAGTTTCGGCTAGTAGCAGCTTTGAATCCACTGCTTCAGTTTTTCCATGTGGAAGGTGATGGCGCTACAATGCGTAGTCCAAGAACTATCAAAGGAGACTTCGAGGCCTTGGGATGGCTACTAAAGTAATCTGGAGCACAACTTACTTTCTCCTCTCTCCTTCCAGTTGCAGGCAACATCCTAGTTGACTGGAGATTGGCAAATGTGATGCTTATCTACAAGAAGGACTGGAAGAAGGATCCAAGAAACCACAGGTCTGTCAGCCTGATGTTGGTGCTGGGGAAGGTTGTGGAGCAGATCATCTTGAGTACCATCACACAGCACTTAAAGGACAATCAGTCAGCACGGGTTTAGGAAAGGCAGGTCCTGCCTTACTAATCTGCTGTCCTTTTGTGATGAGGTCACCCAATTAGTATATGAGGGAAAGACTGTGAATGTTGTCTACCTAGACTTTGGTAAAGCCTTTGGCACAGTTTCCCACAGCATTCTCCTGGACAAACTGACTGCTCATGGCTTGGACAGGCGTACTCTTTACTGGGTAAAAAACTGCCTGAATTCTTAAATCCAGTTCATTCCAACTGGATGGTCATTTTCCCAGGGCCCAGTGTTGGGGGCGGTTCTGTTTAATATCTAGATGAAGAGAAAGTTTCCTCAGAAAGTTTGCAGATTACACCATGTTGGAAGGAACAATTGGCCTGTTTGAGGGAAAGAAGGCTCTACAGAGGGATCTGGATAGACTGGATCAATGGACCAAGGCCAGCCATATAGGGTTCAATATGGCTAAGTGTCAGTTCCTGCACTTGGGCCACAACAATCCCATGCAATGCTGCAGGCTTGGGGAAGAATGGCCGGAAATCTTTCCAACAGAAAAGGACCTGGTGATGTTGGTCCATAGCCAGTTGAATATGAGCCAGCAGTGTGCAGAGGTGGCCAAGAAGGCCAATAGCATCCTGGCTTGAATCAGAAATAGTGTGGCTAACAAGTCTAGAGAAGTGATTGATCATCTCCCTGTACTCGGCACCCATGAGACTGCGTCTCAAATACTGTGTTCAGTTTGGGGTCTCTGACTATGAGAAAGACATTGAACTCCTGGAGCGTGTTGAAAGAAGAACAATGATGCTGGTGGAGAATGTGGAGAAAAAGTCTTATGAGAAGGAGCTGATGGAACTGGGCTTATTTAGTCTGGAAAAAAGGAAGCTGAAGGGGAGACTTTATTGCTCTTTACAACTACCTGAAAGGAGATTGTAGTGAGGTGGGTGTTGGTCTCTTCTCCTGAGTAGTAAGTGATAGGATGAGAGGAAATGACCTCAAGTTGCACCAGGCAAAGTTCAAACTAGATATTAGGGAAAATTTCTTCACTGAAAGTGTTGTCAAGCGTTGGAGCAGTCTGCCCACGGAAGCAGTTGAATCACCCTCCCGGAAGGTATTTAAGAGACTGGATGTGGTGCTTAGGGACATAGTTTAGTGGTGGACTTGGTAGTGTTAGGTTAATAGTTGGACTCAATGACCTTAAAGGTCTTTTCCAACCAAAGTGTTCTGTGATTCTTTGATCCTGTGATTTATGAAGTCATTCCAGTAAGGTCCTAAATCTTCCCTTTGATTTTTACCAGGTGAACCATCAACCTAATAAAATGTATCATGGTGTAATTCACAGCTTCTCTGAAAGCTAAGCATAGTACTGCAGGTAAACTGATAGCACTCAGGATCAGAAACTAAATCCATTCTTCCTGCTGTAGGGATAAAGGACAGTAAAAGGTCTCTAGTTCAACGACTTCCAGCTTGGTTAGCTGTAACGCCCATCTAAGACATGAAACTGATGGGGTGAAATTCATAGTTCATTTTTCCTTTCTTTTTTTTTTTTTTTTGGTTTAAATTAGAATTGCTCACTAAACCTTTCAGAACTGAAAGTCATTTCAGAAGCTGTTCCTTGATGCCTTTCAGCTATTAGATTCCAGCTCCCACCTTTGACTCCATAACTGACTATGTGTAGACAGGCTTAGTGTATGTTAACATATCAAACATGGACATAAATTTGATGTGTTGGCAGGTCTGCTCTGATTAAACTTAGGATCAAGAACTTAATTGCATTACTATATAAGCACGACATTTATTGGTTTGCTAACCTGCAGAGAAGAGCAGAAAGGCAAATGTCTCTCTGTATGTATGATTTTATATTGGTCAGTTTTATTGCCTACACCCTATTCATCCTCAGAAACACTTACTTCTTACCAGTGATTGCATAGAGAATATAATCAATTTATAAAATCTGAACAAACTTATCTTGGGGCTATCACTCTCCATTAGGTGTCAGAATAATTAAATTTGTTCTGGAAACAAACAGCCTGGATCTTGTCCTCTGTGGCCATTATATAGTCAAATTTTGAAGACTTTTTATGAACCAAACCTTAACACCTTTTGCATAGATCAGATAGGAACAGACAGTTTTGCTGAGAGGGTTCTTTTTTCCTTGAGCGGCTAATCACACGTAGCAAGGAGATGCTTCTAGTGTTCAGGTAGGTGAGACTGCTACCAGGAGACAAGCCTGGGGAACTCCTGACAAGAACAGAGGATCTATTAGGAAGTAGACCTAAGCTATGTCGGCAGAAAGGAGGAAACTTTCCAATGTAACCAGAGAAGTTGTTCTAATATCAATATCTGCCTGGAGCTGCTGAGAAAAAGGCAAGACAAAAGGGAAAGTTATGTCTTTCCTGCTCAGCAGATTAGGATTTATTCAATTAAATGGAGCAATTTTCCTTCTTCTTGCATTGCAATAAAACACAAATTTGGAAGAATTTTGGTGTCTCCTGTCATATGAACTTCAAAGGAAATGTGAGGTGTAACTACTAGAAGACTCTGGCTGATTCCAAGACCCACAACAAAGACCCCTGATCTTCACAGGTTTCATGTAATAGGGCTTTAAGAAGATGTAAGTCTTTACTCCATATTTTGTAAAAAATAGCTCCTGTCTACATGAAGATTAAAAGATTCAGGCTAATTTAATAGTCAGTCCGTGAATGGCTACTTCATCCCACATCTTTTATGCCTGCAGTTTATCTAATTTCATGACATATGTCAGTCTAGCTATTAAACTGGGATCAATGTCTTCAAGCTGGCTCCTAGCATTATGAGTATCATTTGGACTAAGAAAAAAAAACCATAGACACTAGATCACTATCTCAGTTTTATAGACACTACATTTGTTACACAGGATATAAAACGTTAATTAAAAGTAAATATTCTGTTAGCAATGTCATTTTGGCTTTTTAGAAAGAGTAGACCTTGTACATATGTTGAATTACAAAAACAATTACACAATTACAGATAAACAATTAAAAGTCTATTTTTTCAACCTAAATTCCTTCTCCTTAGTGACTTCTAATCATTCTCAAAGAAAAAAATGAATAGACTAGTTAAAGTCAAAAGAATATTTTACCATTCATAAATAATAAACAGTTTTCTGTATACAGTGTTCTAGTTGAAATATATAGTTTTCTGCTCAAATGTGATAGTACACTTTGTATAAAGGATTAAAAAAACCCAAAATTCTACATGTCACAGAAAATAGACCTTTTTTTTGCTACTTAGAAAAGCTTATGGTGGTTTATTTTACAGTATTAAATGTTTGGTGGACTGAGTGAGATGTTGTAAGATCTTTTCTAAGTCTATTCAACATGAAAGGCAAAAGACAAATACAGATTGTATAATTTATATTCTCCATGATTCTTAAAATATATCGAAGGACAAAACAATTTCATACAAGAAACAGAGGAAATAAAATGCAAGTGTATTTATTGCATTGTGCAGACTTCGGTCTCTTAAAAGACCTATGTACATGCTTAATACACAATTTCTACAGCACCACTAATTCTAAGGATCTACCATATTCTGCAGTATTCGATGTATTGACATGTGAAGGCAAAATAAGGTTATCCTCATGAAAGCAGAAAAGAAAAATCTTTACTTTTTACTTTTGTTTTAAGAGTGAACAAATGTAGCTGGACAACAACAGGGAATGTTTACTAAATATGGATATGATTATTCTCACCCAGTTTTGGTGATATGTGAAAAAGATGATTTACATCTGCATCGATTAGTCTGAGTTCCTGCTATAATCAGTAAAGAGAAGCATACATCTCTGAAGGGCTGACCATCCATTCCTAAGACGCAGAGTCCTGATTAAAACGTGTTGTGCAGAGCAACATCCTAGAATCAACTCTGATGCTATTTCTTTACTACTGTTTTGCCTAGCTTATATTTCTATGTTGATTTGCCTCTTATGGGAAATATCCAAGTTAAACCCAATGGAAAAGCTTTCAATCTTTAGTTTGATATTCTGCTTCTTAAAGACTTACATAAAAGTGTTTGCAAACTGGCGTATTCCAGAGTGTATATTTCCTTCCACCAAGTGTACAGGGAGGCAAAGAGCTCAGTTCAGCTGTCCACAATTTTTTTGCTGTGTCCTGGACTCTGCCTCCGGCCTCCATCACCAGCTCCAGGCATTTCTTCCAGTAGTCCAGTAACATCCAGTAGCCTTGGCAGATATTCTTGGTCATTTTAAGTAGTACTAAATTCTAATACAAGTCAAGCTCAAGATGATCAACTAAGTCTTAGCTGGTTTGAACAGGACCCAATTCATTTATATTTACATGTGTACAGCTACATGTCATAGAATCATAGAATGGGTTGGAAGGGACCTCAAAGATCTTGTTCAAACCCCTCATCATGGGCAGGGACACCTTCCACCTGACCAGGCTGCTCAAAGTCCATCAACCTGGCCTTGAACACCTCCAGGGAGGGGGCATCCACAACTTTCCTGGGCAACCTGTGCCAGTGTTTTACCACCCCCATTGTGAAGAATTTCTTCCTAATGTCTAATATAAATCTTCCCCTTTCCAATATAAAGCCATTCCCTATTGCCCTATCAGTACATGCTCTTGAAAAGAGCCCCTCCTCAGCTTTCTTGTAGCCCCTTCAGGTACAGGAAGGTTGCTATAAGGTGCCTCCAGAGCCTTCTCTTCTCCAGGTTGAATAAGCCAAACTCTCTCAGCCTGTCCTCATAGCAGAGGTTCTCCAGCCCTCTGACTGTATTCATGGCCTTCCTCTGGTCCCATTCCAACAGTTCTATGTCCTTCTTATGTTGGGAATTCCAGAACTGGACACTACACTCCAGTTTGGGTCTCAAGAGAGAGGAGTAGAGGAGAATTACCTCACTCAAACTGCTGACCATGCTGCTTTTGATGCAGCCCAGGACACAGTTGGCCTTCTGGGCTGCAAGCACGTATTGCTGGCTCACATAGAGCTTCTCATCAGTCAGCACCCCCAAGTCCTTCTCCACAGAGCTGCTCTCAATCACATCATTACCCAGCCTGTACTGAAATCACGGATTGCCCCAATCCAGGTGTAGGACCTTGCACTTGACCTTGTTGAACCTCATGAAGTTCACACAGACCCACTTCCCCAGCTTGTCTGGGTCCCTCTGGCATGACATCTCACTGTCAATATCACCAATGAAAATATTAAACAGCATTGGTCCCAGTACAGACCCCTGAAGGACACCACTTGTCACAGATCTCCATCTGGACATTGAACAGTTGACCACTGCTCTCTGAATGTGACCAATTAACCAATTTCTTATCCACCAAACAGTCCACCCATCAAATCCATATCCTTCCAATTTAGAGAGAAGGATGTTGTGAGGGACCACGTCAAAGGCTTTACAGCATTCCAGATAGATTACATCCATAGTTTTTCCTGTGTCCACTTATGTGGTCACCCCATCATAGAAAGTCACTAGGTTGATCAGGCAGAACGTGCCCTTGGTGAAGCCATGCTGGCTGTCTCGAATCACCTCCCTGTCCTCCATGGTCTTTATCATAGCTTCTAGGAGGATCTGTTCCGTGATCTTCCCAGGCACAGAGGTGAGGCTGACAGGTTAGTAGTTCCCAGGGTCCTCCTTTCTACTCTTTTTAAAAATGAGCACAATGTTCCCCTTCTTCCAGTCACCAGGGACTTCTCCTGACTGTCATGACTTCAAATATTGTACAGAGTAGCTTAACAACCACATCAGCCAATTCCCTGAGGACTCTGGGATGCATCTCATGAGGTCACATAGACTTGTATACGTTCAGGTTCCTCAGGTGGTCATGAACCTGATCGTCCCCTACAATGGGAGGGGCTTTACCCCCCGTTCCCCGTCTTGTTCTCCATTGACCTAGGAGGAGTGAGGAGAATGGTTGTCAGTGAAGACTGAGGCAAAAAATCCTTCTCATCTGTTGATACAAGGTTATGCTTTCTTTAACCTTCCTTTTCCGGTTGACGTACCTATAGAAGCCCTTCTTGTAATTCTTTGCTTCTCTTGCAAAGTTGAGCTCCACCTTCACCTTGGCCTTCCTGACCCCATCCCTACACAGGTGATCTGGATGATCTGAACTCCTCTTGAACTCAATGGAAACCAAGAATGAGATTCGACTAACAACACACACGTATCTCTTTCTGTTTGAGATGCCCTAAGGTTTCCGAGGAAATAACGTGGATCTTGATCAACAACCACCAATACCTACAGGCAACTTGAACCCTTCTAAAGAAGTAGTTAAAAGCCAGGTGGAATAACCTCATGACATATACAATTGCACTAGATCTTTATGTGTCAAAAGCTGAATTGTTTCTTCTATCACTGCAGTGCTTGAGGTGCGGAAGGGTTAGTTACATTTGATCACCTGAATAGCTCCCCAGTTTTCTGTGGCTATAGTCTAAAACTGTATTGGTTGTAAGGGCAGCTTACACATTCCACTTAAAGCTAGACTCTTTTGTGCAAATACTTGAATTCAAGAGCCCTTATTTGGAAAGTTGATCCCTCTCAAAGGAGGTAGGAGCAGAATTCTTTCCCTGAAGTTAAGTGACAGAAATTCCATCTTGCCTGCTATTGACAAAGTCAGTAGCAACATAATTAACCCCTAAATACTACAAAACTTCAAATAATTACATGGCAGGAAGTGTTAAAACACTTACAGATTTGGAAAGTTTTTGAAGCTGTATCCAGATTTATTTGCTGAGGGACATCTGCAACCCAATCAGATTCAGAGCCTCTTCAAAACTGAGACAGCAATTCATTATATTCTTTCTCTGACAACCAAGATACAGAGAAATGTCGGTTAATAGAAGTATTTTATGAACTGGCAACATATATCACTAACTTGAAATTTTTCTATGAAGTCTCTACTACACCTAGCAAACCCACCTGCAGAATGGGCATGTCCCATAATAAGAATAAATAAAATCACGTCTTTAAGTTTTAGATACGTCCATACAAATTTTATTTCAACCAATATCTGCTATACTTATAATGGTTTATATGGAATTAAATACCTCCCTTTTTCTTTGAGGGTACAGTATTTATCATAGCTTTTCCATGACATGAACTGTTAAGAGTCTGGTGTTTTTATTTGGTTTGTGTTGTGTTGTTGGTTTTTAACCTTTGTTTTAAAATAACACATTAAAAGCAGAGTTAAACACACATTACATAAACACAAATGTATGTATGTGCATATATGCATATACAAGACACTTACTCCCCCAACAAGTTAAGTACAGAAACAGAACTTCCCATTGACATCAGAAAAATATTAATATTTAAAACTATTGTATGCCTTTATCTCCTGCTGATAATGGTTTTCCTTAAAAGAGCTGTAAGAGACATTTTGAACAGATGGTAACTGGTTTGCTCTATCCTGCATCTCTTCACAACTGCCACAGAGCTTTACCATTCATTAATCTTCCATAGACTTCCAGTAGCACAGCAACTAAATTACATACATACTCTGAGGCCAGCACTGCTGTCAAGCTTAAAATTAAACTGAAGTGCACTGTGCCAAGTCTTTTAACCAAACTCAAGTATAAAAGAGAAAAATAAACAGTTGTCTTGAAGCCTGACCCACAAATGTTCAATCTTAGAAGGGGGAACACTATCTGGTCATTACATATAGGGCATTCTGTGAAGCAAGTGGAGCTGTGATTTGTAAGTGGGAATAAAACCAGAAAACATCTGGTTTGAATTCACCTTGACTCATTAAGGTTTAAGGAGAGAACTATTTCCTCCATGTTTGAAGTGATGAGAGGAAAAAACACATATACCCACAACACCCCCTATGATCCTTGCATTTGTAACGCAGTCTCTACACAGCAGGTGATAACTAAATAAAATTGCAATCCATTTTCTTGGATCAGACATTAGGCCACAAATGCTAAAACATCCCTGTTGTTTGGAGAACAAACACATGCATCAAATTCCTAACCCTCCATGTCTAATTTACAAAAAACAATAGCTCTAGCATTTACAGGTTATGAACTCTGCCAAAGCTTCTCCTGCAAGCATTTCTCTAACATTGTTTTTAAACTGAGTGATGGTTCCAATCTTTTTTTTAATGTTGATTCTTTTTCACAAAATGTTTCATAGCTTTGATCTCCACCAATTCAGAAAATGTATATTACAATATCACAGTATCACAGTATCATAAGGTTGGAAAAGACCTTTGAGATCGAGTCCCACCTATGACCCAACACTACACCTACTCCTACTTGTCAATTACACCATGGCACTAAGTGCCTCATCCAATCTCTCCTTAAACACCTCCAGGGACAGCAACTCCACCACCTCCTCGGGCAGCACATTCCAACGGCCAATCACCCTCTCAGTGAAGAACTTCTTCCTAATATCAAGCCTAAACCTCCCCTGGCGAAGCTTGAGACTGTGTCCTCTTGTTCTGTCGCCGGTCACCTGAGAGAAGAGACCAACCCCGGCCTGACTACAACCTCCCTTTAGATAGTTGTAGAGAGCTATAAGGTCTCCCCTGAGCCTCCTCTTCTTCAGGCTAAACAACCCCAGCTCCTTCAGTCACTCCTTATAGGCACCTACATAGTGCTGAAAGGTCAATTGGTGAAAAGTCGGCTTTGCCATTTCACTCTTCTCCCTCCTCCATCATTACTGGCTGGTGCATACCCAGAAAATGCTGTAAACTGGCAAATTCTATGATACGAGCAGTAGCAGAAGCTGAACTTATCTATCTTTTATGGCAGTGTAGATATACATATTACATGTGTGAACAGATGTTCCCAAAATCCAGAATTGAAATGTTGCAGTGACTAGGAGAACAAAGCTGTACTGTAAATAATTACATCATTCTCTCAGTCTTTCTCTCCCTTTCTTTATTTCCCTTGTTTTTCCATGGGAAAAAAAAAAAAAAAACGTAAAGATTACATTTTACTTCACAAAGTTTTTTTGACTAATCTAATTGTTATCTTTCAAATGCAAATTTGAGGTTTTAATTTAGAACTACTACTATCATTTAATTGCATCAGTTTTAGTGGAGAATTAGTATTAGTGTGCAATCTCTATAATCACTATAATTATGGAGATTTCTGCAGTGGGAATCATAGAACTCTAGATATTATGTATCTGAATTTCTCCATATACCTTAACGTACTTTTGTCGCAAAATACCTCCAGGTACAGTTATGCAAAACTGCAATGTTAAAAGAGGAGACTTCTTGAAATTTATCTATACATGCTGAATAACTTTAAATATCTTTTCTATTATTATTTTTTTTTAATCTGATTATATTCTACTTAGTGTGTAGTTTGTGCAGGTATTTCAGTATCTCATGTTAATGAAAAGTAAAGAAAATAAGTCAGTTAGTTAAGTTACATCTTCTCAATTTACTACGTAACACTGTATACAAACAACGTTCCAGTAGCCAGAAGAGTTACTTTAAATTAAAACAGAAAAATTACTTGCCACTAAAATTCTCTTTAGATTCTTTATATTTCTGCATATATTTTTCACATTTTGTCCTTTAGTTGTTGATCTTAAAAATCCCAACAAAATAAGTGTGAGACCAACCTGCAAAGGTTCTGAATATGGGACAGTCTTGGTAAATTTGAAGACAGAACGAATTTATGTTCAGAGATTCATGATCTGGTTAATTCATCGAGTTGAACTTCAGACTTGGAAAACTTATGTTCATTTAAACTGCAAACCTGTAATTAACTGTGCTTCTTGGATTTCCTAATAGCACTAGCTAGTTATCCTTTGATTTTCCGCTATATGTAAATGGAAAGAAATGGTCCTGTTTATTTTACAAATATTGGTGGAGGTCAAAAGACTTCTGAGTAGAAACTAGACACATTCTGTCCAGTACTACTGCTGTGCAGGAAAGATAACCTTTTTCTCTTTTGGTGGGTGAGCTTTGAATGTGATTTGTATTTAATAAGGGTCAATAAATATGTTCATTCTCTAGAGCAGAAACAAAAACTATGTGTAATCCAGGTAGTCTGCCTTGCCAAAGTTAAATGCATTGTTGTGGGCACTAGGAACTACAAAAGATACCAAATTACTACTTTTTTATTGATTTACTGGTATAACCCAGTAAATAAGTAGGCACTTTACAGACAAGTAGAAGACATATCCCTGACTTGAAAAGCACACAGTTTAAGACAATAGAGATAACATTGTGAAGGTGTTAAGACCTGGATAAAGGGTGAGAGAGAGAATATTTTCTTACAATGGATTGACAGAGACTGACAAAATAATGATGTAATTACTGCATTTTTGCTATTTTGGTACCAATATTAAAGAGATTATTTCAACCATATAGAGTAGATTTTCTTCCTTTTTTTTTCTGAGGAAAGTTCAGGAGGAAAAACACTTTATCTCTTAAGTTTCTTTGCATAGTAAGTATGATTATTTTTACAAAAAAGAATAGTAATAGTATATGTTCTTAAACCAACTGCATTCAGCACACATCTGTGTCATTGTTTTTTTAACTCCAGATGACATCTAAACAATTAAAGGTTAATCAAAGACAAAATGTTTTTAAGAAAGATCGTAGCAAGATAGTGCATTTATCTACTAATTGTCTAAGGGTAAATTCTCAGAAAGCTGCTTTTGTTGGCTTTTGTTATCTGACTGGAGGCAATGAATTTCAGATTGTTTGTTCTACTGATAATCAAGTTATTCATCAGGTTGTTTAAGGATTAGACGTCATTAGATTATTGATAAATATATAAGTTTTGTTATTAAAGCATTTTTTTCTGCGATGTGTAATACATACTCTCAGTCTAGTATCAACTTGCTGTTCAAGGGCCAGCGTGGGATAGAACATTTTATTGCCCTCCAAGTGGATGTACTTGGGGGGTGGGGGAACAGCATGCAAGGAAAAGGATCTTCAATATTTTCTCTGTCCTTTAAGAGCTTTTCAGGATAGTCTGTTAGACCAAGGAGAGTGGTGCAAGCTTTCCTAATGTCTTTGGAAACTGATTCTGTCTTGTGTGCTTGCATTCCGGGACTTTTAAATGTAAATGAGCCCAAACAACTCAATGCAAACATTGGCAGAACATTTTTATTTGTCATGGTTCACATTTCAAATCATAAACTTGCCACTTCTATGAAAATACTGAATTTATTCTCCTTATTCCTTGCTTTAATTCTGTGTTCTCTGACAGCAACAAACAATAAACTTGTCTCGTGTCTTCTATGATTTTTCCCAAAAATTTTGGGAGTGTAGAGCTTTTCTGATGTGAATGCTCAGCGAGTTCTCTTAGAAACACAATAGCACTAAGGACTGGATAATCTAAGAAGTGTAAATCTAAAGATATGATTATATGAGATAAAGTAACCGGAGCTCAGTAACGCATAGTCCTTCACCTGAGCATCAGAAGAAAATCATGTTAATACTTTTAGGTTATCTTAAATGCAACATGAAATTCTTTCTTTTACCAAGACATTTCACACACATTATCAATAATCAACAGGGTGGCAGAACACCAGTGTTGTGGCACAATGAGTAGCGTCCTTTACACTGACTGGGAGTCCTTTACACTGGCTGGGCTGTGGTATTTGCTTGTTTTTTAAGCCACATGGGAAGGTGTGGCATACAGCTTCTTTGAAAGTCCTCACTTTGAACTTGGAGGACCAGAACATAAACAAGTTTCATCACTGCTTTTCTGCAGGTAGAAACGCGAACAGATGAAAAGGTACCTCCAGGAATAGTTGGAGAAAAATACCTGCTGTGTCCCAAATGCAAGGTTTTTATTCTTCTCTCACTTAAGAAAGAGGTATACTTGGTCCTGTGTATTTATGGCTAGCTAAATAGCTATTATAATGGTGCAAACAAACATTACTAAGCTTTTAAGGGGAAAAATGAAACCTCATCAAGTCATACTTAAAGTAATTTAGGTTGAAAATCGAAAACCAAAATTCACAGAATTTTCTGTCAATTCTTGCAAGAAGTGTGATGCCGTTGACAATGGAAATCACACATTAATCCAATACGTCTGCTACCTACATACAAAAGAAATATTTCTGTAATGAACGGGACCCATATACAGTGACTTGCACACAACCTATTCCGTTACCATTATTTTCCAGTTCCTCTCCCAAGTACAGATCGGAACCAACAGTATTATGTTTCAATGTATGTTTACTATTCATTATTTGAAAATGTACCTCTGTTGCTAAACATCCAAATAATATCTAGTAATTTAGCCCATTGGAGCCAAAAGGCTCCCATTGTTGAATCTCTTCTACACACATCAAATCCATGTCCTTTTCTGTGTTCATATATTTCTTAGAATTTACAGCAAGGTGACTGTCATTCCTTCTTCCTCTGACTTGGTGCAGTCTAGGACTAACAGATGTAAATGGCCTCTGTTATTCTAGATATATACTATAAGTGAGTTCTTAGAGTATTAGCTTCCAGTCTGTACACTGCACTGTCAAACTAATATTTCTCGATTCTGTGAGGTTTTTGTTTATATAGCACATTAATCTCCTTAGCACTGGCCTCCTTGCTTGGATAATCTGAGGTCAGGAGTGTATGTTTGTCTTGCCTTTCTTAGATTGTCTCTCTCACACATTATAGGTGTTAGCTTTATGGTTCTTGTGCAATGTCAGGGAAAGTAGATACAGTCAAATGAACATGATAAAGACTTTTACTGTTTTAAAGGAGGAACTGTGTTGGTAATGCTGCAGTTGAACAAAACTCATTCAGGATGCTTATAAAGATTATAAGCGCCTTTAAATAAAGGAACAGAACATGCAGAATAAGACATAATCTTAGAATCACAGAATCATAGAATGGTTTGTTTGGAAGAGACCTTAAAGACCATCCATTTCCAGTCCCCTAGGTATACTTTTCACTGGATCAGGTTCTCCAAGCCTCATCCATCCTCACCTTGAACACCTCCAGGGATGGAGCATCCATGACTTCTCTGGACAACTTGTTCCAGTTCCTCACCACCCTCACAGTAAAAAATTTCTTCCTAATATCTAATCTAAATCTCCCCTCTTTCATCACAAAACAATTATTCCTCATCCCACTCCCTGATAAAGAGCCCCTCCCCAGCTTTCCTGGAGGCCCCTTTTAAGTACTGTAAGGCTACTATAAGGTCTCTACGGTACCTTCTCATCTCTAGGCTGAACAACCCCAAATCTCTCAGCCTGTCCTTGTATAGGACATGCTCCAGCCTTTTGATCATCTTCATGGCCCTCCCCTGGACTTGTTCTAACAGATCCATGTCCTTCCTATGCTGGGGACTCCAGAACTGAATATAGTAGTCCAGGTGAAATCTCATGAGAGCAGATTAGAGGGGCAGAATCACCTTCTTCGACTTGCCGGTTACACTTCTTTTGATGCCACCCAGGATATGGTTGGTTTTCAGAGCTGCAAATGCATATTACCAGCTTATGTTGAGCTTCTCATTGACCGCGGTCCTAAGTCCTTCTCTTCAGGGCTGCTCTCAATCCATTCTCTACACAGCATGAAAATCTTTTTAGGGAACCTTGTGAGATTTGCTGCTTCTGGCTGTTGATACTGCAAAACAATCTCAATGAGAAACAGTGTCTTTTCTGCTTGCATGAGGTAAGTTGTCTGTAATAGTTTACTGTGATTATCCATTTTTTCCTACTAAGTATGGATCACTAAGGCAAATATAGTTGTTACAAAGATTTGGAAAATGCATCTCTGTATATGTAGCAACTTCATTTTGGTGTGTGAACTACAGTTACAACTGGAATCATCCTGGTGGACTTCAGGATCCATTTTGTAGCCAGGACTTGACACCATGAAAAGGCATCATTGAGAAACTCTGCCCACTGAGATTGAGCTATTTCCAGTACCACATAACAGATGATATTTTTCTTGAAAAGTACTATTTTATTGTCAGAATATCAGAACCCAATATTGAACTGGCGATTTCAAGGCCACCATCAATGACCGAAATTAACAGGAATGAGAAATCTGTCTCAGGGAACTGCACCTAGGACTTTTTTTTTTCAGAGAGCTGCAGTTTTCTTAAACTCTTTCCATGTTACTTTCCCAGTAATATGAGTCTTACATGATAAATTCCTCTGCTAGATCTCCGTGGCTTGTTTCACTTCCAACAAGTTCCTTACAGTAGAGCAGAAAATCACGATTCCTTTAGTCAGGGGAGTCTATGGTAGAGACTTTTTATCTAAACTCTTATTTTTTCTGGATGCCTCCTGGCTACATCCTATCCCACTTTTACTATTATTTTTCCAGAATACACAATGGCAGCAGCCTGCCATGTTATCTTCTAGCTGTGTTTATCCAAGAGAGTGTTATTTAGGGTGGGGCAAAACCATATTAGGGAACACACAGTGAATAATGGAACAGAGTGGATAATCACCTGCTCAAGCCATACCTTGGTTGTTTTCATTTCCTGGTATGGCCTCAAAAATGCAGAGACTGACAGGTCCTTACTTGAATAATGGGAAATTTCCTATGGATCTTTGATTGAAATCCATCAAAAAAGAACAGCCCTCCACTTAGAAAGGAAGACTGTGTCACCTTTTAACAGCATAACCCAGAAACTGAACTTAATTCAAAGTTTGACTACCAGCTCAAGCAAAGCTTGCATCAGAGCACGGAGCATAGACAATCTGATGAGATTCAGAGATTGTAGTTAATTTACAAGCACCAAAACTGCATACCTGTCAAATAAAATGCCTTGAGCGTTGTGACCTATTGCAGCAATGGAGGAGCATTTGCATGATAGAACACTGCAGTGTCCTTCCAGACTTGTGAAGATACAATTCGTTGTGTCTAGTATGCAGTCATTCAGCAAAGAAGAACCAAAACTCAGAACCTACCAGATAGGCCAAATGTATTATCCTTTGACATCCATTTTAGAGACCTTTCACACATCTTAAATTGTGCAAATTTTGAAGATTTTCCTAAAAATATAAAATCTGTTAACGTATCATATACATTATTCACCATGACACATGTTGACAGTATATAAATTATAGAAGCTTTGCCATCTCCATAAATTAAGCAACAAATCTTAAAACCCTTGAGTTATAGGATAACTACTGATTAGCATACTTTGATTACATTCAAAGTATGATAAGGGTACAGGACAGCAACATCAAGCATTCCCCATTAGAAACATTAGCCTGTATATATATCGACGTTTGGCAGTATGAAAAAGATATCTCTGTAGTGGAAAAAAATAATGCAGCATCTGCTACATCGATAGCAAATGCTGTTCCTTGGTACAGGCGTTCTTGCTAACAGCCACTCAGATGGATACACATTTGACACACATTTGCACACACAAAAAGACAATCACATACTACTACCTGCCGTTCAATTAGCATTAAAATACTGGTCTCAAGGTACCTTATGGACAAATCTTCCAGTGTATGTTTGGCAATGAAACATAAAAATAAGGAAATTCAAGGAAGTTAATGAATTTACAAACTGGATTTTTAAAGTCAGCAATAATTACTGCCTTCTATCCTTTGCAAGAAAAGAAGAAACCACCGAAAAGAAGGAAATCAAAGACAAAGGTTCTTACAAGATGTCAAAAATGAATTGCACAAATAAACAAAAAGCAAGGAGACTTTCTGAGCTGATAAACACACAAGAACAAGAGGTTAATGGTAAACAACACTGCTGTAAAGTCAGTTTAACTGCTAGAGAAGGAAGAAAATCTTAAAAGACAGAAAAAGAAGCTCACACAAAACACAGCACAGGAGCTGAATGATTAGGATTATTACCATCAAGGAATTTTTGAACAGCATACAATAATAGAAAATAATGTGGGCAAATAACAAATTGTTCAAGCCTTGTCAAATATTTAAGTAACTATAAATACAACTTGGAAAAGAGGTACACAGAAGCCAGGGTGAAATTATACAAGATACCACAGTAATGAAACAGAAAAATAAGTAACTAGAATATTTAAATAGAGATGCAGGAGGTAATCAGCTCTTACAAGGACAAAACCAGATTCTTTTACTCTGTTTTGAAATATTCTTTCTAATGAAAAATAAGAATACAATAAGGACTGAAATTTTTATGGTTGTGATAATAGAACATCTATTGTTTCAAAATAGAAAGATATAGTCAGGAAGTGTTTTGATATGACATACATAACACTGACCTCATCTTCTTTCAAACTTCATAACTGTCATCAGATAAAAACAGTTCCCTGAATGTTGCTAACTCAGCATGGTGCTATTGGCCACTGTATTATTATAGCATGTTTTTAAAATGTTGCAAAAGAAATGTGGAATTTCAGAAGTGCTCCAAGGTGGATTAACTCTCCTCATTTTGACACTATGATAAACTCTCAGCACATTTAGTGCAGAATGCTGACAGTGGATTCTTATTCTCTGACTGAATCCATCAAAGCGTTATATGTCAATTCTAAGTAAGCTACATGGAATCCCTCTATGCTAAAAGGACTGGCCCCTTCAGAAGGTAAATTGCCTTCTCTAAAGATGGGTACTTAAAATAGACAAAATTAATCTCTTTCTAGGGGTGGTTCTCTAGGGAACAAACATGGAGACCAAGACAATAAGGTTAGATAAGGTACATAGATTTTGTACAACAAACTTCAGCAAGATGATTTCCATGGTACCTGCATCTGGAAAACTTATGATTGTTGTGTTTGACCAATGATAAGAATACAAAAGCAGGGCAGCTTGTGCTGGAAGATCCATAATTTCATTTGTTCCCAAAGATTTAGAAGTGCTTCCAAAACAGAAGATGTTATCTTTTACTAGAATCATGGTGTAGGAGAATCTAATAGAAAACCAGCATTGCAAATTTTGTTTATTCTAACTGATTGGGAGGGTGGTAATAAAAAAATATTTTTTTTCAGATGAAGAAAAGTGATGAAAATCACTAGAGGAAGCATAAAACTGAAAAGATTTTAGTGTGCATTCTTTAATTTTCATTCACATTCCCTCATTCAAAATAGATCTCTAGTTTTAGCATTCCTATTTCCCCTACTGACGTCTATGTTTCAAGACATCTATGTTTTTGACACCTATGTCGTCAAAGTCAAAATTCGTTCAGTCAAGTCCCAAGATAACTGGAAGCTAGAGGGTGTGGCTAGGAAGAGAAAGACTACATATATGAAGTTTAACGCATGAAACTTTTTGGTCCACAAAACAAGCTCGGAAGTTCATAACAGTCTGCAATTTTTCATTAGATTGCCTTCTTTTCCAAATTTCCAAACAGGAAGTTAGAAATAGTAAGGGCTGGAACAGCTGAAAGGAATTTCTGTTTCTATCCCACCTGAATCTGACAAATTAGACTGATTTGTTGCTTAGCAGATTTGGACAGCAACTTCAGTCACCCATCTTTCCAGTCAGCTAGTGACTCTTTTATAAAGCTTCTAATCTCAAAACATGGCTTTATATATTAGTCCAGCTGGATTCTGTGCAAACATTTGCATTGTATGCAACTGCTGTGTGGAAATCTGTTTTCTACCAGCTGAGAAACATCTGTATATTATGTCCTAGTTAATGCAGAAGGTCTTTGTTAATTTCTTTGTTTCAGCTTATTTATACTGTCTCCCTTTTTATTAGTCTCCCTGCTGCCTAACAAACTTCAGTTGATATAACACACTGCTGTGAAAAACCTAGACTGCATTAGTCAGATCAAACACATACAGTATCTTCAGTTTTCACTTGCTTAAGGTTACATTCTCCCTGCACGTTGCACATATAATTCCCACAAATGTTAATGGGCTTTAAGATTGTGTACTGAGGGCAAACTGCAGCTCTTATATGAGTTGCTGGTTAGATTCCATCATGCTTCATAAAGCACTAACTGCTAAAATGTAATTGTTAGAACAAGGTCAGTAACACCAAATAATTTAAGAGAACAAAAACTTTTTAATTCCTGCTTAAAATAAAAATGTGTATGTATGGTTATGTGATAAAAATTCTGGGGTGCTTATATTTAAATGCATGTACTAGCAATTAGTTGATCCTGCACGGATTCGCTGCTGTAATACACATTGTGGACTGATGAAGCAAAAGCTGTTATCAAAGTGAAAAGGAACATAGGCTTTTATAGAGGTCAGCAATTTTTCAATGAACTGGCAGAGCAAGGATTACAGCTTCAGACATCTTGGTACCTATTTAAATATCTAGAACTTTGAACATTTGTTGGTGTTTCTGGGGATAAAATAAATCATTTAGGAAAAGAAAAACGGCCTCCTTATTACATGTATTTACTTCCCCTTTGAAGTTCATGTCAGATTTGCTCATTTAAAAGAAAATAATTCCACTACAGTCATTACAGTAATTCAGGTTCAAACAGCTGATGAAACCAAGCTATATTCTGTCTGCTTTGAAGATCTTCGGTTAGTTTTCTTACACACATTTTGAATAAATCTTCTAAAACACAATGCTATGGAAAAAATGACAGACTAGAAGGGAGTAAACCATCATATCAGACATATTAGAAGTGAGAAAACAAAATCTTTCTCAAGAAGGTCACGTAATCTCTCCCTCACTACAGTAGATTTTTTTCCTATAAAGCTTCTTTCAAATCCAGTTTAAAAATGAACAAGTGGCATTTCCATTACTTCCCCTGGGAGGCAATTTCATACTTAATGTATTCTCAGTGTATATAAGGTAGGGAGGGACACCCACATATCCCACTTTGTTGAAAAGTGCTCTAATCATTTGGGAGAAAGGGCAGGTGGGAGGGAAGGAAATGTATTCCACCCCTCTTGTTGAAGCCGTGTCACTATGCAGAAAAGATTTCAAGATATCATAGGATGGAGGAGGAAGAGGGAGAGGGCAAAGAAGAGAAAGAGCTATATTCTAGTTAACACATTCACTTTAGTACAGGGAATCCTAGGTTATCATTATGAGTTTTACTCTAGATGCTTTAAAATAATCCATTGGTCAAGATAAAATAGGAAACATTTCTAGCTAATTTGTCTATAGTTTTTATTTTTATAAACTCATATATATATATACACAAGATTGAAGAGGCATGACCATCTGTTTTCCTAGGGTGGTATTTTGCAATAGTATCATGCAGACAGATCTGGGAGGAGGGGAGAACATAACCTAAAAGACCACTCAAAAAAACCTTCACTGGTTGGCATTACATCCAATGGCTCATGCGCCTTCCAGGTTACACATTTATTTCACTTATGTGAAATATTCCTTAGTAATCCGTATTTACAGGCAAAAAACCATTACATTATTACGAAAATGAAATCATTTTAGCATCTTACTTCCTGTACTACTGAAACTAAAAGTCCAATAAGATGTAAGCAGATTGAGTACATATTTAGAGTTACACTGTGTTTGCACTTCAATCTACATCAGTGCTAGCATTCCTGGAATAGTAGTTAAGTTTCAGTAAAACTGTATTCCTCGTGACAAACTCTTTTCTTGTCAAATGCAAATACAGGCACTGCTTCAATACCTTCTGTAAGGATACAGGGATAAGACAGGGTTAACTTTAGTAAGTATAGTAAATCCCCATGAATACCTGAAAATTAGGGTTTTATCTAAAAAGTGAACTTTGTGTTCCAGTCTGTAACTGTCAAGTAGTGATCTAATTCAAGTTATAACTACAACAAAACTCAACTACTGCACTTTTTTTTCTTTTCATATTCTGTTTTTTTTAAGCAAGATATTTTTACTGAATGCCTCATCACAGGAATATTTCTGGATTTTGTCAATGAAAGCACCTCTGTGCCTCATGGAATACTTACGCAGTGGGTAAGTGGCAGGAGGAAGTAATTAGAGGGTGTGGGACTATATGAAAGTCAAAAGATGAAAGTGTTATGACACTTAAGCACACTCAGATGAAATGCTTAAGAAAACTCAATTTCAGTTCCCTTAATATGTAGACTAAAGACAACTATGCGTCTCATTCAGTCATAATGCTAAGTCTTTGGCTCCAAAATCTCTCTCTACACTTTATTCTTCTCCATCTGTTCAATCCAGTGTCATTCTTAACAGCTTCCTTCATATCTTTCCTTCCCACAAACTTCCCTCCCACTATTCCAGAATGGAAGAATACATTCTAACTACAATGGGCACCCACTAGCTGTTCTCTGTACTGTCCTCTTTGTTTTGTGATGAACCATCTGTTCTCCTTAGAACCCAAGTCCTTTGGAGTATTCATTAGTCATTGAGCACTGATTTCTGAGCAAAATTTACACTTAAAACACCACATGCATTGTTGCATTTAGCGTTTGTAGAAGTCAGAATAGAACTTAATAAAAAGTTCATCTAATGCCTAAGGAAGTGAAGATGTATATGATTGTCTGTGTTATCACACACAGTTTGAATGAATTTTCCATAACTCTAATTTCTACAACATGAAGTACTTCACCTCGTAATATATCACCAGACAAAAGCTGTTACTGATTCTGGATGTCATGTTCTTACAAGTGGCAGAAAGATGCTGTTCACCACTTTCTTTTCCTTCTATTCCAGGTGCCTATTGTTGTTGCAACATAGTATATTTACTGCCTAGTGTGCATAAACTCTAAATAGGTGACACAATTCTTAGTTGTCTCCCAGATAGTGAAGTAAGGCTTCCAAGAATGAACTCATTTATCTGAGTGTGCGTTTCACTCTCTCCAGGCACATATCAAGACTAAGTAGGAAACCACTGTATCTTTATGTGCTTTTACAAAGAGTGAACACAGACTTAAAATGACAACAAAATTCCAAATTGATATTCTCAGAGCAATCCCTGTCAATACAAAAGCAACTCAATCTTTATACACTCAAAAGAAAACAGAATAGCAAGTTGGAATAGTAAAGTAGGCAACGTAATCTAACAGAACCAACCTCAAAAAGCATACTTTGATCTTGATCAAAGGTAGAGAAACTGGATGGGTACCTATCTTCACAGCAACTGCTAACTTCACAGTGGTGAGTAGCAGCTACTCACACTGGAGTCAGTGAAATTACTCATGTGAGTAACGCCACCAAAGACAGAAAGAGATTCATAATCCAACATTTAGTGAATAGCTTCTAACTCTGTCCCAGAGTCACCAGTGCAAGCTGTTTGAAAGACTATATGAGTCAAGTTCCAAGGTACTTTTTTACCTCAGCAAAAGGTAGTTCAGGCAAAACATAGAGACTTCAAAAGAAACAGCCATCATAGAGGGGGGGGAAAAACCCAAAAATAATTTAAAAAAACCAACACAAACAAACAAAAAGTAAAAGTCTGTGTATGTAGGTGAGGGCTGTGACTGTGGCATGCTATGATAATTATGTATTTTTCAGGGTCTGTGTGAAGAAGATACGAAAGGAAAGAGTTGGCACAGACTTTAAATTACGTTGACAATAGATATCCAATAAGGCTTGATTAAAACTGTCAGATACAAAATGCATGAACTTTATAGTTCATGCAAAACATACATATTGTTCATTATTCGCTCCTGTCCTGGTTTTCAAAACCTTAAAAGGACACCCTATAATTTCTCACTAATATCCTTGATTCGAGTTAAACAACACTTTAGCTTAACAGGTTTGTTCAGTAAAGCACTTCTGAAAATGACCCTTTTCCTTAAAAAAGACAAATTCTTCCACTAACAGTTAGTCAACCATAAACACCTTCCACAAGTGCTGTTCCTCCCACAATCTCTTCACCAGAAAATTGAACAGTATGCTATAAAGTCAAATAGATTCAAGCTACAGAAAAAATGTGTTCATCAAACGAAACTCAAGGCTGTCTAGGTAAATGCTTTCTTACTTGCACAAGTGTTCTGCAGCACAGAGGATCCCAAATCAACACTTCTAAAAAAACCAAATATTTCTTTCTGAATGCATATTATATAAATTCATGTTTCCAACCTGTTTGTGAAAAAACAAAAGCATGACAGCAGATTTCAGGTCCCATTGTCCATGGACATGCCAAAGCAGTGGTGTTTGGAAAAGTTTCCAATTAACGGTAGAGTCTGACAATTGTTCCCTTGCCTTGGGCAGAAGGACTAGCTATATAGAGTTATACAAAGTACACGAATGGCCACACCTTCGTGCTTAACACCGCCTTGAAATTCTGGTTTCCCATTGATGTCACTTCATTGCAGACATCTTAACAGTCTAATTAATTTTGTCTCTTAGATTTCTATTCTTTCATGGTCAACTGAAACTCAGAACTCATAATGATATCTGCCAGTGTTATGCAAGTAGAGAAACTAATGCTTTAAAAATTAGCTAGGTTTTTGTTCACAGCTCCACCAATACGATTATCTCTCATTAAACGAGTTCAAGTCTGTGTTGCAAATGATATGAAAGCAATAGATATGCAAGGAATGTTCCATCTGGAAGGGTCTTTTTATTTATTTTTTTAAAAATATTATTCATATAAGCATTGTTCAATGTATTTGTAAGAGTACATCATAGGTGAAATCTCTCAGACGAAAGTTCTTCATCAGCAGGAATTTGTCCTAGTAAAAAAATTTTTTTTACTGCAGTGCAAAATTAGGAAAGTGCTAACATTACATTCATTTGTATTACGCATATTTTTAAATAGAATTTATAGAACAGGAATATTTTCCTCAGTCGCAGATGCAATGTAAAATTCTTCATTGGAGACGCTATATCTAATCCAGTCTTTCTATAATCTAAATAACAGATCCTGTGTGCAATATCCTATTATAAAAATCCTGTAACAATAATCTGCAACTTGGAGATGCAGCTATCGGCTGATTTTGTATGCCAAATGTATCAGATCTTTAAACAAACATTGAAAGACGACACCTTTTCAAGTGCCTCTGCTCCTTTTATAGCCTATCTAGTGAAGGAGTGTTTAACAGAGCAATGGCTTGAACACTAAGAAATGAGGAGTTTAATGGTTCATACATACTTTATTTGAAAAATATCAATAACCATTCACAAATCTGTTCTTGCATAAACTACATGAAAATCCCTATGTAAATGGTGCATAGCTTCTTTATGATTCATGGTATGGGTTAGTTGGTGGGTTGTATTTTCGTGTTTTTTTCCTCAGTGTTAAATCAGTTTCAGAACTGCACATTTACTTGCCAAGCTCAAGGTAAATTTCCTTCAGTGATTAAATACATGTTTTACTCCCTACAATCTTTTTTAGCTGCATAAATAAACTGGATGGAATACTCTATTTTCCCTTGTTTTTAAAACTCAAAATATTCATATTAAAGTACTCAATAATATTTGTTTATTAGTTTGGAAATCTAATTTATTCAACCAAATTCAGAAGCCAGGAACAGAATTGTATTATAAAAACCTTTGACATTTGACTATGCAAAAAAAATATACAGAGACTTAGAATGTTGAATTTCAGGTGTTCCCTTAGTAGACATGTGTAAATTTAATGATGTTAAACCACAACCAACAGAAACACAGACCAGTGACACAGAAAATTCTGTGATGAGCTAAGTGTGCGGCTTGCAATTTCATTTAACAGCACTTAGGTAACTGTCTCCAGCTATGCATTCAGAGGAGCATTTCTACTTTGGATTTCAAGCTAGTAACAATGACATGACAAGTGGAAGGACAAAATTATTCTGTTCATGGACCATCATGTAAGACGTTTGGCCTGCATTTGTCCAGAGTGTATTTTTTTTTTAAATAAAGTGTAACACTAAAAGACACCATAAGCTTTTCAACCAGGACCAATACTTGTATAATTGCCTAAAGCAGATTAGGGCTTTACACTACTGTTTCACAGTAAAGGTGACGCACCTGAAAACTAGACTTCTTGACTGAAAAGAAACATTGATTTTGTGTGTGTGCGTGCACGCATGTTTTGATTTTCTTAATTTGTTTTTTTATTTTGCTAGTTTAGCTGAATTTATAATTCAGGTGATAAACATTGTAACACAAACACTGAACATGAATGATTGAGAGAAGTACTACGAAATAATTATCTTTTCTGATGGCAGGAAGTTCTTAATATCCTTTTTTTTTTCACTACAGACTCCTGATACATTTCCAGTGCTGCATACCAGCTAATTTCAGTGTTAGCGTAGCGAGGGTAAATTCTCCCATCTTATGGTCCAAACTCTGGCAGAATACAGAAAGATAGTTTGTGAAGCTTTATCATTCTGTTGAAAATGGCAATAACTTCAATACTGAAACTTGTCTTGAATAATACCAAACCTCTAGGTGAACTTCATGTTAGATTGTTTTAGGGAGAGGGTTGACTCAAATATATCAAATAAATAAAAACATTTTTAGATAACCATTCCTTTATGAAAGTTTGGTTCATCCAGCTCCAGCAATGTTTTTAAAAATCTTTTATTATAAGATTGAACCAGTTCTTTCACTCAGTAGAGCTATTTTTTTCCTACAAATTATAATTAGGAAGGGTGTGGCCATAGAAAAGTGTTAAAATTTTGTCCAATCATGTCTACTTCTATGTAAAGTGAAATTTTACCTGGTATTGTCCCATCAAGCTTATGAACAGAGGATTTGATTGAAGATTTAATAAAATTAACACTACTTTCTGATTTTCCTCTTTTCTTCTTAATCTTCCCTTCAAGATGAAACTCATCAGCACTTGACAAAAACTGCAAATAACAGCCAGATGCAGGAGCTGGTTTTATCTTTTTATGCAAGTATGTGGTGCTAATTAGTGCAAATTGATTAAACTTTAATTGCCTGATCCATGGCTAATTAATATTTATAAGATGAATGAGCAAGAAAACCAGACATTTATTAAAACACTTTAATGATTTTTCGTATGTTTTGACAAAGCAAAGCAAATAGATGTTATGAGCTTAGATGTGCCAGACATAAGTACAGTATTTTTTACATTTTCTGACTATCAGCATAAGAAAACTAGTCATTTTCCCCTACAAACTATGTATGAAAGTAGTTTTTCCCTTCCACACAAACACTATGGTATAGTGTTCTAATTTATACTTTGTAATGTGTTTTGTTGAACAACAGAACGACAAAACACTAATATGCCTTATGCAAGCTAATACACAGTATCAGACAGAATCTGTGCACCAGTATGTTCTTTAAAATGGTCTGAAGCGAATTGAAGAGACTCTGTTTCTTCTAGATATGTCTACTTCAGTTTAAAAATAGTATGCTAACACCAGTATAAAAATATGATGTTATGGCTACCAACAGATTATTTCTTGCACTTCTTTAAAAACCCACCTCTTGTCACCATATAATATATTCAAACAACACTCCTTTAGTAACAATAAACCCAGTATTTTGAACACACTGCGTAATAAAAAGAAAAAATAAAATCTTACTATGATAGTGTATCCTAAAACTACTTTAAAGTGATTATACATCTTTCTTTTTTTTTTTTTTTCTCAGTCCAATGGGAAGGTCCATTACTGCTTTATCCATTCTTATCCACCAAACTGTAAAAAATGGTAGACATTATTTTCAGTATTTCCCTTTTAGAGATAGTCCATTTCTAACTATGCTTTCTCTTCAGGAAATATGCCTTCCCATTACTTTCACTCAACCTTCCTACAGTCTTTGCCTTCTGACCAGTTTATAGTCTAAAAAAAGAAATAATTGAGGTGGATCTTTGACCTTCATAATCCCCTAGTTACACGCAAGGTCTGACCCTATAGCTCAGGAACCAAGACTGGGAAGGGAGCAACAAAGAGATGGTTATAGACATGTTCTAACCTATCACAGTCAAACAAGGCTCAACTTGATTTTTTCACTCAATATTAGTGGCTGGGTGTTCAAATATGGATATTTTCTTACCCTCAGACAGAAAAAGTCAGTATGTAAGACTGATCAACGAGTTAACATCAAATTTCCTGTGAAATGAAGAAATCTGCAACGGAAAAATTATATTGCTTCTGTTTGCATAAAGAGATGAGTTAAATTGATTGACATTGCTAAATAAAAGAGGGTGATCACTGGCCACAGGACCATGTGGTACAGACTGGCGTGCATCCACACTGTTTAAAACTTTTCCCATCTATAAGATGTCTATATGGTGTGTCCAAAATAGTTACAAGGAGAAGAGTTAAATAGCTAATCAGATGGCACCTGGTCCCCTTTAGCAGGCTAGATACATTCAAGAAACCTCAGCAACTTTAAGAACAGATCAGCTGTGACATTCCTACTCAATAAAAGGTTATAATTTTCAAAACCTGCTAATGAAATTATCTTTATTTCCATTTTTCATTTTCTCTTTGTCTTCTTATTTTGACACTAGTTAACTCAATGAATCAATTAATTCTGTTTTAATAAATGTTCCCCAAATATATACAGTTCGAGAAATGATTATATGTTAAAAACACTGACATGAAAATCTTTCTATACTTTCTACAGGCAATTAGTAATTCATTTCAGATAATACAGTTTTGAAGTCCTTCTGCCCACACACTCACACCCACACCCACACTTTCTTGATCCAGTAAAAATGTTCTGCAGTGAAAATTTTAGTAAAACACCCTTACTGTGATCCAAATAGGCACTACAAAAGAACCATGTCTCACAAATATCAAAAAGTAATATTTTTAGAAAATAAAATCACCTAGACTACAAAAGTATTTGCCATCACAGTTATGTTAGAAGACTAGATTTTTAATGTTCACGTTCAGAAACATTTATACAAATAAATATATCTAAGCATTAGAGAGAGCATTTTAAAAGAATGAATGAATGTCATACCCTATGGAGTAGTAACTATAAAATTCTTGAAGGACAAAAAATAGTAATTCATTCTCCACGTACAAGAAAAATTCACAAAGTTTCTGCTAAACTCAATTATAGATTTAGGTACTATAATATTTTATTAAGATTTTGAACTTCACAATAGATAGCATTTTCTGAAGCACATATAAACAGGTGTGTGCATGTTCTGGGGCTATGTGTGAAAGAGGAATCACAGAATCATGGAACAGTCAAGGCTGAAGGGGATCTCTGGAGGTAACCTGGTTCAATCACTCTGATTAAATAGGGCCACCTAGAGCCAGTCGCCCAGAACCACGTCCAGATGACTTTTCAATATCTCTAATGACAGAGACTCCACAACCTTCCTGGGCTAAAGACAGGTGACATTTGAGGTATGCTGGTGTATCTGACATATTTGTGTAGAATGACACAATACCTATTGAGATCTGTGATAACTATTGAGAGTCTATCCCCTCAGTTGTATTCAATAGCTAGAAGTCAGTTTCAAATATACTTCAGGAAGACTGTTGTTCAGCAACCGATCAACATGTTATCAGTAGCCTAGTTGGGCACCATGACAGTCTTTTGCCCTTAACTGTTGATAAATCTCAAAAATAGCTGCTTGTGTTTTGTTTTGTCAACTTGTTATACAGATTACCTTCATTTTGCAACATGGAAAAGTATTTTAAAACATAAAAGAATTGTATGTACTTACATACACACGTATATACACACACACATACTTCCATCTGTGTGTGTATGTATGTATGTAGGAGTCTATTTCAGTTTTGGTTTTTCTGGTAATTAAGGGAACTTGTATGTCATTCTTGACATCCAAGATTATTTTGAAATTCTGTTGAGTTTGCACTTTCTTTTGCTGATTGATGCAAGCTGCAAAACATTTGAAGTCCTGGTGATCCTGTTGGTCAAACAGATCAATAAGACTGTCCTTTTGTTTCAGTCTGGTTTATGAGTCTGGAGTTGTGTTTCACAGAAAGAAAAACTTGAGGAGAATGAGGAAGGTCTAGTATGTGACTGGATCTCATACCAACGTGTATTTGGAATACAACTGTGCCAAGGAACAAGGAACCAGTCATATATTCCGATGACTGAAAGCAGAAAGAGACAATGCAGGACTAGAATGGTCTTCTGCACCCAAGGTAATGTTATTGCAAGAGACTGTGATACATGATTCAGTTTATAAACTTATCAGAACTTGTTTAAAAAATAGTTAAAATATTTACCCACATGTTGGAAGACAAACAAGATGACTTTTACCTCTGATGATTAAAAACTCAACAGGTTTTTTTGTTACACCACCTTAATTTTGTTACTTAGGTATTTGTTCAATAATTATGCACTCTTGATCCAGCATTGCCCATTCACTTAGATATTTTTGCTCCTTCACTCTTCTTCACAGTTTCATATATTTGTATGAGACCAATCTAATGTCATTTTAACCTTCACTCTAACAGGTTAACACAGTCATTTCAATTTCCACTTAATTTCCTTTAGAAGTTTATATGTGTTCCAGTGGCCCTCCTAGTTTTAAGGAGTATTTTAAGCATTTTCAACATCATCTGTAGAATCCTGCCCTAGAGCTACAGTTTTTTTTCCAAACTGCCAAAAAAAGAGCCAGGGACCAATCCCTAACACAAATGCCAAGACACCTACTTGCTTTATTAGACATGACTTTATTTAATTCTCTCTGGAATAGGTATATCCAGAAGAAACTTAACTGAAGCAGTTTAAAGCAAGTTCAGGAAATGATCAAACGTTATAGCCTTCTTTCACTTAAAAGCACAAATATACTTAACATAATGAGACTAAAATTGGAGCAATATCAAAACAATGTTTTTCCCAGTATTTCACTGACCTTCTCCATGAAAAAAGTAAAATTATACTTTTCCTCCTTCAATGTGTTTTCCTCTGTGTAGCTGACCAGTACTAAGCTCCCTGTAATTAATTTCCCATCTAAAGCATTAAAATTACTGTAGCAGACAAGTGTCCAAGAATAGCATTTTGCTCAACTGCTTTCAAATACTGATTTTTCTGATGCTTTTTTGCAAAAATTTTAAGGCAATATTACTCTTGAAAAAATGCTACTGTGGTAGAAACAGCCATTCTGTGGGGAAGTCCCAGGTTAATTATTTTTTCTTGACATTTGTTAAATTATCTAAAAATCATAATGAACTGAACAGGATAAACTGGCATGACTCCATAGACTTGAATAGACCCATCCTTCTTTATGCCAGAGGACATAATCCTAAATATTGTTAGTGTCCACAAGCACTAGAATTATTTTCCTGAAAGACTAGCTCTTCAAATATATTCTTGTCTTCTGTGATCACTCCTGTTTTATTAATTGCAACAGTATATCCACATTCAAATGTAATTAGGCTATTCTTAAATCTATGCAGATGTAATAATACAGTCATAAACAAGACTACTTTATGTGCCTAAACACAGGCAGACAGAACAACTTTTCATGAAGAAAATGTAGGCATTCAATTTAGGACTGCTTGAAGAAACACCTTAAAAGTAAGTGAAATTTATATCCCCAAAGAATTACTTACACTTCTTGTAGGCTATAGACCCTAGAATAAACCATCATCTGTTACGTTCTGGTTTTCCTCACTAAACAAGTTCCTTGTTTGCTCCAGAATGCAGCTGGTGATCAAATTAACATGTAAGGGAGGAGGGAAGAAGGCCCTGGAGTACAGCAGAAAGTGAATTAACGTGGCAATTTCAGTTGCAGCTACAGCTTTTCTGCTTAATGCAAGTGTTTGAAGAAGTGGTCCTTGGCCCTTAGGCAAAGAAACTTAGAGCAGCTCATGTCTATGGTTTAAGACGTTAGGCCAACTAGATCTCCTTTCAGTTTATTCTGTGCATGCTAAAGTCTATTTCTATACAAAAGCAAACAAATTTTTGGTAAAATTATAGCAGATGATTTATTAGTAAGATACTTCTTCTAATCACTAGCTTAGCCTTCCAGTACTGTCTTACATTTCTTATATCTGCTGGTATATTTCAACCAAAGGCTAGATGACCAGTTTCTTCTAGGAATGGAAATCGTAGTGTGTGTCTTGAGAGATAATTGGTTGGATGGATGAGTGAGTGGGTGGGTGGATGGATAAATAGATAGACAGATAGATTAAAATAGTACAGTACTTCATATGAGCGCTCTGCATTTTTGGGTGGATTTCAGGCTGGGAGTTCTCTGCACGGGAAGATTGCATCAAGCCCTCTTGACTGGGAAATCATGGAGTGTAGTTTTGAACTAAGTCAAGGGACAGAGACATTTCTGTCTTGCCATAATTACAAGTCACATTGCAGGAGAAAAGAAGAAAAGAGACAAGAATTAAAGATGGGGAGGGGATTTTTGTCAGGGAGTGTAGTGGTAAGAAAAAGGATAGTGGTTTTCAGATGAAAGAGAGGAGATTTAGATTAGATATTAGGAAGAAATTGTTGGCTGTGAGGGTGGTGAAACAATGGAATGGATTGCTCAGAAAAGTCGTAAATGTGCCAATGCTGGAAGTGTTCAAAATCAGTTTGGATGAGGCTTTGAGCAATTTAGTCTTATGGAAGATGTCCCTGTCCATGGCAGGGAGGTTGGAAGTAGGTCATCTTTAAGGTCTCTTCAAACTGAAACCTTTCTATGATTCTACAACAACAAAGGTATAGCTGGCTATACCTTAGCTATCTCTCAGTATTCTTAATGAGCACAACTCCCATCTATAATACAGTAAAATAACTAGTTAGGCTGCATCAGAAGTTTGGTCTCTCTCTTACCTTCTCTTCTCCAGCTCTGCTTTATGCTTTCTGCATCAGATGTCTGGCTGTGTTTGTCCGCAAAAGGTTATGAAATGTGGGGAAGTTAGATGTTGCTGTTACAAAATTCTAAGTGTTAGGACCCAACTCTGTCCGTAGTCAAACATATCAACTCCTTTCCCAGTTAAGTGAGGCATTGGGGTGCACTAACACTGGGCTGAACTATAGGCAGAACTAGATCTTGATCATTTAAAAGGCTGCTTAGTAACTGGAGCGCTTAATTCAAAACTGTTCCATGGGTAAATCAATTACTGTGTTAAGTGAGTCTGCCTCTAGAACAATGAGAAAATATACCCGAGTTATTTACGTAGTAGCATAGTTGTATTAAGCACAGTAAAATTAAATGATGGTAGGTGTCTGGGATTTTGTTGGGGGTTTTTGTATTCTTATTTTAAAGAAAACAAATCACAAATGCACATAAAAACTACACAATGTATTTTCAGGCTTTGAAAAACAGCTATCACTTTGGCTACATCGGATCTATTTGTTTTTCTCAGAGATGTAACAATTAAATGGATCTATGAAGAACGGAGTATGAGGCCCTCGAGGTCATACTGGACGTGTTTTCTCAGTTTGCTCATGCCGAGCTAAAAAGCTGTTGTCTAAAGCAGTAGCTGTAGAAAGAAAATGCATTAAAAAAAAAAAAAAACATGCTCCTGTGAATTTATGAGGAGTGCATCACAAAGACAAATATTTCAGCCATGCAATTCCATTCGGCCTTTTCAGCTGTGTGTCCATAGCAAGTCAACGGCTAAATTGAAAAATCAATTCCAATTTAAATTATTGGAATAAAGAACACCAGGAGTCAGAGATAAAATGGCTTTGTTCTCTGAGATCCTTTTTAATTGGAAAGTTATTTCTTTAGGGTATTCTAATGCTTCTGAGGAAAGATTGCAAAACAAAGTTGATCGGCTGGGGGAAGGTTAATAGCTAATGTGCTTTTCTTGCTGCACAGCAGCCTCCTGTCTTTATGACAGCCTCCATCATATGTGAAAAGAGCCATGATTCTAAATTTGATACATGTGACTGGAGTGTCTCTGTCAGTCTCCCAACAAAACCACATTACTCTGACTTATTCACAGCACTTCGGCTGGCACTCCAACCAGAATTTCTTTGCATACAGGGTCGTATACATTCATTTGCTTAAAACTTGAATGATGTTGAGTAGTTCTGTTGAAGATCAATACAATTTTATAAGTATCAGATATTTTGAATAAAACACTGATAGCCTCACATATGGAAAGCATTTTCCTTTTATTTCAAGACTACTGTCCTAGGTGGACTATCAGCAACACATCTAGAAAAAGTAAAGTGGAACTGTGATTACAGAGAGGAAATAAGCGTATGTTGGCACAAGGCAGAGTGAGAAAGACAAGATATTCCTGGAAAGAAAAAAAGCAGATTAATAAAGAGTAATTACATTTAAACCAAGGCAAAGCAGAAAGGAAAGCCTTACTGCTCGTATAAGTCTCATAACTAATACCTAGAAATGTCATGGTTTAGTTATAGCAGCACAGTAACCTTTGGTCTGTTAGCAGGAAACTGTTTAGGGCAGCTGTAGATTAGAAGCCTTAAATGGGCATTTAATTCGAAATTAATAAAACAGTTATGGTATGTGTTAAGAAAAGTTACTGAGGTTTGCTTAGTATATTTAATTAGTGTAAAAGAGATAAATCTAGTTGCCATGTAATGAACTGAGAGCTGCAGATACAGTAAATGTGTACTTACGTTCCTATTATTAATGCATTAAACTTGTAAGAATGTTTAGGAATTTAATTAGCATTTAATAAGATAGCTATAGCAAATTACAGTAGTTAGATGTTAAACGTAAATTAATATTTTTAGTATTTAATTGATATTAACTAATTAATTACTGTTTATTACATGGCAACTAGATTTATCTTTTATAGAGTTATTAAATCTAAATTAAAAGTTCTATTTTAAGTGGCCTCTACTCAATTAAAAAAATATAGTCTTTGGGATTATCAGGGTTTACCTTCACACAAGAATTGGGTGAGCTTGGGGTATTAAATCTGAAACATAAATTATATAGCATATAAGGAGATTAAATATCTTCACACAGGAGGAATATTATTAATGTGAGTAATCCCAAGAAAAAGGAAATTACTCAGCTGAGCAGTGATCTTTTGTGGAATTATTCCCTGAATTGGGCAACAGAAAGGAAAATGTTTGCAAAACCAAAAAAAAAATGTTTTGAAATATCAAAAAAGTTTTATCATTCTATTTAGGACTAACATTTCAGTAGCTCAATAACATGTTAGCGAAGGAGATAAGTAGTCAAATTTTCCAATACCCTGTATATGAGATAATTGCACAAAGAATATCTCACCGCAGTCAACAAATTTGGAATTTCTAATCTTTACTTAAATGGGAGTTGCACTGTTCTGCATCCACATATGAACCTTATACTGATCATTTAAGCTGTGCAATACTGGCACTATGATATAGTTTACATGCAAATAATGACAAGAACCCACAAGAATTATATCTGAGAGGCAAGCAATTTTACAAAAACAAAAAAGAGTGTGTGTTAAGTCATCTAGTTCACTGATAACACAAGAAGTTGCTGTGAGCTCCTCGGGCTGTATTTCAACAAAAGGCTGAAGTATCTAAAGCATGACTAAGAGAAGATCAGCAGAACATGTGACCTCCTTTGTGATCTGAAAATTCTACAAGTTCTTGAGAAGATACGGACATATGCAGAACCTCGCCATGCGAGAAATGCCATCTATTTATTTGTCCAGCATGTAAGGCTCACTGGGATGTCTCAGCTCAAGTCCGCACAGGGTGTAGTGCAACAGCCGTGCTCTAAGAACATCTAAAATGACAGAAGCATTAGGACTTCCAAGAAATTCACTTCAGATTCTGAGCTTTACCTTCCTCAACTACAAAATGAGGACTATATTTAATTACACTTGTGGTATAAACTTCTGTTTACCAAAAATTATTTGTAAAGCCTAACCAATCTGCGAATTTGGAAAATCCTTGCATATTTTATGACTTGTTATTTCATTATATCCTTCAAAACAATGAATAAAGATACCAGATTCAGACTTAAGAAATATCTCTGTGTGGTCTCTAAATCTTAGGGTTTGTACAGAGCTGCAAAAATGTTATTGCATTTGTTCCTGTGTCATTCTTTTAAACTTTAAGAATTTTATTGCAAAGCTACTTTGGCCTTCTATAATTTCTTTCATGTTTTCGCTTTCATTTTTCCCTTTTCTTTCATTTCCCTTTCTTTCATATTTTCCCTAATATTTTCTTGTAATTTCATGGTTTTTTATATGTCAGTTTCTCCTCTCCAGGCATGGTCAATTTTTTTTTCTCATTGCTGTTATCGCAGTATAAATATAAACCTGATCTCACTCAAATCATCAACAGAACTCAAACAGTTTTGAGTAGACCAAGGATTTTAATTATGACTTTATTCTCCACTATTCTTAATTCTCCATTATTGAAATTGAGTGCAATTATACTGCAGCTAGAGGCCACAAAGGTGGCGAAAGGTTTAGAAGGGAAGTCAAATAAGGAGCAGATAAAGTCCCTCAGTCTCTTCAGCCTGGAGACCAAGAGACCTCATCATAGCCTACAGCTTCCTCTCAAGGGGAGGAGGAGCAGACACTGATCTCCTCTCTCTGGCAACCAATGACAGGACACAAGGGAATGGCAGGAAGATGTGCTAGGGAAGTTTAGGTTGAATAATAGGAAAAGGTTCTTCACCCAGAGGGTGGTGGAGCACTGGAACACCTCCCCAGGGAAGGAGTCATGGCGCCAAGCCTGACAATATCCAAGAACCATTTGGACAACACACTCAGACATATGGTGTGAATGTTGGGGTTGTCCTATGCAGGGACAGGAGTTAGTCTTGATGATCTTTGTGGATTTCTTCCAGCTCAAGACACTGTACGATTCTATGATTCTATGATACTGATTTTTACAAATCACTAGATAGTCCACTCAATTTACATTCAAGTATCTAAACAAGTACTATTTTCCTAATCTTCTCTATCAATACTTCCTTAATGAAAAAAGCTCTATTTTCTAGATAACACTTTTGTCTGAATCATGACATTGTCCTCTACATCCCTAACTCAGGAATGTCTTTAATGACTCATGGCTGATGTACTTGTCACCTGCCAGATGGCTGCATAGTTAAATTTTCCCATGAGTACAGCGCCTTGAGATTTCAAGCTCCATGATAGTTGCTCTAGAAATTTTTCATACTTGCTCTCATCAAGTCTTTAGGGTCTATACCAGATGCCACTGCAGTTTACTTGAGTGCCACCATACCTCTTCCATTAGTTTACTGTCCTAACTGGTTTAGTAAATATTTTAGATCTCTACTTCTAATGCATAGTAAGAAGGGTTTAAATTCTAGGTTGGTACATCTGCCACTGTGTGAAAACAACTCCTCTAACCTGAAAATTCTACTCCTCCTTTTCCTAGAGGATTACATACTTTTGGATGTATATATATATATATATAAAAAGTTACACAATAAAAAAAAATCAACCAACCCAAACTCCACAACGATAGAGTTGTAAACCCCTAAATCCCACTGGATGAAAAAAAATCTATAGGATCTGGATGAGGAAGGAAAGAAATGGATCTTGCTTTTGACAATATTATAGTCATTGGACATTTTCCTGTTGTCCTTGCAATTTTCAAGCATTTTTGACATTAATTTTGCCATTTACCTATACAAGAAAATGGCATCTTATCTTGTTTCTGGTATGGTTTTCACAAATTTATTACCCTATAAGTTATATGTATGTGCACACATATTATTTCTCCATGTGTCTGCTAAGCTCTTTGTTAAGAAGAATAATAATTACATCATTCAATGTCCATTCAGTCACTGTGGTTATAGAAAGCTGTTTTTCAACCTGACTGTACGTAAGGAAGTTGTATAGATACCTCTACCTCTATGTCCAGCTGCTTTTGCTTCTCCATCTGGACTGTTTCATTTGACAAGAATCCAGATCAAACCTTATTGTCACAATATTCTTAATGAGATATGACTGTGCAAAGCCCACGTACGTTGTAGTTAACTCAGGGCGGCAGAGGGTGTATATGCCTGAGGTTACTAAATGCAGCTTCTAATAATTACATTGTATGTTGATTGCCCTGTTTAGAACAATATGTATTTGAGGTAACAAATGTATATATTTTATTGGGCTTGTTTTAAATTGAAACTTACAAATATTTAGGAGAGACTGTGAGGCATTAATTTCTTTAAAATACTATTGAACATGTTAAAACTGAAACCTGAAACCATTTGACATGAATTCTTTAAAAGCTTTTTTGAATTAGATCATCATCATTCTGCAATGCAAGACCTAGAGAGAGCAATCCCACCTGAATCATGCTACAGTTAATATGTACTTGCTAATATAATTTATCAAGTATTCTAAATACATATGACACAAACGTATGGCAATCAGTCTGAAAAAGTTCATCAGGACTTTTAAGTAAAACTCTATGAATGCATTATAGGCTCTTCCCATGCAGTGTTTTCCCCTATCTGTCTCCTTAAACCATTTCACACTGAATGGTTTTCTGCGTGCTCTGTTGCAGATTTATTCTTCTCTTGATGCATGCATGTAACTCCCCATTAATGTTAGTAGGAATGAGATTTACGTATGTGCACTGAGAGGAGAACAGACCCCATGGTATTTTATTCGCCTATACAGGATTATGGCCTCTGAGGATAGATTTGATTTTTTTGTTGTTAGCAAAAAAGCAGCTTGACAAGTAGCTTTTTGATTGATAATACACTGGGAGTCATAATTTATATAATCTTACACCTGCTACTGAACATAAAGGTCACTTTAAAGGTGTGAGTCGTGTGTACTGGGGCAGAGCATAAACTACAGGGTCAGTTTTCGGTGGTTGCTGTACAATGAAGAAACAGACAAAAACTACCAATGCTGATAAAATCGAAAATATCATGGCAAGCATTGTAATTAAAAGCAAGTTTCCAGAACTTGACATTCTGAGCAAGTGCCATTCCCTAGGTTATTACAGAAGGAATTAGAGTGGCCTTTCACTGTCAAACTGATATATACCATTGGAGCACTGTTGAAGAAAAAGTACCATTCCTGATGTCTTTTCAGGATTTAAACATCTGCTGAATTTCATCTCTCTCTATCATCTTCTGAAAATAGATACACATCTCAAAAGGTCTCTATTTGGGGCATTGAGTAGATTCAATATTTCAGCAATTTTCTGCTTTTTAAAAAAATTAACTCTGTTCTGTATGTAAGAACTCTCTTGTACAGAGCATCAGCAGGGCATTCTTAACACTTAAATATTTTTGTGGAGAGACAGGCTTCATGAAATATATTCCTGTGATAAATTGCTGCATACAGTCATTTTTATAAAGAATCTTATTATATTGGGGAAAAATAAGAGAAAAAACCTTTCATACGATAAAGTAGAAAGATATTTGGGTTTATTCTTGCTTTGCTTTTTTTTTTAATTTTTTAACAGCCTTGCAAATGTGTAGGGAGGTAATTAATAGCCGTACAAAATATTATTTCTTATTGGATAGGATCCAAATTATTAACCTTCTTGTTCTAACCTTCATTTCCTGCTGCTGCCTAGTAGCAGTAGGGAACTGTACTTTCAGGGTAGGGAGATAGATACTCATCCTTCGAGTTTTTCAGTCAAACATTACCAATATGCATACTAACATGTCCACATTCCATGGCTCTAATTATTGTGTCTTCACAATTAACTGTAATTATTAATTATATAATAGATGAGGTTAATATCACTACAACTTTCATCAAGGAAACAATCGAAAGCCTGAAAAAAAAAAGAAAAAAAGCCCGTGAGAGCTTTTTCATTGTCGTTGGGTGCTTTGATCAGCTTTCTCCAAGCTCTGAATATGGCCCAGTGCTGAATGTGTTGGGTGATTTTAACTTTAGTATTGATGATTAGGACTTCTAAGACAATTTAGGACTTTCAGTCCATACTAGCAACTATTGAACTTCTCCAGGTGACAGTAGTCTCTATTGATTTGAATCATTTGTTTGGGTCAGGATCAGCGGCTTAGAACTTGTCTACAATGTAGAGTGTTCATTGTCTCCTGTCATGAGAGGAGAATGCATTTCTCTGTTCAGGGTGGGGAAATGGTTACAAGAAATGACTTCTGACATTAATGGAACAGAGGAAAAATTCACTTTCCATGAAAATAACTGCTTTTAGGCCTAGCTTTGTCTTCATAGATCACTATGGTTTACAAATGACCTACGATAAATTAAGTAGACACTTCTGTGATGGGTATGAAAGTCTTGGCAACGCTGATTAGTTGTGGCAATTATTTTAGAGATTTATACAGTGATTGCCAGAACGTTCTCTGTCTTTACCTTTTTATCTGCAGTATATTGTTATAAATAAAAAAAAGGAAAAAAATAGAACTAAGAACTAAAAATAATTTTGTAATATACAAAATTTCAGCACTTCTTCAGCTAATGAGGGGATAAAAAACCCCTACACAGATAGGCTATTTTAATAGTATTTGATAAAGTTTATTTCAGTGCCTTCAAAAGTAGCAGTGACTGATACAGAAGATTCATGCAGAACCACAAATGAAGTGAATCTGAAACAGTGTGGCAATATTTTTTGTTCACATATATATAGTAAAAATTGGAGTTGATATTATTCCACTTTTGCCCAGAGATATTTACTTTCCTTCTTGATGTTAATTTAATTCAGTTAAAATCTTGTTATCCACTTTTCTACCGACTGACAAAAATCTTTTATGTCTCATAGGCAATATTCACTAAAACCTACTGTTGTTTCTAACATTGCTGTTCAATATTGTTCATAGGAATTTTAATTTTACTCAAATTTGACAAAAGAATTGTGAAATACTGTAGAATTCATAATCCTAAATGGTTTCCCTTGCACAATATGAGAAATTATTATTTTTATCTGACTAAATGTTCATTAATCACTCAATAAAATGGCTAAATAGAGTATTACCTATATGTATTTGTCATTTGGGATGTATATCCTCTTATAATGGCATTTTTGCCTGCTACTGCATGTTCAGGGGAGGATACAATTGATTCAGGAAGGACCAGAGGGATTTTTCATGGAAGTGTAAATGTAACACCATATTTTATGGTTTAGGATAGTTTATGAGAGAAAGCTTTCTGGACCTTAGCAGCAGAGTATGACAGCCAGTTTTTAACGCTACCACTGCTGATCCTCAGGCTGATAATCCAAGCCTTTGTTTATGATATGAAGTTATTATTCATTATGATAATGTGAAATGAAGAACAACAGCAACAACAACTGTACTTAGAAAATTGAATAATGACTTCATGCTTTGTGAAAAATAAAAAATATCCCAATCATCAGTCAAGGTCAAAGTGATATAAATAAATTGCAGGTCCAGCAGCTCAGGAAAAAAAATAACAGATTGAGGAGGTCATGGAGAAAGACTTACCAATTGCTTAACAATTTAGTTATAAAGAATTCTAGCATTGGGTTAAGTTTATTTTCAATTTCATAAAATTCTTGAAATTATAGATCTATTCTCCTGTTGTATTTATAGCGCAAAACTTTGCCCTTTACAAATGTTGTGGGGTTTTTTAACTGTCTTAGAAAATACAACAGTGATCATACTAATTCAACACAGTGGTAAATATCTGCCTATTGGTAAATAAGAACTGATTTCCTGCCTATGGAATCCGAAGAAGATTTTTAAAATTAAAAAAAAAAAAAGTTGATATAAAATCAACTTCACGTACTGTAGAAGAATCACAGAATCACTGAGGCTGGAAGGGAGCTCTTGAGAACATCTAGTCCAAGGCTCCTGCTCAAGTAGCTACAGCAAATTGCTTAGGTTTGTGTCCAATTGAATGCAGAAGGTAGAGGTCAATGGCTCAATGTCCAGTTGGAGTTCAGTGGCAAGTGATGTCCCTCAGGGGTCCACATTGAGACCAACACTCATGGCATAGACAGTGGGATCAAGTGCACACTCAGCAAGTTTGCAGATCACACCAAGCCAAGTGCTATGGGCGACATGCTTGAGGGACAGGACACCATCCAGAGGCACCTGGACAAGCTTGAGCCCACATGAATCTCATGAGGTTGAAAAAGGTCAAATGCAAAGTCCTGCACTTGGATCAGGGCAACTCCCAGTATCAATACAGAGTGTAGTTTCCTATATAATCCTTCTTGCGTTTCTTGAATATGGGAATCACATATGCTTTCTTCCTGTCTTCAGGAACCTCCCCCACTCACCCTGATCTTTCAAAGATAATCAAGAGTGACCTCACAGTGACATCAGCCAGCTCCCTCAGCTCTCATGAGCACATCATATCAGTTTATGTTATATGGCCCTTCTCTTCCAGTTTTAGTTCTGCCCTGAGGGACAAATATGTATAGAAGTAACTTTCAAATATAGCAGGTGTGGTTCATGCTACCAACTATGAACAAAATTACAGACTAGGCAGAAATATATTTTAATCCAATAGTTGTGGTTACATTTGATAGTAAACAAAGCAATCAGTCTGAAACAGAAGTTAAACCTAGCAGGATCTGAAAAATGCTGATATAGTTTTCTCTGACTTTCAATCATGAAAACCTTGACATTTTTGCAAGCAAAAAGATGATTTTTATCCCATAACAGGAAAGGTCTGTCTCTACTTGGTAGATTTAGACTAGAGATAAAAGGAAGGGATTTTAGGTTTTGAGAAATTCATATCATCCAAAGAGATCAGGTGTCTCCACTAAATCTCGATATTAATGTTTTTTTCTTTTCTTATTTATCTTAACACATTTAATCTTTACATATATTTTTCTATACTTAGAATATTGTCCTCAAATTCATGTCTCCCTCCAGCTACACCCTATCATAACATAAAGCTATTTCAGTTATAAATATTTCTTTTTCAGTATTGCATTTTGCATTTTACTTCTAAGAAGAGAAATTGTCTTGCGGAAGGTACTGATTTTTCTTGTTGCCTTGACAGCTATGCAGCAACAAACAGAGAGCAACATGAACTTGGGTTGGGGACATTATTTTTTCTTTTTGTATTCTAGAATTATCCCTTTTTTTCAGAATTATACACTGAAGAAATACATAAGAATAAAAATAATACACTATTTTACACATCACAGTGTTTTTCTGAAAAAAAATAAATGTATCTCCAAATCAGGAACTAATTTAGATTTAGAAGAAAATATTCCTCTCAAGTGCACCCACGTGCACTAGGTTCTCTTTAAATTAAGTAGCTATTTGTTTGTCAAAACAAATTAAAATATCTGAAAATAAGAAGCATGTTATATCAGAATGTATCTCAGCCCACATCTATACCTCGCAGTCCTTACTTTATAAGAAAATGTCATGTGAATCCTAATTTGACTGGTCATGATCATAATAGCATGGGACTCCCGAAGGAAACCAAAAGCCCTTTTGCCTTCACTATGTCTTCGAGCACACGTTACATCAAATGCAAAATGCAGTGACATCAACGGTCTATAAAAGTGTGACCTTCAAGTTGATGGATTTAGAGTAATAAAAGATCTCAACAGCAGCTGACATATAAACATAAAAGGAAGTTGTAAGGACAACCCACTTTGGTTTATAATGAGTGAGGAATTTAATACTGTGTTTACAGATTCCACAGGCTTTACTGTGCTAGTTTCACCTGCGAACACTTTTAAATCTGAGAGGCAGAAGGAGATGAGTGACAGGGCTATAAGTAATCTTAGATTACTTGGGTATAAAACTGGGAAGAAGGATAATGTTGAAAAAATCAGCAACAGAAGTTAATCTATAAGGGGACTATAGATATATGTTTCTGGAAAATTATTAATTACGTATCATAAAATATTTTGTAGGCAAAGTTTCACAGTAGTAGCTTGTAGGGTTTTAAATTATTGGCTCGAGAATGTATTTATAGATTACAGGTGTTGATCTGTTCAGTGAAAGAGAGCAAAGACGTTAATTTAACTAAAGCAGTGAGACACTGAAGGGACAGTGCTTCCAAAACGATCGCCAGCCAGCAGTCCATCCTTGCAAAGCCCTACAGAACTGTTCAAGGGTTCTGAAATGCAAAAATTGCCAAGAGGGGGCAGCAGCATGTTGAGTCACGGGAACTCTCCTCTCTTCACTGGAAGTCCACAGAAGCCAAGATACAAGTCCCTATTCACTTGGCAGATCTTTGCTAAATTGGAGCTTAACCTGAGAAGATAGTCTGAAGCCGTCAATATTTTAGGGGAAAAAAGCAATTGCTTCCACCATCTAAGAATAGCAGGGCTTGTCTGATTCTCTAGAAATTCTTCAGGTGAAGCCCAATTAGAAATCATAGAAGATTTTGAAAAGCCTTCAGTACTCATACACCTCACAAACAAAATCCTGTAAATAGTTATCTACTATTTCCAAGTCATGACAGTTATCTACTACCTAAAGTTTAGAATAATCATGGGATGAAGGTTTATTGTCTAAATGCACGGAATTCTCTCTCTGAATATATAGAAATCAATGGGTTTATATGCATTTTAAGTAACTACATATACAAAACATATGTGGATGTATGTCAGATTTACACATAAAATCGCAGTTTCTTGTCCTCTGACAAATTTTGACTGTATATGACTGCAGTCCCACTTTGCATCCTTTGCGTACACAAGTTTTCTAATTTTAGTGTTATTTTCATGCAGGGGATAAATTCTTACAGTTCTGCTAACATGCCATGTTTTTCCAATCCTTTCATCTGTCTGTATAGGTTCTTAAGTAATCACCACCTTCACAATATCTAAGGGGCCTAATGACTCCTTGTTCTGCCAGGTTTGCACTTAGAGCTTTTTATTGCCACTCTTTAGAAAGGTGTTTGAACTGTGGCAGGTAGGACAATCCAAAGACAGATCTCATTTCAAAGTATTCTGAAGGGAATAGCTAGTAAAGAAGAGCAGTGATTGATGCAATAGGAGACATAAGAGGATTTTCTTTTTTTTCTTTCTTTTTTTACCAGCTACAGAAAAGCCTAGGCTCTTCACTTTAAACTTGAAGTGTTAAAGGGGACTCTTAGATCTGATCGTCTCAAAGTCTCTAATCTATGCAAAAAAATGGGCATTGATGTAAAAATAGTGCATGTATGAACAACTCAGAAGCATAGCTGGAGTGCAATGTATATTTGTGGGTCTAAGTGCTTTGAAAATGCTTGCGAGACTGGCAGAATGTGAGAACAGTCAAAGATCTATTCCATGAGAATTCAGGGTTGATTGCTTTTTTTTTTCTTCCCTGTGTACAATTTTTTCCTTTCTGTATTAGAAAATTAAAATCAGAGAAGCAGATGAAAAATAAAACATCATTTCCTTGCACTTGTATAGCAAAATCCATCCATCTTCCTCCAGTACAACTAAGTTACATATTTTTTATTTTAAATTGTTTTAACTATTAAGTACTAGGAATGTTGAAAGAATGCTGTGTAATATCCTGGTCACAATAATTTCTATATGCCTACATTTTGTCTCATTCACTTAACTGGGTGTTTTATTTTTATTTTTACACGTATACCTGATCTAAACGTTTCTGTGACAAGAAAAATCAGACCTTTAACCGGATGGGTAAGGATTTCATGTTTTCATAGAAGAAACATTTATTCTTCACCTTCTATTACTTTAAAGAATAGGTAATTAGAAAAATAATGTGTCACTATTCCCCTCAAGAACTGAAATCAAAGGGAATTTTCTTGGCCAGCACTTGTAAGGTTCAATCTCATCATTGTTGCATTGAAAGGCTAAACATTTTCTCCTAGGCCTTCAAAACTGGATTGGTCAGAGGAGACCTGAAACACACAGTAAAAAGTGGGTTACATAATCACATTTACTCTTTTCAGAGAACAAAATACAAAGTCCTAGTAAATTATTCCTCAAAGCCAGACAGCATGATTGTGCAGCAAGTTGACGCAGGGATTCTCTAAAAATACTTACTACATTCCTAGATATATTAACATTATTAGTCCTGTAAATTTTCAGGTAATAGAAATGTTTCCTTGTAAGGCATGTCTTTACAGAAAATGATACATCACAAGCCCTAGTAGTGTTCCTGAAAAGCAGAAATTTTCAAAGGATGAGAGTTCACTCGTATGGATCCATAGACATGCAAAGAACTGAAGTGCATAATTGCAGTGTTTAACAGGACATGACAAAATGCTAGGGCGCTTACACTTTTGTTTTGTTTTTTTTTCCTCAGAAGCGGTTCTTTCAGCACGACAAGAGTATGGCATAAAATACATGAATGGCATACACTCTGCACAGTTTTGTGTTCTTTGATACGATATCTGAAGCCCAGGGACACTTCCCTGCAGTTAACATTGCAGTGTAGATATACTCAGCATGAACCAGGGAAATCAGCAAGACGCTATCATGTTACAGTGCAACACAAGAATTAGAAACATATGAAAAAAATGTCTGGGGTTTTTTTTGTTTTGTTTTGTTGAGGTTTTTTTTCCAAAACCATGATACTAATATTTTAAAAAGCATATTCAGCATTTTGTTCTTGCTTAAAGTATAGATATGTTTTATTTGTATGTTGATGTTTCCATATAGAATTAGTCCTGAGGAGTCATTAAAGAGGCATGGCATTGCCATAGAGATATAGAAATCAGAGAAAATTTTGGCATATGACTGGTTATATTTGCTCTAAGGCAGGCACCCATTACTCCATGCTGGAGGAAATTCTACTATGGTTTCTGTGGTTCAGTGGCTAAACTCCAGGGCAGGAGTTCATACGAATGTCGTGACAGAGTCACAGTCCTTAAAAGCTATTGTATTTCTTGTTGCAAAAGTAAGGGATTCTGAAGATTTATAGTGTGCTCTCTGTATCTACGTTTTAATTGAAAACATATTTGTTGGGTCAATCTCTGTAAGAACACACATGGTTTCGTGAGCTGGTTATTATCTATAGATAGTTCATATTCATTGATTCTAGCTTTCCACATGAATTTTCATGGCCTCCAGTTGTTACACTGGAACTTCAGCAACACTGGTCACTAGTTAAATCTGAAAAGGAAACATTTTCTTTTTTCTCTCTCTCTCTGACTGAATGACAGGTTGCTCAGTGGCTCTAACAGTCAGGTTTTCTCTACAGGCTCAGTCACAGCAACCATAGGAAAGAATGTCACAGTACGATAGATACATTTGTGGAGTTTTGACATCCAGTCGCTAGTGTTTGCTGGCTCCTAAAATCTGCGATCTCCCTTCCCTTCCCTTCCCTTCCCTTCCCTTCCCTTCCCTTCCCTTCCCTTCCCTTCCCTTCCCTTCCCTTCCCTTCCCTTCCCTTCCCTTCCCTTCCCTTCCCTTCCCTTCCCTTCCCTTCCCTTCCCTTCCCTTCCCTTCCCTTCCCTTCCCTTCCCTTCCCTTCCCTTCCCTTCCCTTCCCTTCCCTTCCCTTCCCTTCCCTTCCCTTCCCTTCCCTTCCCTTCCCTTCCCTTCCCTTCCCTTCCCTTCCCTTCCCTTCCCTTCCCTCACAGTTTTATATGAGTCTGTTACACTAGAATAATGTGAAAAGGAATTCTTATAAAGAGAATCATCAGTCACATTGAAAATGTGATGAGTCAGATCCATCACTGTACAATTAGTAAATCATATATCTGCTGATCTGAATCAGTATCGGCGTCTTGAAGTTTATGGTGCTACTCCAATTTGAAGTAGTGCTGTACTAATTTATACTATTTTAATTCACACAAGACCTGATAGAGCCTTATTCTCAACGATCTCGGGACTGGCTGATATATTACAGCTATTTCCTTTGTAAGCATAAGGTCATTTGAAAGCTCAGATTCTATTACTGTCTTATATGTGTTAGGAAATACTGACTTTTTAACAGCAAATAATCACTTCATGAAATTTAAAAATGGCATTTGTTTTTGGCTAGTTATGCTCCTGTTGCCTAAGGCTAGATCTTGTTCTCATTTCAGTCAAATGGAAACTAGTCAGTTCCATTTTTCAAATTGTCTTGCATTAATACAGCGCTGTAATATTTGGATTGAGGCTAAACAAAAGTACTATTATTGAAAAGGCAAATGTCCTCCTGGCTTTTATTTAAAGAAATATTAATTAAAATAATTTCATTGGTAGTATTTTAGAAAACCCTAATTCTGAGACAATTTAATTTGTCTTTTCTTCCCCAAAATTACTGTGCAATATTACTCGGACAATTCCTGTTTTGCTGCTATACCTTCTTTGTTCAAAATAAAATATTATCAAGAAATACTGATTGTTGCATTTTTATATTGCATGGGCCTCCCAGATATGCTACCTGACTACCTTCCCCTCTCCTAAGGAAAGTCTTCTTGATATCAGTGAAACATATAAAGGCATTTCCATTAGCATCTGGTAATTACCGTGGCTTGAGGTTATGTGAAGCAAGGGTTTTAGGGACATGTTCACCCATCTTCTGTAGTTGTGATGTAGACATCTACATATGAGCTACTTGTCTGAATTTTGTTAAGAGGCAGTGTTCAGAAAATGGCACTACTAAAGTACAGTTCCTCTGACCTATATTTAATGGCTGCGTTAGGGTAAGATGAATGATATGAAGTGCTTGTTCCTCTCCATTGACTATAAGGGGAATCTAAATGACAAGTTGATATGAAGACATTTATACTCTAGACATTTATATTTTCTGAAGAATAATCCCACCTTAGATGTTGATATGCTGTATCACAGGCTGCACAAAGGGGAGCAACTTGTCATTGGGCAAGTCAGTTCATCTTTCTGTTTCAAAGACAACTATAAAGGAGTTGCCAATGACACCAATACTATGATTACTAATAGAACAGACATAAACAGACAGATCTTGTTTTCTCATGCCTTACTCTGTAAACTAGATCGCATCTCTTTCTTCAGGGTGCATCCCTAGAAATTTACAAAAATTAAGCCTATGAAATAAGTGGATCAATGTTGAGCTACATCACTTGGATGATGCTTTTGTTCCTTTAAGTATATTGCTGTGCAACCTGATAAATGTTTATTAGTTTAAATAAGAATCTCTCATACATTATTAAAGTGGCCAAACAGAATCTATTTTAAACTTTGAAATATCTTCTTAAATTGGCTGATAATCTATTGCAGATCACAAGATTCAAATATAGTAGCATTGTCCAGAGGATATAACGCAATTTTTACATAACTAAAATGATTCTGACAGTCAGTTCTTCTTCTTCATCTTCTAACTTTCACTAATGATTTTTGGTTATTTCCCTAAAAACAAGCAAACAAAAAAGCTAAGGAATTAGCTTTGACCATAGGTCAATAGCCTGTTACCAGAAGGTTTCTATAAGCAGTTATCAAGAGTGGAAGAAGATATGACATTCACCCCCCATTTATTTCAAACCTGAGGACCTGTATCTTACTGTAGAGCATATGCCATGGGAATTAAAACCCTGACACTTGGAAAAAAGCTATATATCACTTTCAAATTGTTACCAAATGTGTTTAATTATATATTAGGTAATTTCCTATGGTATTTTTAATAGTTGTTTGGTGAAAATAAATGAGAACTTACCCAAAATAAATGTTTTAAGCCCTATAAGGAGAGACTGAGGGAATTGGGGTTGTTTAGCTTAGAGAAGAGGAGGCTGAGGAGAGGCCTCATCACTGTTTACAGCTGCCTGAAAGGAGGTTGTGATGGGGTGGGTGCTGGGCTCTTCTCACAAGTGACAGCAATAGGACAAGAGGAAATGGCTGCAAGTTGCACCAGGGGAGGGTTAGACTGGACATTAGGAAGAATTTCTTCACTGAAAGCATGTTTGGCACAGGCTGCCCAGGGAGGTGGTGGAGTCACCATCCCTGGGGGTGTTTAAAAAATGGGTGGATGAGTTTCTTAGAGACATGGTTTAGTAGGGAGACAGGCATGGTTGGACTCGGTGATCTCAGAGGTCTCTTCCAACCTTATGATTCTATGATTCTATGATATTATCAGTGGAATGTAAAAGTTTAAATTTTTTATGTGTTTATTTTTATAAATACTTATCAAAATATATATGTATATTGAAATAAGGGGATTTAGAGGAAGTCATATCCATAATTTCCCTTTGAAGATATCCAAGTCAAATTGAATATGTTCTAAGAATGGATAAACTGAGGCATGGAGAACTTCAATGATTTGTTCAAAATGATAGTAAAAATTAGTCAATGACTAATATGAAATAAATGCTGGTTTAAGTCTCAGCTTCCTTCCTTCACTACTCTGGCAGGAATACTCTGCCAAAAAAATTGTAGCTAACTAAACTACACTAAATTGTTTTAAACCTCAGAAACCGATTGGGATCAAGCTCCAGGTGAAAGTTCAGATTTTATTTTATTTGAACCTATTCACCCATTCTTAATTGAAAAGTAGGCTGATAAAACATCTAATTTGAAATGTGCATAAACTGTAAAGTAGTAAGACTGAGGTATATATTCTGTAGTTCCTGACAAAAAAATCTCACATATGGCTTGGGCTAATGGACAATAAATTTATTACTGGAAGGAATTACAAATGTTGCTGAACACTGTTACAACATAAAGATGAATGAAAACATAACAGAAACACAGATAATAGAACATTTCATCTGATATTTCACAACAGTTATCTTGTTGGAGAGAACTGTGAAGCTTGATTGAACAAAAGATAAAGTTAATACTACCTAATAAGAACAGACTATTATAGATCAGTGAAACTGCAAAACAGAATTATATGACAAGGGGTAAGCCACATTATCTAAATTAACATTTTTCCAGCATGAACAAGAAGGGCCACTGTAGGAAAACGAGAGCTAAATAGTGTGGCCTGCATTTAGTCAACCTGAAGTAATTATTAATTTATGGTTGTCTGTGATTTTAATGAAAATGAAAGCTGAGAGGAAAGAATTGAAAGAGATAATGTGCCGTGAAATTGAGTTTCATTTATTTGGGGATCTCCTTTTCTTTTCTTTTCTTTTCTTTTCTTTTCTTTTCTTTTCTTTTCTTTTCTTTTCTTTTCTTTTCTTTTCTTTTCTTTTCTTTTTTCTTTTCTTTTCTTTTCTTTTCTTTTCTTTTCTTTTCTTTTCTTTTCTTTTCTTTTCTTTTCTTTTCTTTTCTTTTCTTTTCTTTTCTTTTCTTTTCTTTCCTTTTCTTTCCTTTTCTTTTCTTTTCTTTTTCTTCTCTCTCAATTTTGTTTTTTATTAAAGAAGTTATAAAAAAATGACCACTTTAAATTGTCACCCAGGTCATGCAACAGTATACATATTTCCACTGCTTTAACAACAGACTATTAAAAATGGCCAGAGACTGAACCCACTGGTGTTCCCAGTTGCTACCTGGTATGATAAAAGACAACTTTTCAAAGACAATATTGTACAATAGCACCTCTGTGTTATCAGACAGCCGGGCTTAACTAATAATATTTATATCTTTTGGAAATACTCCAATGCCATAGATAGCGGAAGTACCATACTTGCTTTTTAGTTTAAATTGTCTTGTTCCTATTTCCCCAAGAAACTGCTGTATACGAATCAACAGATGCTGTTTTGAGTTGGGGAGAAAAAAACAAATCAACCAAAAAAAACCAATTAAAAGGCTGCACAGCAATACGGAACTGTTTGGTCACTTTGCAATGTGATGTGAATTTCTCAATGAGTGGACTTGCCTTTGAGAACAATGTTAGAACAGCTATGGGGTTTGTACTTCACCCTCCTTGTGTTCAGACATTATTTTCAATATATTCTGAGAACCAGAATCTTGCCTGCTATTAATTTTTTTAATGATATTTAAGACTCTCTGTGGTATATGAGACACATACCCGAGGCTAACAGAAATGATGCAGTACCCATGGGAGATCTGTATCCATCTGAAATGACACCTGAAGTCCAGAATATCACAAGCTACCTCAAAAGGCACTGAAAATCTGCTGACCGAACTGATTAGCTTTCCATCGACCCATCATCTGGGTTGCCAAAAAGCTTCATAGGCTCCTAAACAAACAGCATACATGAAAATCCTGTATTTATGTTTTAATCTTGCTTTAAAGGCTACTTAGGAAACCTGAATCCTATCCTTAGTCCAAAAAAACCAATAACCTTGAGGAGAGAGGAAGGGAGGGAGGGAGGGAGGGAGGGAGAGAAAGAGAGAGAAAGAGAGAGCAAAAGAGACAGAGAGAGAAAGAAAGAAAGAAAGAGAGAAAGAGACAGAGAAAGAGAGAAAGGAAGAAAGAAAGGAAGGAAGAAAGAAAGGAAGGAAGAAAGGAAGGAAGAAAGGAAGAAAGAAAGAAAGAAAGAAAGAAAGAAAGAAAGAAAGAAAGAAAGAAAGAAAGAAAGAAAGAAAGAAAGAAAGAAAGAAAGAAAGGAAGAAAGAAAGAAAGAAAGAAAGAAAGAAAGGAAGGAAGAAAGAAAGAAAGAAAGGAAGAAAGAAAGAAAGAAAGGAAGAAAGAAAGAAAGGAAGAAAGAAAGAAAGAAAGAAAGAAAGAAAGGAAGAAAGAAAGAAAGGAAGAAAGAAAGAAAGAAAGGAAGAAAGAAAGAAAGAAAGGAAGAAAGAAAGAAAGGAAGAAAGAAAGAGAGAAAGAGAGAAAGGAAGAAAGAAAGAAAGAAAGGAAGAAAGAAAGGAAGGAAGAAAGAAAGAAAGAAAGAAAGGAAGAAAGGAAGAAAGGAAGAAAGGAAGGAAGAAAGGAAGAAAGAAAGGAAGAAAGAAAGGAAGAAAGGAAGAAAGGAAGAAAGGAAGGAAGAAAGGAAGAAAGGAAGGAAGAAAGGAAGAAAGAAAGGAAGAAAGAAAGGAAGAAAGAAAGGAAGAAAGGAAGGAAGAAAGAAAGGAAGAAAGGAAGGAAGAAAGGAAGAAAGAAAGGAAGAAAGAAAGAAAGGAAGAAAGAAAGGAAGAAAGAAAGGAAGAAAGAAAGGAAGAAAGAAAGAAAGAAAGGAAGAAAGGAAGGAAGAAAGAAAGGAAGAACGGAAGAAAGGAAGGAAGAAAGGAAGAAAGAAAGGAAGAAAGAAAGGAAGAAAGGAAGGAAGAAAGGAAGAAAGGAAGAAAGAAAGGAAGAAAGAAAGGAAGAAAGAAAGGAAGAAAGGAAGAAAGAAAGGAAGAAAGGAAGAAAGGAAGGAAGAAAGGAAGAAAGGAAGGAAGAAAGGAAGAAAGAAAGGAAGAAAGAAAGGAAGAAAGGAAGAAAGGAAGAAAGGAAGGAAGAAAGGAAGAAAGAAAGGAAGAAAGAAAGGAAGAAAGGAAGAAAGAAAGGAAGAAAGGAAGAAAGAAAGGAAGAAAGAAAGGAAGAAAGAAAGGAAGAAAGAAAGGAAGAAAGGAAGAAAGGAAGGAAGAAAGGAAGAAAGGAAGGAAGAAAGGAAGAAAGAAAGGAAGAAAGAAAGGAAGAAAGGAAGGAAGAAAGAAAGGAAGAAAGGAAGGAAGGAAGGAAGAAAGAAAGAAAGAAAGAAAGAAAGAAAGAAAGAAAGAAAGAAAGAAAGGAAGAAAGAGAAAGAAAAAGAGCATATGCACTCCAGATCACGGATGGCTGAGATTACATGTGTAGAAATATGTGGTGGCTGATTCTGAAATGGGACACGGGACAAGGAAATCTGATGTGATCAAAGCTGACATTGAATAGGAGAGACCATGTGTTTACTAACATCCTGATTATCAACAGTTATTAGCGATTAATCAATTGACTCAAGATCGAGGTTGAAATAGTGGATTGATGTGCTGTGGGAGAGATTATCCTCCAGAACATACTGTACAGTTCTGAATAAATCTGTAAGTTTTGAATCAATAGTGACCAGGAGAAACAATTAATTTCTCAATATATTCTACCAAAATCTGATTATTTAATGTGTAACTCTTTCTTAGGGAAATGGAAATTAATTCATGCAGAGAGATGATGTGTGAAGGTGACGTTTTCTTTGTCTACTAGGTGTCCTATGTGGAATTTCTGGTTTTACATACAGAGGAAGTGGAGAACAAAATGAAGGAAAGGTAGAACAAAAAGTAAGAGAGAGTGAAAACTGTTGTTGGAGAGGAAAAATTTGGATTATATTTTGTTATACTTTCACATGATGATCCTGAGTTTACCAAAAGTTTTCATAGTAACAGGTTAATTTGAAATAACTTAGGAAAATATTAAAAGGTAATTTTATCTTCAAGTTCTAGGAATATTTTCTCCCTCTCTTAATGTTTTTTAAGCTTGTTACTCTTTTCATGGTACTGTGATAATGTTTTAACTGCCGTGTTACTCTGTATTCAAGATTGAGGCAAATAAACCCAATTTGTACTTGCCCAAGTACAAATGCTGGCAGGGCAGAGAATGGATTAAAAGTAGCCCTGAAGAGAAGAACTTGGTGGTGCTGGCGGATGAGAAGCTCAATATGAGTCAGCAAAGTATGCTTGCAGCTCAGAAGGCCAACCATATCCTGTGCTGCATCAAGCGAAGCATGAGCGCAGGTGTGATTCTGCCCCTCTGTTCTGCTCTTGTGAGACCTCACCTGGAGTACTGCATTCAGTTTTGGAGTCCTGAGCACAGGAAGGACATGGATCTGTTAGAGCAAGTCTGGAGGAGGGCCACAAGATGATCAAAAGGCTGGAGCACCTCCCATGTGAGGAGAGGCTGAGAGTTGGCATTGTTCAGCCTGGAGAAGAGAAGGTGCTGGGGAGACCTTACAAGGGCCTTCCAGTACTTAAAGGGGGACCACAGTAAAGATGGGGAGGGGGTCTTTATGAAGAAGTGGAGTGATAAGAGATCAGAGGGGTAATGGTTTTAAGCTGAAAGAGGGGAAATTTCGACTAGATGTTAAGTAGAAAATTTTATTGTGAGGATGGTGAGGAACTGGCACAGGTTGCCCAGAGAAGCTGTGAATGTCCCATCCCTGGAGGTGTTCAAAGCCAGATTGGATGGGGCTTTGAGCAACGTCATCCAGTGGAAGGTGTCCCTGCCCATGGCAAGAGGGGATTGAAACTGGATGATCTTTAAGGTTCCTTCCAAACCAAAACATTCTATGATTCTATGACTCTGCTGGTTCCTTGTTTCTTAATGCAGAGGTATTTAAGAAAGTAGCTTTTTGCTGCCAAATTACTCTATTCTGAGCCCTGATTCAACTCCCACTAATTTTTTATATTTTCTGCGTTTATTGGGGTTTGAATACAGTATTTCAAACTTTAATTCCATTCTAAAGTGATGGAGCTCTCTTTTGTTCTATTTGCTTCCTTGCTCAAAGTTCAGAAGCAGATATCTTATGTCTTAGTCTTCTAACTATAAAATGACAATAATTATACTTCCATTTTCCAAGATCTTGTCTTGCCTACTCAAGACCATAAGTTCTTTGTAGCTATTGTGAGCCTTGCCATTGTGAAGATAAGCACTGATTAACAAAGAGGCAATGGCAGCAGTATTTTTACGAAAGCCTAAAAAGTTTTCTTCAGAGGGTTCACCACTCAAATTAATAAACATGACAGAAATACATGGGTTAGGTTACTGCAATGCCTGAAAGCCTCTCGTTTGGATAGATTGCATTTATTTAATTAAATAATCACTTGCTTTCCACGTAAAAAGAAAGTAAAATCTTGTACACAATATTCTCCTTTACTTTCTCATTAGCTACAGCACTTCCTGACAAATATTGACCTGTAGTTTTTTTCTCTCTGCCAGAGAATTAAATATGAACTGCACAAGAATTTTGCTATTTGTCCAGTTCTACAAGGTGGTTAGTATGTTGACTACTATTGACTTTATTGCAAGCCCGAAGTGCCCACAAACAAGGAATATTCTATATTTCATACAGGTGTGCAAACTTTGCTTTACTTAAATTTATTTTTCTAATAATATTTGTATATGAAATTTGTTAATCATGCGTGTTTGTCTATCTTGCCAAAGTGGCTCACTCTTGGTCTGTTTCCTCTAATCCATTCAGAAATACTTAATTCCTGACAGAGTTTTTTTTCACATACTTACATTCCATTATTTTTCAGCATTCTAAGTAAAGCAGAATTTTTTTCAAGTAATCCATATCACATCTTATTTAATATAAATTCAGTTCACTTCTAGTAAAGACGTTGAGTTTAATTTTCCTTGGTATGCTAGATAGAATGCTATCAGCAGATAACGTCTGTTTGTCTGTTTACGTTACAGTATAAGGTACCTCTAGGCTTTAAAATTCACTTCTATTGTTTTCGAAAGTCTTACTTCACTTACAGGTAGCCATTCTTATTTGTGCTTCTTGTTTTCCATTTGTCTTCATACATATTCCAGTCCACCTGTAATTAATTCATCCATAATACAATTCAGTTCTCTCTGATATTAGTTACATGCCATTGTTATTTTTTTTAATGTCTGAACTTACTTTAGTCAGTTGATCTGTTTGAAGTGTTCTACCAAAACACTGTGTATCAATGTGCAATATCTACCCTTTCGACACTGCTTCAAGTAATGTATACAGCATACGTTGATAAACCATATAAATTAGTTCCTTCCCTTAGTGGTCATGTAATACAGACCTTTATTCCTAATTTTATTTGAAACTTTGTGGATCTCTTCTCTGGAGTTCATTTCTCTTCCTCCTTTCAATTCTGTCTTTATGTATGCAGCTTCAGATTAAGACATCTAAATATAAGTGTCTACATGTCAATATCTAGACATCAGCTGTGTGTCGAAGCTTCCTATGCAGTTGAGATATAGTTAATACAGAAATGGAGCCTTAAGAATTTCCCCTCAGGTGAATGCTAGAAGCTGGTAAACTGAAATTCTTTCTAGGATCCATTTGCTGACTTGCTACGGTCTTCATTTGTTTATAACTGAATTTTTAGTACCTGGCTCACATAGAAATATATAAATTCAAATGCCTTACCATGGAGCGGTATTGGAGCATATGGTTCCTCCACCAAGGTGATCTGAGATCTCCTCAGGTAATCACAGCTATAAAGCTCCTAAGCATTCACTTTTATTGTCAAGATAAATCTTCTATATGATTCTTTCCATCGCTATAATCTAAGCTCAGACAGGAACTGGAGATGCACATTTACGTATCACATGCTTTTCTTACAGTTTATTTTTCCACTTTTCTTCATATGCGTGTGTGGAAAGCAAAGGCTTCATAGAATACACACTGATCAGGAAGAGAGAACTGACACTAGCTGGGATTTGTAACTCCCCAAATCCAGTCATCTTGTGCGTTTCTGGGCAGATGCACAACACTTTTCTACCTCTGAATTCAAGAATGTAATTTTGTCTGTCAAAAAAATTGTATGTTCAGCAAGCAATCAGGGTGTCCATAACCACACCAAGTTTTGAGGATCTCAATACAAGAAAGCACAGAGCAAAAGGAGATGAAAAACATGATCTACTCTTGTGGCAAGTAGATTTCCTTTTTAAGTTGTATTCTGTAATTTCTGTACTAAATGTATTCTTGAATCAGATGAGCTAGAAATAAAATAATAGCGACTGATGGTACACATGTAAGATTCAGATGTCCACGATCAAAACTATGATCCTAAAAATCATGCGTTTGCAAGAAAAGTTCAGTCTTTCTCTAAAGTGGTGTAGAGCATGGAGTAGTACTGTTCGATGCACATGCTTGGGGTGCACTCTGTCTTCCAAGTTAGTACAGAATGGGCAACATCACCAATATGCAGGTTGAAATGTCCCCATAAAACCGGGAAATCTTTTTCACAATCCATTGAAAAAGCCCCCACGCCCACTCCGTACACAGCTTTTCTTATAATCTAAGAAATATTCCTCAGTGTTTTCCTGTTTAGATCAATGGATATCACTGATCCTGTCTTTACACTCAATAGCTGGCTATAGATTGACTGTACTCTCTCAGAATTATTTCAGGATCTGTTCAAAAATCTGCACCATGCGTGTTTTAATTTGATATGCTGTGTTCTCAGAGTAGTTATGCGAAAGCAAGTAAAGAGTCATCAAATCAAATAAGGTTAATTTCGGTGTTCTGTGTGCTAGGATGATTACAGTAATATGAGTTGATATTTTGAAATCTCAAATCAAAATGATGGAAATAAAGATTGTGTTCTTCAATATTTACCAGTTCATACAAAGAATATGATTCTGCCTCTAAACCTAAAAATACTTCTTTTTTCTGTATCTTGACTGATATTTTGAAGGTATTCAAACAGAAGGCTCACTATGTTGAAGTGATTACCTAACATACTCTTATCCACTTCTTACATTTGAAATATTTATAATATAATTTACAAGCTTTGCAAATTCTTCTATTTTAAGAGTTCCATGTCTGAAACACAGCAGACATTCACAGATACTTACTAATTCACTAGCCAAGAAGGAGAAACTATTTGTGGTTAATATGTCCAATTCCTGACTTAAATATTATGTAGAGCAAACCACTATCAAGAATTTTGTTTAAGAGGTCCATTTAGCAAATATTTTCACACCAAAAAAGTAAGATAAAAACACAACTGAAAAAAAGTTGCAGACAGAGGAAGAAAGTAAAATTGAGCTGCTTTTTAGGAATTATTAATGGAGATGCAAATCCATATGTCCTACAAAAAGCTTAACCAAGGACTGAAAAATTGGTGGTCTAAGAAACAGCAAACATTTCCTAATGTGTCTCTGTATGTGGCTCATTTAATCAAAAGACCCAAACCATCTTGGCCTACAAGGTAGTTAATAGAGCATCAACCAACTTCTTCTCCAGAAGAAAATTTGCCATTCTTATGAAACTGTGAATAAAATATACTGAAATAAAATGAATATTTTTTTCAGTGGCTAAACAATGTCACCTTTCCTTCCTCTTAATAGATGTAAGATTTTTATTATCGTTCTTATGAAATAATATTTCTGTACCATCCTTATTAGGAAGAAGGGGACAATCTTGCTTACTTAAATTCATCACTTCATTGTACATTCATTTTGTGAATACAAATATGAATTAATATCAATTTGCCAGCAACCTATCACTAAAATATACATTTAAGTCTTTTTCTCAAGAAGCACACTTAACAATACAATATATATATATATGTGATAAGTTACTTTCCACAAAAAATTTCCTTTAACCACTGGCATATGTATCTTATTTAGAAGTTCTGTTACAAGCTTGTGTCATACAGCTGACAAACCACTGGTGTCTGTGATACCAGAAGGTTTTAATTTTTCTGGATACGGCAGACAAAATATTCTAAAATGTGTGATAAAAAACAGAACATCAGTCTTTGGAGGATTTTCCTTGGCTTTTTTTGATTCAGCAGGTGTTTTCTAAATTTTAGCAAGTTCATTTACTTTTCTTCTGGACAAACACATGTTACGAACTGTACAAAGTCAGTTTGGATGATTAAAAGTAATTCTCAATGAATGGATGAATAATAACCATAGCTTTTAAACCCCAAGACTACTTGAAACTGAGTCCAAACTGTAATGTAAACTCAGCCCCAAAGATGATGTTCCTTGCTTTCAAAAAACCGCAAGAGAATGGATCTAATTCTGTCCTCCTCTGTCTTATGAATTTCCCATCATCTTCAATACCATTATTCAGGGAAAGTGAAGCTGGAATGTTATTTTTTATTTCTTCTTTTGAATTATTCAATATTTAATTCACATCTTATATCTGTTGTACGTCAAGGTTTCTTCTCTGTCTAGGTAACCTGCAAGGGAAAATAACTCATGAGAAATAGTCAAACACTTGTTTATCTACCACTAACCCAAAAACATTACCAATTGACTGGAAAAACAATACTATAATCTTAGAGAGTTTTGCTTTCGTTTCATTTTTTCAAAACACTTCTTTAGCGTTGTCATAACAAACCACCAATTGTCACAATCTTTGTATGGGTCCTTGCAAGCATCAAGTTTGTTTCTTTCTTGCTATTTATAATATAATATATACTATACAAATACTCTGATTGATAGGCAGCCTGTGCATAGCTAGAAATGACTGCAGTACGTATAGAAATAAAGAACTAATAATATGTTTTCTAATGCTGTACTTCTTCAGACATTATAGCCATCCTTCTTCATTGTTTATCACTAAGTACAGTTTTTCACACACATTTAAAGTACCCTTTCCTCTTTTTTCCCAAAATAGCTCATTAAGACAGTAAAATGACAATATATTTCCCTCGATCACAATCACAAAGTGCAGAGCAAAATTAAGCCTTAAATTACAAAAGTGAGAGGTGCAATGGACAGACTATTCCTAAATGCTCTTAAACCAGGCTTTTATCTTCTGTTCAGCTCTGTGTTTACAGCAGAGAAGTGCTTTCATTCTTCCCATAGAAAAGGAGTAAAATATTATCATCTATGTATGCCTTTCCTATATTTTACATTTTTAAGAGATCCGATCTCCCAAAAAGTGGTGGTAAATCAAGTTAAATCCATTTGGAGGCTGGTCACAAGTGGTGTTCCCCGTAGTTCAATGCTAGGTCCAGTTCTGTTCAATATCTTTATCAACAATCAGGATGAGAGGACTGAGTGCACCCTCAGCAAGTTTGCAGATGACACTAAGCTGGAAGGAAGTGTGGATCTGCTAGAAGGAAGGGAAGCTCTGCAGAGGGATCTGGACAGTCTGGATCGATGGGCTGAGGCCAAGAACCAAGTCCAGCACTTGGGACACATTAGCCCCCTACAGTGTTACAGGCTTGGGGAAGAGCGGCTGGAGAGCTGCCTGACAGAGAAGGACCTGGGGGTGCTGGTTGACAGCCAGCTGAACATGAGCCAGCAGTGTGCCCAGGTGGCCAAGAGGGCCAGTGGCGTCTTGGCCTGTATCAGACACAGCGTGGCCAGTGGGAGCGGGGAGGTGATTGTGCCCCTGTGCTCGGCACTGGTGAGACCGAACCTCGAGTGCCGTGTTCAGTTTTTGGTCCCTCAGTACAAGAAGGACACTGAGGAACTGGAGCGTGTCCAGAGAAGGGCAACGAGGCTGCTGAGGGGCTGAAGAACAAGTCCTACGAGGAGCAGCTGAGGGAATTAGGGTTGTTTAGTTTAGAGAAGAGGAGACTGAGGGGAAACCTCATCACTGTCTACCACTACCTGAAAGGAGGTTGTGATAAGGTGAGTGTTGGTCTCTTCTCACAAGTGACAAGTGACAGAATGAGAGGAAATGGCCACAAGTTGCACCAGGGCAGATTTAGACTGGATATTAGGAAAAATGTCTTCACTGAAAGAGTGGTCAGGGATTGGCACAGGCTGCCCAGGGAGATGTTTGAGTCACCTTCCCTGGAGGTGTTTAGAAGACGAGTTGATGAGCTTCTCAGGGACATGGTTTAGTATTGGACAGGTATTGTTGGACTCAATGATCTCAAAGATCTTTTCCAGTTAGATAACCCTATAATTCTTTTTGTTTGTATAGTTTTAGAACTGAGGAAATTTGGAATGGAATTTCTTGCCTGGATATCACAAATTTAATGACAGTAGTTTTCTACTAACAAATCTTAATCATTCCAGTACATTGAACACTCAAAGACTTTCCAATAGTAATGTACTTGATGTTTATGCATTTATTTCTACTCAAAATACCATGAAACAACTTCCTTAAAATTAATATTATCATATGATACACATTTAAAAGTGAGTTAAATTGCCAAAATCTCAAAGGAATCCCAAAGGATAAACTAAAAGACGAATGATGGATTATTTCTGACAATAGTTAGTAAAAGTGACACAAATCACATTTATAATGGCAAGTTGCAATATGATGGGAAAGTTAGCTATGGCACTACAATATTAGGCATCATGATATGTATTTAATATTGTAAAAGGCTTGAGAAGACTTTGCCACCACAGCAATTACCATCTCGTCAATATTTTCAACATCAGATAATTGGGATTCTTCCAAACACTGAGTTGTGTAACTGAAAAATCCAATACAGAGAATCTGACTTAAATGTATATCTGGATTATACAAATGAAGTTACAGCACTTTAGTAGTACCTAAAATTACTGAAGTGAAAGACATAATGAACACTTGGGGTTTGACTGTTTCAAATCATTTACAGAATGAAATAAAATCTTCTGTGATATGTATCTTGTATAGTTATAATCTAAGCCATCCTTAGGACGAGTGTCGAAACATGGATTTGACACTAAGTTATGATTCTACACTTAAAGTGTGTCTGATTGGTGGGAGCCCCTGTTCACTTACTGAAACAATGGTATATGAACTGAACAGATCTATTCTATACATTTTACTGCCAGAATGGTAAAAATCTACTGAAATCATTAGAAATGCTTACAATTTGGCTAAATGTGACATGGATTTTTTGCTAGCTACCTGAATTTGAAAGAGGTTGAAAAGTATGCAATGAATAACATAAAACAATGCTGAAATAATACTGATAGGAACCTACAATAATTTCTTGGTTTCTTTCTGTTAGCTAGGAGAAAGTAATTTGTGTATTATATCTCAAATGAGGATTCAAGTCTTATTTCCTAAATGCTCTGCAGAAGGGGGTACAAACAGATCTCCAGTCTATGTGATTAGACAGTCAGGTATGAGCCTGCTGTGTGGGAGAGTTACAGGCATCGTTGGCACAGACCAGAGCCTAAGATTATAATATGCACTACTAAGATAGCAAGGGAGGCAAAGTGATCATCTAGTGGACTACATCCATATCTTAGCTATAGGTGCTTCTATTAGCACCGTTATGTATCCTTTATATTCATTTCCTTCTAAATATGAGTGATGTTTTACCCCGCTGTTGTTTGCACAAGAACATATAAATAATAATAATACTCTACGCCATACGAGTCATACTTTGAGGCTTTTCTAGGAATTACTTATCAGAGAATCCAAGAATCTACGTAGGAGTGAGAATAGTCTAGAGTCTTGTGTTAGGCACATTAGACTAAGAGTAAAAAGATATTTAAACTTAGGTTTACAAATAGCCTTTTTTTGTTAGATTATTCTGTAAATATGAGTTTGTACTTTCAAGTACCTGAACACTGTTGATTGTCTGACCTGAGATCTTCAGAAATTAAGTTCAATAATAGAGATGACATTTTATTGTTCATGGCAGATGACAAATTGTAGTCATACTAAAAGTTTTTTCTTAAAAAACAGATTTCTGATCAGTAGTGTCACTATGTAAAATATTAGTCAATAAAAAGTATATTTCTAGAAGAATTAAGGAGATAGAGAAGCTGAGACAAAAGCTTACAATTGGATTTTTAAAAAATTCTTGTTTTCAAAATTGCTAGGTCATACTGAAAATTTTCTGTTAACGTAGCACCTACTGAGCTCTGTCTTTAAATACTTAAAATATATTTTTGTATGTATTCTTTCCTTTCTTTATAGTTACACATCACCTCATTCTTGATAAACATTAATCAGTTTGTTCAGGCTTAAAAGATATTTCTTTTGAAGTTGTGAATGCTGGTCTGAAGAAAAGTATTGTAGTTTCCCTTTATGTATATGAACAATGGTGAAGTAAGATATCCACTACAGATAAAAATAGTCCATTAATAATAGTAACACAGAGCACTTTTATGAGGCTTATTATCTGCAAAGCGATTTACAAACAATAAGCAATTAATCTTCTGTAGTTGCTCAATATGATCCATTCATTATCTAACGGATCCCAAATCTTTAATGCAATAGCAAAGTTTCTAGCAATATACCTGAAACTACTACCATTTGCAGTGGAAGCTCTCATTTCACTGATAGTTATAGTGACTGAACAGAAATGTGTGAGGACAATTGCTTGGAGCTAGTGTGTACAAAGCTTTAGTCTCAGTGATTTCAACCCCTAGAGCAATAGGTACCTGATCCTGACAATAGCTCTTATCATAACAGGGAATCTCCAACGTGAAACTCTGGGTTACTTCATAAAAAAAAAAAAAAAAGAAGAAAAAGTTTAATTACTGTATACTTCTAAAAATCCTTATAAAATGGCATTCAGTATGCCTATCCCCTGCAAGTTAGCACCAGAAGATTCTTAAAACACATCCATGGAATCTTATTTAGAGAGAGTATTGCCACATTCCCATGATTCCATGGTAATTTTCACATTATTATGTGACCTGAACATAAATGTAGTTTTATGATGAAGTTACTCTAGAGCAAGCCAAGGCTAAATAGCACTATAAATGCTAATATTGATTACTACTGTGGCCTTCACAACATTATTCTGTTCTTTGGACATGCAAATTGTTTCCAGCACTTTCTTCTGAATGGGAGTAAAAGGATATGGAGTGATGTTTCAACATCCGAAATATAGCCCTCTGAGTTGGGAAGACTGTTTCTCAATGATCTCTGTTTAGTCTTGGAGAAAAATAGATGGTACGACAATCTAGTCAGAAATCAGTTGACCGAAGAGAGGTATCTGAAGTCACAGAATCATAGAATCATACAATCATAGAATTACTTGGTTGGAAAAGACCTTTGGGATCATTGAGTCCAGCCATACCTGTTCATCGTGATGCCATCTTTTCTGTCCATCCAGGGCCAATATTCTAGTTCAGCAGATGGGGCGCAGATGGCATACCTTCTCAGCATTTAATACGAATTTCCTATTGTTTAGGGAAGAAAATGTTTTATATTCCTTACCTCCTGTCAGGTGGTGGAAGTCTTATGCACCAAAGAGACAGGAATTCCTTCTTGGGTACAAAAGGGTGCACAAGGGTACACAGCCACGACACTCTGAGTTTCATACAGATTTTCTAACACTTCAGAAAAAGTAGCTGATCCCCTTATTATACATTCTTCACAGCTGAATATGCAGTATTTTCATGTTAATTTTTAAAATTATTTGTCATATATTTAGCCAACAACTTTACCTGTGCATTCTTTTTATTATTGCTAATCATTTTTGTGATCTTACAAGTAAGTATAAATCTAATAATTTACCTGGCCATGGGAATGTGCATTATTTCCTGATATAATGTCCCCACATGCAGCAAGCTCATCTTTTATTCTCTTATAAGATTCTTCCCAATGATTTCAATTACTCCATCTCTCTGCTCAATGCATTCTCTCAGTGCTGAAAGAAAGAAACAGCCAACTCAAAGGCTTCCTCATTGTGCTGCAAAGTTTTTTCTTTAGCTGGAGCTTTATGTAGACAGAAGGCAAGGTATTCCTTAGCTACATTCCTCAGTTTGTGCTCATTATCACTTAGAGCCAGTATTGGCATCCCAGAATACTCAGCATATTTTGTCCAGATTAACAAACCATTTACAACTGAGCAGCTAACAAAAGGTTATCTCTCATTGTATTCAGTAGGTTAGGCCTGAGAGAAGAGAAAAAAAATCTCAGAGGTGGAGTTCCACACTTCTATTAGCTTGGGTCCATCAATAAAAAAATTAAAACTTTTCATAGCTGGTTGTCATGAATAAATTTTTTGACTTCCAGAAGATATAATCTAAACTGCAAATCAGGTTCGCTATATGATCTAGAGATGAAAAACTCCAATGTTAAGGGTTATTTAGATGTCAGTAAAGATCTTATTATCAAAAGAAGAGAATACGTAATTTGTGCTATTTTTCACTGGGTTTAGTAACATAATTGTAAATATTAAGAAAAAATAAACAAAACCCCTGTATACCTGATGGACTTTTCATTGAATCGGTCACCTACTCTGTTGACAGATATCTTCATCTTTATTAGATTACATTGGACAAATGCATCTTGTTGCAATCTATGCAATACTTTTTTGCTTGTGTCATTTTGATAAGGGTTTCTGACCATCTTACTATTAGATGCTTCTACTTAAAATAACAGAACTAGTTCTGATAGCAGGGATAAAGTCCCTGAATTCACCCCTTAAAACTTGAAGGCTTACTCACATAACAAATATTTCTGACTGGTTAATTTTGTAGCCTTGAGTAAACAATTCATACATGTTGAATTTGATTTAGATTCATCCTTCAGAGTTTTCAAAAGGAATTATATCTTAAAAAAAAAAAACAACGAATTATGTTCTGTTCAATATGAAACTCAGTCTTGGCTCAGTATAGTCTTTCATCTCCACTCTCCATTACTGTGGCATTGTATCCTTGCTCTTCTCATAACTTGTTTCTCGCTGTCCTTTGAGTGGTACATGAATGGATTTTTCCAGACTCACTGGAAGAGTGCTATAGAATATCAATGTGTTCTATACAAGAAATAACTCTGAAGGAAATATCATTTACTATAGAATTATAGTAATTGGATAGGTTTATAAAACCAGCTTTCACAACTCTAAACCTAGCTCACATGCTTCATAAAACACAAGAAAACACCGCACAGCCTTTCAAAGAGGCACCAATAATGTGGGGTTTCATTGTTACCCACACTAAGACAACTTGTAGCATCTGAAATGCTACCAATATTGATGACATTTGGATAAGATGGTAGGTAAAATACAAGATCTATAGGATATCTATGCCCTTTGTAACAGTAACTGGAATCCAAGAGGAATGGGCTAAGATGTCCCAAAAGGCATTTGTAGATGCCTGTGTTGGATATTTGAATTGGGCTTAGATCTCTATTAAGCAACAAACATTAAAGATACTTAGATATTTCAGTCTCAAAACATTTTCCATCTTCAGTATTTACTTTATTGAAATAGTGTTGAAGTACTAGAGAGAGATTGCTTTCCTGCTCTGCTGGGATCAAGTTCTGCATCAACAAACTACAAGCTATTTTTATTTTGAGATGAATAAGGGGCAAAAGCTCTCTAGTCCACGGACAGACTGTATTCTTTTACTCTCTTCCCATGCATTCTGGTGACGTGTATATCACAGAGATGGTGTATAACCTGACTTACAGGACCTGCATGTTGTATAAAAGAAACGTGTTTGGTAGTTTCTAAGACTACTTAGCTGCTTACGTTGTCACATACTTAAATCCTCTGCCTTAGCCAACAAAAATAGGCTTGATCAGGCCAGTATTACATCTCCCCTTGTTCACTCAAAGATGCTGCTAGGCCTTTTAGTCTTTATGTTGCTCTTGGTTTCTGCTTTGTTATCTGCTATATTCCTCTACTATCATTGAGGGCTCTACCATCAACCTTGAGGGCTTATTGATTTATATACTCAGATAATTAGAATATAGTTTACAGCTTACAGGTTAACCTTTACTCTCTATATAGTCTGTATGAACCGAATTAGAAGCTGAGCTGACTGTAACTGATCCTGGTTATTATTCAACCTGAAGACACTTTCGGTGAAAGTGTAATTTATAAATGCGTTTTTGTCTGCATGTAATTATTTATAAATTTGAATGCCTAAAAAGAGTTTAGCTATTAGGTTTTATGGCTATTTCCCAAATAATAATTTTTTTAAAAAAAAAAAAATCATTTGCTATTCTCGCTCCCATCTGAATCCAAAGTAACTGCATTTGAAAATAGAAAATATACATGTCTACAATTGTAAGTCATGCTTTCTTCTTGGATTTCAGAGCTTTGTTTTTATAACAACCCTATATGGCAATACTGTTTCACTTAGTGAAATAATTCCTACTTTTTTCATTCCCTTCCCCTCCATGGGGATGGGGAGAGACTTTTTGTCAGGGAGTGCAGGAGTAGGATGAGGGGTAACGGTTTTAAGCTTAAAGAGAGGAGCTTTAGATTAGATATTAGGAAGAAAGGTTTTAATGTGAGGGTGGTGAGGCACTGGAACAGGTTGCCCAGAGAAGCTGTGGATTCTCTGTCCCTGTAGATGTTCAAGACCAGGCTGGATGAGACTTGGAATAACCTGACCCATTGGAAGGTGTTCCTTCCCACGGCAGAGGGGTTGAAATTAGATGATCTTTAAGGTCCCTTCCAAGTCAAACCATTCTATGATTCTATGATTTTCTATAAGATAAGGAATATGAATATTCCCAGAACAGTATGTTGGGCAACTTCTGCAAAATTAAGCACCTTTAGTAATATTTTACAAAGATCAACTACTGCATTTTGACCAGCTCTTACCTAAAATAAAGTTCATGTCACTAGGGCCATTTTTCAACTAGTTTCAATTTCAAGTTCCCAGCGGTGTCCTCTCATTTTACAGCTTTTGAAATATAAACGTATTAACCACTTTACGGTTGCTGGGTGTTTAACTTGCAGCTTAAGATACATTTTCAACTAGAAGTTTAATAGATTTTCAGGTATCTAAAAATATTTCTGACACTTACATACAATGGATGCAAATGTCTTTAATGGCACTTGTAGGAATTTGTAACTTAGAACTCTATAGATCTTGGTCATGGACACAATAATGTGTTTTCAAAGGCTGTAAAAAACTCCATCAGTTTCAGTCACTCAAGAGCATTATCAAAATAATATTAATGGAGAATACTCTGAGAGTATTTTACAATGATGTCACTTGTTATGTTGACTTAATGTTTCTGTTAATTAAGAGAAAAAAATGGGGTTTCTTACTATGGTCTATTCTGCATGAATTTAGAATTTTAATGAGGCTGCTAAACAGTTCTACCAGGACAGTGAAAATATTGTTCTAAGTACTACAAAATTTGGCTTTCTGTTTGTTTCTTTATGATAATATTAATATTTTCAAGATCTTCAGTGTTGCTGGATCTAGGCAGCTATTGAGGCTAAAACAGTCTTCCCATTGAAGTCAAACACCAAATCTCTTTGCTAATTTGAACATGAGGTCTGTAAGATCTTGGACCCATTTATGTTTGCTGAAGCTTTTCAAGTTAAAACCATATTCAAATTATACTATGACATTAAATGCAAATCCTCTAAAATGCTATAATATTGTAATAGGTTCAGTAAAAATCTCAATAAAATGCACAGAGTAAGTTAACCAGGGAACCACTGTGCCCCTTGCTTGTGTTTTGACCATGTAGCAACTGTTGTTCAGAGATGGATCTCACAATTGTGAGGGAGATTGTATATATTGAGAAAATAACACAGCATGTGAGGTAAAGATATAACATCATAAGTTTAGCTGGTGTTCACCCATGTGACAACCTGTTTTTAATGGAACACCTAGATTAGCAAATACAATTTGCTTGGGCTTATGTACTCCTTGACAGTATACGGTTGTCTTACCTGAAAGATGTAATTGGTTTTGTTCCTTTCTGTTTCATGCCTGATATAATTTTCAAGCAGAAGAGGGATAAGGCTAAAACATATTAAGTCTTCTTATTCTATAAGTGTGTACTTTAAGACACATTTTTCCATTCTTAACATTGTTTAAATAAAATGTGTAGTACACATAACAATAATGAAAACCTATATGCATTAACTCATATAATTAACTCCAGCATTGCAATGCTTCACACGTGTTTGTATATACTTATGTGTGTAGTATACAACTGTATATAAGCATAAGAAATACATAGGTATGTCTTGTAGGAAAGACAGGAAAATCATCAAATTATTTTCTGTTATGGAAATATTCTGATGATAGGCATTGAAATATAAACAAATACAAATTCTTACTTGTAGTTAATTCTTCAGAAACAACAAAAAAAAGATGCAGAAGGAAAATTCTGTCATTTCATGCAACAATACCATAATGAACTTCACATATTAAGTATCTCCTGCTGAAACTGGAATGGATTAATGAATTAAGATCATCAAAACAGTGATACTTTGAGACGAAACTGTTCTACAAAATAATGCTGTGAATGTTCTGGAATTGTATTGCATGCAAAAAAACTACTTTGCCTAAGGTAATTGCCTGAGGCGATCTCAAAATTGTGTGCATTGTACTGTACTTACAGAAAAATGTAATGTGATATAAAATACCTGTTTATATGTATATTACAAATCTGAAATAAATGGCTTTAAGTCTCAGCTCTGTTGCCTATAGAAATTGTTCCTTATTCCGATTTAAAACTGAAGTACACAATTATTAACAAAAATGGTCTATAACCATAATGCAACTCAAAACTGATTTGTGTGCAAAAAAGAGAGCTGTTTTCCCCCAAAAGTACATTCTTAAATAAGAGAGAGTTGGAAATAAAAGGCAAACTGCACCTTGAAGTAAAAGAACAGGAGCAGATGTCCTTTAGCTGTGTGTTTTATTGATTTATAAACACTCAGTCAGGCTACCTCATCTCTGCAGAGTAATTTAGATATGGGAAAATATCTGTGAAATATATTGATTGCGTTATTGATTGAAAAGCCAATTGCTGTTGCACTCCTGTTTTACCATTTAAGTCCTGACACATTTTGACATATGAGCCAGCTGCGACTACTGCCTCGATGCTGCAATGAGATAATGTGAAAGCTGTCATAACCACTTCTCTGTCAGCCACAAGAATTTACAGTGTACTAGTGCTGCTATTTAGCTTGTTCCTTAACCACCTGAATAATTAGGGTTTGTTAAAGCTTTTGCTGTTGCACGTTTGGTTTATATATGTGCTCTTTTCACGTTTTCTTTAGTACTGGATTGATACATCATGAACAAAAGAAATGTAGAAACAGGCTGTTATTATTCAAAGCTTATACACATGGGGATGATTGTTTCTGCCCAAATATTTTTCTCCTCTCCATGAGGAATTTGGATTTTAGAACATTTCACAGGGGAATTCTCACTTGTTTCCACATCAGTTTACACTCAGCAGCAATAAATCAAGGTAGGACAGGAAAAAATCCTCTACAGTCTATTAACAACCGCCATTTATTATGAAATTTTAAACTATGAAAAATACAATTAAAGCAAAAACATACTGCAGTTTATTTATTATTTTTAATATTATAATTACTTGTAAGTTTATTTTTCCATCCATATTTGAAATTGAAATGGATAAACATACTAAAAAAACTTTTTGAGTCCTAGTACATAATACTAAACAAAAGTCTCCTGATAAAACATGTCCTTGAAGAACAAAAGAAAACTTGTCTTTACCAGCTCCACATTTTGGTGTGGCACAGAGTGAATCACCTTCATTCCTACTCTTATTAGTGAAATGATAAGGCATCTTCATAGCAGCTTTAACTCATTTCTTGGACAATATAGTCAATATAGACTTTTTTTTTACTGAAGAGACTGATTATATAGTTGATTTATGATATCTTTTTTCATTTTCAGCTGTTTATTTCATGATCTTTTCACCAGATCCAAACTTTCAAGTGCAATTCATGTGGGACTTCTCCTGCACCCTGACAGAATAACATTGATTTCAATGGATTCTGTTCATGGTCTCGGTTGTAACTGGGTAGATCGAAAAGTAGAACTGGATTTTAGCTTGTGTATTTTTCATCATAATACTTGTCTTTCTCCAAGGGTATCAGATTAACTATAAACAGTTTCTAGACCTCCTATTTAGGGGCAATTCTGCACTCTTTTTGCATGAAATGCCTGTTTTTTAATCTGAAAATGGGGTATGTCCAAAGGTGCTATTCCGTACTGTCTCTTCTCTAAATGAAATGTGTGATTACAGTTCCAGAATTGTACTGATTATTTAACAGGTGGAAATGGCATATATGATGAGTCTGCAAAGCAAGTTTCTTATGCTCCTACTTGAAATTAATGTTAGTCATTGGATTATGTGATGGATAGCCAATTATCGCATATTGTAGAACACAGGCATGGAAAACTTCTTTTACAAAACAATGACAACTTAAACAATATTCAGAAGTAGTGTTTGGAATTTTTTTTCTGGGTCAAATAGTAATAATAATCAGGTTGAAATAAAATAGAATTACAGTGTACATCAACAATGCTGAGACTTTCAGTCACTACAGTTTGACATTATTATTCAAAATCCATTTACCGCTCAGAATTATATTTGGAAAAAAATTTAGAAAACTACAAAATATTTTGGGTTTCTCTTTCTTTGTTTTTCAATGTTAAGTAAAGCAACAACTCCATATAAAGGAAGAGTTATGAATGTTATCATCCACTGAAGTCATTGGCTTTGACTTTTTATTTTAGGTATTTGAGTTTTGGCATTGTTTTGCATGGTGATTGGTTGACACCAGCCAGCAGCCGTACACCCACCCTGACACTCACTCACTCACTCACCTCTGATGTGGGATAAGGAGAAAATAGAAAGAAGGCCAGAAAACTCGTAAGTCCAGGCAATAACTAATTAATAAAGAAAGCAAAAGCTGAATCCACAAACAAAGCAAAAAGATTAATTCATTCACTATGGACTGTCAGCAGGCAGATGTCCAACCACTTGCTGGGAAGGAGGGCCTTAATATATGTAACAGTTGCTTGGAAAAACAAATACAGTAACTATGAATGTTCCCCCTTTCTCCTCCTTTCCTTGAGATTTTGTAGCTGAACCTGACGTCACATGGCATAGAATTATCCCTTTGGTCAGCTGGGATCAGCTGTTCCAGATGTGTCTCCTCCTAGCTCCTTGCCCACCCCTCACTTTGTGGGGGTGTTTGGTACAGGAAAGGCCTTGATGCCATGCAAGCACTATTCAGCAATAGCCAAAACATTGGTGTTTTTTCAACACTGGTACAGCCAAAACTGAAAAGCGTAGCACCACTCCGGCTGTTATGAAGAAAGTAAACTCCACCCCACCCAGACACAGTATATGCATTAACATTTTTTCTCTTGTACCAGCTGGTACAAACATACTAGGATTTCCCTTCTAGTGCAATAATTAAAAAGGAAAGGTTCAGTATCTATAAGATGAAATTCTATACTTTGTCAAGTATAGCAAAGCAAGCTTTGGAGGAAGTTTTATAAGAAGCAACTATAACATGACAAAGCCATGGGTGCTGTAGGATTGTTTGGAGCTGAACAGACAGTGAGATCCCAAAGGCTGCCAGCTTTGGGAAAGAGGTAAATCACTGTAAATGATATGAGATAATATGAACCAGAAAAGATAGTATTACATGTCCTCCACAACATTCTTCTCTCTAAATTGGAGAGATATGAATCTGATGGGTGTACTGTTCAGTGGATAAGGAATTGGTTGGGTGGTCACATCCAGAGGATAGCAGTCAACAGGTTAATGTCCAAATGCAGATCAGTGATGAGTGGTGACCCTCAGGGGTCTGTACTGGGACCAGTGCTGTTTAATATTTTTATCAACAGTATAGATGGCAAGACTGAGTACACCCTCAGCAAGTTTTCAGATGACTTTGAGTGGCACAGTTGACAGACCAGAAGTCCAGAATATCATCCAGAGGGACTTGGACAAGCTGGAGAAGTGAGCCTGTGTGAACCTCAAGCATTTCAACATGGTCAAGCACGTGGTCCTACACCAGGGTCGGGGCAATCAGTGGTTTCAATGCAGGCTGGGGGATGACATGATTGAGACTCCTGTGGAAAAGCACTTGGGGTACTGATGGATGAAAAGCAGTACATCAGCCAGCACTGCGCACACATAGACCAGAAGGTCAACTGTATCCTGTACTGCATTAAAAGAAGCGCGGCCAGCATGTCGAGTAAGGTGATTCTGCCACTCTACTTGGCTCTTGTGAGACATCTCCAGAAGTATTGCATTTAGTACTGGGGTTCTTGGCACAGAAAGGACATGGAGCTGTTGAAGCAGGTCCAGAGGAGGCCACAAAAATTATCCTAAGGCTGGAGCACCTGACCTGCAAGGACAGACTAAGAGGGTTGGGGTTGTTTGGCCTGGAGAAAAGAAGGTTGTGAGGAGACTATAACAGCCCCATAGAACTTGAAGGGAGCCTACAGGAAAGGTAAAGAGGGGTTCTTTATCAGGGATTGTAGTGATGAGATAAAGGGAAATTGTTTTAAACTAAAGGTGGGTAGATTTAGGCTGGATATAAGGAAGAAATTTTTTATGATTGGGGTGGTGGAACACTGGCACAGATTTCCCAAGGAGGTAGTGGAGGCTCCATCCCTGGCAACATTCAAGGTCAGTTTGGATGGGGCTCTGAGCAACCTAACCAAGTTAAAGATGTCCTTGCTCCTGCAGGGGGGATGGACTAAATGACCTATAAATTTCTCTTTCAACCCAAAGCATTCTATGATTCTATGTCATTGCATCTTTCTGCTCAACAGGCCCTTTTGAGACTATCCTAGTTCTTCAAGCAGCATTAGTTCCTCCTTCCTACTGTTAACAAGGGAATTTCTTCATGAAAGACACCTCCAGAAAGCAAGTCAAATCTTATGTGGACTGAGCCTTCTTTCTGGGCGTTACTTTTCCACTTTTCATTTCTCCTTTTAGCGAAAGAAACGGTCTAGTATAGCTCTTTTCCTGTATTAGAGGCCCAGTTTAAGTGGCAGGAATTCAGACCCACATGTCCACAACTACTAGGTGCTTTGTCAGTGGGAACTGGATGTAGAAAACTGAGAATAAGAAAAGTCTCTTGACTAGCTGAATTCATGTATGAACAAGGAGTCAATTGTACCTCGGAGGTGTATTTCTAAAGCACGTTACCTCTTGGAAAGATGCAACCTACACACAGTTTCTTGCTGAAGGCTGTGCCTAGAGGCACAGTCAAGTCCTGAGGGACTGAACATAATCCGAGTTACAACAATCATATTGTAGCACGATTCCCAAAACCTTTACACAAGCTTTACAGTTTTCAGTGAATTATATAAAAAAAAAACAATCTTCAGTATAAAAATCTGTTATTTATGTAAAAATGAAGAAATGGTACTTTTTACCACTGCAGAATTATTTGCTGAATGATAATGGATATATGACGTTTCTTTTATATATATATTTAAAGAGCAGAATGCTTTGAAAAAATGCCTGTTCTTTCATACAAGAAAAACTTTATAGGTAGCCATAAAGAAGTGAGCATTCTTCCTTTTCACATCTTAAATTGCACATGTATCTCATGATCTCATGATATGCCCTTTTTTTTTCAAATACAGAGTAGTTCCTCCTTTGCTTTAGCAGAACAATTTAAAGGAGGAAAGAGCACAGTGATATCCTTCCCCGAAGAATAGGCACACTGTTTGGAAAAACTAGTAATAGCTGGAAGAGATGGAAGACCACAGATGGGAAGACAATTTATTGCAAAAGTTGCAGTCTCTCAATTTCTCCCTCTCTTTTTGGAATTGGAAAACATCTATTCTTTATAAATGTCTTTCAAAAGTTATTACAATAGAAATTCGACTATTAGGATTGAAACAGTCTGTGCAGAAAAGTGATGAAGGCCCAGTACCTGTAGCTGTTTAAAATCAGATTGATCAAGAATACTCAAAGCTAATGTATGAAAATCAAGTTTTCTATCTAGTCTGTATGATGTAAAACTTCCGTTGTCTCTTATGGATGGAGTATCAACTTCCCTCAGTGTTAATATTAAATGCAAATTCATTTCTTTTCATTATTATTATAGGAGGTGAAAAACTACTAGATGTCATACTAATTTTGAGGGAAAATATTACTTTATTTTGCATTCTGCAAATAAATATTTCCACAATAATTTCATAAATTCCAGTGTACTTGCTGCTTTTTCACTCACATTAGCATCCTTCTCAATATTATGATATTTTTCTGGTCATATTTAATTTTGAACTGAAATCATTGAAGAGGTTTTAACTTAGCTGCACTGAACCTTGAAGCTGAAGTCAAATTGAGCTCTGTATTCTGACTTTACTAAGAAACTGACATTTTTATAAGTTCTGTACATTTGATCCCGTCTTTGGAAGCATTACTGCCTAAGTAAACCAAAGACAACACAGAAGTATAAAGCTGCATTTTCAACAGAGGGCATGCTTTCTTTCAGAAGTACTGAACTCAGCTGAACGAGACGTGAAGAGTGCTTTCTGTGAATATTTGGCTGTAAAATGAATTAATCTTGGCTCTCTTAGTGTTCCTTTAGTTTCCTTCCAGGAAGATCTTATTTTATACCACTGAACAGGCCTGAAATGCTGACTTTGCACTTCAGTATTTGTACTGAATTTGCTAAATATTAAGAGATTTGCTAAATATTAAGAGATCGCTAGATCACCATTCTTGCATGAAAACTTCAGTAAATGAAGAAATCTTTACTTTAGAAAAAAACAAAAAGAAAAAAAACCCAAACCAAAACAAACTTCCCAAAAATATACTGCAGTGGCAGAAACTGGAGATGGATACACTGTGTGCTTTTTAAAAGTAAATGTTTTAAAAACATGAACCACTGGAACACTTTCAAATAGTTTATGGGTACTCTCCATCACTGGTGTTCTTTAAAGCAGAGGTGTGTATTTGTGGAAGGATGGATGGGGGAGAGAGAGGTGTGGGGATGGATGTGTGTCTTGGTTTGTTCCTCAAAAAGTCATGTTCTAACTCAGCAGCGGGTTTATGAGACTGAGTCAACAATCACTTGAGGAAATTGCATTATCTGAAATGGGCAGAAGGTCTAGATGGCCAGGGAGAAGTCTCTGATAACTTAATATTCTTTGACAAAGAAATTATTTACATTAGGTGGAGAAAAAATACTCCGAAAATTGTCACTAGCTTCCTACTTGTCCACACTTCAGTAAATTAGAGAATGTCCAACAACCTTCCTGAAAGTTGTGAGACCTGCATTGTTTAATCTTGATATTTTATGAATGATGACATAGATCAGATACATTTAGCTCACAAGGAAGGATTGCCTTTGTCTAAGAATGTAAGAATACTTATACTGACAGTCCTATCTATCTTGATTATATGCATATCTTTCAATGACCATTAAATACTTACCATCCTCATAATTTCTATGTTAAGCACAGTGTAACTCTACTTCACCCTACCAAAATGGTAAGTATATGTACTTACAGAGAAAACACATGTTGAAAAAAAGTGCTTTCAAGCTCAAAATAGAGCATTTAGTAAAGCAATATGATATATTCTAAAAAAATGAATTATTATTCCCAATACAAGCCATTCCTTTCATTCATTCCAGTTGCTATATTGGGTTTTTTTCACTCGAATTGCATACTACCTATGGTTTAGCTGTCACCCTATATTTGCTGATAGTCAAATCAGTAATTGAGTACAACGCATTTTCAAGGCAAGATATCTTATGCAGTAACGGTATTGCTTCCTTACCAGTCACCTGAGAATGACAAGATCCTTTGAGTGACACATCCAAAAATCACACCCAGTGGTCTAGGAGGTAATAAGAAACTTTAATGATATGATACTCCTCATGTAGTAGTGAAGTAAGTATCAAAAATAAAACCAAACTAGGACT